>OX375881.1:49650410-50850410 GCA_947359465.1 Metellina segmentata | reverse complement strand
CAGTGGGAACATTTAAAATTATGTCAGTTATTCCCGATTATCATAATTTAGTGTTTGAAAGTATTGAAAAATGACCTGCTTCTCCATAAAACCACATCGGTTTCAAAATTTTATATAGAGGCTGGGTTTTGAATCACCGTAAATTATGTAAACTTACTTAATTATATAAATTATAATTAATTATAAACTTATTCATTATATAAATTTAGTATATGAAAGTATTGCAAAATGACCTGCTTCTCCATAAAACCTCATAGGATTCAAAATTTTATATAGATGGGTTATGAATTACCGTAAATTAAATAAACTTACATATAGCAAAATGCATTAATATTTTACCATAATTGCTTGACATTTATGGGTGGATGGGTGTTTGTGGAGCAAGGGATAGATCTGGCCAAGCTACCATAAGTTATGTGCTCATCAATTAAACGGACTTGCACACAAAAGGTAAGTTTTACTTATACATAAAAGGTAGTTATCTGAATTAACGTCACACTGGCGCCTAACTACGGGCTATTGACGACGGTTTGGGATATATCCTGAAGGAAAAGATTCTCGGACACCGTGTAATTTTGAACAGCGGTCAGATGACGAGGTTAACACCTGAGCTGGAATCGCACTCTCCGAATTTCCACACCACACCAAACTTGAGGACAATTGAGCAGCACGACAGATATAACATACACTAGCACCCACACATGAGATGGACTTCTCTTAGATCATGTTTCTAATTCGGAACAATCAGGTTGTTGATCTTCCAACTGGGCTACCTCGGCCCCGCTGACACGGGAGAAAAAAAATACATCCAGGGTAATTGCAAAGATGGAACCAGTGTACAGCTCTCAAGGTAGTAGAATACTAGACAAACTCTCAGGAAGAATGATATTTATGGGAGTATGGATACTTCTGATGATTATGTGGGGACAAAGCATCTCGTATTTATAAGAACTGACAAGATCTTGATGGATACAATATCTCATCATTAGCAAATTTTGCCATATTTTGATGGATATTACATATTCTATAACAAACAAATCGACGCCGCAAGAAGGTGCAGAATTACAGTGGTGCCGGGCTCGATCCACTTGGAACGGTGTTGACTGGGAACTTATAGTATTTATTGACGAGTCCCGTTTCCAACTGCGTCCTGACGACAACCGCAGACGTCCAAGGCAGTGTGAGGATCCTGCCCTTACTAGCGCACACCACACATGCCCATAACAGGACGCTATGGTCTGGTGTTCCATCTCCTTTGATAGCCGGACCCCTTTGGTAGTCATTTCTGGCACACTTACATCACAGCGGTACGTAGACGGCTTTCTACGACCGGTTGTGTTATCGATCCTTTTGCGTCACCCCGGGCTTACTTTTCAACAAGATAATGCCCGTCCGCAAACGGCACGTGTTGCTATGAATTGTCTTCCATGGCCTGCTTGGTCTGCTGGTATATCTCCCATAGAGTTTATTTGGGACGTTATGGGTAGGCGGTTGCAACAATCCCGGAGTGTTGACCGTTTAGTCCGACAGTTGGAGACAAATCGGTAAGACATTGCGCAGAACACCATCCAGGAACCTTTTCAGTCTATGCCACGCTATATTTGGTACGTTATGGGAAGGCGATTGAAGCAATCACGGAATATTGTCCATTTAGCCCGACAGTTGGAGACAATTCGGTAAGACATTGCGCAGAACACCATCCAGGAACCTTTTCAGTCTATGCCACGCCATATTTGGTACGTTATGGGAAGGCGATTGAAGCAATCACGGAATGTTGTCCATTTAGCCCGACAGTTGGAGACAATTCGGTAAGACATTGCGCAGAACACCATCCAGGAACCTTTTCAGTCTATGCCACGCCATATTTGGTACGTTATGGGAAGGCGATTGAAGCAATCACGGAATGTTGTCCATTTAGCCCGACAGTTGGAGACAATTCGGTAAGACATTGCGCAGAACACCATCCAGGAACCTTTTCAGTCTATGCCACGCCATATTTGGTACGTTATGGGAAGGCGATTGAAGCAATCACGGAATGTTGTCCATTTAGCCCGACAGTTGGAGACAATTCGGTAAGACATTGCGCAGAACACCATCCAGGAACCTTTTCAGTCTATGCCACGCCATATTTGGTACGTTATGGGAAGGCGATTGAAGCAATCACGGAATGTTGTCCATTTAGCCCGACAGTTGGAGACAATTCGGTAAGACATTGCGCAGAACACCATCCAGGAACCTTTTCAGTCTATGCCACGCCATATTTGGTACGTTATGGGAAGGCGATTGAAGCAATCACGGAATGTTGTCCATTTAGCCCGACAGTTGGAGACAATTCGGTAAGACATTGCGCAGAACACCATCCAGGAACCTTTTCAGTCTATGCCACGCTATATTTGGTACGTTATGGGAAGGCGATTGAAGCAATCACGGAATGTTGTCCATTTAGCCCGACAGTTGGAGACAATTCGGTAAGACATTGCGCAGAACACCATCCAGGAACCTTTTCAGTCTATGCCACGCCATATTTGGTACGTTATGGGAAGGCGATTGAAGCAATCACGGAATGTTGTCCATTTAGCCCGACAGTTGGAGACAATTCGGTAAGACATTGCGCAGAACACCATCCAGGAACCTTTTCAGTCTATGCCACGCCATATTTGGTACGTTATGGGAAGGCGATTGAAGCAATCACGGAATGTTGTCCATTTAGCCCGACAGTTGGAGACAATTCGGTAAGACATTGCGCAGAACACCATCCAGGAACCTTTTCAGTCTATGCCACGCTATATTTGGTACGTTATGGGAAGGCGATTGAAGCAATCACGGAATGTTGTCCATTTAGCCCGACAGTTGGAGACAATTCGGTAAGACATTGAGCAGAACACCATCCAGGAACCTTTTCAGTCTATGCCACGCCATATTTGGTACGTTATGGGAAGGCGATTGAAGCAATCCCGGAATGTTGACCATTTAGTCCGACAGTTGGAGACAATTCGGTAAGACATTGCGCAGAACACCATCCAGGAACCTTTTCAGTCTATGCCACGCCATATTTGGTACGTTATGGGAAGACGATTGAAACAATCCCGGAATGTTGACCATTTAATCCGACAGTTGGAGACAATTCGGTAAGACATTGCGCAGAACACCATCCAGGAACCTTTTCAGTCTATGCCACGCCATATTTGGTACTTTATGGGAAGACGATTGAAACAATCCCGGAATGTTGACCATTTAGTCCGACAGTTGGAGACAATTTGGTAAGACATTGCGCAGAACACCATCCAGGAACCTTTTCAGTCTATGCCACGCCATATTTGGTACGTTATGGGAAGGCGATTGAAGCAATCCCGGAATGTTGACCATTTAGTCCGACAGTTGGAGACAATTCGGTAAGACATTGCGCAGAACACCATCCAGGAACCTTTTCAGTCTATGCCACGCCATATTTGGTACGTTATGGGAAGACGATTGAAACAATCACGGAATGTTGTCCATTTAGCCCGACAGTTGGAGACAATTCGGTAAGACATTGAGCAGAACACCATCCAGGAACCTTTTCAGTCTATGCCACGCCATATTTGGTACGTTATGGGAAGGCGATTGAAGCAATCCCGGAATGTTGACCGTTTAGTCCGACAGTTGGAGACAAATCGGTAAGACATTGCGCAGAACACCATCCAGGAACCTTTTCAGTCTATGCCACGCCATATTTGGTACGTTATGGGAAGGCGATTGAAGCAATCACGGAATGTTGTCCATTTAGCCCGACAGTTGGAGACAATTCGGTAAGACATTGCGCAGAACACCATCCAGGAACCTTTTCAGTCTATGCCACGCTATATTTGGTACGTTATGGGAAGGCGATTGAAGCAATCACGGAATGTTGTCCATTTAGCCCGACAGTTGGAGACAATTCGGTAAGACATTGCGCAGAACACCATCCAGGAACCTTTTCAGTCTATGCCACGCCATATTTGGTACGTTATGGGAAGGCGATTGAAGCAATCCCGGAATGTTGACCATTTAGTCCGACAGTTGGAGACAATTCGGTAAGACATTGCGCAGAACACCATCCAGGAACCTTTTCAGTCTATGCCACGCCATATTTGGTACGTTATGGGAAGACGATTGAAACAATCCCGGAATGTTGACCATTTAGTCCGACAGTTGGAGACAATTCGGTAAGACATTGCGCAGAACACCATCCAGGAACCTTTTCAGTCTATGCCACGCCATATTTGGTACGTTATGGGAAGACGATTGAAACAATCCCGGAATGTTGACCATTTAGTCCGACAGTTGGAGACAATTTGGTAAGACATTGCGCAGAACACCATCCAGGAACCTTTTCAGTCTATGCCACGCCATATTTGGTACGTTATGGGAAGGCGATTGAAGCAATCCCGGAATGTTGACCATTTAGTCCGACAGTTGGAGACAATTCGGTAAGACATTGCGCAGAACACCATCCAGGAACCTTTTCAGTCTATGCCACGCCATATTTGGTACGTTATGGGAAGACGATTGAAACAATCACGGAATGTTGACCATTTAGTCCGACAGTTGGAGACAATTTGGTAAGACATTGCGCAGAACACCTTCCGGGAACTTTTCAGTCTATGGCACCCCGGAAACAGCTTGCATCCAAGCCAGAGGTGGACCAACACCTTATTGACTTCGTCCCTTTGTGACGGCCAAACTTTGAAATAAATCATTCGATTGTTCTGAAACTAATCATTTGTTTTTCTAAGTATGTTCTTTACATCCACCAATTTTTATAGCAATCGGACAACTCCTTCTTGGTGCGTCGATTTTTATTTGTTATAGAGTGTATTTAGTCAAAAACAATTGGAGAATTTAGGCCTGTCATAAAATTATGCGAATACTTTTTATTCAAGACCTTAAAATCACACATTGAAACTAAAAGTTTCATTGTACGGAATAATGTCAACTTTAAATAAATGAGCACTTTAGTTGTATAAGGGCGTGTCTAAGTTTTCATTTGGTTGCCATTTCCAAACTTTAAAATAGAAATACCTACTTTTGTTGTTAAAGGATAGAATTTTCTTATAATAAAGCAACAATATATTTTCTTTGACGAATAAAATGTGTGTATACTTTGCAATTATTTGACACTTTACAAAAAATAAACTTAAGTAACCCTTTTAATTGCATTTTGGATCCGCCGCATCAGGGAATAAAACTGCACACAAGGTATTATTGACATCGTATTAATACTCCAAGGGGTTTCGACGATATATCTAGCCCATTTAAATCTGCTAATGGTTTTTCTAGTGACGAGATATCTCGTCCATCAAGATCTGCTTATGGTTTATTAATGAGAGATACCTCATCGAGGGGGGACAACCACCCTTAATGGCCGTATAGCACAAGCTTAAGTCTAAAGCTGATCACCTGATATAGTTTCGTCCAATTCAATGTTGCTCAGTTATTGCCCGAGTATTTTTGATTGTGTTGAAATCTGCTGCATTTCTAAGTTACAAGCGTGGATTTCTACTGTAGACATCGCTACCACCCTACCCTAATTTAGAGAATCTATGATGTTTTGACGTCCTACACTTTGATGCTTTTAAAGTAAGAATAAACTGGAATGAAATATTTGCGACACTTTGTACCATTTAGTAATAAATATATAATATGGGTTAGGCGAATAGTAAGCACCTATTCCCCACAAGAACCTGGTGACATATTGACTTGGAGTAAATGACTAAATTTTCTGAAGATTCTGCCGTATCCGTAAAGTTCTATATTTTGGCCTTTCAACATATTAACTCATTTGCGTGGAATTTATTGACGAAGTAGATGTGCATTGGCATTTTATGGAATAATAGCTAGATGCGTGATATTTAAGAATATAAAATTAGCAAAAAACTTTTTTTCAAATAAATTCAAAATTTAATTTTAGTCAAGAGGATGCAGTTTTAAATGAAGGATTATGTAAAAAATACTGAAAAGAATGACAACAATATTATTCGCTTGATTTGAGACATCGGTGAGTTAATTGTACTTCAAATTTACAAATAATGTTCCAGTTCATAATTTCTTTAATAATCTAATAGAAGACGCACTTTGTTTGAGTAGGCAGGTAGATATTATAATTAACGTTCCATTGGAGCAATGCAAAATGACTATTGACGACGATCCAGAATGAAACCCGAAGGAAAAGATCCAAGGACAATTAGATGAGATATTTCGTGAAGATACTTTTATCAGATGATTATTTTGGATGGTATTGTTATAAGACTGAAATTAGCTCTGAATTTCAATCATCTGAAACCTATATTAGATATCATAATAATAAGTTATACAATTTTCGGATGCTTTTTATCAAAGTCTGAATCATTTATTTAAAATAAGGGTTAGCTTTAAACAATATGAGTCACTTACCAGATCGATGATCTCATCATCATATAAAAATGGCCAATATGTATCTTGATGACGAGATATCTCGTCAATTCCAAAATTGGTCAGATCTTGATAGACGAGAATTCTTACCGAAACCACTTGAAAGATTAAAAATGCAATAAAAATTCAGAAATAAAAATTTTGCCAAATATTGGACCTAAAAAAAGCACATAATAGTGATCTCGTATGAGGGATTACTTTCACCAAAGTAACAGACTCGATAACGTTATGAGTACATTTTCTTTCGAAAATGCATTATGATTATTAAGAAATTTGAAACCTCAATCTCTACAAAACAACACCTTTTCCAAATTTAAAATGTAATTTTTATTAAAGTACGGTAAAAAAATAATTATGATTCGTGCCAAGAAAAATAAATAAATGAAAAGTTTCGGGCATAAAACATTTGTTTTAGGCCCCAAATGTAGCGCGTTTTATCATTAAAGAAGTAATCAATATCCTTCCAGGTATATCCATTACGTATTATCGATAATACGCAGTAAAAGCAGTACCATGCTCCGACAGCACAGCCACCTCTGAATATGATTACATATTTACGAACCATAAAATGTTTATGTATATCGCTCCTTTTGTCCACAGCAAATGTCTCACGCGATGGTAGTGATCTTGTTAGGGACGGAGACTACATCGGGTATTATGCTAAAAGCGAAACATTTCGCAGATAACCCGGTATTTTTTGCAGATGAATAAAACGCCCTTTGCTCTTTTGATTTTGAGCTTGAATAACCTTCAAATCACGATCTGGTGAGAGAATATTTGTTATTAATTTTTGGATTATACTGCCTTCGTTTTTAACATTCTGACTATAAGGTATTGGTGTTTTAGCATGCGAAAAGGTCGTTTTTGCTCTAACGATGAATCAGCCATTGCTCTATTGAGCTTTTATGGCCTGTGAATCAAGAACTGTTGGTAAACTATATGTCAGTTATTTGTGACGCTTTTCATCAGCCTTTGACATTCTGATAATGAAGTATTGCACGTTTATGTATAGGAAACAGGCGTTTCTTGCTAATGGATGATACAACCTTTGCTCTTTTGATTTTGAGCTCGAGTGGCCTTTGAATTACAAACTGTTGGTGTATAATTTGGAACTCATACAATCTTGGTGTTTGACGGTAGAGTTTTTGCGTGTTTTTGTATGCATAATGGCAGTATGGTGGTCCGAAGAACAGGCTAAAAAATTGATTATTTCGTTTCTCCGTTTCGAAAATTAGTTACTCAAGCAGAAGAAACAATGAAATCGCTAAACCAGCATAACTCTTTTATTGCTTTTATGAATAAAAAATAACATCTTTTCAGAATGTTTTTTTTTTATCATGAATGACGTAAAACGAAAGCTAACAGGTAATGAAAATGTATATCACTTATGATTTCTCAAGTTATAAAAAAAGTTATAATTCTTGTTTAATTATAGCATTTGGGTCAAGTGGTTGAAAAAAAAGTGAGTAATAATGTTTTTTGTTTTCTATATACCTTGTGCGACTAAATTAATATTTGTCCACTTAGCACTAAAGTTCTAGTGGTGCTATCTTATATTGTTTTGCACTACTTCTTTAATTAAAAAAAACTATACAACTATCTATATTTGAATCACAAAAAAAGTTTTTCAGAATTCTTTTAAGCGTTTAAAGTAATTCTCTTTATTTCACGGTTCTTTTTTATAAATGTAATCTTATTGAAAGCATTACATGTTTTTTTGAGCACAAATTAAATTACAAAGTCAATCGCGTTATTTTTTAAAACCAAGTAGTGTAAATGATGATGATAAATACATTATTCAAGAGTCGTAATTAATGTCAGAGTTGTAAACAAAGAAAAAACTATTCACCTCAAAGAAGGAATTTTAATTCTATGGCTGAATGAATATTGCAAACAAAGGAAGTAAACCCTAAACTATTCCAAGAAAAATTAGGATATTTTAAACTTTTTTTCTAAACGACATAAACCAAGAATAAGAACATTCTGTTCGGCATCTGTTCTTTCAATATATTTATTTTGCTTTTCTACTTACGTTGGCTTTTTTATTAATTTTGATTCAGTGACTTCTTAAACGCTTTCTTTGAATTTTAACCGATCGTCAAAGGTTCTTTTAGAAATGCAGCTTGAAAAAATACCCAAATGGGGAAAGATATGAAGCTTGTATGTTAAAATATTTCTTATTATGGGTTATACTATTTATTTCAGGTCATATATATGAAAGGAATTTAAATTTTTAGTTGTGCAAGAGAGCGAGAAAGAGGTGAATTAGCTTATGCAACTTTAATGCTTTTTAGAATTGATTTTCTAAGAGCCAAACATCAACGATATTTTCGGATATAATATACTCAAATATTTTTTTGTTTATGGCTCTGATAAAAAGTATTTCTGGCCAATTTTCCAACCACACATCGTTACAAGAACTGTTCAGAAAATCATCAAAGGTTTCCAATTTTTATAAAATACTGAAAGTAGGGGGGGGTATTGTTTGTTTTATGTTAGAATGAGCTCTTTTTTTTAGCATTTTACCAGAATTTAAAAGGGTCTCTATTGTATTATTTATTTATTTACAGTTAAAATCTTTTGTACATTATGTTTTAAAATGAGTTTATGATTGAATTTTTAAGCTTCAGATTGTGATCTTACATTGGCAATTGATTAGTGGTCAAATGAAAGATCAGAATCTGGAGAATGCGTTAGTCCTGTGCTTCATAAATAGGAAATATTCTGGTATTTCCAAATCTATAATCAATTGTAGTTATCATAGTTAATTAGAAAACACCATACTGTTGCAACGCCACTACGTACGTCATTTTAAAATGATTGCCTAAACTTCATCTTCTCTGCATTACATTAGTTGTCTTAAAGCATGTTCCGTAAGGTTTCTTATATTCGGGTCACTATATATATAATTTGTCTCAATCATTTGAAAGCATAAAATTTGATAAAGGAGTTGGATTGTATATCAGACGGCAGGGTAATGTTGAAATAAAACAATTCAGTATCATACATAATTTTACTGAAAGAAAATTCATGTATAGAGTCGATCAATAGATCTAATGGTCAGGCAAATTACTTTCTCGTCAAAATGTTCCAGGTTTGAATCGAAAGTTAGATATGAATGTATGTCGATCCTTCCTTCAGGTCGAAAAACATTCATATCTTACTGTTCAAACCTGGAACAATAAGGCCATCTGCCTGACCATTAGACATATAGATTGACTATATATATGTAGATATGGATATTCTTTTATATATGTTATGGATATAGCGAAATAGACAGTGCCATTTGTTGGAGATCTTCGGACTTCGTATCACCGGTCAACCAGCTGCTGTTGAGGGTTTGATTTCGTGTTCTTTTACGTATTATTTTTATATGGTTTAAAATAATGCCGTTTTGTGTGTTTGCTTTTGTGTGTATTGCAGTTCCAACGTAGAAAACACCATTTTGTGATGTCTGAGCCAGACTCCTTCCTGATGACGATCTAATTCACCTACACTTTTATTTTCGAAAATATCTTGAAAATTTTCTTACCACTTTTTTAAATTTTCTTTTTGGTTTATATAATTGTTATAAATTTTCTTTTGTTCTTGAAATAATATTGCTTACCATGCTGCAGCTTATGCGCGCTTGCATGGTTAGTTTTGTCTTCGTTTTCTGGTTGATTCAACTGCGGTTGTTTAATTTTTGCTCTTTCAAATCTGTTAATGAAACATTTGATACACCATGTTTCAGTTTAGTGAAACATTATGGGTGAATGTACTTTAACAACTATAACTTGGTTATTTTTAAGTATCTGGAAGGTATAACGAGCATTACACTTACTTGAATTGTTTTACCAATGCTGATCAAAATCCATTACTTTTCCCAAAACTATTTTTACGGAATTTAAATTATAATATTTTATTTATTGCGATCTTTATTTTTTCTTGGCGAAATGAAGTATAATTTTGAATATTTGAAACAGACGATAAAGAGAATAAAACATTGTAAATAAAATATACAGAACAAGATCTTTTCAAATAAGACTGGTGAGTAATAGGGCAACCTTGGTATTTTTTTTTTTTGCTTTTCTTAAATTTGTGTCCACGTTATATTCCAAGAATCTATTTTGTAGATAAAAACATATTCATTAATTTCTTTTCTTTCGAAGCTTTTTCTAAAATCTGTTTTAAGATGCATTTCTGTATTTTCAATTTGATGTTTTTTGTTCAACTCTAATCAAGGTAGTAAATGATTTAATTCGATTTAAAAACCTTTTAAATCATTTTATGTTAATTTTGGTAAACCCCTTTGTTCTAAATAATATGCAAGGCAATTATATACAAATTCAGAACTTTTCTTTGCAGGGTATCAAGATTTAAATCACTTGATTTAAATCAACGATTAAAATCGTGATTTTAATCAAATGATTTAAAAAAAAATCATTGATTTAAATCACAATGATCTTACATTTTTATAACTAAGTAAATACACCGTAGAAAAATCACAGCAAATGCTTTGAACTTTCTGGACTCATGGTGATTTCAGCACTAATTGCTACACCTCCTACTGATGAGCTTTTAAAAAAAAATATTTGGCACTGGACACTTGCAAATAATTTGAGGGGTCTATGGACTAAGTAATCTGTTGAGTGTTGAGTCAGGGATTCTGCCAAACAGTAAAGTAAAAATTAAGTTGACATCTATTTGAAAGTTTTTACAATGTTCATGCATAATTTTATGTTACAGACAATAAAGCAGTAGGAATACATCTATGTAAATGTGAAGACAGCCAAAGAATATCCCCACAAAGTAGGCCTAAACTACTTATTACCCCTTTAATTGATTGACCAATGGCTTAGCTATAGTGATTTTTCAATTACTTTTTTTTAGTTGATACATAAATACAAAATAACACAATTAATGTGATTAATAATTTATTAAATAAAAAATTCAACTGAGCTTTCTATTTGAAAGGATGAAAGTTTAAACACTATGAACCTCTTTTATTTTGCAAAATGCACCCTGAAACAGTCACCTTTCACTTTAAGAGTAGTGACCCATAACAAATATTTATTTAATCAGACTTATTTAGGTCTCACACTTACTGATACATTTGTTAACATGATGCTGTTAATTTACTCAAGAAAAACTACGTAGGATGTCAACTTGTGTTTTAAAGTTAAACAAATGTTTTATTTTTTGCTCTTGTTTTGAAATTCATTTTTTAAATGTATTACCATGTAAAACACAATGATTTTTAGTAAAATAAATATTAATTTACCATATCACAAATTCCAATTGTAAATAAATATTGGTTTACATGTCATGTCAGAAACTTCAATTTTTTATTTAACAAATTTATAGGCCCTACAGAAATTTAAATAAAAAAAATCCGATTTTTGATTTAAATCAAATAAATCCGATTTAAATCAAATAAATCTGATTAATTGATTTTTTTTTTAAATCATGATTTTTTTTACACCCTGGTTCTTTGCATTTTGGGTAACATTGACACACTCTAGGGACTTTCTAACTAAAAATTTAAATTCTACAATGATGTAAAACGTTAAATTTGACAATTATTTACGTTTTTGAAATCGTGTATTTAACAATTCAGTACCTTTTCAGAGTATGGTAGTTGTTACATGTGATTAATAGAAATTACAATTATTGAAGAAAGCAAAAGTTAGTTTACCAATTGAAACCCGATTAACGCCGTGTAATTCTGCTAGTAGGAAATAAGAATTGACACATCGCACCCTTGCAAGAAAAGTGACACAACTCAAAATTGCAGAATTTGAGAAGCATCAACTTAAAGGATACAATAAAACTTATATTGAAATAGTATAAAATTCTTTTAAATTTTAGGTAAGTATGTATAATAGTAACTTCTATTATATTCCACAGAATAGTAATATAACACGCTGGGGCACCTCATACATATTTTTAAATGACATAACATCAAAATATATATATTTTTAATTTTGGCACTTTTCTTGCATGGGTGCGACACGTGAAAGTAAACTAAATGCTCATTTTATTGAAAGGTACAAAATTCATTTATGTGAGAATGGATGCTATAATCCTTTTAAAACTATGAAACTTGAGTAATGACACTTTGTCCATCAATATATACTATAAGCAATTACGAAAGTTTATCGTGAATGTGCTATAAGCAGGTCTGTTAGTTATTCATTAATGCATAGTAATTCAGCAGAATCAAAAAGCAAGTATTTTAAGAGAAAGTGAAGATAAAAGTTTAGAACCCAAGCGAAAGCAGAAATGGCTTTTCAGAAAGTTCACTAGCGCTCGTGGTAAACATTTCTTGAAGAAAGACCTTCTACTTTCGAATTGACGCTGTAGCAATATGAGTGTCGATCACTGCTGCCACGCTCCAAGTAACAGCTGTAGAATATTTGGTCTGCTGAAAACGAGTGGGAGCGGTTTTCAATTTCAACACTGGCGAACAAATACCAATCAACTTTCCCGATTGATTTGTCGCCCTACAATCTGTCGCAAATACCCGCAGTTTTGAGCCTTCTAATTGCTTCCTGATTGCCTTGATGGCATAACGTAACGTTACCAACGGTAACATATGGCACCAGTGATCTTTATTAGAGCTGAGCTTTGAAACGTCAGTACAAAGGGAAGCATCAATCATGTTGGTGTGGATACCAAACCATTACTTTGATCAATTCTTCCAAGATAAATCTTTAACTCATGCTTGCTTACAAGCGACTTCTACACTTTGTATTGTAAAGACACCTAGTGATTTCTAGAGCAACCAGTTTTGTCTACTAGTTGGCCGCTGTGGCTCAGTTGGTAGAAAGTGGTTTAGCAACTGCATTATTCAAACTTCGATCCAACCATATACAATCGTATACGTGGGGGCTGGTGCATGTTAAATAATCGTGGCCTCAAATGTCTTCACGTCTTTGACGTGCTGCGGTAGTTTGGAGAGTGGAGTGCCACTTCAAGTGCTAAATTCGTTATCTGATCGTGGTTCAGAATCATGAGTCCTCCTCGAATCTTTCCTTTGGGGAATGATACCTGATCGTCACCAACAGCCCGTTGTGATGTAAAATACGACTATAATTCAATTACCTATCAAGATAAAATCTTTTTCTTCTCTTTAACCTCCTTAACACTTCTTAAAATAACTATTAAATGAAATATTTTTCTGCTGCGACTTCGCGGAATTGTATTGTAAATGAATCTAAGGTAATCGTTAATTTCAAGTGATACAAGTTTTGTCTTTTCATGCTCTTAGGACACGACACTTTTAATTTACTGTCTTGTAATGACGGGAATGTTCAATGGAAACAAAGAATTAAAATGAAATGCGAAGATTTTATTTCAGCTTCCCAAATTTGTGATACATGTTAAGAGTGCCTGATTGTATCGTGCGAATTTTTATCACGCGAGATCATGTTTTATATCGCTCGAGAGGTATACATTTTACATTTTTAAACAGTGCTAAACAAACGGTAGTGAAGAGATTAAAATCCTTGTATTTTTTTCAGGTTTGTTTATTGAATATTAAAATTCCTTTTATACCATTTCTCAGTTCGGATAAAATGTCAACCCGTTGAAGAGCACTTTGCAAAAAAATGTGCTTATTAATTTTGTTTGAACAGTCGGAAACAAAAACCAGTAATGAAAATAAAAGACCTATGAAAATTAGTTTGGATTTGGTAGAATTATCGTTACCCTAGGTAAAGGTTAGCTTTGCATGGATTAAAAAGGTATCCGCCTAGAAAGATTTAATACAAAACTATCCTTGCATTTTTCAGGTTTGTGTATTGAATATTAAAATTCCTTTTATACCATTTCTCAGTTCATATGAAATTTCAACCCTTTGAAGCGCACTTTGCAAATAATGTGCTTATTAATTTTGTTTCAAGAGTAGGAAACAAAAACTAGTAATGAAATACCGATGAAAATTAGTTTGGATTTGGAAAAATTATCGTTACCTTAGTTAAAGGTTAGTTTTTCATGTATTAAAAAGGTATCCATCTAGAAAAAATTAATACAAATATAATATTTTTCTTATTATTCAGTAAAATATTTAATTTCAGTAAACTAAAAAAAGCTATTAAGAACTTTCTTTTTACGTATATCTAACATACTATACAGAAATCTTAACTTAAATGTGGATATATCTAATATTTGCTGAAATAACATTCCAATACAAGAAAAAATTACGATCTTAGACACTCTTACATAAAAAGTTGCATAAAACAGTTGCTTCAATGAAAGCTTTTAAAAATACTCAAGAAAATTAAAAAAATTGAGAATTATATGTAGTAGTTTTATTATAAACTAGCCACTGTGTGGCTAGCCCGGCATTGCCCGTGCCAGTTGCTTTTGTGGGGTTATTGGTTAGCTTCGTAAACCAAATCGAAATTCGCAGCCTATTGGATAACAGCTATCACGGAGTTGCCCGTGACGGTTCTTTTCGTGAGGGTCGCAGTGCCCGTGGTGGTGTAAAATTATCATCAGATTTCAAATCGTTTCAAATTTTTATTATATCTTTAGCGATCACTGAGATAGAATAAAACACTGAAGAACACCAGTAATAACCTTAATAATTTATTTTGCTTTACTCGAATCCGTTTCTCAGGAAATCAAAATGAATTAATCTCGAATCAAACGAAGGTCATTCAAATCTGTGTGCTAACATTCCCATTTATTGCGAATACACGAAAGGTGAAAAAAACTTGGCATTGTTCCTAAGGCTGATGTCAATACTGACGTCATAGTGGGAGAAAAAGTCAATAAGCATGTGGTTCTTCGGGTGACATTACATTCCGAAGGATGAAAAAACTATTAAATTCATGTTAAATCTTATAGATTGAATTTTAAAATTCATCGCGACCCAAAACAAAAACCGAAAACCGCGATGCAAATTGCAAAAGCATCGGACTACCTGTGTGCCAAATCCCATTACTGTAAGTGCCATTGATTTGTCAGGACTTTGAGGGCAGGAAACACAATAACAGACAAACACTTCCTTTTCTAATATTAGAGATTCCATATTCATTCTTGCACAGCAAGCAAAAAGGACAAGGTTAAATCATATATCCAAATAATATAATTAGAAAAATAAGGAAACTCCACAGCTTCGCTTGCCGTCGATGTTGCAAGTAAAATCTTTAAAACGCGTAAGCCGCATTGCATCATTGAAGGTTAAAAGAGAAAAAAAGTAATTCATAAAATTTAATTTCCCCGACCAATGAAATAGCGAAGAATCGACCGAGAAATCAAGAAATTGCAATTTAAAAGAGGAAATTGCACACTTAAGGACGAATAAAAAGTCTAATTTGAGGAAATCAGTGAACAATTGAAGAGTAGTTTTTACTGTTTACATACGGAGAGTACATAGAAATAGTGCAAGATTTGAATTCAGGTACCGAAGCTTAGTTTCTTGCAATAAGTTCTAATTTACTGATTAGTTTAACTCGTTTTAAACATCTTTGCCAAACTCGTTTTCAACGTTCTTTTAATACCAGTTGACTACCATTTTACACTCTTCTTCCCGTAATTCTCCTTGCGGTCTTGTCACGGCAATAGAAAAAGTATTGACCAGATAGTGACGAAAGAGATATCTTATCCTTAGAATAAAACTGATCAGATCTTAATCTTGTCATCATAAAAAAATTGGGCAATATCTTGATGACGAGATATCTCGTCCCAAGCAAAATAGGTCGATTATTTATGGACAAGATATCTTATCTAAACCACCTTGGAGGAACAACCAAGCTCACAAAATGACTATTTCAATCTTTGGACCAAATTTAATGGCACATGATTTGTATGACTTTTTAAATGTTAACAGAAAATTCACGCTCAAAGTTTTTCCTTCAGTCATTACCTAAACCTTTCGGGGATGATATGACACCTCACATCCCAACCCTTTGAAACGATTAGGGTTACATAAATAAATGTTTTAGGTATATTAACCCTACTGATGGTTTATATTCCAGTCAAAACAGTTTGCGAGGCAAAAATATGTTTCAAACTGATAATAGTTCTGGGCAAGAAACAACTTGTTTTTCCTTCTTGGATTTTCACTTTCTTGAAGCAATGAGGAACTTGCACGTTTTTTGTTTACATTTTTATATTATAGAAAACTAGGGGGCCCGCACCCTGCTCGCTAACGCTCGCCAACCCCCGGAGGATTGCTTCGCAATTCTCATTGGTTCGCTGCGCGAACCTATGCTCGCTTCGCTCGCATCAATGAAGACACGTGTCCTAGCAGAAGGGATTGATTACAAAATAAGATATTCCAAAAAAATATTTTTCAAATCTAAATTTGTTGTATTACATAAAAGATATATACAGTACCTCTGGAATCAGAATTTAAATGAAAACTTTGAGCAAATTTTTACTCGCAATGTGAACGCTGCTTTGGAAATTGAATACCCAGCATGTTGTTTGTGTGTACATTTCCCCAGTACTCGAGCCACCCATACACTTTTTGACTGAGTTTGTTGTCGAAAGTTGTAGTGCATGCGTCTTGTTGTACTATAATTGTTAGCCTTGAAAAGGACCGTTTTTTAAATAGCCCTGAAAAGATCCTCCGCTTTCTTAGATTTCTATTACAAACCGCAACAGCTCGTCTAAAATTCATTTTTTTCAATAAAATTTCATCCGATAACGCTATAGATTCAAATGAGGCGCGAGGCTCCTAGTAAACAAACAATCGCACAATGTTGCCAAAACGCGGTAACAAATAACGTCTTTTTTGCGTGCCACGTAAGAGAAATATATATATAGATGAAAAAGTAAGATGGAAAGTATTTACTTTTATTTTAACTAAAGTAGCCGACCAACCTGTCTAGTGGTCAAGGTGTTGGCCTCTGGATCGGAAGGTTCCTGGTTCGAGTCAGGGCATGGATGTAAATTGTGCTGTCCTTTGTTAGGGTCAATGATTTTCCACCCACTGGGTGCCCCTTCATAAGTGACCATCACTTATGGCCTTGTATAAGGCTACAATGACTTCGGTCAATTCTGTACTGTATTGTATTTCTGTATTGTATTATGTATATTGTATTTGTCTTTGCAATCTGTACCCAACCTTGCCATGGGAAATAAAAAAAAAAAAAAAAAACTTTGACTAAAGTATACTAACTAAGAGATAAGTATAGAACTAAAGTATTTACTTTTATAGCCCGAAAGGTAAAATAAAAAAATTTAAAGTTCGCACTATGTATTTCATCTCAAAAACTCTAGTTTTCCTACGCCGCTTCTTGTGACGTCACTATGCACTATAATGGTTTGTTTATTTTTATAGCGACGTTGAAATAGCAAGAAAAATAATTTAAATTGATTGTTTAAAAATTAAAACACTAAGCAATATGAAATTTCAACGCTCTAGACAAACGTAAACATTACATCGTGGTGCACAATGACGTCACGTAGCGTTTTGAGGTCATGTGCTTTTGCCGTACTTTTCGGTAATTTAAAACTTGAAATTTTAATTAATTAAGTCCATTTTATGGGTTTTAATTGTCGTTTTTGAACATTTTGACGATCAATCTATTAATAAAACACAGAAATGAGCATTTTCCTCACTGGTGCAAGTTCCTCATTGGCCACTTTTAACTCGACGAGATACTCGTCATTAGCAAAACTGATCAGATCTTGATATGTCGTCGAGACCATTTAGAGGGGTGATTCAGATGAGGTCAATAAATATTTCGTCATGTGATATTTTGATGTCAAGCAGTGGGTCACACTAACCCTTAGAAACTCAAAAGAATAAAATATTTGTTACAGGCCAAATAAAGAGTATTGTCACCAATGAGGCTTTTCTTAATAAAATTGTTTTTGGGGATGAATCGTGACTTCTTTTAGACTCTTTCAAATGTTCGGTGAATAATCGATTCAGCAACAGATCCACAAACACGTCTTTATGTCCCGCCTATTTATTGGTTACCTATGGTGAGTTGGTTGGGAGATGTTTTATGACGCAAAAGCCATATTTGGCTAACAACTCCAATGGATGTGCGCAAACAAGGAAAGTTTTATGACTCAGATGGGAGAAGTGGGGAAATCAACTGAACCACTATCCCCAACAAATGTTGATGTTGAGAGATCATCGAAAATCACAAACGGTTTCTTTTGAATTGAAAGTTGAACCGACTTGTTTCAGATAGAGAGAGTAATCTTAAAACTCTCCTGATAGTTTGTCTGTACGAAGTATATTGTCATTTGAAGAAAAAACACCTTACCAGATCATTTTGGACGTGATATCTCGTCATCAAGAAAACACTAGCGACATCTCGTTGTCGTAAAAATTCGTCCATGAAGTGATGACGAGATATCTCGTCATTTTAAAATCTTGCCAGATCTTGATGGACGAGTTATCTTTTCAAAACCACTTGGAAGGTTGAACTGAACTGTTGGGTCTAAAGTATAGAACAAAAAAATAATGTTCTAAAAATATTTACCTGAACCAGAGCCCTAGAATATAAGACGGTCTTTGATTGGTTTCAGTTTCCAACTCGCAATCCTCCAATTGATAATTATTGTCCCTATCAAAAGGGCGGTAGTCCACTTAGTAGAGTTACTGATTAGCACACACACTTCACATCCTAAATGTACTGTCCCGCACTCTATTTAAGATGTGAAATCAATGTCATCATTTACTTATATATATATATATATACTTCCTTGACGTTTGTTTTCTGATTCATTAAGCGTTTTACAGTCATTGAAACATCCTGATCATGACAGTCATCCCATTGCTTTAGAGTCACTGAAAAAAAATGTATCAGCTTTCATCCAAAAATTTTAACTTGGTATTCTGTTGGATCCCATCTCATGTTGGGATATCAGGAAATGAAATAGTTGACAAAGCCGCCAAATCGGCTGTAAATAATATTAACCATACCATCCCTTATCGTGACATAAAATATTGAATTTATAAATTTTTAGAGGAAAAATGGCAGAACGATTGGAACGAACAAACCGAGAACAAACTTCATGCTATTAAACCAAATATATCTGAATGGAAATCGCTACCTTTAAGAAGACAAAATGTTATATTGACACGCCTCCGTATTGGACATACTCGTATAACCCACAGACACCTCCTCCTCGGAGAAGATCATCCTATTTGTAATCATTGTATTTATCCACTAACGGTAAAACATATTTTAATAGAATGTTCTCATTTTAATAGTCAACGACTTAAACATTTTAATTCTTATACATTGGTTTTAGAAGACATGGTTGGAGAGAACCCTCATCCAAATATTTTTAGCTTTTTACATGACATTGGGTTCATATATCACATATAATTTTATATAGTATTCATTCATAATGTTTTGACTCATTTCACTTTATTACTATATTATATATCTGATTTTTTTATCTTGAGTTTGGCATAATATGTCCAAGAAGACTCAATGCCACCAAAATCATATCCAATCCAATTCCTTGACGTTTGTGGCACAGAAATCGACCTTATTTACTTATTGTCGAATGGTAAGAGCATATATAAAAAATATATAACTCTTAGATTCATTGGCCAACTTTGAAGCTTAGATTAAATATGTGATTGATTTAAGCTATGAAAATGTGTAATTTTGTTGGAAATTGACGAGGGTTTCACTATAATAAAATTATTATTGGTCTGATTACAGAAAATAATGACATATTTGGAAGATCGAAATTAGCGTAGAAAATAAAATACGAGTGAGCAAAAAAATAGGTGAAATGTAGAAATTACTGAATCGTCTTTGAAGAAGGGAATGGAAGGCAAATGAAGTGGAATTCTAGAAGCTATTTGGGCTACTATTACTCAGATGCGAACTTTTTGCTAAGTATCTTATCGGAAAAAAGAATTAACGCCATTATTGAACCTTCCAAATGGTTTCAACAAGATGTACATAGATATCTGATCAATTTCTGTAATGACGAGATATCTCGTCAACAAGATATTGCCATTTTTTGTCGATGGAAAGATCGCGATTTGGTCAGTTTTCTTCCAATGACGAGACATTTCGTTTAAAATGATCTGGTCCGTTTTGTTAACCTTTGAGCTGCGACAGATAGAAAATTTTTACCATTAAAATTACACCACCGTCATGGTATAGATAATTTACACCAGCAGCATGGTATATATCTGTTTACGGTGGATGTTATCTCCCTCTTATGTGACGGCTGGCATCGATCACCATTTACGCTCTGGCAGCGACTGACCTTCTAGGGGGTTCCTCCTTTATTCGGTACCCTATCCTGTTGACCGTGAGTTGTGAACGCTTTGGGGGAAAGGCAGAAGGTCGCTTCGATGATGTCTGTCTCACGCCAAACGATACGCCACACAATATTATGAAAGGAAAGCGTCAGTCGTAAATGCCACTCAAAGCTCTGTCGCTCAAGTTAGTTAATAAGGTAAGGGTGAAGAGACGTTCTGTGAGACGAATGAAAAAATCTAAGCACCGCAGTGTAAAGGTTAACTCTATAAACATTTAACACTTTCTCCATTCCATAAATATGTAAGTTTTTTCTTGGTATATATCGCGTTAATTTTCCTAGTCCCCAAGAAACGAGATGTAATGAGGTGTTACTGCAGTTCAACCAGAATTTTTCAAGTCACCTCATACAAACAGAGAAGCGAATATAAGATAACAACAGGAAAACACCAACACCATTTATTAAGCACCCAGAAAAGAATCACGGAGAAACTGAAGGGGGTCTGATTTCTTTGTCAGTCGACAACGACCCTCCAGGGGCACGGAGCCCTTATAATCTCCCCACCAGGACACCCAGTCGACTGGCCCCACCGTTCCGCGAGTAATACGTCGCCCATCCTAGGCCCTGACGCCGGGGTATCATTTGAGCGAGCGTGGCACGGGGTAATTACCCTGGGGCAGAAACTTTCACAAATCTTCCGGAAGAAGGAGCGTGCCATGCAATTACCGAAGGATATACGGAGCCCTAACATGAGTTACCTCCTCAGATGAAATGAGATGAGATGTTGCTGTGAGTTTTAATGGAAACGTCTTTTGGGTATCGTGGTGTCTGGGGTGGTTACAAATCTTGTCCACTCGTAAGTGTAACTGATGGAGATTATTGTTACGGTTTGGAAGACTTTTAGATTGTAGTCTCTGTGCTTTGAAGAAGGAAATTGAATGTATTTCACGTGAAAGATGATCGAGGTACTTGTTAAAAGAAAATAGAACATCCTTTCAATGGAACATTTTATATACATGGGCATCAATAATTCCTGTTGGAATATATGTATATTATTTTGTGGTAATGTCTTTTGGGTATCGTGGTGTCTGGAGGTGGTTACAAACCTTGTCCACTCGTAAGTGTAACTGATGGGGATAATTTTGTGGTTTGGAAGACTTTTGGATTGTGGTTCTGTGCTTTGAAGAAGGAAATTGAATGTATTTCACGTGAAAGATGATCTAGGTATATGTAAAAAGCAAATAGAACATCCTTTCAATGGAACATTTTATATACATGGGCATCAGTAATTCCTGTTGGAATATATGCATATTATTACGTAGTAACGTCTTTTGAGCATTTTGGTGTCTGGTGGTGGTTACAAAACTAGTCTACTCTTAAATGTCGCTTATGAAGGTTATTAGGTATGATTTGAAAGACTGAGATTGAAGTATCTGAACATAGTACAGTCTACATTGAAGTAAGAAGTTTAATGCATTTGCAGTAGTGATGCAGCAGGTTGAGAGTGATCAATGAAGTGCTTGTGATAAGTAATTATTTACATAAATTGACATTAATTGCCCCATACTGTCTTAGAATATATATTATTTAATGGAAAGCCTTTTTTGTATCGTCGTGTCCGTGAGTGCTTACAAAACTAGTCTACTCTTGAATATAAGTGATGGCGATTATTGCTGTGGTTTGTAAGACTTTTGGATTGTAGTCTATGTATTTAAGTAGGAAATTGAGTGCGTTAGCAGTGTTTCTAGAGAATTATCAATGAAATGCTTGCGACAAATTCTTTACATAAAGGAACATTGCTAATTCTTTATTGTATTAGAATATATATATAATTTAATAGAAACGTTTTTTGGGTATCATGGTGTCTGAAGGTTACTACAAAACAAGCGTACTATTAAATGTAGCCGATGAATGTAATTGTTGTGGTTAGGAACGTCTTACGGGTACCGTGGTGTCTGAAGGTAATTACAAAAATAGTCTACTTTAAAATGTAGCTAATGAGTGTAATTGTTGTGGTTAAAGATCATGATGTCTGTTTTGAAGAAGGAAATTAGATTTGCTTCGCATGAATGATGATACAAGTGTATGCTGAAAGCAAATAGGGCATCTTTTCATACATCGGTATCATTCGTTCCGTTAAGGTGCATATTATTTAACGGAAACGTCTTTTGTGTGTCGTGGTATCTAGTGTGATTACAAAACTGGTCTACTATCAAATGCAGCTTATGAATATAATTTTTTTGGTTTGGAAGTCTATTATATTGTGCTCCCTGTGTTTCAAAGTGAATAATTGAATGCGTTAGCAGCGTTTTGTGATGTATGAAGGTGAATCTATTTGAAGGTCATTGTCGTGTTTTGGAAGACATTTTAATTATTGTCTCTGCACTTCCAAGAAGGGGTAAGTAGTTGAATTTACCTTGCATCACGTAACCCATCGGACTATTGGCGACCATACGGATCAATCTCGAATAGAAAAATCCAAGGCCAACGCCTAGTAATTTTAAACCACGACCATATAAAGAGGGCAAAACCTGAGCTGGTAATCCAATCTCCAAACTTCCACACAACGCCATTCATTGAAGAAGGAAATTCAACGTGTTTGCAGTGTTTCCCGTAAAGTATAGAAAATAGAACATTATTTTCATAAATTAGCATAATTACTTCCAAAGTGAGTTAGAATACATAATATTGTTTGGAAAATGTTTACGATGGTGGATGTACACTCAAGTAAAAAATATTTCAATTGCACCTACTGAGCATTTTTGAAAAAAAAAATCCCAACTCAATTTGTATCTCAAACATAACCATATATGTACATTTTAAGTGATTTGATTAAGAAACGCTAAGTGGAAGAGGCAGCAAGGGAAAGTCAGGGCTCGAAGTTTATAAATGTTGATTTTCTCTTAGCTTTACAAATAATATCTCGTACAATTGCAGTAATTTCCAATCTTTCAGAATGTATCAATGAAATAGATTATGATCCTCAAAAATCGAAAGCAATAAACAAAAAAGGAATTTGATATCCTATGAAAGCGAAAATAAAGTATACATTTTTATTTTGAGAATAATTTTCATTTCTTATATATTTCCATAAATAAAATTATAGTAAAATTTTTTTTGTGAACTTGAGAAGTTTATTAATAAAATGCATAACAGTTATTTATGTTTTCATTCAAGTCAATAAACATTAAAAATCTGAAACAAAAAGTTTCCCACTGCGATAGATAAACAAAAACGTAAAGAGCTCTCCAAAACTGAAAAAAAACCACTGAATATTTGGAATTCAGTTAAAATAATTCCAAGATAATATGCATTTAGGCACTGAAGAAACAACAAATATTTTCCATTTCTGAGTAACGCTGAAAATTTGTTTAGATGTTCATTATCATTTCACGCGGAACCCAATCCTTTCACATTACAGAACATTTAAAAAATAAAAATAAGTGAAAAGTGATTGCAGAACAAGCGGGTAGTTTAAATACCCAGGATTTTGAAAATTTAATATAACTTTTTGGAAGCTGCGTCTTTTTTGTAGATTGACATCGGTATTTTACGACATGCCAGTGTATGTTTACGTTTATCTATTCGGTGTTGTTTCCCTGTCAAAAAAATTTCCCATTAAACTCATCTGGAGGAATCACCAGAATATTTGGAAACGGAATTGCATCTTAAAAAAACATTGGCAACTGTCCAAATGTCCACGTTATTGATTCGAGTCGCGCTTTCAGATGTTTCGCAAAGACAGCAATGCGATAGTTCGGAGACATTATTTATTACTGAAATTAATTTCTACGATGAACTACTTGTTCACCAGAGAGTGAACAAATTGTTTTTGCTTGCACGGTTCTTCGTTTTCACTTTGCTTTCAGTGATTCTCTTTCCTAAGTAGAATAAACAGTTTGGATCCCAACTACAGAATATCTAATGACAGCTTATTAGGAAATACCAGTAATCTCCTTATTTCGAATCGATCATTGCCTCGTTGTCAAACACAAGGATTTTTATTTTTTTCCCTCTCTTGCGGTGAAAAAAATTGAGTAATACACATAAATGTATTACCCAAATTCCGAAAATTATGCTGCACACCAAAAATATATCTATCATAGAGGAAAACAGTTGCAACTCCAATTTTAATATGATTTGCTTCGTAAACCAACACCACGGGCAACGGCCGTAAGCGCATTGTCATTGTCAAATTCGGCGAAATTCCAATTGCGAAGAGATCCAATCGTCGTGACGTCATAATCTCTTGCGAAAATATAAATATTTAATTGGTAAATTACTGATTAAAAGAAAATGAAATGCAAGGTAACGATCTGGTATAAAATTTTCCGCAGATTTCAAATCCGTTGAAATTTTTACTCCATCTATAAAACGGTCTAGGAGATAGGAAAAGGAACCGCATAACTAAATTTAAAACATTTTTTTTATCGTTTGCTGGAAAATCATTCCTCCGTGTAAAATGAAAACGGGAAAAAAATTTAGAATCTGATCTTTTATACTGTTGCTATTCCAAAGAAAACAATATTCCAAAGAAAACAATAATAATATTTAAAAATATTCTAGATTGAATTTTAAAATTCGCCGCGACCCAAAAATTGTAAAATATTCGGGCTACCTGTGTGCCAAATCCAATTGCTCTAAGTACCATATATTCGTCAGAACTTTGCGGGCAGAAAACAAACAAACAAACATTTCCTTTTATAGTAGTAGAGATTTTGTAGTGGTATGCTCAAAAACTTTCTTTGTAAGAAATTAAACGAGTACCCTAGGTTCAGAATTATATTCAGTGTTCTGCAACATAACTCCAAGCAATTACAATTGTTCTGCAGGCATTTTGACCTAGTTTTGAAAACTGCCGTAGCATAAACGAAATGGACGCAATACACATTTATGGGCTAAATATGTATCATATATTCATAATAAAACATCAAAATTAATTTAATTATTACTTTATTTGAACCAAGGCATACTTTCAGAATTTGCAATTCTGTCGATAACTTTTGAAGTTCAATATTTTGTCATTGACATAGAAGATGTGTTACTTATAAAGTGTTTGTGGTAATTTGGGCTGTGTAAGGAGGTTGTTCCGTAGCAAGAAAAAAAAGTAAGGTGTGACAAGTAGCGCTCTTTGCACTGCAGAATATATTAACTTATAATTAAAGAAATCATCCAAAATTTTGATAAAATTAAGATAAAATTGTTCTACGATGACTTTGTTCTGCGACATACGTCGCTTTAAAGGTTTAACACTTTCTGCTCCCGGGCCGAGTACTATCTATAACAGAAAATCCTTTACTCTGAAATCGCCCCCCCCCCGCCATAAACCTCTGTTCTTTAAAATTTCACTTTTTGATGATTTATTGCGTCAGGTTTACGATACCAATTTTCCCGAATACAAACTTCTGAGTGCTTAAAGCAAAAATATAACTACCGAAATGCATATATATTTCAAATTCAACATACAGACCAACGGAAGCTAATAAAAAACTTCCTCATGCCAAGAAAGCAGACTTTGAGTTATTCTGCAGCACTCAGAGCACACCAAGAGTAAAAACAACTTCGCAGGATAGAGGCATTTCCGCTCCACTTAAACACAATTCCGCCAATCGCCATCTGTTCCTCAGGAAACGAGGAATCCATTTCCAGCAGTAGCGAGCATTTGCAATGCTAATGACAGTCAAGTGACTCAACCTACACTTTTTCCTCCATTTCCAGAACAAGACTTTCTCATTCAATTCCTAAGTATTAATGGAATTCAACCCATTGAGAATTAATGGAACGTGAGATTCGAGTCGATTCCGCCGATACTCGAGACTTAATAAGGTAATCATTATGTCCAGGCTTTGTGTATTTGGGAGAAACAGCGCTTCTCATTATTATTTTAGATTTGCATTGGGCTTTTAAACAAGCGAGTTCTCTGGTTTTGTACAACGGTTGAGGTGAGGCGTTTCCGGAGAAAAATGGAACGTTTTTTTTGTTGTTCGAAACAGATCTTCGATACCTTGAGAGATGAATATTTTATGTGTTCAGTAAAAATATATTTGCAAGTATAATCAAAACAATAAACTGAAAGAGCGGTATTCACTACCCTAACTAATTTTAGCAAGACTGAAATACAGTGCAACTTTTGTCCACTAAAAAGTACTTCAGGATGACTATTTGTTGATTATTATTAGAGCAGTTGCGTCCGCAGGAACCTTCATCTCCAATCGATAGGTGATAGACTTAATACATGGTGCTTGTCTTGTTAGTATAGGATTTGAGGAAATTTGATTTTTAATTGGTTCGTTACAGTTAGTTAGATAAATTATGGTAAAAAAATGATAAATTCATGTGCAATTCCTTAGATTAATATGTATCTATATATATATTTCTCTTACGTGGCACGCACACACACAAAAAAGACGTTATTTGTTACCGCGTTTTGGCAACATTGTGCGATTGTTTGTTTACTAGGAGCCTCGCGAGTCATTTGAATCTATAGCGTTATCGGATGAAATTTTATTGAAAAAAATGAATTTTAGACGAGCTGTTGCGGTTTGTAATAGAAATCTAAGAAAGCGGAGGATCTTTTCAGGGCTATTTAAAAAACGGTCCTTTTCAAGGCTAACAATTATAGTACAACAAGACGCGTGCACTACAACTTTCGACTACATACTCAGTCAAAAAGTGTATGGGTGGCTCGAGTACTCGGGAAATGTACACACAAACAACATGCTGGGTATTCAATTTCCAAAGCAGCGCTCACATTGCGAGTAAAAATTTGCTCAAAGTTTTCATCTAAATTCTGATTCCAGAGGTACTGTATATATCTTTTATGTAATACAACAAATTTAGATTTGAAAAATATTTTTTTGGAATATATTTTGTAATCAATCCCTTCTGCTAGGACACATGTCTTCATTGATGCGAGCGAAGCGAGCATAGGTTCGCGCAGCGAACCAATGAGAATTGCGAAGCAATCCTCCGGGGGTTGGCGAGCGTTAGCGAGCAGGGGGCGGGCCCCCTAGTAAAATATAATATAATAGTTGGTTGGATGAAAATAGGAGGAATTTGGTTGGAGGAAAAAAGGTCTGGGCAACCACCCGTCATAGCGTGCATGTTTGGTTCACTCTTCTTTGGTTCACACTTCTAAAAATATTCTCTGTTTGGATGGGCATAACGCCACACCACTATACCGGTTGGTCGGCTACTCATCCTTTAAAATTTTGATTTAAGTGTTGATATCGTATTCAAATAACAACTCAAGTGACGTTATGAAAGGAATTCGTAGGATAAAACGTTGCGAGCAGAAACATCCGCCACCTACAATTAATTTGACAAAAGTGGCACTGTTTTCGTTACAATTATTTTTAAAACATTCTTAATAAACCTTTTGTATCGCCCCATTTAGTTTTCCTTACTCCATTGGAACTCGAGTTTCAGATCCGATGCTATAATTTTTTATGTCTATTAGTTTTTGTACGTTATACTTATTAGCATGTGCGAAGAGGTATTGGTAATTCCGAAATAACTTCATGTGACATACCCTTTGTTCATGTCACATACTTACAACGTGATAAAATTTTCGTTTTCATTACTTGGCAAACCATGGGACATCATGTGACAGTTTAAGCCAATAACCTCTCAGAGCAGTAACCGAATCACGTGATCTCTTAAAGTAAGCTTTAAAATCAGCTCTAGGAGAAAAGAAAAAGTGAACAGATTTTATTTCTTCCCTTTACGGATAACCAAAAAACCATGCTACAAGTTTAATACTCCACGTAATTAGCACGAATTTTGATTTTTTTTAACTTTCTCTACCTGTAAAATGTTAATGCTTTTCTTTCGCTGTCTATATTTATCAAGCCACATTTTCATATGAATATATAAAAGTCCAAGATAAACTGAACTTTTTATGCGTTTGATTATTTATGTTAAAATGGGAGTTCGCTTATATCGATATACATATTGCTAAATGTAATGTTGAAAACAATAACTTAAAATACATTAATTCACAAGTACGATTTTCATATCAGAAATCTTTAACCTTCCTGATGGATGTGCAATTCTGGGTTCCATATATGAGAAAGGATATAGAATTAATTGAAAGGGTTCAGCACAGAGCTACAAAAATAATAAAGGGGATAGCAAATCTCGACTACAATGAACGTTTAAGTAAGCTGAACATGTATACATTGGAAAGAAGAAGGAGGAGGGGGGATTTGATTCAGCTTTTTAAGTTGGTAAAACACAAGGGGACACACAGGGCTTAAATTTCAATAGTGATAACAGAACAAGGGGCCATGGGTATACATTGAAAAGACACATTTTAATCGGGATTTAATGAAAAACTACTACTTTAATAGGGTAATAGACAGTTGGAACGCGTTGCCAGAAAATATAGTTAATTCAAAGGGAGTGTACGAATTTAAGATACAATAGGATAGTCAGTGGGAATTGGGGAATTCATAAACAAAGGACCAGCCTTGTTGGGCTTGAGCCTGTAGCTGGTCGTCAATATTTGTATTTTTTGTATTTGTATTTGATGTCTCGACGAGGTTTCTCGTCAGTAACAAAACTGACCAAATCTTGATGAACTAGATATATCGTCATTAGAAGAAAAGTGACCAGATCATCATTAACGAAATCGGGGTGATCTTTAAGGACGAGATATTTCGTCGAAACCACTTGCAGGGTTAACTTATAATATGAAACATATTTGCATGGAAATAAACAACAAACAGAAATGCAAGTTTCTGACTTATTAAATACTAGACACTGTGCGGCTAGCTCGACGTTGCCCGTGCCCGTGGTGTGGATTTGCGAAGCAAACCCACACCACGGACAACGCCGTGATGTAAGTATTAATATGGAATCAATAACTTTAACGATTCCGATTTTACGAAAAAGAACTTAACAATCCCAGTAAAAATGTTTCTTACTTTTTTTTATCTCATTCGCTGAAAAGGAATAAAGCAAAAAATGAAAAAAAAATTTTTTTTTTTTTTTTTTTAACCCGAAGGGTAGAAGATGCAGTCTGTTTATTTTCGGAAAGCGATGTTCACGTGACGTCACAATCTCTTGCAAGAATATAAAAGATATATTCAATTTAAAAATTATTTATTTTTAAAAAATCATATTTTTAGGTATTGATTTAAAGTGAAATTTTCCGCAGATTTCAAATCCGTTGAAATGTTTACTCTATCTTTAACGGTCTAGGAGATAGAAAAAGAACTATGTGACTCCAGTTAAAAGATTATTTGTTTTATCGTCTGGCTGGAAAATCATTCCTCCGCGCAAAATCAAAACGGAAACAAAAACAATAGAATCTATGATCACTTCTATGCTGGTGCATTCAAAAATGATTAAATTTCCTTAAATTCATTTTAAAATGTTCTAGATTGAATTTTACAATTTGCCTCGACCCTAAAATTACAAAAATTTGGACTACCTGTGCCAAATCCCATTACTGTAAGCTCCATAGATTCGTCGGAAGTTTGAAAGAAATAAACAAATATACAGAGAAAATTTCTTTTATAATATTAGAGATAAAAGTACAATTGAAAGTTGAATTCCACATTTGAATATATCGCCGATACCATGTGAAATTATGAATATGAAGAATTTTTTTAAATATTCACAACCTTATTCAATCAAATCGTTGGTCATTTCCGGCTTAGAAGTCTGGAAATGGCTGTATGGAAAATTTAACATATACGCACCCTGCAAAAAAAAGTGACACAAGTAAAAAAATAAAAATTGTGATGTTATGTCATTGAAAAATCTGTATGACTTGACCCAGCGTGGTAGATTGCTATTATATAGAATATAATAAAAGTTACCACCAGAAATACTTACCTAAACTTTAAAAGCAGCTTATACTATTTCAATATAAGTTTTATAGTATCCTTTAAGTTGATGTTTTTCTCACATTCTGCAATTTTGAGTTGTGTCACTTTTCTTGCCTGGTGTTGTATATACACTTTAATTCAAAACTAAAACGTCCTTTTTGTTCTGGAAAGTTGATAATAACACATTCTAATGGTTTTTCATGGTACAGCTATGTACAGCTGAAATGCAATACTACAATTGATATCTACACTTAAGAATAAAATTCCATTTTATAAGAGTGACATAGAATAAAATAAAATCTGCAATTAAAAAGCAATAGTTCCAATTTAGTTTGTAAGATAAGGTAAGGAAAAATAGAGCCCATAAAGTGATCAAAGCGATTAAAAATAATAATATTTTGTAAACATGTACTTAATATTATACACTCTATAACAAAAAAATCGACGCACCAAGAAGGAGTTGTCCGATGGAGACAAAAATTGGTGGATAGGAAAATTATGTACAGAATAGAAAATGATTAAAATTTGAGAACAATTGTATGATTTATTTCAGAGTTACAGTAACGAGATCAATAAGGTGTTGGCCCGCCTCTAGCCTGGATGCAAGCTGCCACACGGCGTGGCATAGACCTATAAAGCTCCAGGATGGTCTCCTGCGGTATTTCTTGCCAAATTTGCTCCAATTGTCGGACTACGTCATCAACATTTCCTACCGGATGCAGTCGCCTTCCCATCATATCCCAGACATCTCGATGGGAGAGATCTGGTCATCTGGCTGGCCAAGGAAGTGTTTGACAAGCTTGAAGACAGTTCATAGTAACACGTGCCGTATGTGGTCTGGCATTGTCTTGCGGAAAAATAAGACCAGGGTACTGCGAACGAAACGGTAGCAAAACAGGTCTCAGAATGTCGTTAACGTACCGCTGTGCAGTAAGTGTACCTCTAATGATGGCCAAATAAGTCCGGCTATCAAGAGAAATGGCACCCCAGACCATAATTCCTTGTTGAGGGCCCGTGTGGCGTGCAATATTGAAAGCAGGATCGGCACGCTGCCCTGGGCGTCTCCAGACGCGTCTTCGATGATCGTCAGGACACAGTTGGAAGCGGGATTCGTCGCTAAAGACTATACGTCCCCAGTCAGCATCATTCCAGCCTGATCGAGCCAAGCACCACTGTAATCTGGCTCGACAGTGTGCAGGCGTGAGTGGCAGGTGGCGTAACGGTCGGTACGAGCGTTGATTTCGCTCTCTCAGCCGTCTGTGAATGGTCAATGTGGATACTCGTGTGTGGGTCGCACGACTGATGGTTGATAGCGATGAATCAGGCGCTGTTACAGCTGATCTGACAATCACTCTGTCCTCGCGATCTGTTGTAGCCCTACATCGACCGTTACCATCATGACACTGAAATCTGCCATTGTCCACCCACTCTTGCCTGCATCTAATCGCCGCATCGCTTCGACTCACATGACGAGCGATTCTCCGATTTGCCCAACCTGCATCTTTCAATCCAATGATACGACCTCTTTCAAACTCTGAAAGTTGCTCGTAATGAGCTCGAATCCTGCAGCGAGGCATTTTTTCAGTCGTTGAAAGGTATCCTAAATCGCAATGCAGCAGAAAATTTTAACAACAGTTCAAGAACAACTCCTTATATACATCTGCTGGATGCGCAGTTCCGATGCGCTGGAGATCGCACTATTCATTCATTGGACAACAAATTTTAATCATTTGCATATTTGGTGAAAAAACATTTTTGCATACGAAATTTCAAAGCAATCGGATGATTCCTTCTTAGTGTGTCGATTTTTTTTGTTATAGAGTGTATTTTGTTACTTAATATAATAAACATGTTTGTGCGTAGCTTCAATCCCATGGTGCATCATGAAATGTTCATACTTGGTAACGTTAAAATAGAACTAATTTTCTTTTATCTTTACGTAATACTCCAAGAAATTGAGAGGCAAGAAATAGCGAAGTCTAATACCCGCTGTTGTTGATGGAATCGGTGAAAAATTCCTCAAAATATTTTTTGGGTTAATCGATCGGAAAAATCCATCTCAACAGCTGCAGCTGCAGCGAACATCTGTTTTGTTGCATTTAATGAGCTGAGTCAAAGGAGCTTCAGAGGCAGGATTTTCAATTATACGTCTGGTATTGATTAAATGAGCGATGCTACTGGATAAAACATTTAATAAGTTTTATTTAGCAGCCAATATAATCATTGAATCAGTGTATGTATGTTTAAAAGCCAAAAGCTGTAATCAGAGTGTTTGTAAATCTTAAAATATTGACTTTACAGTGACGTCTATGAGAAGGATCTTCTCTCAGTTTGAACAAAGAAACCAGGAAACGAGACTTCACTTCATGTTTCCAAAATGCTCTTACATGAGACATTCAGGGGTTCCTTAAAATGTAGTTTATTGTCGTTTTGTAACATTTGTTTTGAAACGTAAATGAGCGATGCTACTGGATAAAACATTTAATAAGTTTTATTTAGCAGCCAATATAATCATTGAAACAGTGTATGTATGTTTAAAAGCCAAAAGCTGTAATCAGAGTGTTTGTAAATCTTAAAATATTGACTTTACAGTGACGTCTATGAGAAGGATCTTCTCTCAGTTTGAACTAAGAAACCAGGAAACGAGACTTCACTTCATGTTTCCAAAATGCTCTTACATGAGACACTCAGGGGTTCCTTAAAATGTAGTTTATTGTCGTTTTGTAACATTTGTTTTGAAACGTAAATGAGCGATGCTACTGGATAAAACATTTAATAAGTTTTATTTAGCAGCCAATATAATCATTGAAACAGTGTATGTATGTTTAAAAGCCAAAAGCTGTAATCAGAGTGTTTGTAAATCTTAAAATATTGACTTTACAGTGACGTCTATGAGAAGGATCTTCTCTCAGTTTGAACTAAGAAACCAGGAAACGAGACTTCACTTCATGTTTCCAAAATGCTCTTACATGAGACACTCAGGGGTTCCTTAAAATGTAGTTTATTGTCGTTTTGTAACATTTGTTTTGAAACGTAAATGAGCGATGCTACTGGATAAAACATTTAATAAGTTTTATTTAGCAGCCAATATAATCATTGAAACAGTGTATGTATGTTTAAAAGCCAAAAGCTGTAATCAGAGTGTTTGTAAATCTTAAAATATTGACTTTACAGTGACGTCTATGAGAAGGATCTTCTCTCAGTTTGAACTAAGAAACCAGGAAACGAGACTTCACTTCATGTTTCCAAAATGCTCTTACATGAGACACTCAGGGGTTCCTTAAAATGTAGTTTATTGTCGTTTTGTAACATTTGTTTTGAAACGTAAATGAGCGATGCTACTGGATAAAACATTTAATAAGTTTTATTTAGCAGCCAATATAATCATTGAAACAGTGTATGTATGTTTAAAAGCCAAAAGCTGTAATCAGAGTGTTTGTAAATCTTAAAATATTGACTTTACAGTGACGTCTATGAGAAGGATCTTTTCTCAGTTTGAACAAAGAAACCAGGAAACGAGACTTCACTTCATGTTTCCAAAATGCTCTTACATGAGACACTCAGGGGTTCCTTAAAATGTAGTTTATTGTCGTTTTGTAACATTTGTTTTGAAACGTAAATGAGCGATGCTACTGGATAAAACATTTAATAAGTTTTATTTAGCAGCCAATATAATCATTGAAACAGTGTATGTATGTTTAAAAGCCAAAAGCTGTAATCAGAGTGTTTGTAAATCTTAAAATATTGACTTTACAGTGACGTCTATGAGAAGGATCTTCTCTCAGTTTGAACTAAGAAACCAGGAAACGAGACTTCACTTCATGTTTCCAAAATGCTCTTACATGAGACACTCAGGGGTTCCTTAAAATGTAGTTTATTGTCGTTTTGTAACATTTGTTTTGAAACGTAAATGAGCGATGCTACTGGATAAAACATTTAATAAGTTTTATTTAGCAGCCAATATAATCATTGAAACAGTGTATGTATGTTTAAAAGCCAAAAGCTGTAATCAGAGTGTTTGTAAATCTTAAAATATTGACTTTACAGTGACGTCTATGAGAAGGATCTTCTCTCAGTTTGAACTAAGAAACCAGGAAACGAGACTTCACTTCATGTTTCCAAAATGCTCTTACATGAGACACTCAGGGGTTCCTTAAAATGTAGTTTATTGTCGTTTTGTAACATTTGTTTTGAAACGTAAATGAGCGATGCTACTGGATAAAACATTTAATAAGTTTTATTTAGCAGCCAATATAATCATTGAAACAGTGTATGTATGTTTAAAAGCCAAAAGCTGTAATCAGAGTGTTTGTAAATCTTAAAATATTGACTTTACAGTGACGTCTATGAGAAGGATCTTCTCTCAGTTTGAACTAAGAAACCAGGAAACGAGACTTCACTTCATGTTTCCAAAATGCTCTTACATGAGACACTCAGGGGTTCCTTAAAATGTAGTTTATTGTCGTTTTGTAACATTTGTTTTGAAACGTAAATGAGCGATGCTACTGGATAAAACATTTAATAAGTTTTATTTAGCAGCCAATATAATCATTGAAACAGTGTATGTATGTTTAAAAGCCAAAAGCTGTAATCAGAGTGTTTGTAAATCTTAAAATATTGACTTTACAGTGACGTCTATGAGAAGGATCTTTTCTCAGTTTGAACAAAGAAACCAGGAAACGAGACTTCACTTCATGTTTCCAAAATGCTCTTACATGAGACACTCAGGGGTTCCTTAAAATGTAGTTTATTGTCGTTTTGTAACATTTGTTTTGAAACGTAAATGAGCGATGCTACTGGATAAAACATTTAATAAGTTTTATTTAGCAGCCAATATAATCATTGAAACAGTGTATGTATGTTTAAAAGCCAAAAGCTGTAATCAGAGTGTTTGTAAATCTTAAAATATTGACTTTACAGTGACGTCTATGAGAAGGATCTTCTCTCAGTTTGAACTAAGAAACCAGGAAACGAGACTTCACTTCATGTTTCCAAAATGCTCTTACATGAGACACTCAGGGGTTCCTTAAAATGTAGTTTATTGTCGTTTTGTAACATTTGTTTTGAAACGTAAATGAGCGATGCTACTGGATAAAACATTTAATAAGTTTTATTTAGCAGCCAATATAATCATTGAAACAGTGTATGTATGTTTAAAAGCCAAAAGCTGTAATCAGAGTGTTTGTAAATCTTAAAATATTGACTTTACAGTGACGTCTATGAGAAGGATCTTTTCTCAGTTTGAACAAAGAAACCAGGAAACGAGACTTCACTTCATGTTTCCAAAATGCTCTTACATGAGACACTCAGGGGTTCCTTAAAATGTAGTTTATTGTCGTTTTGTAACATTTGTTTTGAAACGTAAATGAGCGATGCTACTGGATAAAACATTTAATAAGTTTTATTTAGCAGCCAATATAATCATTGAAACAGTGTATGTATGTTTAAAAGCCAAAAGCTGTAATCAGAGTGTTTGTAAATCTTAAAATATTGACTTTACAGTGACGTCTATGAGAAGGATCTTCTCTCAGTTTGAACTAAGAAACCAGGAAACGAGACTTCACTTCATGTTTCCAAAATGCTCTTACATGAGACACTCAGGGGTTCCTTAAAATGTAGTTTATTGTCGTTTTGTAACATTTGTTTTGAAACGTAAATGAGCGATGCTACTGGATAAAACATTTAATAAGTTTTATTTAGCAGCCAATATAATCATTGAAACAGTGTATGTATGTTTAAAAGCCAAAAGCTGTAATCAGAGTGTTTGTAAATCTTAAAATATTGACTTTACAGTGACGTCTATGAGAAGGATCTTCTCTCAGTTTGAACTAAGAAACCAGGAAACGAGACTTCACTTCATGTTTCCAAAATGCTCTTACATGAGACACTCAGGGGTTCCTTAAAATGTAGATTATTGTCGTTTTGTAACATTTGTTTTGAAACGTAAATGAGCGATGCTACTGGATAAAACATTTAATAAGTTTTATTTAGCAGCCAATATAATCATTGAAACAGTGTATGTATGTTTAAAAGCCAAAAGCTGTAATCAGAGTGTTTGTAAATCTTAAAATATTGACTTTACAGTGACGTCTATGAGAAGGATCTTCTCTCAGTTTGAACTAAGAAACCAGGAAACGAGACTTCACTTCATGTTTCCAAAATGCTCTTACATGAGACACTCAGGGGTTCCTTAAAATGTAGTTTATTGTCGTTTTGTAACATTTGTTTTGAAACGTAAATGAGCGATGCTACTGGATAAAACATTTAATAAGTTTTATTTAGCAGCCAATATAATCATTGAAACAGTGTATGTATGTTTAAAAGCCAAAAGCTGTAATCAGAGTGTTTGTAAATCTTAAAATATTGACTTTACAGTGACGTCTATGAGAAGGATCTTTTCTCAGTTTGAACAAAGAAACCAGGAAACGAGACTTCACTTCATGTTTCCAAAATGCTCTTACATGAGACACTCAGGGGTTCCTTAAAATGTAGTTTATTGTCGTTTTGTAACATTTGTTTTGAAACGTAAATGAGCGATGCTACTGGATAAAACATTTAATAAGTTTTATTTAGCAGCCAATATAATCATTGAAACAGTGTATGTATGTTTAAAAGCCAAAAGCTGTAATCAGAGTGTTTGTAAATCTTAAAATATTGACTTTACAGTGACGTCTATGAGAAGGATCTTTTCTCAGTTTGAACAAAGAAACCAGGAAACGAGACTTCACTTCATGTTTCCAAAATGCTCTTACATGAGACACTCAGGGGTTCCTTAAAATGTAGTTTATTGTCGTTTTGTAACATTTGTTTTGAAACGTAAATGAGCGATGCTACTGGATAAAACATTTAATAAGTTTTATTTAGCAGCCAATATAATCATTGAAACAGTGTATGTATGTTTAAAAGCCAAAAGCTGTAATCAGAGTGTTTGTAAATCTTAAAATATTGACTTTACAGTGACGTCTATGAGAAGGATCTTCTCTCAGTTTGAACAAAGAAACCAGGAAAAGCGACTTCATGTTTCCAAAATGCTATTACATGAGACACTCAGGGGTTCCTTAAAATGTAGTTTATTGCAGTTTTGAAATGTTTGTAGTTTAATCTAACTGGCGTTGAGACAAATTGACTATCATGTATCAATTCGGTTGGTTGGGTTTTATGGCGCAAGGGTTATTCGTCGAAGTTACATAAATTTGGAATTCAGTGTTTGGGATTTCTAATAGCGATTGGCCGAAATCCTGTTGAAAAAACAAGTCAAGTGATGTCACGTCCAATAAATGTAAGTACAGCTCGTTTCACCGCTAAAACACTACCATCTACATTTAGCTAGAAGAGGATGCCTCTCAAACAGTTAGTTTTATGTGAGATTAGCCACTGCGTGACTAACCCGGAGTTAACCTCGCACTTGGTGTTGGTTTGCGAAACTGTGATGTAAGGTAAAATTTATGCAATGTAAGGTAGGTGTAAGATTTTCCGCAGATTTCAAATCCGTTGAAGATATATTCAATTTAAAAATTATTTATTTGAAGAAAATCATGTTTTTAGGTACCAATCTCAACTTAAATTTTCCGCTGATTTCATATCCGTTGAAATTTTTACTCAATCTTTAACGGCCTAGGAGATAGAAAAAAGAACTGAGACTGTAAATCATTCCTAGGGCAAAATCGAAGGGGAAAAGAAAAAAATAATTTTCTCCGCTTTCTGTCGGAGGAAAAAAAACTTAGCATGTATCCAACTGCTGACGTGGCAAGTTCATTTCCGGCGTTTCTTCTCTGGTAGAAACGCGTTGAAAAACCGATGGAAAATAAAACTATTAACTTCATTTAAAAATCTTCTAGATTGAATTTTAAAATTTCGACCGACCCATAAAATTGCAAAAAATTTGGATTACATGTGTGCCAAATCTCATTGCTGTAAGTGCCGTAAATAGTCAGGATTGTGCAGCCGCGAAACAAATAGATAAACCGACAAACAAACACTTCTTTTTATAATAGTAGAGATGCATTTTTAGTGTGAACGTCTTTCCTACTTCCATGGAACACACAAACCAGACGAAAAAGAGGAGACTTTTACTTATTTTTACCCAAATGCTCTCCCATAATGCATTTTGGGATTAGCGTAAAATACAGTTCATCGCCGTTTTGGCCTTTAATATAACTGCCTCCCATAAATTACCTATCATACATGTAGGAATACTAAACAACGGTAGTTGTCTACTAGTCTGGAAAGAACTCATTATAAGAGCAACGAGACTGGTAGGAGTCAGTTGCATTGTAGTAGGAATGCAAGGCAAGACTGTCACGAGCCGTTCACATTCTGGTATTCAGTTACGAGAAAATTAATAGAACAGACACTTTTTTTCCCCCTGGACGCCATTGAGAGCTGACGTATTTTTTCCGAGCAGAGGCGACTGCTGCAGATAACGACGGAACTGTTTAAAATATAACTCAACTGTACATAATAATTGTATATATTTATTCATTAAATGTCAATGTGCTGTAAGATTCGAAGTCTTTAATATAGACCTTACCAAACAGAACAACACGAATCTTACAAAAAATGGGGGCTCGGCCGCGATGTGAAAAACCGATGACGACCGCGACGATTCTCCTCCTTCGTACGAGGGCTTGAACGACGGATTAGCAGACCCCGAAAGCAGTGACGATTGAACCGGCCGGCGGAATGTTTTGACTACCTATGCAAACCTGGACTTGTGTTTTAATCATCTGCAAGAACAGTTTCATGACTTCTCCTGACGTGGTGCTGATGATAGACTGAAACGACAAAAAAGAAAACGCGTAGACGAAAAAACGCGTAGACGAAAAAGACGAGTTGACGGAAAAGACGGATAGAAGGAACTTTCGAAACTGTGAGTACATAATTTTGTTTTACTTGATGACATGGCATATTTAACTAAGGCCCGAAAAGCAGATTTGCTAACATTGATTGACGAATTAGGCCTGATAGTGCCAGCGAATCCCAAAGTAGCGCAGTGCTCGAAACTTATAATAGATTCTGAAAATTATGACGAGGAGATAACAAAAAATCTGTTGAGTGTTATTAGAACTGAACGCGAAGAGAAAATTGAAGCCGAAAAACGCGCAGAGAAAATTGAAGCCGAAAAACGCGCAGAGAAAATTGAAGCCGAAAAACGCGCAGAGAAAATTGAAGCCGAAAAACGCGAATTCGAATTAAGGAAACTCGAAATCGAAACTGCTAACAGACAAGGCAACAGTTATGGTAAAACTACCAGCCTATACAATAACGATTTATTGAAATTGATTAACCGTTACGAGACGAATAAGGATATTAGCTGTTATTTAACTTTATTTGAAAGACAGATTAGTCGTATCGAAATACCAAAAACGGAATGGGTTACACATTTGTTGGGTTTACTCCCATTGGATTTGGCTAATCTTATCACGCGTGAGCCTGACGAAAAGGCTAATGACTATGAAAATGTCAAGAGATTATTGTTGAAACGTTTTAAATTAAATCCGGAACAATTTAGGCAAAATTTCCTTTCGCATAGAAAAGAAGCGTCTTCTACTTGGAATGACTTTGCTCATGATCTGAAAAATTTCTTTGAAGAATGGACGAGTGGGTTGGAAGTATCAAATTACCAAGACCTTAAAGAACTCGTGATTACCGATCAACTAAAACGAAAAATACCCAATGACGTTCGAGACCATTTTATAGACGAGCTACCGAAAATAACGAAAATAGACCAACTCGTCAATAAATTAGACGAATATGAAGCGGCTCGATGTCATTTAAAACCCAATAGAGATTCGAAAACATCAGACGATAAATATAAGAAGCGTTTCAATAGGGATTTTGACAAATTAAAGCCTCGATCTTTCGTGCGCCCTGAACAAACTAACACCAATCATATAAAATGTTACAACTGCAATGAATATGGACATAAGTCGATAAATTGTGAAAAGAAAACTGAGGGTGTGAGATGCTTTAAATGTAAAAATTATGGGCACAAGGCCGACGTGTGTCCCAAAAGAGATGTAAATAGAACTTTAATTAATAGCCCTTTTAATTCTCGTACTAAGCTAAGAAAATATGTTGAAATGTGCGGGAAAAGATCTAATGCGCTAATCGACACAGGAAGTGATGTGTCAATGATAAAATATGAATTTTATGTTGAAATTGGATCCCCAAAATTGAGTTTTGATAATGTGACTTTAATGGGTATAGGAGGAGAACACATTTCTCCTCTAGGTTTCTTTTCTACTGAAATTATTATTGATGAATGCATTATTGTTACTGATGTTTATGTTTTAAAAAATTTACCTGATCATATTGTTCTTGGGTTCGATTGCATAAATAAGTTAAATCTTACTTTATCAGAGAGCGGACTTCATGTTTTGAGCAGACGCGATAATTTTCGAGTGAATTACGCAAGAATTGTTAATTTAGCGAACACTTCAGATTCAACTAAAATTCAAACCGAAACTCATCTCGAAGTAACTAATCGTCTGGAACCAAACACTAAGTTGGAGACAAAACGAACCATAGCAGAGGATAACAAATTTCTAAATCCAATTCCTAAAGAGGACGTCCCATTATACACTTATCACATTGATTTCATAGGTCCGTTACCTTCAACATCTAAGAACTATCAGTATATCTTCACGGTAGTAGACGCATTCACAAAATTCACTTGGTTATATCCTACCAAATCTACGACATCAGGTGACGCAATAAATAAACTCAAACAACAACAAAATAGTTTTGGAAATCCTGCGAGGATAATCTCGGATAGAGGATCCGCTTTTACATCTAAAGAATTTACAGATTTTTGTTGCGAAAACGGGATTGAACACCTAAAAATCACAACAGGAATCCCAAGAGGCAATGGACAAGTAGAAAGAATGCACAAAACCCTGATTCCAGTGTTATCCAAACTTTCAATTGAAGAACCGATCAAATGGTTCAAACACGTTGACGCCGTACAAAGAATACTCAATAGTACAACCTCCAGAAGCACAAGATGGACACCCTTCGAACTTTTGACAGGTGTGAAAATGCGAAACAAAGAAGATCTCAAGATAGTCCAGCTTTTAGAAGAAGAATATACTGAAGTTTTTCTAGAGAAGAGGAAGAAATTAAGAGACGATGCCAAAGAGAATATCCTAAAAATTCAGGAAGAGAATAAAAGAACGTATGATAAGAAGAGGAAGAAACCTCATCAATACAAAGAGGGCGATCTTATTGCAATTCAGCGGACTCAATTTGGTGTCGGAATGAAATTACGACCGAAATTCTTAGGACCATATCGAGTGAAGAAAGTGAAACCCCATGATCGCTATGACGTTGAGAAAGTTGGAAACCATGAAGGACCGAACTTGACGTCGACAGCAGCTGACCATATGAAGTCGTGGTTAAATAACTAATACTGAATCAATGTATTCCCAGATACTGTTTTGTGTTTTGTTTTTTTAGGTTTGTCGTGTTCCTTTCGAGGACGAAAGATCATCAGGATGGCCGGTTGTAGGAATACTAAACAACGGTAGTTGTCTACTAGTCTGGAAAGAACTCATTATAAGAGCAACGAGACTGGTAGGAGTCAGTTGCATTGTAGTAGGAATGCAAGGCAAGACTGTCACGAGCCATTCACATTCTGGTATTCAGTTACGAGAAAATTAATAGAACAGACACTTTTTTTCCCCTGGACGCCATTGAGAGCTGACGTATTTTTTCCGAGCAGAGGCGACTGCTGCAGATAACGACGGAACTGTTTAAAATATAACTCAACTGTACATAATAATTGTATATATTTATTCATTAAATGTCAATGTGCTGTAAGATTCGAAGTCTTTAATATAGACCTTACCAAACAGAACAACACGAATCTTACATACATAAATTTGGAATTTCTGTTGGTCACTGGCATTCGAAAAACTAACCAAATGGCATCCTGAATACGTTCCAGAAAGCCCAATCCCACCGCAGAAACATTATTTCCATCACAGAGACTTACCATGACAGGAAATGCCTCCAATAACTAAACTGTTCCCAATTATGAGAATGAATATGAGTTGTTATGTTAACAATGGAACAAATTGTATTTTGCGATCTAGACATCTTGTGATTCCAACGCTATCCTTTTGCTTTTCTAAAAAATATTATTGTGTGTGTGTGTGTGTGTTACTAAATTTTGAGCGAATAGAAATACTTTCCCCCGAACATTAAAAACTATTCTTGTGGGAAAAAAAAATCCAAACTTAAAATACCTTTAATGTCATATTTTATAAATTGGTAAATGTCAAATGCGTTTTATCCACTTATATTTTTCTTTCTTCATTCGAATTTGTATATTTATGCGTATGTATGCGTTGGCGAATGCTATAGTGTTATAAAAGATGCTCTTCACGATATTTAGTTCTTATATAAAACCATTCAGAGTTAAAAGCATCCACGAAGTTCAGAGTTCAAATTTTATTCAAACTCTACTCTCTCTAGAAACAATGCAATTTGCGTATTTACTAAAAATTGTAAAAAGGATTCCTTTAAGTTGATGTCGCATTAAATTACATACAGAATCTGAAAAGCAAGTAAAATGATAAATGTACACCTACCCTATCTTCAGTTATAACTTTTAAGACATTTGTCGCATCTAATGTTTCATTGGATATGCGATTGTTGACAGTTCATGAGAATAGGAGCTAATCCACGGAATCCTTTTTTTCTACATACCTAAGAGACAACAAAAACAATATTTAAGAACTGACTTTAAAAAAGATTTTTCATAAAGAACGTATAATAATGAGTATGATAAAATGATGAGTCAGATTGGAAAAAAAGCTATTTTTGATGTTTAATTTTTCCATAGATTATTTTCTGTGTCGTTACATAAAAAGCATTCTATGAAAATAAATAGCTGATGTGCTTTTGAATAAAAGAAAGTCTCTTTATGTGCATAAAGCTCAGAAGCAATTTTATCTAATTAAATATACCTCAATTAAAGAAAACAAATAAGATTCGAAACGTTTTTGAAATGTATTCTAAAATTATGGATAGTTTCAATGGAAAGTAACTTCTATTTTAACGCTGGTGAGCGTGGAGGTAACAAAACTGATTTCTATAAACATGGAATATCAAACATCCGTTTAAATTGTTTTATTTAAACTAGAAAGATCTTTGAAAGATTTCATATTCATAACGCTTCTGTTCAGCATAGTTCACATAACGTTAAAAGAGAGATCGTTTTATTTACATATAAATCCTCGCAGTGTCGTTTGCTTAAATACAGTGCTACGTTGAAAAAATAAAGTTAATTTAAATAAGATTAATTTTAGTAAGTTGTACTTCAGTCTACTCGAATAATCTTTACCTTTCATGTTATAGAAAGAAACAAACCATGAGTGAAATTTCACCTCATTGAACGTGTGATTTCTAATGCAATTTTCTTTTTTTGATAGTTTTTACGTTTGTAATATGATACTAAAATTTGCTACCCTTTTGTTTGACAAGACGTCACAAAATATGAAATAGACTTATTTTGGTTCAGACCTTCAATTTTAGATGTGCAGTATTTGTCAAAGTTCGTGATAGTTCTTTTATATTCATTTTACATAAGTAAACTATGACATGATCAAAAAGACAGACTGGAAAACATAGACAGTTACATAACATTTACTTTTAAAGAAGCTACTATTTTAGAAGCACAGCGCTTGCAAAGTAATTATGAATGTTAATAAATATAATTAAGAATTAAAATTCGTCGAAGAAAATCTTTCCACTTACAAGAATTAAAAAAAAAAAAAAAAAAAAATACCGCACAAAATCTTAAAAACTTAATATTCATCAAAAGAAAATTGTATTAATCACATCACGGGCGTAGCTATGCTTATTTAAAATTGATCCAGGCTTATCTTTCTTGTTTTACATAGGAAATGAAAGCGACACAGTTGAACTTAGCTCTTCACACCGCTTTCGGTTTTGGGATAAGGATTGCTGAATATATTTCCATAGTGGGTGTTGCAAAGAACTGTTGTACTATATTCCAGTGGGTGTTACGAAGGAATAATTTTTATTTTTATAAGACTGGTGCTCGTAAATATTTTATCTTATATTTCAGACATGTATCTAGTACTTTTATTATAAATAAATATATTATGCATGGTTAGAATATTCACAGGAACTAGAATAACACTGAATGTCAATACATATTTTCTTCAAAAGATACACTCTTAGTTTTTCATTTTTGTTTCATGTTATTCAGTGCTATATTTTGTGAAAGAACAGTACAGCAAATTTATGAATTCTTATACGTGATTTGTCTGTTGAAGAATGGAGTGCAATTTTTATTTATTTTGTATCATCCTGAATAGGGTAACTGAGATTTGATCTTAACATATTTAGTAAACACAAATTATGAATTATTTCAAATCTATAGGTTAAAAAATTCGAATTGCAATTACGCATTGTCGAGTTAACAACTTTTCAAATGTTTCATCGCGACTGTCTCGACTTTCATAAGATCGATAATATTTTCTTCTTTTCTTAGCTTATGAAATCTTCAATAATAAATACACACAAAATGTTACAAAGTGTTACAATGTGAAATGTAACAAAAAATGTTACATTTCACGGTGAATGTAAATGTTCAGAAATATTTAGTGCTTAGAAACTAAATACATTGCTGTTCAATGAAAGAGCGACATCAGGAAAGAGTTGTTGGATTGCCGGTAGGTAGTTGGTAGCTGAATTTACATCCCACTGGATCAACACAACGGGCTATTGACGACGGACAATCTCGAATGGAAAGATTTTAGTTAAATAATTCGTAATTTTGAACCACGGTTAATAAGACGAATTTTCGGATTGACTATAAATTTAGCATTCTGGTGGTATGTTATGGCGAAAGCAAATCACTAAAATCTAAGATAAGTAGGCAAATATGTAGAATGTAGGCGTAATACTGACTGAAATGTGACTGGGAAGATATAAAAGAAGGTATCAAAACTCAAATTCCAAACATTATAGCGATGAATTCGATTGGTATTGCACTTAAATATACCTCGTCTCAAAACGATACAATAAAATGCCTACGAAACTTGAGAAATGACTAATTCTTGGTTTAAAAGAAGGCGATTTGTCATATCACGATAGTGATGCACTCGTTGGCTGTATCGCTAATATAATTGTACGTAATTGGAGACAGCGGACAAAGAAGGTTCTGTGAGCTACCTTAAGGTATCCGGAGCACCTATGGCTACATCAGAGATGTAAGTTAGACGCTTTAAGTGCTATGTCCATGCCGATTCCTACAGAGACCCTCCACAACTCTAGCAGGACAGTGGGAGATGATTATACACCAGACCATGTCTGCTAGCACTATTCACCGAAGATTTCTGCAGAGAAGGCGTAGGCGCTCGTTACCGCGACTTTCTTTAACTGTACACCATAAGTGTCGGAAGACACTGACACACTGAATTGTGGCAAATAATGTTTTCTGACGGGTCTGTTTGCAATCTCGTTACCCCTGATGGCCAAATCTTTGTTCGCAGAAAAAGTGGGAAAGTCATTTAGAAGGATAGTAATAATTATTTTGCATGGCATCGTAACGGTCCTTTTCCAAGTGTAATGGTCCGAAATGCCATTTCATTTCAGTTGGGCTATCACCGAAAACGTATCATAGCCAATATGTATAATCATCGATGCATCAGACTAGTGCCTGAACCGGAAGTCTATCCTTCAGACAGATATTCCCTGAAACTATCTTCAACAGGTCCATGGTTGGTGACACATCTCTTGAATTGTCCAACGCTTATTCTGCGACCAACCAGTATAAATTCTTCCTTGACACGCTCGGTCACCTGATTTGTCTCCATACAATACAAATGGGATATGATTTTTCGAAAATTTATCCGTATGTCCTCTGCAGTTTCAAGTGTCGAATTGCGGAGTTGTATTGAATTTTGTTTTGAACTACATTTCACAGACATCCATCCAGAATCTATCAGTCATTGTCACATTATCTGAAAGTAGTTATAACTATAAAAAAATAGACACACAAATTACTGATTTTAGCATGTTTCTTCTAGCTTACAGTTCCGAAATTTAAATCACTCAAAGGGATTTCACACTGCAGTAATTCATTTCTTTACCGGTGTTGCATTTTCAATAAGCAGCAATATATTTTGAAATACGGTTCATTTATTTATTTACTAAGCATAAGCTTAGAGTCAAAACAGAACGAGTTTTAACAATCCACAATCCCGAAGTCCTCCAATTTATAATTGAATATGTTGATTAAAATACATGTGGGCAGTTCAGTTTGAAACTTTTGTCAAAGTTTCTCCCCAACGTTTCCCTTAATGAGTTTAAATATATCATTAGTAAATGAGGGAACATACATTTAGACCACTGTTCGCCTTATAGTAGAATATAAGAAACTTATGTTTAGAGATTTCCCTTCTAAAATGAGGCCGAAATTCTATTGTTTTTGTTTGAATAAATAATGATGTCACCTCGTATAACTTTGTATTTGCTTTATTGGGAGAATTGGAACTTAGTCTCTGTTTATTAAAAAAGGTTACCGCCGCCGCAGTTGTCGCAGGATTAAAAACTGTGTTATTTAGCTCGATTCTTAGACGGTTTCCCGAGAAAGTACGGATCAGAAAAATATAAAATTAACATGGTTTATTCTTCATCGTGTTCCCTGGACAATTGTAAAGATATTTTTCCGATGAGGTTATTAGTTTAGAGTTTCTGAAGTGTCAAAGTTGAGCGTAAGGTTCTGGTTGGCGAGCGCAAGCGAGCAGGGGGTGGAGCCCCCTAGTATTTAAAAAAAATGAATATCATATACTTTTCATCTACTTTCAGTAAAAACGCTATTTTAGTATTTCTGTGAATCTCTTGAATTTCGGTAGGTAGGTGAGAAGAGTTAATTAAAGTCGCAATAAAGCAACATAACGGCTATTGGCAACGGTTTGAGATAAATCCAGAAATAAAAGATCCGAGGATAACGCCAGGTAAATTCGAATCAAGGTCAGTTTGTGACGCAACTCCTGAGCTGGTATCCCTCACTCCAAACTTCCACACTACTCCAACGTGAGGACATTTGAGGCTAAGACAGGTTTAATGTGCACCCCCCCCCCTTCGCACGAGTGTCTGGTTGCACTGAGTTACGAACTCGCAACCCTCCGATTTCCAATCCGTTACTCTTGCAACTGGGCTAAGGTGGCGATTTGAATTTAGGAAGTGGAATGAATATGGTCGTACAGCAACACTCAGCAATCATAGTCGAGTTGTTAATTGGCTAGATATGGCTGTTAATCCTTATAAATGCTAAATATCGAAATTTTTACCTAACATGGACGAGTTGACAATAAATAGCAAATACAACAGTTTCTATTTTTTATTTGTACCAAAGTTCAGAAATGTTATTTGTACACATTTCAATACGATTTAAAAACGCCAGTATTCACTATGTTCCTGGCTTAGGGGTTACCTTAGAATGCTTCTCCATTGCAACTTATAAAAGTGTTTAAGGGGGTCCGAGACACAAAAATCGTCAAATGTTCGATTTTTTATTATTTCAAGAAATTTTCTGTGTTTTCTGCTTAAAATGACGTTTAAATCATGTTTCTATCTTAATTAGAACTAGAGATATAATAATTTTTGTGGTGCGTTGTTTTGAAAATCTAACACTCTTGACAATTGTTGTCATGGCAACAACATCTGTCTTTAAAACTTTTAAATTCGTTTTTCTCCATGATACTTTTTTTCAAGATTTCCTGTATTCAAATTGCTATAAGTTGAAAACCGATAAAGTTTAAGGGTTGAAATTTGGAATATATCTTTTTCAAACATTATACTTTAATTTTGATTCAGCAAATTTGAAACAAATATTTACTTTTAAAAATACGACTTAAAAAAAAAAAAGTACCTTAAAGTTTTCAAAAATGTTCATTCAAATATATTTTATTTTTTATAAAATTAATATTTTTTAAATTGCTGAATCAAAATGGAAGTTTATAAATTTGTGAATAATTTACTGCAATAATTTTGAAAATTGATCAAGAATATTGTGAATTTTAGCAATTTAAAATGACCGCTCTTTTTTTTTCAAAAAATTTTAATTTAAAATTTTTAAAAAACTTTTGGAAAAATTTTGTGTTGTGATTTTGCTTATTAGTTAGATGAGTTATTAGTACAAAAAAAATTCTAAATTCTAAATTAATTAATAAAAAAAAATTTCAATGCGTCCCGGACCCACTTAATATATTAGAAATTGACGCTAAGTGTTGTTAATTAACGTCGTACTGGAGCAACACAACGGGATATCAACGACAGTCCGAGATCAATACCTTAAGAGAGAGATCCGAGGTCAACACCACGTGATTCTAAACTACGGTCAGATGACGAGGTAACACCTGGCGTAGGACCCCACTCTCCTAACTTCCACACCATGCCAACGTGAGACATTTGAGGAAACGATAGATTTTGCTAAAAGCGTGGACAAAATATCGAAAAGTAAAGTTAGTTCTTAATCGAGAGTTTTCCTCTCCTTCTCGTGTTTATCTATATTATATAGAGAAACCCTTTCACACGCTAAATAAAAAAATCCACCAGGGAAAGAGTGACTTCTTTGTCTTGACACGCTTTCAAACAATGCTTTCATAATCGGATTTTTTCTTTTGCTTACGTAACCTTGGGCGTCCTTATTATGCAACCATCGACACATTATAATGATCTAATTATTGGCATAAAAGTCTTCAACCAAGTCCTGTAATTTGCGTATAGTTCTCAAACTTTCTTTATGGTGTAGCCTACTCACGGACGGTGTATATTTTTAAAATTTGAATAGAAATTTGTTGTGGCGGTCTTTTTTAAGACGTGAAATTGAGATTCCGTTTTCTTTGTAGCGATTGAGAAGAAAATCCGTTGAATGAAAATAAATATCGATATTTATATACGAAAAATAGAAATCGTATCTTGGTGAACCAGAACATCCCATCTAAAATGCTCAATGCGTGTGTGTAAATCAATATTGGGATTATAAATCGTCTAGCAGCTCAGAAGCAGAAATAGGTATTTTGCTGAAAGCTAGCGTTCATCTAGCGCACTGTAATTGTTTTAATTATTGTAACTAAACGTATATAAGTTTGGTTTATTAATTCTGTGTCCGCACTGTAAATGTTTCAGTCACTTTTCCCAAAAAATTGACTAAGTCCAATCCTGGTGTCGTTTTAGTTAATGTTTAGAAGGTGTCAAAATGTCGAAGGTCTTTTTCTGTAAGTTTATGAGAAAACAAAGGTGGGAAAATTGTAATAAATCAAAAAACCACAGTACAACATATTGAATTTTGTATCTTAAAATTGCTGTTACGAAAAATTAAAAAAGTGACTGATAACATTTGCCATCTGAGCACAGAATTAACCATTACGCTGCGGCGCTTAGATTTTTTCAACCGTCTCCCAGAACGGCTCTTTCGCCTTTATCTCCGACCCCCCCCCCTACCTAATAACCTAACTTGAACGATAGAGCCTTGAGTGGCATTTACGTCTGACGCTTTCCTTTCATGGTGCTGTGTGGCGTATCGTTTGACGTGAGAAAGATATCACCAGAGCTACCATCTGCCTTTCCCTCAAAGCGTTCACACCTCACGGTTGACAGGGTAGTGTACCGAACAAAAGAAGAAACCCTCTAGAAGGTCAGTAGCTGACAGCGCGTAAATGGTTATCGATCCTAGCGGGTTACTTAAAGAGGGATAACATCCACCATACACAGATCTATACCATGCCGCTGGTGTAAACTAATTTTAGTGATTCCAACTGTCTATCTGTAGCAGGGTAAAGGTTAAGGCATGGCTTATTAACTAACACTGCAAACTTCGTATCCATCCACACCATACAAGAAACTCAGCGTCATACAAGAATTCGTAGATCAAAGTAGACGCAAAAGTATGTGTGTCTCTATATATGTTTCACTGATGTGAATGCCTCACCAAAAGACATTATTTCACATTGGCGAATGGCAATAAATGGATATAAACGGAAATAAACTGTATTAATTTACCAAGTAGTCTTACGCTTGATTTGAACTTCGAGACTGCACAGTATTGCTATAACTATTAGGAAGAGCTCGCCGCTGTAATGAAATTACTTCTGTTGCCTAATTACATGAACCAATGATATTTCTTAGAAAATGGAAATCAAAGCAGGATAGAAATTCTGAGTGAACGCGAAAACAGATTTAGGTGTCAAAAGAAAGAAATGCCTTTGAAACTTGAATGGGATACAATTGAAGCAAACGTTCATAAGATAATTATAATCACATGACTGAGATACGAGTTTTCTGTGACGAATTTCATGCGAAATACGAAATAACACTTGTAAGGAGTACACGAAAGGTTGCATTTTAATTAATTTTCTTTCATTTGGAAACAGGAAATTAGCATATCGATGTTTGTATTCATTATAAGTGGATTTAAATGTCGTATAAGATATGCATAATTAACTACCACAAAAATAATCATAGCCTATTAAGATAACTTTCGAGCAAATGCTATTGTTAATATTTTAAAAATTTGCGTAATAATGAAAATTATTTTATGCAATCTGATTGCTTTGTATGGGTCCTATGGTTCACAAGAAAAAAGCATGCTTGTATGCAAGTTGGTAAAAAGAATAAAATATTTTTTTAGCAACTTGCAATATTCTTTTTTTATGCATAAAATATCCTGCGTTCAAAATTCTTTCAGTACCCAACGTCGACAACATGTATCGTAATGAATTAATTAGATACTAAAAAACGTTACAAAAAATTAAATTATTAGTCCATAATATCAAATAAGATTTTTTTTTGCGCTTCACAAAATTTATTCCTTTTTATAAAATGCGACGGATATAATAGTGTGCCTTTATATTTTTCGATGTCTCGCTGCCAAATAGTTTGTTTTACTTTATAGAGAAAGATAGGTTTTTTTTTTTCATTTTTTTTTCTTCATATAGTTAGAAAGATATGCACCGGAAAATCCGCCTGCAAATCATAAAATCTCTGATTTTTCTAGTTGTTTTGTGATAGTTTACATAATATTGAACAAATTTTTTTTAACTGGAAAGTTTTCCATATTCTGGAATAAAACGCGCTTGAGTCGAAATGAGTTTTTTTTTTTGGTCAGGGTACAGTTAGTATTAGTGAAAGTTTTTATGAAAGAAATATTTTTGTATCTTTAATACCGAGCAATTTCAATAATTCCATTTTCTTTCTGTAATATAACAGAAAACTGGAAACTGTTTTGCCTTAGTAACAACACTAAGTAAATTTCCAGTTATTCTTTCTCTTATAACCAATATATTAACAAATATATGGGAATGCTGTTAATTTATGTTGGTTAAATTTGAAACATGGAAATATATTTTTGTTACATACACTTCCATTTTAGAGAAAGGGAAAGTACATTTATCAATATGGCAGCCTTTCCAAATATCAGTTGGACAATTACGACACCATACGACAATTTTAGTCACCAATTTGGTGAGGGACAGTACCGTGTTCTACAGTTTTACCTGAAGTTATATTCTACAGGAATTCAAGTCACAATGTAAAAACAAAACACGTATATAATATTAAAGTCCATAAGATTGTTTAGTTAAAGAAGAAAACAAATCCTATGTTTTGAATGATATTTTCTCTTCTCGCTCTTTACATCATTACGAGTCGTAGAGCTTTATTGATTGGCGATGATAATTTCCTTTGTTGACACAAACAATCACGTTAAAATGAATAAGTTAACCTCCGAAAACGGATCGTTTCACATAGCTCTTTGGTGTAAACGCTAAGTATAGCCGTTATGAATTGACTTGGTAATTTCAACTTGGGTAGAAATGAAAATTCATCAGGAGAGGCTATTTTTTTTTTTTGTGAAAATTATTTGGGTTTAGTAATCTTTCATAGAAGTTGATCAGTTTGGAAAATCCTGGTGGATTTTCTTGTTGGTCATATGATCGTAATTTGGGAGTTGTGTTATTGCTATAAAGTCCCGGTTGTGGGAAAGGGTTTAGGATGCCTATCATTCTGCATATATTCTCTTTGCACGTCCTATACTTCAATGTTTGTTTCAGCTACCTTGAAGTGGGTCTTCAAAGTGGGAAGCACAGGTAATGAGGGGACACTCTTAGGTTTGGTGTTATAATCAGAAACCTCCCAAATGCTTGTGAAAATAACAATACCACCAAGAGGAACACATATACAGCTGTCTTGTGGATAATTATTGTTACTCGCTAATTTAATATCATGCATGTAAAATAGCAGATCATCATACAATTATTTCATTGTTTGATGAGAACATTGAAGTATCTGTGTTACTTTAGGGTATTATGGTAGGGGCTACCGTGGACTGTTCTGGGGATTATCTTTCTGGAGGACTTGAGGAAATCTGGTTCCCGTATACATGTCGTCTTGAAGAAACCATGAAATTTCACGTGACCAACTCGACTTCGGCCCTAACGAGATTCGAGCTCTTGATCGAGCCATTCAGTTTGCAAGTTTCTTAACTCTCTGATAGTCTTTGGGTCTTATCGCACAAGGCCGTATTTGGCCAAAATTACTTAACGCTATTAGATTTCCAACGAGTATAGTATTGATTCCCAATACATCAAATAGCCATTTCCATTGGTTGAAAAAATCCTTTAAGAATTCTATTGTTCAAGACAGCAAAACCGAATAGAAGTCATGCTAAGAAGTCTGCAGATTTTAGAACGGATGCATACATGTAATCCACTCAAAGGTTAAGAACGATACCTTTACCAGCTCAGCTATTGGTGGGATGAGAACATCACATGGAATCCCGCTAATATGTGAAGAAAGTTATAGTAATTTTATCCCTGCCCATTTAAAAAAAATTTATTTATAAATTAGAAAAAACTGTCACGCGAAGAATATCTCCCTAAGTGTTCAAATACTAAATTTCTAAACAAAAAATTTAAGGCTTAGCTATCAGTTGATTAGAATGATTTTGAAAGTTCAACATATGAGTCGCTCAAAAGTCAACGCAGTTAAGTCCAGAAAACAAGCATTGAGAAAATTAAAGCTTTCTAATGCATTGGTTTTTAACATTTTTGGTTTATTAGTTGTGTGGATCAGAAAAGTGTATATATATATTTTTTTTTTCAAAGGGTAGATATGTTCAGGATGTGCAAATAAAAACGTAAGAAATTTATTTAAAAATAGTTTTTGTTGAAGATTATTCTGTGTTTTATCAGTTCATGTTGTAATGAAATATTGTAAATGCTACTTCAGAAATGGTGAAACGGAGGTCACAGACGGATTTTTTTCTGGCTAACACTTGAATTGTGTACTAAAGAATTGCTTACAAATAATTATTTACTAACACGGCCTCTATGTTACGAACACATATCGAAAGAAGAAGAAAAGTTAAGTTTTATTTCCAAGCGTATATAAAAAAAATATTGAAAAAAAAAATGGACTTATTCACGCAATGGCTTCTGAAATTATTGAACAACATATTCAGAAGCTATAAAAAGAAGGACTTTCTGACCAAGAAACAGCGATGGAACGAGTAAATCCTTTAATAACTAAAAGGAATGTTGTTTATTCAGTTAAAATTTTAAATAATCAGAAAATAGCAAAAAAAAAGGACAACCGCATTGGTTTCGAAGGGACTCATACCGCGTTTATATTATCCAAAACATTCCTTCATCTCACACAATGTATGTAAAACTTACTCCTTAAAAATGCTGTTTTCTTAACATTTTATCCATAATGTAATAGTGACTATAGAGAAATCTAGTAATAAAATTCTTGAAATTTAAGTTGAAAGTAAAATGTCCTTCGTTTTCCTTAAAAAGCTTACTTCTAAGTGGATTATCTACTCTCTTCCTTAGACCAGAATCCTTCAGGAAAAAGACATATAATTTAATCGGGAGTCTGAAATTCGTGAGTTGCTTTTAGGCTATGGTTGAGACGAGTGGAATTTTTATATCGAGTTATCTACTTCGTATTGGTGAGAAATTCCAAACTATTTGAAAAATGGGTCTACCTAAAAACAGATTGTGACGCAAACTCGTGCTTCAAACAATTTGTGCAATGCATATTGTGACATTCAGTCTTTTTATATCAGGATGTCCTGCATACAGGATTCTAACCAAAACGTAACCTTAAGGAGACCAATGTACAAAATTCCCTCAAAATTTTGACTAGATTTTAGAAATTTGAATAAATGTTTATAGAATTATGTTTAAAATGATAAATTATTTATGGAGATACGTTTATATTTATTTCAAATAATTTCTTGAAAACTATCTGTACGTACCTGAAGCAAGGTCAGTTTTATGCTTTAAACTTCAATGTCTCTAAATGTGTATTTTTTCCATAAAATGAACATTATTTCAAAGTATATTTAAGTAAATATTGAAAAATTAGTTTACAAGTGTAACATACCGTATAACATATTTTAATGCAGGCATTTTTTTTCTATCTGCTCAGAAAAGTTCCTTTTGACTGTTGAAACGGATGAAAATTGGTCATGTTTCAAAATTAGAGTTAAAGAACAAAAATCTCAAAGCTTCAAATTTTAAGTTTTTTAAAAAGTGTTGTGTTAAAGCAGGACTCGAAATACCCGGGTGGACAGATGCACTGTGCACCTGAAAATAAAATTGTGCACCTAATTTTTTCCCTCTAGGTGCACTGAAGGTGAAACGCATTTTATGTTGTTTTGATGCCTGAAAAAAATATTAGTATCGACCTCTCTCGCACTAAAGGAACGTAATTAAAATTCCTAAATACACACTATGCGAAAACTTTAATCCAGAAAATGATATGTTGTAATGAAGGAAAAATACAAAAAGAAGGATGGACACTAAACATTATGGGTAAAGATCTGAGAAAAACGTAGACGTTTCTGATTGCCCACCAATGTCTGTTGATGACTGAATATTTGTACTAATAATTTCGCAGGTAAAAAAAATGTTTAAATATTTTTATTTACTATCTACTAGTAACATATTCAAACATACCCAACTAATAAAATAGTTTACATAACAGTAATTTAAAAACTTAAGTGCACAAGGTACACCTGTATTAAAAAATCTATTTTGAGGCTTGTGTTAAAGTATTTAAAAGTGTCTTCATAACTTGCATAAAAAAAATTCAAATCAATGCACATAAAATATTCCAAGAAAATGTTTCTTAAAATTTGATCGTTTTAACATTGCGGAGATATAACTGCACTGGTCAACATAATGTAGCAAAATTTAATTCTAAGCTTAGAATAATTTGAATTGTGAACAATGGGTGTAAAGGTAAGTAGGTAGTTGGATTAGCACACTTTCACAAATGGATATTGGAGACTGTCCGGGAATAATCCCAAAAGACAACACCTTTGAATTTTGAACCTCGGACAGATGACGAGGTCGCCATTTTATCTGACACCCCATTCTCCAAACTTCTACACCAAGCAAATGTTAGAATATTTGAGGCCACGACAGTTGAAAGGTGTCCAAGCACCACGTGCTCAATTGTTGGAACAGGATTCAGATTCACAATCCCGCAGTTGATAATCCGAGACCCTCCAAAATGGGCTTCCGTAATCCCTCTTTAAGTGAGAGTAAAAGTAATCCCCACAAATATCCCTGATTTTTGGAGGTATTTTACAACAGGTTTTTGTACATTCCCATAGTGAAAACGAATACCATTTCTGGTATACGATAGAATATACAACCACTAGAATCCTATAAATTGATCTATGAAGTATTATCTTAAAAATAGAAAGCTAAAGTAATAACATATAGCTCAGAAAATCACAGCAATGTTTCTGTAACATTAAATTGTACTAAAACTGGTAGTCAATTACAAGTTTTTGAACCATTGTAAAAAATTCATTTCAGCAATTGCCACCGAATTAGGATAGCCCTTTCCTCTGAAATTCTTCTGGACTGATATACACTAACCCCACAATAATAGACTGGGCAGGCAGGTGGTATAAGGGAAATAATACATGCTTTAATAGGGGGATGGTCCCCCCACGTGCTGAAATTACACTAGCAACCCTTCTGGGCATGCTTTAAACAATGCTTTAATACACAGCTATGAGTATTCGTGTCCATTCCTGCTGCAAGAATGTCACCAGCTCAGCTTTAGATTTTGGACGTGGTTCCCAGGTCTGTAAGCTTAGCTCTAACACATCTTACAAATGTTCTATGGGGTTTAGGTCGGGACTTTGAGCAGGCCAGAAAAGCCGTTTTACATCCAAATCTTGATACCACTGCTTGACATGGAGCGTTGCCGTCCTGGAAGTAACACTTGTTCATTCCATAAAATTGTCAGAGCATAGGAAGAATTTGATTGTCCAAAATGTTCATTTAGACGTTCAATTCACCATGAACAAGATGCAAAGGTCCCAGGCCATACCACGAAAAACACCCCCAAGCAAGTAGTCGGATTTTATGCAAATCCGCAGGTGTCCGGTCCGTTATTGTAGGGTAGTGTATATGTTTAACATTCTGAGGGGTTCACACGCATATACCCGTTGTGAAAAATCTAAAATATATCTTTCCTGCATGATGTCTAAATAGTTTCGACCAGGGTGTCAAGATTTAAATCACTTGATTTAAATCAAGTGATTTAAATCATGATTTTAATCAAATGATTTTTAAAAAAAGAATCATTGATTTAAATCACAACCAATCTTACATTTTTCATAACTAAATAAATACACCCTAGAAAAATCACAGAATTTGTCAAATGCTTTGAACTTTCTGCACTCATGGTGATTTCAGCACCAATGGCTACAACTCGTACTGACGAGCTTTAAAAAAAATGTTTGAACTGGACACTTGCAAATAATCTGAGGTGTCTATGGACTAAGTAATCTGTTGAGTGTTGAGTCAGGGATTCTGCCAAACAGTAAAGTAAAAAATAAGTTGACATCTATTTCAAAGTTTTTACTATGTTCATGCATTATTTTATGTTACAAACAATAAAGCAGTAGGCCTACATCTACGTAAATGTCAAGACAGCCAAAGAAAATCCACACAAAGTAGGCCTAAAAAACTTGTTACCCCTTTAATTGATTGACCAATGGCTTAGCTATAGTGATTTTTCACAACTACTTTTTTTTTTAATTGAGACATAAATACAAAGTAACACAATTAATGTGATTAATAATTTATTAAATAACAAATTCAACTGAGCTTTCTATTTGAAAGGATGAAAGTTCAAACACTATGGACATCTTTTATTTTGCAAAATCACCCTGAAACAGTCACTTTTCACTTAAAGAGTAGTGACCCATAACAAATATTTAATCAGACTAATTTAGATCTCACTTACACCTACTGATACATTTGTTAACATGATGATGTTAATTTACTCAAGAAAAACTATGTAGGATGTCAACTTGTGTTTTAAAGTTAAACAAATGTTTTATCATTTGCTCTTGTTTTGAAAATTTATTTTTTAAATGTATTACCATGTAACACACAATGATTTTTAGTAAAATAAATATTAATTTACCATATTACAAATTCCGATTGTTTACTTAAATAAATATTGGTTTACATGTCATGTCAGAAACTCAATTTTTATTTAACAAATTTATAGGCCCGACAGAAATTTAAATTAAAAAATCCGATTTTTGATTTGAATCAAATAAATCTGATTAGTTGATTTTTTTTTTAATCATGATTTTTTACACCCTGGTTTCGATTTTCTTGACCAATAAAATATGTCATAGGATTTTTCAACGCTTAAATGCGGTTATATATTTGTTTGTGTGGGAAAAGCAATGCTACCCTGATCAGCAATCGGGTAAATTTCAGGGTGCTAGTGCATGTTATATTTGTCGTGGGCTCTAATGTCCTCAAATTGGCGTGGTGTGTAAGTTTGGAGAGTTGGATGCCATCTCAGGTGTGATATCATCATATGACCGTGGTTCAAAATTATGTAATCTTGTTCTCGGATCTTTCCCTTCGGGTTTAATCACGGCCGGACCATCGCCAATAGCTTGTACGTTAATTAAAGTAACTCTTACCTACCATCTCACTTTTTCAGTAGGTAATGTAAATGTAAAAAATATTTTCTCTGTCTAACAAAATAAGATATACGTTTTTAAATCGAAGAAAGATTTGATTCGCTCAAAATATGAGGTCAAAATAAATTTCGTTGAATTAAGAAATTCCAAAAATATATTATAACAATTTCATTGTTGAAGATAACTTTAAATCAATTTATTGTGAGGAAGAAAGTGTAAAATTTCATTTGCATAATAAAATGCATATAAGTTAGCACTTTTAGTTAGAGAATCTTAATTTTTTTTCCAACTAATGCGTAGTAGTCAAAGTGTTTTTCTGTTCAGAAAATGGTATGATTAATGGCTGGAATAGTTCTTATAGTGGTTATAAGTAATTAGTATCACCCTGGTAATGACATAGATAATTTCGGCTACCATTTTTCATCTCGAGTTCTTATTTGTTCTGTTTACTTTCTAGAACGAAAAGTATGGAAAAAGAATTTACTAACTTATTCGGTAAATGCTCGTAAAGGCAGAAAAGAAAAAAGGTTGATCAAGGGTTACTACTTTTCTTATCTTTACTCCTTTTTAAAATCAAAACCTTTAGGGAAAGATTGGTTACGTATAATTATCCATCTATAATAAATTTTAAAATAAAAATGGTTATGTATACCTTTAAAAGTAAGCTAACGTGTCAAATAAAACTGATATTTATTCACGGCTATATAATAAAAAATAATAATTAAAAAATCTGTAATTATAAATTGTTTAAAACTATATTGTGTCTATGCAGGGTGCTTAAAATTTGACGATATTTTCATAATGTTAAGATGATTGAGGGAAATATATAAATACTTTCTGTTGCAGAACTTTTCGTAGATGAGATTACCAATCTATTTGAAATGTTTGCAGGTTTATATTTCATCTGTTTGTATGCTTCAATAACATCACTATTTTATCACTGCTATATACAGGGTGTTTCAGAAAGGGCTCCCTAACTTCAAAATGAAATAACTACGAAACAGTTCTAGAAAGTTGAAACAGGTGGTTGAAAGATGAAACATTTGATGAGATGGCCTGGAATTTAAAATTTAATGTATAATTTATTTCATATTTTTATCTATCACGGTTTCGTAGTTATGTCATTTTAAAGTTAGAGAGTCCTTTCTGAAACACCTGTACTTCAGATAATTAATTCAACATAAACGATCCCAATCCTCACAACTGAAGAACCAATCGTTAAAGATAATTATTTTACAAAATGACACTTTGTTCAATACCAATGATATATATTTTAACATAACATTAGTGTTTTAACTAATTTTCGAACGTCAGAAAGTTACAGAATAATTTTAATTGATTGATTGTTTCTTTAAACGGTATCCTATGACTCTCAACCAATATGTGTGGTTATATAGTCGTTAAATGTGACGCAAGGCAGAAGGTACACCACATCACTCAGAAATCTCATTACGTTCGGGGGGTTACATATATTAGAAATAGATTACAAGTGTGATATTTGCTATTATTTAGCCATTAAATGCGATGGAGGCCAAAAACAATACCACACTACTCAGAAATCTCGATACGTTCAGAGGGCTACAAAGATGAAAGGCAACACAACACTAATCAGAAATCTCGTGACTTTCGGAGTGCCCCAAGTATCGAAGATAGGTTACAAGTGTGATAGGTGCGGTTATTTAGTCATTAAACGTGATGCAGGAAATCTCTTTGCGTTTGGTGGATTGCAATTGTCAGAAATAGGTTACAAGTGAGATAGTTGCGGTTATTCAGAAACCTCATTACCTCAGGACGGTAACAAGTATCGAAGAGGATGTTTCACTACACCATATTATTTTTATTTTGAGAAGGTATTTTTGCTTTTATAGCAGTAGCACTTGATACACTTTAATTAACTAGAAAACACTCAAACACATGGATACAAGGAAGAAAGGGACATAAGCATCCGAACGGGATAAAATGAAATTGAACTTAAAAATGTACACATTTAATCAGTCTTAGTCATTGAAGTAGATCTCTTACTGGTAACATATGTTAATTATGTATCCCTACAATTTTTGTCAAACCTAAGGTGGGTGGAGTCCATTTCGTCAGCACCTCCTCACAGGACACAATTTGGATAGTTGAAAATTTTGAAATGTGCACCGGTGTTTTTGCGAGGCATTCGAAACCAGTCTCTAATCTAAAGCACCATGAGCACCTCGATGAAGAGATACCAGAATTTTAGAAAGTGTATCTTTTGGAAAAGCGATTGGGTGAGACTCCCACGCTTATTGCACCAGTCAATGAAACACCAAAAATCCTGATGCACAGAAAATATGATGACAGGGTTCCCCGCCATTTTTGAACACAGAGACTCTAAAGAATACCCGCTGTTAACGCGTCTAAAAGGTGGCCTGTTCCTTAGTCACACCTTTGCTGTAATCAATTAGAAATGTAGATTAATAACTTTAGATATTTATTAAATTTGTTTAGTTTAAATGAATTGAGTCTATGTTTACTTATTGACATGAATGTAGTCTTTTGTTTTAGGATTAATCTTTGACAGTCTACCTAAGCTCGATAACCAACATTATCCTCCCAACCTTTACCTTGTATTTAATTTGCTTTGAGCCCTCTAGGGCACATTGTTTTTAGGTTACGGGCATCACAATCCCAAGGTACACTAGTGATCTAACCTTCCTTTCGTTTTTTTTTTTAGCATTCCACTACTCTTCCGATCGGGAGAGTTGCAGATTAGCAACAGCAGGGCTTTGAGCTCGAGACTCGATCCAACCAGACACCGTTGTGTACGTAGGGGTAGGTAGGTGTAAAATTAACGTCGCACTGGAGCGACACAACGGGCTATTCGTGACGATCCGGGATCAATTCCCGACGAAAAAGATCTGAGGTCCGCACCACATAATTTTGGCCGATGCACGTTAAATCACCCACGGCCTCAAATTCCTCGTGGCGTGGAATGAAAGTTTAGAGAGGGGTGGGTGCATGCTCAGGTGTTGACCTTGTCATCTGACTGTAGTTCTAAAGTACGTGGTGTCTTCCACGTATTCTTTCCTTCGCGATTGATCCCGATCCACTAATAGTCCGTCGAGTTGCTCCAAAGTGACGTTAATTCAACCACCTACCGATCATTTCTGCCTGTAAAATCTAATTGAATGTACGCTTTGTAGAGCTCTATCTTGGAGACCCTCAGCGTTACATACTTGGATTAATAGGAAACTGTCGGATCTCTTTCTCTCTCTCGAAAACAAGAGTTCCATTCTCTCGAAGCACTTGTATAAAACATGTGTTTGAGTATTAAGCTATTTAATCACCTCGTTCAGTACTCGAAAGCATCATCAACATGTTAAAATGCTGAGCCTTTTAATTTAAACTGCGAATAAGTTTTTCAAATTATTTCCATTCACAAAACGAAAAATTAATTACGACGTCGAGGGATGTAATCTGCGTCAATCGACAAGAAAGTGTGGTTTGAGAAAACAAGTAATTAAAACTCCATTGAATCCTTTCAAATGAATTTGGAACATTCAATCGAATAGCTGAGAATCGAATAGATTAGTCATTACTCATACGAACGCATTTTTAGCAGGGAGACTGTGGCAGTCAAAACACTTCACAATTTTCATTTTCGGAAGATGGATTATTAAGTTTTTGTTCGACAAGCTTGTTTCCAGACAAAATAACTACAGTGAGGGGAAATTAATTAAATGAGCAGCTTAGATTTTGACATTTCTTTTGACCGAGAGTTTCTATTATTTGAAAGCAGAGAGGGAAATAATTAGCATATGTCACAAGTAGAAGTTAATTAAATAGCAAACAACCCCCCTCAGATGTTTAATCCGTGCAATTATCTGATAAATAGCTTCGATTTAAGTTCGAATAGATAGCTTGAAGTAGGATTTTTCAGAAGTAAAACATATAAAAGGATTTTGGAACGTGTATTTATGTCATATTCATTAAAATAAATTCGAAACTCTTGGGAAAATACTTTTGAAAAGAAATTAGATATCTGTATTAGAATGTTTTGAAGAAAGGCTTAACCTCGCTTTAATTTGTCGACTTTGGTAAAAATAGAAAACGTGTAATTCAAAAACCACGTTTCTTTATAAAAATGATACAGCTTATGTAATGTTTAATCTTATTAGTTTGGAAATCAGATTGAATTATGTAATGATTATAATTCCACGTCCAATGTTTTTATACCGGAAGGTTTTCATTCCTCTATTTAAAATGGAAGAATGCGCTTCAATTAACTTAAATCCAACTGTTCCCGAAATTTTCGAAATTGTATGGTGAATTAATTGTTTTGTCTTGTTGAAATTAAATATTTTGTCTTATCTGATAACAATGTAAAATTCCCTTTGACTAAAATAGTTCATTGCGTTGCTCCAGTTCGCTATGGATTCAATTTCTACCACCAACCTTATATATATATATATATATATATATATATATATATATATAATAACAACATAAAATATACAAAATAACATAACACACACAAAATAACAAAAAATAACCAAACAGCCGGGGTGCATTAACCAGAAACCGAAACTCGAAACTACCCATGCAAGCGCGCTGAAGCTGCAGACATAGCATGGTAAGCAATATAATTTCAAGAACACAAGAATTTCTAAAAAAATGTAACAAAAGTCTTAAAAAATAATAAAAAATGAAGAAATGTTGGTGGATCAGGGCGTCATCAGGGAGGAGCCTGACAATTGGTGGCAATTTTTAGGCTTGTTGTTGATGATATCCCAGCTGCGGCTTCGGGTTTCATTTCGTTCTGTTCCTGCTCTGTTTTGGTATTTTGTTCTGTTTTTGTTTTACTTGATTGTTGGTGGTGTTTGGGGGAGTGTATGAGCAATTTTTTCAGTCTAATGCTGCTCATATGTAGAAAACACCATTTTATGTTGTTTGGGTCAGGCTCCTCCCTGATGACGCCCTGATCCACCAACATTTCTTCATTTTTTATTATTTTTTAAGACTTTTGTTACATTTTTTTAGAAATTCTTGTGTTCTTGAAATTATATATATATATATATATATACACATATGTCCATAAATTAAGGATAATTCAGTATCACATGGATATCGAAATCTAAAGTAAATATTTCGCTTGTAGAATTATCGCACACATCATCAAGAATAATATCCAAATTACAGGAAGCCATCAGATGACGCCGATAGTATGTCACAGTGACGACAGTGTAAGAGAGGTGTATATAAGGAATGGTAGAAAAGAAGTAAAATTGTTCAATAGCGTTCTGTAAGCCGCTCAGTGCCACAACCGAATAGTTATGGCACAGAGGACGCATGTGGATTATTTTTTACGTGGTAGAATTATCGGCCGCCTGGAATGTCGGCGTACTCAGACGGAGGTTCCAGTGGAACTTGGAATCGCCCAAAGTGTCATATCTAGGCTTTGGCAACGATTCGATTCCAAAATGATGGAAATGTCAGTAGACGTAACAGTACATGTCGGCCCCGAGTTACATCGCCGAATAACGACCGGTAAATGGAAGTAACTGCAACAAGAAGCAGACGGAGCACAGCATCCGACTTTTCTCGTCAGCCATCTTCAGCCATGGGTACGAATGTTTTAAGGGGCTTCAGTACCCAAAAATCGAAAAAAAAATCGTATTTAAGATTTTTAGTGCATATTATTCTCTGAATTCTTACCTTTCTATTGGTATATTGCTTTTGTTTCTACGCGGTCTGGAAGTAAGTTAAATTTCGTTTTCAAAAAGTAAACAAATAATTTCGCTGAGGGAAACGCCCTCTTTTGAAAGGCAAAACGTAAACAAACCCACATGTTTTAATCCTTAACTTTGTTTTATTTTAAATTTAATTAGTCTAATATTTAATTTTGAGTTTATGTTGGTGGGATATGCATTCACTGCGACTTTGACTGTATGATTCTTCCTGTTTATTTACATTCAGTTTAAATTCAAACGCGCTGTCTTTTTCAAGATTCGTAATTTGCTTTTACTGATTCTTTTCTTATATTTCGCTTGTCAAGTTTGTTTCGAACTTTATTTGCTACTATTTCACTGATTTCATTGTTGAAATAGAAATATTTAGTTTGATATAATAGCGTTTAAAATGCCTCGATCAACCACCAAAGTGTTCAGAAAGAGGAAGGGTAATTTCTATGGAAAGAAACAAGTTACTGAAACAGAAACTTGTTCATCACAGACCAAGACATCTACCAGCGAGAAAAAAATTCCTGATTTAAATGAGAGTTATTCAAACTCTTCATACTATGAGGCAAATATCATCATAGATGCTGGTATTCTAGCTGGAGTTTTTAAGCAGCACGTGAGATGCAAAGTGTGCGAAAATGGACTTGATCTGACTCTTGGCAAAAATTCAGGCTTGTCTGTAGAGTTGCACTTGAAATGCAGTGAGTGTAATTTTACCCTGGATTTCGACACGTCTGAGAGGCAGGCAGATAATTCAAAGACGCACGTTGTAAACACTCGATTTGTGTATGCGCTTCGATCCATCGGGAAAGGTGCTGAGGCAGGAAGAATGTTTTGCGGCATTATGAATTTGCCAAATCCTCCGTCAAGGTTTGCCCGACACACGACTCAACTTCTAACGGTTATGAAAGAAGTGTGCGAAGAAACCATGGTGGAAGCGGCTGCAGAAGCTGTTGCCGAAAACAATTCCCCAAATCTAGCTGTGGCAGTTGATGGATCGTGGCACAAACGAGGCTACACGTCTCTGAATGGTATTGTCAGTATCACAAGTGTAGATACTGGCAAAGTGTTAGATGTTGAAGTGCTGTCCAAGCATTGTATGTGTAAGGACAAACGAGTGCATTCTGCAAACTGTAAGAAAAACTTCAATGGCGTCAGCGGAATGATGGAAGTGCGTGGCGCTCTTTCAATGTTTGAACGATCCTCTGAAAAATATGATGTGCGATACACAAAATACTTGGGTGACGGGGACTCAAAAGCATACAATACTGTCAGCCAAAAGTCTGTATATGGCAACGAGTACCCAATTGAAAAATTGGAGTGCATAGGCCATGTACAGAAACGAATGGGCACAAGGCTACGCAAGCTAAAATCAAGCATGAAGGGGCAAAATCTTTCAGATGGGAAACGTCTCGCTGGAAAAAATAGATTGACCGACACCCAAATAGAGCTTATTCAAAGCTACTATGGACTGGCAATCCGTAGAAACCTCCAGAGTGTACACGACATGAAGCAGGCAGTGTGGGCAATATTCTTGCATAAAGTGTCGACCGATGCCAATCCACAGCATGGTTTCTGCCCCAAAGGCGAGGATTCTTGGTGCAGATACAACAAAGCCGTTGCCAAGAATGAAACGTATTGCCACAAGAATAGCCTGCCTGTTGCTGTAATGGAAACGTTGCGTCCCATTTTCAGAGATTTGGCCCACCCTGAACTTCTTAAAAAGTGTTTGCACGGTAACACCCAGAATCCTAATGAAAGCCTGAACAATGTTATCTGGTCGAGAGTTCCTAAATCGACTTTTGTTCACATAGACACTCTGTCCTTTGGAGTATACGATGCTGTTGCCTGCTTCAATGTAGGAAATGTGACAAAAGTCAAAGTGCTCTCCAAATTGTCGATTGTGCCAGGAGAGTTCATGATAAACTCAATGAAACGTCTCGACCAGGAACGTCTTTTGCGAGCAAGATATGCCCACACCCAGAACACAAAAAACAAAAGGACAGATAAAAGGCTTAAAAGGAAGAGGGAAGAGGATAAGCTAATAGCTAATCCACAAAACAATGTGTATGGTGCTGGCATGTTTTGATAAAGTAAGACTTTAATCTTTAAATGCGCTTTTCTCAAAACATGAAATTTCAAACTTCGATGTACCTTTTCTGCCAAACTACTGCATATTTATGTGTAATTCTTTTTTCCAGTTATGCACTGTATAACATAGTTTAATCTGAGGTTAAATTTTCATAAATTATTTGGGTAATTATTTTTTAAAAACTTTCAAAATTTACACATTTTTTTGGTTGTTTACGTATATTTTTTTAAAAAAAAATCTAACAATTGTTTTAAAAAACCATAACCTTAAAGTAATATACAAGACTTATGTAATGCACAAAAAAAATTTCAAGTTGATACGAACAGTAGTTTTTCAAAAAAGGTACATCGAAATTGAGCAATTTAACATTGCGTGTATACAGGGTACTGAATCCCCTTAAGGCAAAACGTTTACAGACGGATGTGTCGGATGTGTTCCGCTCACGGCAACTCACTGTCGCAAGCAGTTAGCCTGGAGTAGAGAACATGCAATGTAGACATCGTCACAGTGGGCTTTTGTGATGTTTTCCGAAGAGTCCAGGTTTAGCTTGCAGTCTGATTCACGGCGGACGTTCATATGGAGAACGCCCTCTACCCGCTACCACCAAGACAACATCATTGAACGACACCGTTACGTTGTTGCAGGATTGCTCGTTTGGGGCGGAATTATACTGGGCTCCAGAACAGATCTACAAGTTCAAATCGGAACCATGAAAGGCCAAACGTATCGAACATCATTCTGGAACAACATGTATGTATGTTTAGGGGTGCCATGGAATTTGTGTTTACGGATGACAACGCCGGTCCTCACCGTGCAAACATTGTAAACGAATGTCTTGAATCTGAGGATATTACTCGTTTGGAATGGCCAGGATTCTCACCTGACTTGAATCCAATAGAGCATGTGTGGGACTTGCTTGGCCGACAGGTTGCAGCCCGTCAACCACCTCCTACATGTGTACCGGAACTTCGGAGAGCATTGCTTGCTGAGTGGAGTGATCTTCCCCAAGATCAGCTCGATAATTTGATCCTAAGCATGCCAAGGCATTGTACGGACTGTATTTCATCTTCTGGGAGACATACAATGTATTAACTATCATGCCAACCGGGTCATGTTAAGTTTTTGTAAGGTCGATATTTTTTGTAATTGCTCCAGTGAGCAAAAATCGTTGTTTTTAAGAATGGTATCATACATACACCATCATTTTTTTCTTTGTTTTTTGTTTAGTAAATGGGCTTTATGAATAAGTCATGTTTGTTTTGTTTCTGAACCTTTATTTGCCGGAGCTGACATTATCCTTAATTTATGGACATGAGTATATACCTATATCTATCTATCTATATATATATATATATAAATTCATTTATTCATCTCATTCCTAAATTCATTTATTTATAAATTATCATGATCAGTAAGTAGATTGCGATACGACATGTGTGTCTTATTCCTTCTAATCTCAACTCATTTATTTTTAACAGTATTTAACACTCGCATATTTGTCATTACAAATGAGTGATTTAAAAGGAATTTCAGTAATTAAGATTTATAAATACTTGGAGGACCGTAACTGATCTGCGGGCTGGGTATATGTGTACAAAAGGTCGTATATGGTCTGCTGACCGAGTGAACCTTGTCGATACAACTCAATTACATGAGTTTTTCGGGTTAACCAACTGCGGTTTATTTTGAGTTCGAAACTCAATCCAACCAAAGACTCTCGGGTAATTGGGGGCTGGTGAAAGTTAAATCTTTGTGGCTTAATCTTTAATTATACTAGGGGGCTCCACCCCCTGCTCGCTTACGCTCGCCAACCTCCGGGGATTGCTACGCAATCTTAATTGGTTTGCTTTGCAAACCAACACTCCTTTTACAGATGCCATTTGGTTTGCTTCGCAAACCAACATTACTTTCGCAGAGTGAAACTATCTGAATAATTCGTATTATCCTGATTTCACTTTCCAGTCCATGACGTCGCATCCAGGACTTCGCCACCTGCTCGTTTACGCTCGCCGACTCCCGGGGATTGCTACGCAATCCCGTTTGGTTTGCTTCGCAAACCAATACTTATTTCGCAAGTGATTTCACTTTTTTTTACTTTAACACTTAATGCACCCTAAACTAATATGCGCATGAGTAAAAAATCTTCTGCATCTTGTTCCTTGTACAATTTTAAGTAAACCGTTTTAATCTCCAAACTTCACGATCTGTACTTTGAACTTTCTCGGTAAACCGTCTGAGAACAGAGGGAAAAGAGCGAGCCTTTTTCCTCGCCAAATAAAAAGAAATCGTTTTTATGGCAATTGTTGCTACGATAAATTTGATATCTGGCAAACCCAATAGTGAAACATACAACCCTCATATGCGTGCATTCTTCGCGAAACCTGCTCCGCGAAATAAAAAATACGAAATTTGTGTGACCCACTTTTGATTGCATCGAATTTATTTACGAACCAATTGTAAAAATAATTGTACCGTAAGAAAGAGTACATTCTGAGGTATACTGCGATATTTTCAAGATTAAAAACTAATAGTAATACGATATAGATATGACAGTTTTAGTTTTGTATCGGAAATTACGATCTGAAGATTCCGAAAATTGTATGACCAACTTTTAATTGCATCGATTTTATTTATTAACCAATTTGAAAAATAACTGTACCATAAGAAAGAGTGTAATGTAATGTATTCAGTGATGTACTCAAATTTAAAAAATAATGGTTTTTGCTGTAGATATAAAGATTTTAACAAGAAGTAGCGAAAATATCCAAGTATTCCGAATTTTGTATAACCAACTTTTGATCGCATCCAATTTAATTATTAACCGATTTCAAACATAATAGCACCGTAAGAAAGAGTACATTCTGAGGTATACTGCGATATTTTAAAAATTAAAAACTAATAGTGATAAGATATAGATACGGCAGTTAAAAAAAAAGTAACAAAAATGTTCCGATTTTTCCCGAATTAAAAAAAAATATTATCAAGAACCAAATTGAAATTAAAAAAAAAACTCGACGAGCTGCAAAAATTTACGTTGAGAGGTATACTAAAAAAAAAACTCACAGCTGAAGACTGAAAATTTGAATGTGTTTTGCTCACTCGCGGAAGAAATTTCGCTTCTTCAATTTTGACACTTAATAAACCCTAAACTAATAACCGCATTGGAAAAAAATCTTAATAATTGTCCAGGGAATACGATGAAGAACAAACCATGTTAATTTTTTTTTTCGATGATAACTTTCTCGGGAAACCGTCTATGAATCGAGCTAAACAACACAGTTTTCAATCCTGCGGCGTCGTCGTCGTCAGCGGGGGTAACATTTTTTTAATATAGAGAGAAAAGACTCTCATGAAATCATCCCATTAATTTTCTACTTCATACAATGATGCAGATAAAAATATGAAACACACTTTTAAAGAATGTCTTCATACATATTATGTGAATTTTATGTACGATTTGAGTTCTAAATCAAAGCATTGGAACAAAACAAACATAGAACTAAAAGCAATGATAGCAGTCGGAGGTTTAACACATTGTCAGCTTTCTAGTTGAAGAAACGCAATTCTCATTGCTTTCCGCGATGAGATTACATTTGCTTGTTCTTTAATAATTACATAGATAGCCTTTTCAAATTAAATAAATGCAACTTCTGCAATCATAGAACAGAAATCTTCGGACCTTTCCCGAAAATGGCGCAAACTTTTTCGATAGCAGATAACTCCGAAGCACAAAACGGACATTTCGATTCGATAGGGCAATAACGAGAACGAAATCACGTGCAACAGTGTGCACGTGATCGGGCAACAGCCATTCCACTTCCATGTTAATCTTCTGTCGTTAGGCAAAATGTTCGAAGGGGCACTTCAGACGAATTAGCCCGGGCAGGGCCAGCACGTGTCAGATTAACTCCGAATACAGCGTTCCGATTAGCTTCATATTCAACGACGGTTGCAATGCAATTGGCTCCAGTACCTATGCTTTCTGAATTAGTGTGAAATGGCTGTCACAGTCTGTCCAAAAGAAACTTCCCATCCAATTCAGTATCAAGACTACAGATAATATGGTCACTCGAATTGAATATCTGATTATACAGATTTTTTTCAGTACGTGCGTATGATTTATTATTACAAAGAATTGATTTATAAATAATTTGAAGGTTTGGTATAGGAATCGCGAAGGAAAGGAATTATGTTTCAGTTTTTTGGGAACTACATTAAAATTTTGTTTAACCCTCTGAAGGTGGCGAGATTTCCTAGTAGCGTATCATTTCTTGCACCCACAACACAATGAGTGTATAAACACATATATTGGTTCAATCTATAGATCCTTCCAGCTATTAAAAAGTTTCTACTGGTTATTTTCTTAGTATAGAACACTTTGGAAAGTTGCTATTGGTCCTTTTCTTAGAATAGAACACTTTGGAATTATATATGTATATTACTTAGATTTTGAAATTATACTATCGCTAATTTCCTTAGAATAAGATATTTTGGAAATATAATCTCCAGATAAAGAAGTAAATCGTAATTTATTAAGAAAAAGTTATATTTGAAGTCACTAATTTCTCAGTCATTTGTAAAAATTATTTTAAGATTTCCGGAAAAGTTTCCAAACTCTCGTACCTTATTTACTCTGTCATTAAAGTAACTTCAGCTTCGATTTCATGGCAAGCATTAAAAAAGCAATGACAGAAATTTCTTCAATATGTATGAATGCCTATCATTAGCCATTTTCGTTTTGCAAAACCTTCATATCAATATTATGTATGTTATTTAGCACGGAATAGAATTATTTACATGTAAGAAAACTCTTTTACATTACCCTAATCAGATTTCTCAAGGACTTCAAATTGGTTTCACAGTAGCGTTTCGTGAAGGGTATTAAGCTTAACCAGATATCATATATAATAATCTTGTATTAAATCGATTAAATTGCGTTTGTCAATAGACATCAAATAACTATATGTAGGTAGGGGATTAACGTCACACTAGAGAAACACTGCGGGCTATAGGGAACTTGCCGGTATCCCTCCCGAAAGACAAGATAGAAAGGAAACATCTTGAAGTTTTAAACCAGATGACAAGGTCAACGTCTGAATTGGAACCTCAACTCACTAAAGTTTCACATCACGCCAATATGAGGTATTTTGAGACCTCGAATTATTTTGCCAGCACAAATCCTCACGAACACGATGGTCTTTTGATTCAATTGAGTTTGGAATCCGCAAAATTCCTATGGCTGATCGCCGACACGATTGCATACATGAATTAGTATTTCATCACATTAAAAAAGAACTCTAAATCGTTCAGAAACTTGGAATTTAAGCAAATACTCTAAATTTTAAATAGAAGATATTTTGAATTACGTTTCTGTAATTTTCAAACAATTAAATTTTAAAAATGCAACATTAAATATTTTTATCAATACAAACGATGTTGTATCCTATTTTATAGTGATATCGAAAGACGTAGTGTTTAGCAGAATATTGCTTATGGCAATTTCAAGAAACGAGTTGGTAAACAGTAATGAGGTTAACTCGAATCTTAGAGTTCACATTGCTTAATGGGCGACGTTGTGACCTAATAGACGAATTTTACGAAGTCTTTCAAAGATTAGTTTATCGGTAACCGATAAATTGATTGAGAATTCACTTTGAATGTCATTTTATGAATAACTGTTTGGACTGTCAGCATTCTGGAATTTAACACAGCTTTTTCAGATTAATTCTTTCTTCAGAATAAAGGATGAAAATGCATTCTTACTATTTCTTACAAAATGGTAATCATCCGATTCAGATACCATCGACAAATTTGACTTTAGATGTGTATATTTTATGACAAATAAGTGATCCGGATCTACCATTGATGCCAAAACAACGTAACATTAATAAATGTTGCTATTACTGCATTAAAGTGTAAGGTAATTTAAATGTTCATTAAATACTCTAAATGTATTAATTAAATTAATTCCCCTTAAGGCCCGGTGAACACATCCGGTTTTCCAACGTGGGGCGCCATTGCGGAACCGAAGCCCAACTATGCACGCATAACAGTGAAATGACGCACGAACTCATTTCGCGCCATTTGCTATAAATATTCTATCGAAGATAACGTGTTTATTTCGCTTACTTGGTGCAGGAAAAGTATATATTTGAAACAAAATAGACGTTACTGGATACAATCATTTATTATTATTATTTATATTCCATTTGTTTATGAAAACAAGATACTTCAGAATGGAGACTCCGCCCCAGCGACGCCGGATGCATGTGTGCACTGCTCCATTGGATCTAATGTATCGCAGACCGCACTTGCGTTACGGCAGCGGCGCCGAGCGTTGAAAAACCGGAAGTGTGCACCGAGCCTAAATGTATTCTTATTTTCGTTTATATAAAATAATTAATTCGCAAAGCAAAATATATAATAATTTAAATTACACTAAATTCAAAGGCTTCAAAAATATATTTTTTTTATTTAAAAATATTAAGATTTGCTATTACAGAAATGAATTAAACAGTTTATACATTTTTTCACTTCATTACGGCGGTCATAGTATTCAAATCTTGGTATTTAGGCAAGCCCACCAACTTGAAAACTATGTATCAAAGTTTAGCCTTTCAGCTTCAAAATCCAAAAGCATATCTGTTATAATTACCTATTGAAATTTTTATTCGTGGGATGACAATTATTCAAAATTAACTCATAAAGACTTATCTTAAAGACTAAAAGAGTAAAACGTTATGTTGTTAAAATGACTTGTTTGGGAAATAACTTTACTTCAACGTTCAATAATATCAGTAAACCCAACATCAATAAGTCTAATAGTTCAAACAATTCAAAGAAAACTCAAAACGTTGATAAAAAATTATTATTCCTCTAAAAAGAATTCGTTAAATAGGACAGAGAAACGTTAAGACCAATATAAAATTGCAAAAACACATTTTCATAAGTCCAAGGATTCTCTACTTCCAAGTAATAAGATATATTTAATATTGCAAGTGTATCACATCCGCATAAAAAATATTTAAAATTGCACTGAAGAAGTACATTTCAGCAACCAAGGAAAAATGTTTAGGTGCTATTGATACTCGACTTTATGCTCCAAATTTTTAACTGTGTTTTAAAACGTATATGGTCATTTTAAGAATAGATACAATCAAATTAAAAATTTAATTTATTTTACTTTCCAGGGGTTACCATGCATAATTCCACCTTGCAATCTAGTCTTCCTTGCATGTCATCTAACCAATTTTGACATTCTTGACTCATAGAATATTTTCTAGAATTATTCCAATCAATGGTTATTGTTACTTAGTCATAGTGTGGTAAAAGCAATACCTCACTACTCTTAAATCTCTCAACACTACGAGGGTTATATAATTCTAGAATTCTTCCAATCAATGGTTATTGTTACTTAGTCATAGTGTGGTAAAAGCAATACCTCACTACTCTTAAATCTCTCAACACTACGAGGGTTATATAATTCTAGAATTCTTCCAATCAATGGTTATTGTTACTTAGTCATAGTGTGGTAAAAGCAATACCTCACTACTCTTAAATCTCTCAACACTACGAGGGTTATATAATTCTAGAATTCTTCCAATCAATGGTTATTGTTACTTAGTCATAGTGTGGTAAAAGCAATACCTCACTACTCTTAAATCTCTCAACACTACGAGGGTTATATAATTCTAGAATTCTTCCAATCAATGGTTATTGTTACTTAGTCTTAGTGTGTTAAAAGCAATACCACACTACTCTTAATATAATAACATTTTATAATTAATGAAATAACATTTAGTACAAAACGATTATTTTGTGCTCAGCTCAGATCATTTTAACAGTGTTGATTGAAAATCAAGTTTCCAATGATATTGCTTTAACAGTATTTCTTAGAAAATATATTTTTCAAAAATAAATTAAATTATAAGACTTTATTTGAATTAATTTATATTCCTTCCCATGATGTACGTAATTTATAATTAGTTGATTGATGAAAAATAATGTTCAAGATACTTAAATTTACATAACTTACATTTTGTAATGAAAGAAGAAAAGCTCAAAACAAAAAGCTCATTGGAAAAAAGGCGTAATTTTTCTATTCCGTATCTGGCAATGCCAGAATTTGTGATTAATTTTTTTTAATTTGATTTGCGTTTTTCTGTATTTGAATTGACAGCGAAATGTTGAGGTCATCTTTGAGAATTTCTGAGTGTTATAAATAATATGCTCTTATCATAAACAAATCATTATTGTCCTTATCAATATTGTTCAGTCTTTTGTTGAATTCAGAATACATTCAGGAAGTCGAAATTCTAGAAGTTTGCACTTATATTTTTCTATAATTTTGCATTTTTTTCAAGGATTGTAATTTTATTTCTGTTGGAATATATGTGTTTCAGTATGTTACTTACTACAGAAATATTACTTAGGACTTAGATTTTAATTATTCATTTGTGTTCTGCAAAATATCAGACATAGGTAATTTCTTGGCGGAATATGTACATTTCAACCAACTTCCCTTAAATATTTCATTAAATACATAGTTATTTGTATAATTCTGTGTTTCTTTAAAGAAAGATAAAATAGTATACTAAACAAGCTAAAGTAAGGTGTGTAACTTATTTTTTTAAAGTGGCTGACCGTACAATAATGTACCGGACGCCAGCGGATTTGAATAAAGAAATCCGACTAATTGCTGGGGGTGTTTTTCGTGGTATGGCCTGGGACTTTTGCATGTTGTTCCTGGTAAATTGAACGCAGACGCCTACATGAACATTTTCGACAATCAGGTCCTTCCTACTCTGGCAATTTTATGGAATGGACGAATGTTACTTCCAGGACGACAACGCTCCATGTCATGTTGCAGCCTCTGTCAAGAAGTAGTTTCAAGATATGGATATAAAATGTCTTTTCTGGTCTGCTTAGTGTCCAGACCCGAATCCCGTAGAACATTTTTGGGACGCGTTAGAGCGACGCTTACGGACCAGGGAACCAAGTCCGAAATCTACAGCTGAGCTGGCGACATTCTTGCAGCAGGAATGGACACAAATACCCATAGCTGTGCATTAAAAACCTTGTTGAAAGTATGCCCAGAAGGATTGCTAGTGTAATTGCAGCACGTGGGGGACCATCCCCCTATTAAAGCATGCATTATTTCCCTTATACCATCACATCTTGCTATCCAATCCATTATTGTAGGGTAGTGAATATAATATATTATTTAGAATTTCAATTTTAATGAATAATTTATTATCTGTAAAATATCACTAAACATGTTTTTTGGCGGTATATTTAAGTCTTTGGTTGAATGCGTAATGGTAAAAATAAATAAAATATACAAAAAAAAAAGTTTTTAACTAAGGTGTGTTATTTTTTATTTTAAAATGAAAAGTAAAGTAAAAAAAACACTTTAAAATAAGATAGGTTTTGCAAAATTACAACGGTTTCTCTTATCTTGTAATTTAAATGCATTTCAAAATTTTAATATAGATTTTAATTGCAAGATGATTAAAATTAATTAAATTTACATTCATTTTTCATGTTTATGAGTGTTATTGAAAGCGGTACTCCACAGTTAAATAACTGCACGAATCATTCTAAATAGGTACGCGGTTTCCACTCAGAAAACAAATCACTGAACAAAAAATAAAACAAAATTCGGATTCGATTTAAAATTAAATGTCTGTAGGGAATTTTAAATAAAATTTTGTTGATCTGGGGGGGGGGGATAATATCACAGGAATTTTAAAAAACTGAAATTTTTTTCTCAAGCGACAGAAAATCGAGGTTGCCTACTCTACTAATTGAGGCTGTATTTACGCAACTTAGGTACATCTATATATATAAAACACTAACGTACGTGGACCCGAAATCGACGTTATTTGTGTATCGTCGAATGGCAACAATCAAACGTAAATAAAATAACCCAGATATTTTGAATTCTTGCTGTTTTTAAATAGCCGAGGTCAATTTCTATGCAAAGTAAGGAATTAAATTGTAAAAATTTATGTTTGAACTGACTTCTTATTTCTTCCTTTGATGTAAAAGTAATTTAAACGAGATTTTGCTACCCGGTATCTGGCCACTTCAGAATTAATGTTTGCTTTTTTAATTTGATTTAGAATTCCGTGTTTGCGTATTTGAGTTGACTGCGAGATGTTGTGGACATATTTGAGGATTCCCAAGTATTCTAAATATGTATTTTTTTTTGTTAATAAATCATTATTGTCTTTGTCAATATCGTTGAAAAGTCTTTTGTCGCATTATTCTATTTCACAATATATTCAGGAAATCTAAATTCAACACGTTTGAATAGATACGTACGTATTTTTTTTCTTCGGAATTTTGCATTTTTTCAAGGATTGGAATTTTATTTTTGTTTGCATTATATGTTCTGGTATATTACCTATTGTAGAAATATTATTTAGGAGTTAGATTTTAATGATATGTCTATTTCCTGCAAACTATCACTAGACATGTATAATTTTGTAGCGGTATATGTATATTTCGACCAACTTTCCTTAAATATTTGATTGAATACGCTCGCAATGATTTGAAGAATTGTTTCATAAAAATAAATAAAATATACAAATCAAAACATGCTTGATTACGGTGCGTAAAAAAGTTTAAAAAAAGCACTATTACACACCGCCGAGCGCTAGCCGGCGCAGCCCGGCTAGTGTAAAATATTCGCTGAAAGCAGTGGTTTTCGTTTCTAAGAACGCTGCAAAATGGATGTTCTGTTTTAGCAAAAATTGTAGTCGATTTAGTTTGATTTCTATACAGTGATGGCATTTATTTTTAACACAAGCTCCGTTGTTCCACGTGCCTCTGTATGAGTTTTTCAAGAATAATTTTGTTTGCTTAAAACTTTACCACGAATGTTATAACTAAGTGAGACTTAAAAGTTTATTAAAATGTAAACTTTACAGATAAAATAGCAACTTATAATAGAACATACAAATATCCAGTATTTGGAACCGGGAGCGATTTTCCAAACCCTCATAGGTATTACAACTGGGGGCGGGGCTAACCGTAACGGCCAATGATCGCGAGCGCTGGATAGGAATCTCCTTCACTACGCTAAAGACAACTGAAATCCTGTCTGATCCTGTTTGCAGAGTAATAAACGAAACATGTTAAATAATTTTTATGTTTTCTTCTTTTTTTTCCAGATCCATGGCTATGGGTGGGTAGAGGTGGGAGCCGAAAATTGTATCCTTTTATTATATAAGTTAATAATTATATAAGTTAGTGTTTTATGTATGCTTTTTGTTACATCAGAATGGTCCTAAACCAGGGGTGGATACGACACCATCATCCTAAAGCAAAGGGGAAGGCAGAGGGGCGGAAAAATGTCAGCTGGTAGTGAGTTCAGGAGTGGGTCTTAGATTATTTATGTAAAATCAACGGAAGCTTGGAAAAATATAAAAAGGGTATTAAAAATTAGGAAAAGTAATTTAGAATCAAAAGGAATTTTTTTTAAATAATTTGGAGGATCTAAAAATTATTCCGCCAGCTGGGTTCGAACTCGTGAAGTCATCCTCCGCTGCCGACGCCAAACTGAAGGTAGGTGACTTTAGCCATTAAGACATCGTTGCTTCACGAAAAGAAGCTCTAAAAAAACACTTCATTTCATATTTGGGGTTGGTTTCAGTCTCATTGGCCGTTATGGTTAGCACCGCCCTCAGTTGTAGTATCTATGAGGGTTTGGAAAATAGCGAACCGGGAGATTAGAATATAAACTAACTTATATATATAGCTTTATCCAACAGATTATATGGAAGAATATATCATGTATACATATTTGCGTCCAAAGTAAATTGTAAAACGCGTGAAAAAGTTAAAACGATGTTAAAAATTTATTTCTTGCATTCTTTTATGAAAGAGAAATTATTTCAGAAATTTTTTTTCTCAGTTAGTTTTACTCAGATGGTTTTTCAATTACTTACAGTCCAATCACTTTTCAATCAACTTTTATTAAATTAAAAAAAAAAAACTCTGGGTAATCTGCTATTCTAATATATCTACATTGCCTGAACATAAATAAGGTTGAGCTACTGGCTTCTTTCAAGACGAAGTTTCGATGCGTAAACTTTTTGTCGCGTGTACTCCAAACACAGGCTCAAGTGACGCAAAATCACTTAAATAATTCTTTACGCAAGAAACAAAAACAGTCACCGGAAAGGGCAATTGATAAATTCATATAACAGATATAACTACCTGTTGACAGTTTTACTCATGATGACAATTTATTCAAGTTTCTTAATTATCACAAAATGCAATTTAGCGACCTCTAAAATATTGAATATAGACAACGGTACGATGTTGAAACATCTCGATTTGGGAAATAATTTTACTTCAACACTCAACAACATCCATAAAACCAGCTTCATTAAACCTAATAGTTCAAACTATTGAAACAAAATAAGCACAATGTTGATAAAATTTATTATTCCTCCCAAAAGAATTCGTTAAGTATGACACAGAAACTCCCGATATTAAAATAAAATAAGAAAAAACTCTTTTTAGTAGTCCAAGTATTCTCCACCTCCAACCAATAATCCAATATATTTACATCGCCCTAACGCAAATAAGGTTGAGTTCCTGGCTTCTTTCTAGACGAAGTTTCAATACGTTAACTTTTTGCCGAGTGAATTTCCAACACGAGCTCAAGTGACACAAAAACACCGAGAGAATTCTTTGCCCAAGAAACAAAAACAGACACCGAAAAGGGCAACTGATAAATCCATACATGCAGGCCACGGAATCTGTTTTGCTAAGTCGCTTCATCATTACGACGTATAATTAGAAGATATGCAAATATTGGAATGCGACGAGTTAAGACTACACATCGCCATTTTTATGGCTCCGAGAGTTATCGATTTGGGGTTCTTAATGAATCATGAAATATTCATACAAATGCTCTTTTATACTATTCTTAGACGGGGAGTCTTTACTTAAGAGAGTTTGCTAAGTTGGTTGGAGGAGAGAATCAGATACATTAGTGTGGTTGTGTGTATCTTACTTCGGAACAGACACGTTAAGGCGTTCTTTGGCTGCACTCCCGTATTGGTTTTGATTCTTGTTCATCAATGAGAATTAGTGTATTTTCACTGGGATGAAAATTAAACTGTAATCACGTGAGTACCAAGGAGGGGATGGGGAATTATTTTTGAATAAACGTTCGTTTCACTGACCCCTGTTTCAATTTTTTTTTAGAAAAGAGATTTATCGTGTGCATGATTTCCCATGCTTCAACTCTCCTGGTAATTGGCATGAAGAGATATCTAGTTATTAGCAAACTAGACTACATCTTCATGGACGAGGTTTCTCGTCAGGAAGGAAAATGAACCAGGTCTTGAACTCATCATGAAAAATCACTATATCTTGATGACGAGGTATCTCATCATTAAAACTGACCAGATCACGATGAATGAGATTTCCCGTGATTCGAAGAAAACTCCCTAGATCTTAATGGACAACATTTCTCGTCAACAGAAGAAAACTTTCTAGATATTGATCTCATCAGAATAAAGAAATCGGCTTTATCTTTATGACGAGATATCTTGTCATCAACGAAATGGATTAGATCTTGATAAACCATTTGAAGGATTAAACAGTTTGAATGTTAGAAATGTCTGTAGCATTCTTTTCAGTGGTGCTGGGAGTGTAGAAAGTATCCTAGTAACACAAGGTATATTTCATACACAAAAAGTTAAATTTGTTGAAGCACTATGCATACGCTACACAGAAGTAGGTGTTCATTTTCCTCCTGTGTGGTGGTAAGTATAACTTCAGTCTATTAATTAAATCCGCTTTATAAAATGTGTTAATATTTCTTCGATATAATTAGTGAAACTTAATTTTTCTTGCGGCAACTAAAATCGCTGCATACACATTGAATTATATAATTATAAATCTATTTTTAGAGCTCATTTTGAATGTATTTAACTTGCGCTGTGTTTCTCAAAAGCTTTGCTTGTACTCAAACAATAAAAGGTTGCCTGGATTAAGATATTGAAACATTTTCTTTTTATCCGATTAATTGTTGGAAATAGTAGTTAATGTGTTTTTTAAAATTATACTACTGATATTCATGTACGTTTTAATCGACCAAAATGTTGAAGAAATCAAGCATTAAAATTTTGTTTCATAAATTGTAAAGGGTAAGCAATATATCCCCCTTGATAATCAATATTAAGTTTTGGAGATGCGACTAGGCAGTGTTTCAAAATTAAAATGATAAACGAATTTCCAACATTGTTGAGCAACCATAGTTTTAAATATACTATGGCCGAAAGACCATTTTATGAAAAGTAACTATTCAAAATATAATTACTGTTTGTGCAAAAGGGCTTCATAGGTACAAAGGAAACAGCTGAAGCCATACATAGACTATTTCAATGAGTTGCTCCATAAATGATAGCATGGAAATATTTGAAGACAGCAATTTTTAAATTTCACAAGTGACCAGACAGAAGTCTGAGCACCATGAAGCAATTTATATCTTAACTATTAAATTAAATTACAATTTAGAGACATAAATTAGTAGGCTTTGAACGTAATTTGGTATTTTTGGTAATTTTAATTAATATCACACTGGAGTAGAACATCGATCCAAAGACTTTGAACGAATAACGATATTTGAAATAGCTGAATTATATACCAAATAGCAATAGATACAGGTATCCGGTATGTTCTACGACTTAGATGAAACTCTTTACGGCAATCTTACACTTTTAGGCCAATGAAGAACTTGTTATTCAAATAGATTTATTACTAGTCACCCAAACATACACATTACTTAAAAATTTAAACTCTAAATAATATCATGTAGCTAGTTCGGTAAGCATTTGAATCAACGTCGCACTTGGAACCAAACAGTGGTATATTGGGGTCGGTCCGGAATTAATCCCGAAGGGAAAGTTCGCGGACAACACCTCGTAATTTTGAATCATGGTGAGATGGCGAGGAAAATACTTGGCAAGACTTCCCATTCTTCAAAGTTCCAACACCACACCAACATGAGGATATTTGTGGCCACGACAGATTTAATGTTCACTAGCTCCCATATTCACGGCAATCTTCAGTTGAATATAGTTTCGAACCAGCAGGCCTTCGATTGCTAATTCGATACTCTTTCAACCAGTTTACCACGGCCCAAAAACTTATATAGAATCACGAATCAAAATTTCTATCAAAAAACAAACTTAAACAGCTTGATGATTGCAGCCTCGAATATAGCTGAGGAAAAGAATCGATAAAATTCTAAATTCATAATCGACAAATTCTGAATAGTAACCACATCATATATTTTGATGAAAATCAATTCAGGACTCCTCGTAATTTATTTTCATAATACGTTTGATAGTTCCTATTTTTAGCCAGTTTTTTAAAAAACAAATGAAGAATTATTTAGAAAGAGCTGATATTTTTCATTATCGTCCATTATCATATAAAATTTTTTTCTGAACTCACTTTCAAAATATTTAAAGACTCATTTTTATTACTGTTTTTACAATCATTGATTCAATTAATAGTTTTGCACCTTAAATTTGACTTAAAATGAAATATTACGTAGTTTTTTTTTTTTTTTTTTTGTTTACGCTCTTTAAACGTTACACAATAAAAAGTTCAATCTAATAGAAAGATTATTTCGGAAGATATGAATGAAAGGTTAAAAAGCTGATTTCCCATTTTTGCACGAAATTTTTCACATATAATCCAGGCCAAGTGACTTCAAACTACGCATCCTAGGCTACATTAAGATATAGATTCGAATTCGGGCGTAAAAATTAGGAGTTGTCATTAAAAGCTGTGAAATTACGACCCAATTTAATGAGAAGACCCCAAAAAACATTTTGTTCTTGTGAATTTTAAGAATACGCTACTTCTTAGTGAATGGCAACATTGAATTTGCTTCACTATTAACGACGTGCAAGTAAAAAGGGGTCGATTTTCTTCCGTCAATTTTATCTCTTGATAAAAAGAAATGCCTTCACGTACTTTATATATTATTGCGCGATAAATATGTTGCTATTGAGAAATATAAATGACACTTTTGAATCCTATGTATAACCCTAGAATAAAACCTTGATTTTAATAGGTAATCTAAACAGGATGTTCTAGAATAACTAGAATTTCTGATAATATTGGCGCAGTAATATGAAATAACCGATGCGAAAGACAGGAAACCATTTGCTGTACTACACGTTACTACAATTGTTACTGAAAGAATAATGAAAATTGGGGTAGAATGATCTGTACTCACAAATTTGTATGACAGTATATATTTATCAGTTTTTGGTCTGTGGGCCAGGTGTACCATTTTGGAGAGCCGTAGGTCTGCGGGCACGGTAAACTTATCTGGACAACCGTATTTGATTTGTGGGTTTGACAAATTAGTCGCTACTGCACTTTTACCCTATGCGAAAAGGTATTTGTTGAGTCTATCTGACCCCATTCAAGACAACAGCTATTTCACAAACAAAACATCCCAGTATACAACTGTGATCAAAAAGTATCGAAACGCTGTCATAAAACCGAAGGTATCAATTCATTGGTAAAAATTTATTACATCTCTCCTTTAAAGTAATCTCCTCCGACTTCAATGCACTTCTGCCAAGGTTTTTCCAATCATCAATACATGCCTAAAGGTCGTTTTTGTGAAACCTCTTCAGGGTTCGTATCGAATTTTCTTTTATTGCCTCAATGAACTCAAAACGGTGTCCACGAAGTGGGAGTTTCACCAGTGGAAATAAGAAAAAGTCCACAGAGACATATCAGGTGAATACGGAGCTTGTGGAGCAGTATTTGTTGAATGCTTTGTAAAAAAGTAACGAATAATAATAGTACTATGAGAAGGCGCATTGTCGTGATGCAAAAAATATGTGTTATCTCGCCATAATTCAGGTCGTTTTCGACTTGTCGTTTCGACTAATGATATAGTAACTTCTTCAATAATATATCGTATTAGTAAAAGACGATTACTAAGCACCAATTTACTGACCTGATTGTCATGTTGATCGTTAGTAGAAGTGGATGGTTTACCAGATCGCGAATTATCTACGACTGATTCTCTACCTTCCTTAAACTTTTGATACCAATCAAATACTGTTGATTTTGATAAACAGTTGTCTGTAAAAGCTTGTTGCAACATTTCAAATGTCTTTGTAGGAGAAATTCCATTGCGGAAACCAAATTTAATGCAGGTTCTTTACTCAAGACATTGGATATTTTGAAAAATCATCGAAGTGAAAATTCTTCTTTTATTAAAAAATATTCATTTTTAAAAGGTAAAAATTAAATAAATAACTGATTGTAGCCACATGTTTATATAAGTCTAAAAATATTTGATAAAAGTTTCCAGACGATATCTACTATGCATGTATTTTAAAGGAAACTTGCCGGATACTTTTTGATCACAGTTGTACTACCTGTACCAATGCACCTTAAACCTTAGGTATTTAAATGACACTAATGCTGGATACGTAGTAATTGCAATGCTTTCACTGCTGCAGTTTCAGACACAACTAGAACGATTCTGACTAATTTGCCGAAGGTGCAGATAAATGTATCTAATTTGAATGTCTTTCGCGAAATGCTGTTAGATAGACGTATAGTGAATCATGCTCGTGTGGAATTGTTGCGTGCAGCGAAAATAAATCGATTCCAAAACTTTGCTGACATTTCGACTAAATGCATTTCACCTGCGTGTTCCGCTACTCTCGAACTGAACTGCGTAAGATAAAAAAGTGTCCACTGTATAGAGAAATCATGTGGAATTTCAATTCTTTTTCTCCTAACACTAACACATTAGGAATCTGAAAAAGAAATGAAAGCATATTATTTGCAAAAAGAAACATTTCCAATATTCTTATTCCCCTTACGCTTTGTCCCTTAAAGAATTCCCATTTGAATAAAAGGCGTAGTGATTTCGAGAGGAATTTTCAGTGCGAATATTAACAAACCAGATGGTTCTTAGGTTCGATTCGAACAATCAAACCAGTGTCTGACATATCATACATATCGGGGATACCTTGAAATGTGCTTTATGGTCGTTTTGGTAAAGTTTGGAGGTCCATCTAATTGATATTAACCAATCAACTATCACATATCAATTCGGAATTTATTCTTTGGGATTTTTATCGACGAATTACCGAAATTCTATTCCAAACACAGGGCAACTGACTTCACATTCAGAATTCCTACAGGAAACGCTTATCACCGCTAAAACACTTCCACCACTTACATTTAACTTCACAGAAAATGTCTCACAAGAGTCCACAATATGTTTTCGTTTCGCATCGGCACATTTACTTGTTTACTTAATGAATCGCGTGAAATAGTTATTGCTTATTTTAAAAAGGCAAAAACACTTGTATACTTTAGTGCAAGTCCATTCTATTATCTATTTAAGAGTCTTTAAGAGATTTTATTTCCGCACCCAAAAAAAAAATACTGAAATAAAAATTTTAAAAATTGTAGGTATCACCACTATGTGATGAATAAATCATTCCATGTCTTATAAAAGTGTTACATACCAATTTGGTCAAATCCTGTGATCAAAAGCACTGATGAAAAGGAGTTTCAAATAAAACATGCTGTAAGTTCAGTACTTGAATTTTCGGCTTTGATTCGGATTTATTTTGAACAAAGTTTGCTTTTGAATGAATGTCATTCATTTCTCTTATGAATTATGCGCAACATAGGTTTAATAAACTAAGATAAGCTAACTTTAAAATATAATTACTAAGGTAAAGTATCTTAAAAATACTACAAGGATAAATTAGCTTCAAAATACAACTGCAATTCAAATAAATTAACTTCAAACTACGAAATCGTAGATTCCTATTTTTTCTTGTTTTATTTAAAGCACTGTTTTTGTTGGAAAAATGAAATATTCAAAACTTACAACAGAATAAAATTGTAATACAATGTAGCTTTCATAGAGTTTTATGCAGAATTCTTAACTACAGTGCAAAAATACTTAGGCTAGAAGCAGAGAGTGTATCTTAAAATTAAACTACCACACTTATACTCTGTTTCACCTTAACTTGTCAGTAGAGTAAAGGCTACGTTGACCGCATCACAGCCGTTGTCGTAGAAACTAGGGTTACAACGTCAGAAGAAGTCAGCTATAAGCGAGGAAATTCGCCCTTTTTGGCAAGGAGAGATAAAATGCACGTGGAAATTCTATACGTTTCACAGATCTTTAATTTCTAATGGCTCTTGCATTACATTTGTTAATTAAACAAAAAGCTACTCTATGTTAATATAAATGCGTTTTGATTTTTCTAAATGAGTATTATTTTTAGTTATTTAAAAATATATATATTTAAAATTTTTTTACAATAAATGTTGTTTAAAAAAACAGTCTATTTAAAGATGTGATGAACCATAAAATTCATTTTTTGAATTTACTTACCTGAAAGCTAAACACCTTGATTAATACTTCTTTTTTCAATTTTAATAATTTTATTAAAGGAAATTAATCCAATTTAATTACTCCTTTGGTCTTACATTTGGTTGGACAAGGTAGGGGAGAGTGCGTCGTCTGCTAAAATATGTGTTTTTCTTAACAGCAAAATATAGTCTCCAAATTAAATCAAATTTATTCTGATATTAAAGAAAGTAAATAACAAATAAAAATACATATAACATAGAGGATATAAAATACATTCACAATAAATAAATAGAATATAAAAAATACAAATATAGTGAATACACATACAATAATAAAAAAAATGAAACCATTTTAAAAATTAGAGTTAAAAAAAATAAACCTTATATGTGTGAAACATATTCTGAAACTCGCGGAACGGTGTCGGGTTGATTAGTAGTAAATTATTAATTTTATGAATAATTTAAAATAGTTTACAAGAAAGTGTACAGAAGAAACCAATCTCTTTCATGAATAGTAGTTACAATGAGAAAACTATATTTACGTTTTACTTATTCATCACATGCATTTATACATCATCAATATATGTAAAACATAGCAAACGTCATAACAAATCTATTTACATTATAATATACTTATTCATCACATGAATTTACACATCATCATCACTTAACATTTCCGAATCGCTATCAGACTCACTATTAAAAGAAATTACCAAGTTCTTACTTTCCCAAATATCATCCACAAGTCCATCTACTTCCCACATGTATTTCTCTTTTTCAGTAACATGGTTTATGCAGTTTTTCCAATTTTGTACAGAGACCTTTTCAATCCCTTGGATGACTAAATCCTTCACATCGTTCAGTTTAAAAGTCTTGTTTTCCCTGGCAACGTGTCCTTTTACTTGACTCCATATCATTTCAATGGGATTAAGCTCACAGTGATACGGGGGAAGTCTCAAAACCTTATGTCCAAATTTTTCGGCAATTTCTTCAACTCTGTATTTATCAAACATATGTTTGATTTCGCTAACTTTTTTCAACAGTTCAATCTTGATCATGTCCTGGTTCCACGTAATGTTTTTCAACGATAGCCATTCTTGAATTGCACTTTTTTTCCAAGATGTCGTCGGAATTTTTTCTTTCTTCACCGAGTGATAGGGGGCATTGTCCACTACAAAGCTGTTTCGTTTCAATTTAGGCATGATATCTTCAAACCACTTCTCAAAATGGTTACCATCCATTTCTTCGTGGTAGTCACCGGATTTTTTTCCTACAAAAATGTCAGCCGCATCAGGTACAAATCCTTCATCACTTCCGATATGGGTAATGATGAGTCTTCTTCCTTTTCCTTTTGGTGCAGCCAAGCCTGTTGTCAAACTTGAAGAGGAAGCTTCATTGGTGCTTTTGATGTTTTTGTCTTGCCATACTCGACTTTGTGAGTGTCCTTCATTCACCCATGTTTCATCTAAATAATAGATTGAAGCATTTTCATTCTTCAGTTCTCTAATTTTTCGTAAATAATTTCTTCGCCATAAAATTATGTCGTGTCTTTCTAAAAGCATAGCCTGCCTTTTTCGCTTTTCAAAGGAAAATCCCAAATCTTTCAGTATCCTGTACAGTGTACTTCGGCTAATGTTTGTCGAAAAAATATCCTTATCATTGTTAATTTCATTTAGAACTTTGTCCAATGTAGGAATTTCATTTCGACGAAAACAATCATGAATTTTTCGTCGGATGCACGATAAAGTAAAGTTGTCATATTTCATCATTCTTGTTCTTTTTCCAACGGCATAAGGTCGTTTTTTTCCTGGAGTACTCAAAGGACTTGTCGTCTTCTTTTCTTTTTTCAAACGAAAAACAGTTCTTTTGGAAACACCAGTTAGTTGAGACACCTTTCCGACGATTTGGTTAATGGAATCACTATGGTTTTCTTCTCGAAGTCTAGAATAAACATTCAATATGTTCCTGCGAGCTCCACTACCAATTGATTTTCCTTGCTTTGATGGCGTATACAGCTTGGATGGTGACGTTCCTTTTTCAGCCATGTTCAGAGTATCAAACACACTCCAATAAAATAGCACAAGAGAGATATGAACGTAAATACACACGCTAGCAAAGACGCAGAGCGAAATGGCGCAGACTTGGCCGGAAAGCGTATTTAGCTCGCCAGAAATGTTACCATGGAAACCGGTTTAGAATTCCGTTTCGGATATATTCATTCGCTTCGGTCAAAAAAAAATGCTTTTTACAAATAAATAACCGATTATAAAGGTTCAAAATCACTCCTTCATTGTAGGACAATTTTTACACGTTTATATGCATTTTCTTTATTTTAAATTCCAAATCAAGTTGGAATTATTTTTCATGCGGATGAACATCATTTCTGCCTTTCCCAATACTGACAAGTTAAGGTGAAACAGAGTATAATAAATGACAGTAGAAGACTTATTCTTCATTACTTATCCTGGAAAGTTAGTGTATAACTAATAATATGATCAAATACAAGACCATAAAATAGTATTGAGCAACTACAACAATTTCAATCATACCGCAGTAATAATATAAGTCAAGATTAAAAAAAATTAGAAATTCTTAGATGATTTGAAGCTTGAATCTCCGAGGAAATGCCTAATTCTATCAGGGAGGAATTAGTTTGTTCCCAAAAATCCAGATTTAATCAATTTTCCTCTTTAAAATTCTAAAAGCGATATTCCCTCTTGTGTTATTTGGGGAGAGTGACGTAAGATTAAGTCGTCAGAGAATTAATTACATTTCGTGCATCGATTTGGTCAATATTTGGGTTAGTACTTCCAGTATAAATGGAATAAAAATATCCCTTAAGTCTTTAAGACAAATGGTTTCTCTTCCAGTCTATGCATACATACATACTTTTTCATTTGAAGTTTCTGGGTAATTGTACTTTTATGAAGAATAGTTTTTAATCTTTAAGAATTTTTAAACGAAATGCGGAATTCTACGTTGTTTTGCATGCAAGATGAAACTTGTAATTTAGGCTTCGGTACAAAATTTGTTTTATTTCTTAAGTTCTAAAATACATATCCATCCGTTTTCTCTGCCATCATTATTTTTCTTTCATATTCACGGACTTCACAGTTTTTGTGTGTAAAAATTAAGGATTGAAAAATAGTCCTACAGTCAAAACATTTGTAATACTTGTTGGATTTAAATAATTAGAACCAATTGAAAAATTTTAATCTTCCTAAAAATATACAGCACCTAAATTTTAAAAAGAAAGAACAAATTTAAGCATGTTTTTATACTAAATTTTACATACAATGTATATTTTAGTTTCTCTACAAATCTTCACTTTTATATTCGAAAACTGCATAGTTATTATTTAAATACACACAAGTTTAGCTTTAACAACGTGTCTAGAATGCAGCGTATTGCCAACTTTTATTAAAGGAATTACAGTCTAAAAATCGTTTTGAAATTAGAAGTAGAATTCGAGTATCGTGGAAAAATCGTTAAACTTGAATTGGAATTCTAACTTTTCCATTTAAACCGGAACTCTGTAAAGCCCTAAATGATTCGTAAAATTAGAAACAACCATTCTTCGAACATTAAAGAACCATTAGTGGAAGATAGACACATTTGATCTCTATCTATATATATATTTCTAGTTCATTATAGAAAATGGAAAAGGTAGAATGTTGGCTCCAGGAGTTGCGCAAAAACTATGGAATTGAGATTGTTCAAAACATGGTTCAAAGCGCCATTAATATCATTCCTATCTACTAAAAATAAAAGTTTATTTATCATTGTTTCAAAGAAGAATTCTGAGGTGCCTTAGCAATCTTTTGAAATGTATTATTTACACAATATATAAATTATATTGCGATGCTGTTTAATATTTAGTTCGAAGTTTCGCTGATTTGGAACATTTGATTTATTAACTATATTGCGTCATTTTTTCATCTGTGCCTTCTGATGAAATAAGTGGATCATGTAGGCTGAGTCTCTATCGGTCAATCGCAGAAGAGTAGGTCTCGTGGATTTGGGAATAGACCTGAACCGATTGGCTATCGGAGAGCGCATTCTAGCATTTACCATCGTGCTCGTCAATTAGTCTCACATTATGATTCGTGATTCCTTATAACACTGTCACCCAGTATATATCTCAGTCATATCTTAGAATCTTCAGCAATGTCTATCTTAACCCTCTAAGTAGTTTAGACGAGATATCTCGTCTATCAAGATATGACCAATTTTCATGGTTACTAGGTATTGCGAATTTTTATGATCACGAGATCAAGATTTGGTTAGTTTTTTTGGTTGGACTCATCAAGAACTGGTCACTTTTGCTTGATGACGAGATACATTGTCGATAAAACAACTAAAAGGCCTGTAACTTCTTTATTTGTTTTAGTGTTAACACTAGTCGCGGTTGTCTCGAGTACTGTTATCACTAAACAAACTTAGCGCCACGAGTTGTGTTAACACTAGTCGTGGTTGTCTCGAGTACTGTTAATACTAAACAAACTTAGTGCCACGAGTAGTGTTAACACTACTCGTGTTTGTCTCGATAAGTCAGTAGCAAAAATGATCCGATCTTCATAGACATGTATCGTTATTACAAGAAAACCGATCATGTCTTTTGATCTCGTTGCCATAAAAAAACTACAATATCTTAATGACGATATATCTTGTCATTAGCAATAATCAGATCTTGATGGACGAGATATATCGTTGTACGAGATATATCGCTGGACGATATATATCGTTGGACGAGATACTAAAGTAGTCGAGTCATTATCAGAGAAGTAGATTGAAGCAGTCATAAATCCGATTTTCAGATGTTAGGCTGATTTTTTTAAAGTTAAATGGTACCTTTAAGTAAAAGCTAGCCAGTTTCCCCAAATATATCCAGGAGAGTATTCCGGACTCGTTATGTCTCGGGAACGATTAACTCAGTTCAACCGTGTGTCATACTAACCTGAGAATACTAATCGGATACAGTTGATGACTAATTGGGAGGTTCGAAGATAAATCTCAACAGGCGCCCGGGTTGTATTCATAGTGCCTAGACATTCTGTGAGAATGACACCTGTTACCATCCAGATTACTGGAGTAAAATCATGGTGGATGGGTGGGGAAGGTACATGTACTCTGAAGCACGTATCCCTGAATCTAGTAATTAGTTGGGGTGACTGAATATGGATGATTAGGAATCAGATAGCAATAATTTAAGTTGGGTGATGGGGATAAGGAGATGAAAAAAGTAGTTTCCAATTAGTTGTATCGAATGTGTGCAGTTTAAGTACATAGATGATTATATGGAAACAACTTTACTCTCATGGTGGTTGCCTCGGTGGTCGTTAGCAAGACTGAACGGATAGTTAATGGACGAGATATCTCGTCTTTCGTCATTGGAAGAAAGCTGACTAGATCTTAATCTCGTCACATAAAAAAATCGGCAATATCTTGACTAAAAGTCTCTTCATTAGCAAAATTAGTCAGATCTGGATTGAGGAGATATCTCGTCGAAATCATTCGTCCGAGGGTTTTAATGTTGATAGGTAGTTGAATTTACGTCATCCTGGAGCAACATTAAGGGCTATTAAATTTAAGTTGGGAGAAAGCAATCGGGAATTGGGGAAGTTAGTATTTTACTTCCGCTGACCAAATGATCTTGTATAATAAATATTAGGATCACTTTAAGATGTAGTTAATTTCCTTCTTAAAGACGTTTTGGTGTTTAAATCAATTGGCATAGACCAATTAACTATTACTTAGCAATTCTGAATTCCTTCTTTTCAGTTCCTTTTGACTGTAATCATATTCTATTAATAATCTACTCCAGGCAGAAATAATAATTCATCGCATAAAACACTACTGACACCTACATTTAGCTTAATAGAAAAAGTCTCCCATAAAGAACATAAGCGGCTGCCCTATACAACGGAACTGCAATGCAGTGTGTTTTAATAAGGTTTTGTGAATTTTTAAAATTGATTATACATTCACTAAGAGGGTACACGTATATAGAACAATACCACGAAAATTTGATTTTTTTTATTTTCAAATACTGTATGAGAATAGTAGAGAACGCAACAACATTGAATTTTTGTTTAATAAGAATAATATCAATACGTTTCGTGATACATTTTCTGTTTGGGATATTCTATACTGCACAGATTTTAGTTTCCAATGTAAAGTTAAAAGCATTAGTTATTATTCTAGGTGGGATGTATATCCTGTTTTGTGCTTGCCAATTTTTTGTTATGAAAAATTCTAGTTTTGCTTAAAAGCTTGAAGAAATGAATATTTTATGTATACGAGCCGGTTTCTGAGGATCATAAAACCATTACTCTCCCCAAGTCAGTAAACGTTCCACGTATATCTTATAAAAGGATTTTCTGCGGATAACTTTGTCAAAGAAGTCTGTCACAAGTCAAACTTGAGAATCTTTCTGTGATTCAAAAACATCTGTCTTTTTGAAATATGAGAGAATAAGGTTTTAGACATTAGATAGGCTTCGACTTCTAAGTCGTCATTGTACGAACAATGACGAATCATTACGTTCTTCTAAATGGCGTAGTCACGGTGGTGTACATTACCAGATGGATTTGATATTGTGGTAAAATAATTTGTTGCCTAACCCTGTCATTATATTATAAGTCTAAAAGGAATTTCCGTCTATAAATTCCGAACTCTGGTATTTACACTGTAAGGCTAGTATATGCTAGTTAGAATAGTTAATCACCCATAGAATAAAAAAAAGTGCATGTAATAAAATGCAATTTAATTCATCGGGTGTTGCATGAGCGACAAATTCAAACATTCAAGCGTTACGTTTCAACCTATAGTGGTATCGGGTATGTTTGTGTTAAGAGTCATTTATCAGAAGGATTTAGGTGAATATTAGACTTTTAATCACCACACATCACACGCTACATATAAGACAAAGAAGAAATCAGGAACATAGGTCCTTTTGGATCAGATTCAGAGCGGAAAGTCATGTCCGTTCGGCTCGGATCACTGGGAGGAATAAATTAACCACACCTTCTGTCTGCGGTGATTGGCCAGGTTAATTCGCTGAAATTATTTCATTTGCTAAGGATTTTGATTGACACTTATCTAGTTTTAGTTCGAAAACGAAAGTTTCACTTCGCAAAAATGATTGACATATAAAGGAAAATGGTTGAACTTACTGCGTCACCACAAACCCTTCAAGTTGTTTGGCAATGACCGACAAGATCTGAACAATTTAGCTATTGACGAGATATCTCAACATCAAGATATTGGATAATTTTAGATAATTTTTAGACCAAGATAATTTTTTGGATGTGGTCAGATCAAGTTTTGGTCAGTTTTCTTCCAATCACGAAAGACGACGAAATCTTGATGGATGTGATACTTCGTTCATCAAGATCCGGCTAATGACGAGATACCTCGTCGAGGCAATCACCAGGATGGTTAAAGGACAGAAACCACCTGTTTCAATCTTGAGCCTTCCACACCCTATGGTGTCTAGGTGCTTGCTAGGAAAGACTTTAAGGGTAATGACTTCGGTCTTTTCTTTGCTTCTTCGTTGTTTTTCGATGCGTTTCTTATGGTGGCTTCACACCAACGGCGACAGCGACAAAATACATGTTTCTTCGCTATTGCGCATGCGTATTACAAACAAATTTTGTTTCTTCCGGTTTGTCTCTGTCGCTGCGCTTTCAAGACGTGGAAGAAGTTCAACTTTTGTCTCTGTCGCCATGCCAAAAGCCAATCACAATAAAGATTGTGACTCTTGCTACCAGCGTTTTTGTTTTTGTTGACGTTCTAGCTAAACTTTCTCTATAGCTTTGTTTTCAGCGAACTATTTCAGTGAAATATACGGAAATACTATGGAAGAAATTTTAATTTCTTTGGCAATCGTCTTCGCTGTTTAAGGAGTTTTGTTAAATGCGGACTTGATCTGTCAGCGATCTTGCAAGAAGAAGAAATAATCAAATAAATATTTTGCTTTCGAAAAAGATTATGCGCATGCGCAAATAAATTCTTGTCGCTCGCGGTGTGAAGGCTTTTTTAATAGCGGCAGAGACAAGCAACAAAATGTTGCCTGTCTTTGTTGCTGTCGCCGTTGGTGTGGAACCACCATTATTCATTAGATTTTCATTTTTTGTTGTTTTCTTTTTTGCATTATGGTCACTAATTTCTTGTGTCACGATTGTGTGCCATGAGCATTGGAAAAAAGTTTAATTTCATTCCATTTAAAAGTGATGACTACTTACAGTTGTGAAATACTGTCTAGAAAAGTGTATTCAAAGCAACTCATTAATGCTCATCAAACCTTTAACCTGGTGTATGTCTCGACGAGGTATGTTGTCATTAGCAAACCTGACCACATTTACTAATGACAGGATATCTCGTCATTTGTAAAATTTGTCAGATTTCGATGAACGAGATATCTCGTCAAAACAACGTGGAGTGTAAAGAAGAGTTGTCCGGAAAACGAATATATTCCGTCCGGTTACCCAAATCATGGCATGTAGCATATATGTATCTTAAATATTGTTTATAACGGTTTTATCGATGTTTGGTGTCTAATATCTTTGGTACAGATAAACTAACTGTCTGATATCAATTTGGAATTCTTTCGTTGGAATTTAAGCAGACAACGCGCTAAAATGACATTCATTTGGAAAAACAAACCAAGTGACGTCACGCCTGGTATTACAGGAACCACGTTGTGTCACTAGACCACATACTGCCACTTACATTTAGATTGACAGAAAAAGCCTATCGTAAAACATGATTAAATCTTGGAAGAGAAACTACGATTACCAAAATAGTTTGAGAACTTAACTCTACAATCAGTCTGATCTCCGAGTGAAACGATTCAATGCATTCGACATGATTCAACAAATTCGGAATATTTGATTTCAGACAGATAAAACAGATAGAACTCAAATTAATAAGGGTCACGGAAGCAGTAAGTTTAAAAATAACAGCGGTAAAAGTACTTTGCATTTGACTTTCTTGATGAAAAAGGACGGCCATTTGAAGATTCGCGAAACAGTTTTAATAAACCTTGTTCTCGAAAACTGTTTTCCATTGACTGGAGGGCCGGAGGTTTCCTTGTGTTTGCCGAACTCAAGAACGGCAGCAGGCACACATAAAATGGCGGATGATATTCAAGCATTAATAAATCATTTCCGAAATAACCCTCATTTCAAGAGAGAGAACAAAAACCACGCCCCCTGGTTATATTTGAATCTGTAGTAAAGATTAAAAATAATGGAAACAGGAAAAACGTGACTCGATTTTAGAATTCTCCTGTTTTTTTCCCTTTTTTAAAAAGAAAATATGTTGCCGTGCTATGTTGAGAGTAAAGGGAAACATGAAAAAGTACTTCGCTTACACACCGTAATTTGGATTCCTGCAATGGGATTTATGGAATTATGTCAAGATCTTTTAAATTGCCACTGACGTTTCTTCAGGTAGAAGAGTTAGGAATATTTTCCATAAAAACATCGAATGAACTGTTGTTGCTTCGGTGCCTCGAACGGCAGGGAGTCTTGAGAATAATCGGGCGTGTCAGAAGTAATTCTGTTCTACAGAATTTATCCTTCTAATACACGAACGTTTCTTTCTTTTTTTTTTTTTTTTTTGATAATGATGAATGAAAAGCAAAGTTACGGTCGTTATGAGGATTTTCTATCGTTGCACATAAAACAAACATTTTGGGTGTGTGTTTACGGTGTCTTCCAAATCCTAAAAACGCGATCATCTTTCTCAATAAAGAATCTAGAAAATAACCGATAATGGAATTGATAGTAGTACCACCAAAGGGATCCCTTCAAGACTTTTCGAAATTTTTTATTGCTGATTTTTTTTTACGGACAAACATCGAAATGCCGACCAATTGTTATAGTGGTCAGGATGATGACTTTTGGATCGAAAGGATCCTGGTTCGAATACGGGTGAAGTAATGGGTGTTTATACGCCTGGAATGCATAGGTGCCCTCCATTAACCCTCATAGAGATTTTGACGAGATATCTTATCCATCAAGATCGGACTAATATCGATAATGACAGGATCTCTCGTCCTCAAGATACTATCGATGTTTTGATGATGATAAGATCAAGATCTGGTCAGTTTTCTCCTGAAGACGTAATACCTTGTCCATCAAGATTTGGTCAGTTTTGTTAATGACAAGACACCTCATAAATTACGCCAAAAGGAGAGTTAGCACGTTGTGCCTGGAAAATGTGGTATGCATGTGTGATAAAACGTGACAACTCCACCTCAGGGTGGAAAAAAATGGTTAGAAAGTGGTTCACATATTCACTTTTGTAGTACTATAAAGAAAAATGTTTAATTGACCAGACATTGGGAGAAAAGACCCAAGTGATTTTGTGAGCCTTTCAAAAGTGTGTAGATTTGTCTTTCTAAAGGATTTTGTCCTTTTAATCTCTATATTTAGGTGATAGTTGATGGTCTGTCTAGAAACACACAAAATGGGTCTTTTTGACCCCTCAAGTCTCAATTGTCCTGGTGGTTAATCTTTGCGTCAAAAACTGCCCTATACTGACCAGCCTCTGGTGTAAATACCTGTACTAAACTGTCATCAGTCCTGGCCAAGAAACAATTTTTTTTCTATTCGGATCTTCATTCTCTCATAAAGAAACAAGGCAGTTCTATCTTGGCGATATATTTTGCCCTCTGCAAAATTGACCAGATCTTGGACGAGATATCTCGTCGAAACACGTGGAGGATCAAGCTGCAATTTGAATGCCTGTTCTTTTCACGTTTATTTTTTCAGTTTCAAAAAATGAAAACTAAGACTTATATCGTATATAACGGCAACTTTAAGGTACACATAATTTTTTTTATTTCAAATAAACTTATTTTTCAAAAAAATATATCCCCAAAGTTTTAATAATAGCAATATACAGGTGTTTCGAAACATCATAATTCTAACCTTTAAAGGGAACAGGGAACATAAAATTAAACTGTATTCTCAGGAAAGAAGCATTTTCCATAAACATCGCCTGGATTTGCGAGATGGTGGTGTTCAGTAGGGCGACATTTGACAAGTTTGTATGGCAATCCACATGTTGGGCATGCATTATTCTGTTGTCGGTAGTGATTTCTGAGCTAGACTACTTTTAGAACATTTAAGTGGCGTTTGAATCGTGGTGAATTTTCGTGTTTGCTCCATAGACATGAAATGTAAGTAGACTGAACATTGCTATTCAGGGAAGTTTCAAAACGTGTGACACATATGTCAGCTAGTAGTTAAGTGACTGCTCTGTAAAAAATTGACTTGGTCGGTCGCCATTTTTCTCATTTTATCTCCTCATTTGGTAACAGAACATCATATGACAGGATAGATGAGAATACGCATTTCTATTAAGTGCCAACAGAAAATGGTAAAATCACCGAAGTCTACTACTATGTCGCGCGGACCAAACAGATGATGAATGTTTTTTTTCCTCCCTAAGGGTCCCATTACAACAAGTTTTGGTCAGATGATGATCCTGGGGCACATAAAGAGGTTACCATTAATCACTCTGCTTTGGACTGCTCTACAATTCGTCATCTGATTGTGATTCCGATTTACGTGGTGTTATCATAGGATTTTTCCCTTCGGGTTTGATTGTCACCAATAGTCCGATGTGTTACTCCAGTGCTACGTCAATTAAAATACCTACCTCCTCTACAGTTTGCCTCTGTGCTAGCAACCAGCGACCTGTATTCGGTGCAGGTTCAATTCCTATAACTTTGGATGCATTTCTCTCTAATGGTCAGTAAAACGTTTCTTGTGTGTGTATATCCATTACTTGTTGGTCATGTGTATGCGACACTTTTCCCATGATAGCACTTTGACCATGAAACCCAAGTCAACCAACGACGTTTGTGGACAAAGGTCCCTTTTGAATTTTGTGTTCCCTACTTCACCTAAAAGTCTTCACAGACAAAGAGAGAGAGAGAGAGAGAGAGAGAGAGAGAGAGAGAAAGTAATGAAACATTCTTATTCTTATACATGCACATTCTGAAATTGTTCTGAATTTTTCAGGAGTATTTTATCAAGACTGTGTGGTACCATCAAATATGTCTTGTACTTCCCATAAGCTTGTTAGTCTAGAAATTATTGAACTTCTTACGTTAATATGTGGATTTATATGGAAGGGTTTTACCGTTTCTCTGAAAGATTACTTTAGATCTTTTGGACATTGAGCTTCGAACACAATATCTGTGCGATATAAATAGGGCCCTATATGAAATTTTTGGAAAACATTTCACATTGTTCCGTCTAAAGTACGTTTCGGATGAATGCAACTGGTTGAAACCCCATATTCCTTACATTATATCCGAACAAGGATCCAATATCGTAGTTATTTAAGCTGAAATGATACCTTCTCACGATTGCTTTCGAAGATTTAAAGAATGTCTGGAGTCTGTATAGGTTTCATATTTCAACGAATGGTCATAAAACACGATTTATATTCAGATATCAATATTTTTTATCTCACACTTCCTTGATACGTGTTACAAATGGCAGCAGTGTTTTAGATTAAACGTATGAAAAGAAAGAGATAATAATATATAGGTACATTTCTCAAAATTATATTGTTTAACCCTTCAAGTGGCCCATCTAGAGCAATTTTTCTAATGACGAGATGTCTTGTCATCAAGGTACTGCCGATTTTGGATGATGACGAGTTATATCTGGTCAATTTTTTATGAAGAGCAGATATATTGGTCCATGAATACCTGGTTAGTTTTTCTAATGATGAGATATCTTGTCATCAAGACTTTACAGATTGTTTGATGATCAAGATCTGGTCAGCTTTCTAATGACGAGATTCCTCCTTAAGACAACCATCAAGAGGATTAATATTTCGATACAGCTTTAGTCTACGTTTATAGCGGTGGCAACGGCCTTGGCGCACTTCTAAGGTAGCCAAGGAAATAATTATTTCAAATGAAGCAATGAAATCAAGCGAAAGTTTAACATGAATTGAAAGAACGTGCTAGAATATTCAAAAGTAAAATTTCAGATGAATTGCCTTAACTCGATGCTAGAAGTATGCCAAATAAAAGCGCCAATGCCGTTCCCACCGTTATAAACGTTGACTGAAGCTGTATCAATATTTCTAACCTGTGTTATTTTACCAAACAAAATAACCTATTGACACAATCGGTTATTTTATATATATGTGCATACTTAAGTCGAATTATCATTGCTAGCTTCTGCACTTTTATTAACTTCAATTGCATCCTATTTATTTCATTCAAAGACATTTGCCGTCTAGCCAATTTTCGCGTTCGTACATGCGACGGTTGCTATCTTTCAGATTTTCTATTGCCGTCCAAAATTAGACAGGTAAAGAGTTTCATCAGAGTACCTAGCTCTTCCGTGTAGTTTTAGCGACATAATATGCAGCTACGTGGCACAAATCAGACTTATTTAAACTAAGCAGAAAATTGGAGGTTAAATCCAGATTTTAAACTGTTTAGATATGTTTGTTGCCATTCTCCAATTTACAAATAATGTCTACATCTATTTTACGTTGGCTAGCCATACACATTTTTTTTTGTTTTTCTAGTTTATTCTTGTTATTCTTGTTTACAATGCTTAAAGATTTAAAACGGAATTAGATAAATATTTTCAAATCTAAAACTGAATTCATTTAACCATGAAATTTTCAATGATTCTGTTTCAATTCAGTCGCGTTCAAAAGGAATTTGGCTTTCATATTTTGAAATGTCATTTTAAATAGTCGCTGCCGAAGAACTGAATTGAAAATACTTATCGATCTCTTCTGGGAAATTCAGCTGCTTCATAGTTATGGCTTTTAAATGTATCACAAATCTGTCATTTTCAATTTAAAATTTCCCGGAATTCTATTTTTAGCTGTCCTCTTTATTTAAGAGAACATACACGATGGAGATTATAAAGATGAATGAAGATTCTAAAAACAGTAAGAAACGTTTTTTATGGATGAAGAATCGAAAAACATTATCAGATAGAGTATGTTATGAATGAAAATAATCCAATCTCTTCTTCTATAAAAGGAAGTGTTTGTGCGTCTGTGTGCGGTGTGTATTGTCCTGACGAATCTATGACACTTACAATAATGAAATTTGGCACATAGCTTGTCCAAATTTTTTGCCATCTTTGTGTCCAGTCCGAATTTTAAAATTTAATCTAGAACATTTTGAAATTAATGTATTATTTTTTTTCATCTTTCTTATCTCCGGAACGTGACGTCACCCGACCTGGAAAGAAGAAGCAAGCAGATTTTGCGATTTTCGACCGCTGACGTCACAAGCGTTTTTTGTCCAAAAGTCTTGCTAAGTGAACTATGCCAAGTTTTCCGATACTAGCGTGTTTTGATTTACGTTATTGAGTAGTATGACTTTCTTGCTAGAGATTTCAACTTTGTCACGGGCAAAAACTATTTGAGGTTTTCTATCTTCGCGATCGTTAAAGAAAGAGTGAACATTTCAGAGGATTTAAAATCTGAGGAACTCATTCTCAAAATTATTGTTTTATCTTTTTAATGGTTTCAGTATCAGAAAGTTTAATGTCTCCAACCCGATTTTTAAATTTTAATTTAAAATACTTTTTAATTAATTTATTGGCATCACGGCGTTGCTTGTGGTGTTGGTTTACGAAGCAAACCGAATGGGAATGCTTTGCAATCACCGGGTTGGCGAGCTTTAGCGAGCAGTGTTCACACCTGACCACATGAAAAGAACTGTCATGATCAACGCCGTGCTGGCCACGCAGGGGCTAGTAATAGATAAATATGAGTTGATTTTTATTCCACCCAAGGTGATTAAGGGATGGGAGTTACTGCAATTATCGTTTTGAAACATTGTAGTATAAAAATATTTTTTAACAACAAACGTGTTGAAATCGTGTAAAGATACATGTATACTTCAGTTAACAAATACAAATACAAATATTGTCTACCAGCTACAGGCTCAAGCCCAACAAGACTGGTCCTTTGTTTATGAATTCCCCAATTCTCACTGACTATCCAATTGTATCTTAAATTCGTACACTCCCTTTGAATTAACTATATTTTCTGGCAACGCGTTCCAACTGTCTATTACCCTATTGAAGTAGTAGTTTTTCATTAAATCCCGATTAAAATGTGTCTTATTCAATGTATACCCATGGCCCCTTGTTCTGTTATCCCTATTGAAATTTAAGCCTTCTGTGACCCCTTGTTTTACCAACTTGAAAAGCTGAATCAAATCCCCCCTCCTTCTTCTTCTTTCCAGTGCATACATATTTAGCTTACTTAAACGTTCATTGTAGTCGAGATTTGCTATCCCCTTTATTATTTTGTAGTCATATATGTATATAAATTCTAACATTCAACTTTTTATAAGAACCCTTTAGCAAGAAGTTTCCTAGAAGAAGTGTTAGTCGGACGAAAAAAAATGCTAACCAAAATGCTATTTCTCATTATGAGAACGATGCCTTGCACTTTTATGAATGATGTTTTTATGAATGTTGTCGATTTATGAGAGGTGGTTTTTAGAGCAAACAAACAAAACGGAAGATGGTAGTTCTACTTCCTGTAATTTAAAATCCTCTAGCAGGATACATATAGGGTTACCTTGAAATTTAGCTTATCATCATTTTGGCGAACGTTTGGTATTTAATCTAATTGATGTAGATAAATATTTCTCATACATCAATTCAATATTCATTTTTTGGCGATACTATTGACAGCCTGCTGAAATAGTATTGAATAAACAAGTCGTTCCGTCACGTCCTGGGAGAGACGAGTACTTTTACCACCTCCTCTGAAAATTCGGAAAGTTTTAAAAGACCCCAAAATAAACTGTCTACTAAAAGCGTTTTTCACTTGTAATACTCAAACAAATGGAAACATTCACTGAGGTATAAATACCAGGCCTTAGTAGCTGTGCCCAAAAGCTAGAGTTTGGTTGGATGGTCTGTATGGGGTAAGGGCTATATTTTGCCATGCTCCGGTAATATTGGTAATTTTTAATTTACGTCGTACTAGAGCAACACAACGGACTATTGACGACGGTTCGAGATAAATCCCCTAAGGAAAAGATCGGAGGACAACACCACGTAATTTTGAACCACTTTCAAATGAAGATGTATGCTACGGAAAGCACAAGACTGGCAACGTCAAGTAATAAACAAATGCGCACAAATAAATTTTCAATGACACAGGAGAGAGAAATACACCCAAATATATTGAATCTGATATGAATAAAACCACCTGCTGCGCCTATAACTCGCAGGTTTGCTAGTCTCATGAACCACAACGTCTCCCACCCAAATGCTAGAGTATATCTATCAAAAGTGCGAAAATCAGTCAGCACTTTAAATTTGAAATTCATATTGCCCGTCAATTCCCTTAAAATAACATTAATTTCTCCTAAAATGTCCGTTAGGAAAGTTAAGCGATTTCAGTCATAATTATAATTTTAAACTTATACCGCTTTTCATATCAAAACATGATTTTTTATCTGACTTATTGCGATTAATTTTAAGTTTATTCTCTCCTTAAAGATTAAACAGGAAGCTTTAGAGAACCTGCTTTTATTAGAAACAAGAAAATACAAAAGCTAAGGGCTTGAACCAATCATAAAAAAAAAGTGAGGCTATGTTTAAAAAAAAGTCAAACGTCGATTTAATGAAATTGAAATACGTATGGTTGTGTGATTGTTTTGTATACAAATAAAATAATAGCGACCACATTTTCCTTATCGTGCAAAAAGTTTTTCAGAAGATAAATTAAGACAAGAGGATACATTGATAAGTAGATAATTAAATTTTTGTCTTTCTTGCATGTATCTTATAAACTAACACTTACATGAGAAACAATTGCCTTCCATTATTTTAAAGTTATTCTAAAAATTATTGTTCTAGCACAGGTTTTTAATTCAATAATTTAATTTTCATCATCGTATTCTAAGCAAAACAGAATTAATGTTTCCTCAAAATATTACCATAATAATCTTGTGAACTAGCGGTGTGGTGATATTTGGTGGTTTGGATATTTTCTCAGGTAGCCAAGAAAAAGCGATCCAGATGTATTTTATGATACTGAACCAGATCGATCATTTCTGACAGCAAAAGCTTTTAATCCGGTTAAACACCCTGTGCCAACGTAAAAATTTAAATAATTTCTTTTTTAAATAGGCATAGCTGCAATTGTCTTGAGTAGATTAATACTTTTTATACACAAATTCCGATAACTATGGTTAGTATAACCTTCAGTGTGCCTTTTTATCAAACAAAAATCGTCTTCTCTCTCAAATAAGATAATCTTAACAAGGAATCTATTTTGTGACACCTAAATAGATGTTGCAATATAACAATTTCGATTGAAATATCTCAAAACACTTGATCTACCAAAGACAATTTCATCACCTCGGATGTCATTAGAAAAATGGACACAAATCAATCAACAAAATCAATTCTGCACTCCTACAACCTATGCAATAAAAGCGAGAGGTAGTTATAAGATTTCCGAACCCAGCTACCAATCATCACAGATTGAGGTATGAAGTTTTACAAAAACCATGAAAAAAATCACTTATCTGTTTAAACTTCAATGGCGTTAAGAATGAAAATTTCCGTTGATTGATAATGTATAATAAGATGCGGAAGCAGCGATATTCATTAGCGATGGATCATTTTTCTAGTTGCCTCTCTGGAAGATAAAAGTCACAAAAGAAAGAGCCCCTGGAGGCATATGAAAAAGAGCTCGTGAAAGTAAAAAATTATAATGGGAAAAGTATCGACGTTCTCATTTGTGTTTTATTTTTTATGCCCAGATGTTTTAAGAATTTATATCAGTGATATCGAGATTGGTTAGGTTAAGTGTACACATATTGAATTAATATTTCGTTGGCTTAGAGAAGAAACTCATTAACTGATAAAAAAAAACTACTGTATGGTTTTATAAAAACGATTAGTTTTAGAACAAACTATTAGTTTTTAGGTAAAGAAATTGTAAGCATTTTGATAGTGCTATATCTACTCTATAAGAGAAAAATCAACGCACCTTGAAGGTGCGAATTATAATGGTTCCGGGCTCTGTCAACTTGAAATGGCACTGACTGAGGACGAATAGGCTTTAGTGACAAATTCCGTTTCCAACTGTGTCCTGGCGACAGTCGCAGACGAGTCTGGAGACGTCCAGGGCAGCTTGGGGATCCTGGTCTCACTATCGCATGCCACACATGCCCACAATAGGGCGTTATGGTGTGGGGTGCCATCTTCTTTTGATAACCGGACCCCTTTGGTAGTCATTTCTGGCACGCTTACAGCACAGCGGTACCTAGACGACATTCTACGACAGGTTATGCTAACGTCCCTTTCACGACACCCCAGACTTACTTTCCATCAAGATAATGCCCAGCCGTACACGGTCCGTGTTGCTATGAATTGTCTTCAAGCTTTCCCAACACTTCCTTTACCAGCTAGATCTCCTGATCTCTCTCCCATAGAGCATAATTTGGGATGTTATGAGAAGGCGATTGCAGCCATCCCGGAATGTTGACCATTTAGTACGACAGTTGTAGACAATTTCGCAGGTCACCGTCCGGGAACTTTTTCAGTCTACGCCACGTCGGGTGAGAGCTTGCATACAGTTCAGAGGTGGACCAACGTCTTATTGACTTGAGGTTTTAGAGAAATCGCCATTTCATTTCAAATATATATTTTACAAATAAACGACATCATATTTTCATGTTGGCAAACGTATTGGCGAAGTCACCGAATTCGTAAATCATCATTCGAAACAGTTATTATCATTAACCATAATATTGTAAACAAGAAAGCCCACTTTTAAAACTGATATATGAAATCGTCTTTTAATGCCATACTTCCCTTATTGGTGGCTATAAGCATTTGCAATAACCATTCATGTGTTCTTAATTCAAGGGTCTACATCATCATTGATAGCAGAGCAAGACTTCTCAAATCCCTTCTGATATATACGCTTTAAACAACCAGATTATCACCATTAGCAATATATTTCGTGTTCTCATGATACACTCCTTAAGCAAGATTATAATTATGAGCAGATAGATATATGAGGGTCGATTATCCATTCTTCAAAACCTAACTCTAGCAGATGAGCGGTAATTATTCGGGAGGAAATTGCTTTAATTTGGTGTTAGCGACATAATGCCTTTGCCAATCTGTAATTAGGTAAATAACCTTTGTCCTTCCACTACAGGGACAGTGTTTCCGCCTATTGAAACGAAATGGACGATGAAGTTTTCGTTAAATTGAGAGCTGGTAGCATGATGTAGGTTCCCGAAGAAATTGCTTTCCGTATACAAAACTAGAGTTAATTGCTGGTGAAGTTTCCTCCAGTATCTCAATGTCATTGACAGCGAGGGCGGTTTTCAATACTCGTGGAACGGAATTCACTTTTGTGCGTAATTAAATGCTTAATTACAATGGTGGCCGGAACACTTGTCTCCTGGAATTTCTCAAAGTGGCGAAATCTCGTGCTAAAGAATTCGAAGTGTTACTTGGCTACAGTTGATTTTCTTAAGTTCGTACTGTGCAGAAAGTAATCCATTGTTTTACACACTCACACATTTCAATTTCAAGTTTTAATGTAAATATTTCTACTAGTGAAAATATAGAGTATGCAGCTTTTGTATAACAGTTTTATTACCTTTAGATTAATTATTTTTCTTATGCGCTTGTTTCTTTGTAGTACGTTTTTTTGTTGCTGATAAAATGTTAAAATGTATGTATGTTTATCATTAAAGCAATCGTGGCTCAGCAATCTGCGAGACGTAGATGGCTCAACAATCTGCGAGATATAGGTGGTTCAGCAATCTGAGAGACGTAGTTGGCTCAGTTCCGGTTCCTCTTGGGTGTATTTCTGTCTTCTGTGTCAGTAAAGCTTCCCTTGTATGTACACGTCCATTACTTGATATTGTGTTTGGGGTCTGGTGCATCATGGTCAAATATGTTCCTTCTCCATAAAACCCAATAAACCAACCAATCTCTATTTATCTTCATTCAATAATATCTAGGTATTACCGGAAGGTAGGTAATTAAATACTGAAGCAACACAACGGGCTATTGTCGATGTTTCGGGATTAATTCCAAAGGAAAAGATCCGATAAAAAGTACCAGAGTCATTATTGTTTGAGAACTGGAATATACCATTCGTTTGTATACATTCATCAAGAAATTCGGTCAGAAAATCACAAACTCAATGTCGAATTGCAGTACTGCAGAAGGATGGTTGGGTCTTATGGCGCAAGAGTATTTTTGGGAAAACTGTGCAATGCAACGCGAACTTACACACAATAATTATAAAAGGCTTAAATTTACTCTAAACATTTACAGTTATATATATAGTTACCCCAGTACAAAAACTATAGAATTACAAAGCAATTCATATGTATAACAGAAGTTCTAACTTCAAATTTCTCTTTTCTCTAAATTGTTTGTGGTTTGTTTTCCAAATATATGAAAAAAGATTCCAATTATTAAATCAACCCATGCCTAGTGGCTGTTCATGCTTACTAGATCTTTTTAATGCAATAACATAAACCCGGGAATCAGTAGATCTGATGTATCTCTTGCCGAGTACAGCTAGATCGAATTATCATAGTTTAGTGTCATTATAAAGTATCTGTACATCTGATGCCTCTCTTGCCGAGTACAACTTGACCGAATTATCATAAAGCATTGTGTCATCATAAAGATTATTTTATTGGAAGAATATATAAACCCAGGATACAGTAGATCTGAAGCCTCTCTTGCTGAGTACAGCTTGATCGAATTATAAAGCATCGTGTGTGTTCTTCCTTTAAAGTTTGTGGAATGTCTGTCAGATATAAGTGCTAAAATTTTAGAACTCACCTGCAGTGATCTAGCTATTCTGTCTACTTTAAAAAACTCCTGAAAATTGCATTAGTCTTTTAATCATATATTACCAGTGATTGTATATACGTTCAGATTTATATACTAAAACTAGCAAAATACCCGACCTTACTCGGTTTGAATTGGTTTACTCTATATTGAAGAGATAATCAAAATATATAATGACTTACGTTTTTTGTAGAGTAAAAATTTATTTAAACATCTTTCGCCATCTTTATATTTTCTACAACTTACTTTGGACACAAATCCTACACATGTATATCCATTCATGTAATACATTTCACATACATCGCACAATTGCTGTATGACAAAGCTACAAAATGACGAAAGGTGATACTAAGGTTACTACTATAAAAGACGATTTATAGGAAGATTTGGAATTCCCTTTCTTAAGTTCTCTTCATGTTCAACTCAATTAATTAAAATTACGATTTACGGCGAGTGCTCTCGCACTCATAGTCAACAAAACAATATTTTTTTACTTGTGGCACTCTTGCCTCCGGTATGCGACATTGTGAAATTTTGCAATCTTCCCCTGTCATTATTACAACGAATTTTTTAATGTTGGAAAAAGTTCCAGTTTGGATTAATAAACATTATTATTCTTTCAATAACGGCATTATTCTTTAAATAACGGCATTATTCTTTCAATAATGGCATAACTACACTTAAAATTTACTGAAAATTTATACTGACTTACCTAACATTTTTAAATCTAATACTTTGTGGTGCTGTTGCGTGTGATGAGAAGGTAAACACATTTATTAAAATAATAAATATTTAAAACTGGAAACAGCGAAGTAAAACAAAATAAAAGATGTCGCAAAAAATTGTTCTAAAGATATTAATTTGTGATTCAATTTTATCTCTTGATCTCGCACAGTTGCCACAACTGACAACTAAAAGTGTACAAAATTTAGAATTGTAAAATTAATTCAGAGCGAAAGAACCAGAAAAAATATCACTGCTCGCGCGATCTTGTTCATTCTCGTTTCATTGAAAAATATCGTCTGTCCCAAATATTCGGAAATCGTTTTCATTGCGCAAATAATAAAAATAAGACTCGAAATAAATGAAGTATCAGAGATGAAATTCCATAAAAAAAAAAAAAATTCTGAAGAATAATTACTTTTTGAGCAGTACTGGTAAAGCAATCGAAGTAATCGTAATATTCAATAGACATTCCAATTTTTCCAAAACTACCAAATTATGGTTGATTTGAGTATACACTTACTCAGGTGTTTTAGCATGAAACTTTAACTAAATATAACAATAAAGAAATGTTTAATATTGCATTCACTAAACTAATAGATAATGTATAAAATTAAATACAATGCAATCAAATATCTGGAATACAATTCATGTGATGTCTACACAAACACACAAACACAAAATCGAGCATAGAACAGAAAGACGGACAGACAGACTTTCGCAACCAATGCCACTCACTAAATCAAGATAAGTACTCACTGTATGCAAATTTTCATGAAAATATCTTAAACCGATAGGACGTGTATAGGGCACAACATACATACATACAGACAGACAGACAGACGGACAGACAGACAGACAGACAGACACCAAACGAGAAAAAGGCGGATTCGGCATCAGAAGGGTCCAAAACGGATAGAAAACTTGAAATGGGTCGAAAATATTGAATGTACAAACAAACACTCCATTCTTATTTATATAGATGGTATCTAATGGATAACGCGAGTACAAAATGGCTGAAAAAACATTATGGGAAGATTTAATAAAGAAAATTAAATTACTTTGGACACATTTCTTGAACGAATTTGCAGCTGGCATGTAACTTAACTCGAACAATCGCATAAGAAATCGTATTCACGGTTATTTTCTACAACATATTAAAATACACAAGTATCAGAGAAAAATACAAAAATGAGTAGAGACATATAGAATAATAAATTGAAAACAAATTACAGCGGGTCTGTAACTCAACTCCTGAATGCGGATCAGAAATTGAGCTCGCGGTCATAATTGTTAAACATATTAAAATACGCAGACATCACAAAACACACACAAATAACTATAGCGCAGAAAAATTCCCTGCAAAGAATAGTTGACATTCGAAGAGGAGTATGCAGTGGGTATGCAACTCAACTCCTGATTTGTAGATTAGAAATCCCGCTCGTGTTTCAAAATCAATTTTTTTAAATGTTGTTCTATTAATATTTTTCTCGGATGCTGTGGGTTTTCAATGTTTTGTGATGTCTGCACATTTTAATATGTTTAAGAGAAATGTCTGATACATTCTGAATGAAATCGTGGTTTACAAGGTTTCTAGCAACTCGTTTTTTATTTTATCCCTAACAAATGAAATATATTTAAATCCTTTAAAGCTGTAATTCTATTTAGTTTCCATAAAATTACGATGCATAGACAGAAACACAATTTTGTTCTACTTACAGTTGAAACCTAACCGCATATACAGGGTTAAGTATTCACAAGTGCAAAACGAAATACACCCATATAATTTCAGCAGGAATAATACATTTTACTGCTTGAAATTATTTGGATATGTTTCTCTTTGAAAGAGCTGATTGCCCCCATTAAGGGTTGAAATAAAAATACTTTAATATATAAAGATTTTTTAACTTTACGTTAAACATTTGTCATACTGCATTTGAACAATCCTGGTTATCTGCACACAAACACTACAAATTAATCGCATCGAACCACTACTTAAATTACCTGAACTAAGCAACAGACAGTTTAAAAATACATTACACAAACAAAGACACTGTTTCATTGTTCCAATTGTTGACTAACATTGTTCTAAAATACCTTGCGGCAGAATTCTGCGAACTGAGCAAATATTTATCAACTGAAGCGTCTACAACAGTATTACTTTTTCTCATTTCATAATTATAGACAATTTTTTACCTTTTGTGTTCTACACAAAAGGAAAACCAGCATATGCGCGCAAGAAATAGAAAAATTTTAATCGAACGCCGCACAAATCAAATGTTTGTATAGTGAATAAAAAGCCGATACAAACACAAAGCATATACATTTTTGCTGAATTTGCACCAAGCAAACAATGAATAAAAAATGCAAATGCATCAGACGTAATTGCCACTTTATATGACCCGTTAGACCAAAAGAGCAAACATCACGCAAAACACTTTTCACACAATTCAGCCCCGAACATTTCCCTGTCTTAAACTCACCACACATCCAACCCATAACAAATCTCCTAGTTGGGGGAATTTTACTACACCTGCAAGCGTAACGACCACATTTGAGGAGGTGGTTGCCCAAACCTTAACGGTCCACCAAGACAAGTCAAATAGCCCAGCTCCAAATAGCTGCGTTGAATTTTAAGGGACACATCAGTAGAAAGTGCCGCTTTTCAGAACTCTACCAACCCCTTATGCGCTTTGTAAATATTTATAAAGCCATATCCTTGCTCAGCGGAATGGACCCGTCGCGTGTTTTAATCTCTGGCGTTCGGTCGGTGTAAGCTAATAACGCAAAAGCGGAACTAATCTAGCGCAATGAATCTGTGCTGAGAAGTGACTCAATTAGATATTGGATTTCCAAAGCCTCCCATTTTGCATGCTGCGGGAATTGGGTTTAGGCGGTGAAAGATGCTTTTAATGGAATTTCACGAGATAAATGAGACCCGCCAAAGCATATTGTGTGATATCCGGGTTTAATTTTCGCTGGATCGTGTCGTTACTCTCGATTCGATTCTGCTGATCGAAGCTTGTTTGTGATTTTTGCGTAATTTGAGGAAACGTTGGGTGTTAATGACATTTCATATCTCGCTTCGCTTTTTTTAACTCTCTTTGTGTGAATAAATGTACGCTCACTAAACAAAATCTAAGTGAAATGACCTGAGAGTTGTAGACGTTGCATGTCATAATATCTTCCTTGTGTGTATTCCTTTCTTCTATGTCACTTCCTTTTTGTGTGAATGTCCATTTAGATGGCCCTATTTGGAGCATCTTGATCCAACATGGACTTAAGAAAACAAAACTAACCAACTAGTATGGTTAAATTGCAAACACTGTCTAGGGAATGGCTAATTTGAGAAATCACAACACTTTCAAGAATAAATTAGCCTTGTTGATTACTTAATTCATCATCCGCATATACAAAAGTTAAAAAGAAATAGTTTAATTACCTTTACATTTTGTACGAGTATCAATATAATTACATGTATTATTGAGTGCAGGAACTTCTGAAGTTATATCTTTAGGAATATCTCATAACAAGGAAGAACTTGAATAAAGTGTAAAGTGAATATGATGAGACGAATAAAAGAGCAGGTGGCTGATTTAAGAATTCACAGGTTTTTCAAGAATAAAGAAGCGCTTTGTGAACTTATTCAATTTTTATTCTAGAAGGGAAAAAATGAAAAAGATAATACATTTTATACGATTATTAATATAATTGCATGCGCTTGAAATTCTAAAATAATATTTTTAGGATTATCTTTAATAAAAGTACTTGGATAAAGTCAATAAAATATCTGACTGAAACGAAGAAGAAAGCAAGAAACTGATTTGAAAAATCACAGCCTTTTCAACAATAAATGAGTTTTATGGATATTTAATTGTTCTTCAAGAAGAATAAAAAGAAAAGAAATAATTTCATTCCTCTTATAATTTTTATCAGAATAGAAGTGGAAGCTCATAATTGACTGTATGATATTCTAAATTAACATTTCTTTAGGATTATCTATAACAAAAGTAATTGAATAAAGTCGATAGGTAATATTACGGATGCTGATCAGTTTAAATATGTCAAATTGGCAATTTATTTATTGAATTACCTTGTGATGAAACCATGCGAGTGGTTGGTTGTAGAGGTTCAATTGCTGTCACTTGACCCAGAATGTACTTCTCTTTTGTGTTAGTAAAACGTTCGTTGTGCGTTTATGTCAATTACGTGACGTTGTGTCTCTTGTGTCAGGCGCAGCTTTACCAAATATGGCACTTGCCCTTATCAAAAACTCCAAATCGAACAATAAACCTTATGGGTTAGTATTAAAATATTCGTAGGATGTTATTATGATCCGATACATTTGTATCCATTATTAATACATTAATAATACTATATAAAACACTTCCATGTGCATTTTCATTGAAGCTTCAGAAAACTAAGGAATTATTAACACATTTTCAACATTTCCCCTTATAATATTATTTAATTTTAATATTTCTACTTAGTGAATTAACGGCTTTGTCAGATGCCTGTCTTTGTTAACAAATGAGATCGAGATGTATATATTCTTGTAGTTTCCTATCCAAGTTTCATTCCGCATTATTCATTTAAAAAATACATTGTACATTTTAGGGCATACAAAAATCAAATAACTGCAAGAAATGAATATTTTAAATTTGATAAATAATCATTTTACAGTTTTATTCTTCAGTGCGTAATTTTGGAAAACATTGAAAAATTAAGTAAGCTGTGTCGAAGACACAACCGTAGTTTTGGCTTCGATACTCGGGCCTGATGTTTGCATTGTAAAATGAATGAAGCAAACAAAAAGCTTGAAGGATTGTTTATTGTAAATATTCAACAATTAAGTTACAGCTTGAACGATCAAAGTGCAGTTTTATATAATATGGAAGGATAATTTTATTGATTTTAAGGTCTGTGATTGGAAGCTTATGAATAATTCCACTTACGCATTCTTCACTTAAAGCAATACTAAGTCACACTTGCCCAAAGTTCGCCCAGTACCGTTTAATTTCGAAATATTACCGACACCCTCCATGCCCTCATTGCGCCTGCGCACTCAATCCGAATGTCATATCAAGTACGGATATCCTTTGTCTACACGACGGTATATGCATCTTCCGGATGGATTGATCCGAATCGAAAGACGTATTCAGGTCAAAAGTTACAGTGCACCTGTCAGAAACAGGGCGAATAGTTTAGAGTTAAGCAATCAGATGAATTCTGAAACTTCGAAGCGCACAATTTCACGGCTATCCAGTTAGTCTATGCTGAAAGCATACTATGAAAGAAACAACAAACGCTACGCTATTTCGAGAACTTAAGAGATCAATACCTCCTCTACACTCCGTTAACTTTATCGGCATTACTGGAACAGACAACCCAGAACTGATTCTTGATGTCAACACCCATATCAAATAGCGTACTCGTACAGAATGAATAAAAAAAACCAAACTTCTCACACCCTCTATGCAAAAAAGAGAAGTAAGAAAGAGTCCGCCGACTCAACAGCGTGCTGCTACTCGTCCCACTGGCTTGAAAATTCCTCACGAGTCTCCAGATAAACCAATCAGCCCCAATCAGACGAAGCCCTCTTCTCTAATGAAACTCCAGCGCGTGATGGGACTATGGCGTGGCTCGCAGGTGAGCGTTAGCTCTGGGGAAGGGTGTAAACTCTCAATGGATTTCATGAAGGGTTGGTTTTATTAGTGAAGCTCGATCTGTAGATGAGCAGTGATTTGTTGCTTTGAGGTGCTTGTTTTTCTGCGGAATACTTCTCCGCCACTGGCTGGTGAAGAAAAAAAAAAGGTTTTATTTTTCTTTACGCTGGTATTTGTTTTTCGTTTGGGTTTTTTAAAGGGAGCTGGAGACTGTGTGAGCTATGTTGTTTCAGGGTTTTTGCGAAAACGTGTGTCGTATTAAAAGCTTGATTTAACTCTCTTGATGGCTGCTAAAGACGAGACATCTCGTCACTATGATCACATCAAAATAGCCAGATCTTGATGGACGATATATCGCGTCTCAACAACTTGGAGGGCATAGGTGAGGATATATGGTGAAGCTACCCTCACCACAAGTCCAGTAGACCTTACATATAGCACATTTATGAAGTACCCTTTTCTTCAATGAGGGTTTCAGGATGTCATCCCATGGGTTTCAAATGGGATGGTGGGGGTCATCTCAAAAGGCAAATTAGTGAGGAGCTTGCATAAATGTGCTATATCTCAGGTCTACTGGACATGTGGTGAAGGTAGCTTAACCACAGTGAGTGACTTAAATTTACTTTGTTTCAATATTCATCCCATCGTCTAGAAAATTCCCCACAAGTCTGCAGATAAAGTAATCAGACCTACCATCCTGGTGGCTTCTAATTAAGAGGTGGTTTACGAGGTGTTTCGCCATTTGCAAGAAAATAACCAGATCTAGACGAAACAGATGTTTCTTCATTGAGTGTAAACTGACCACCATCTTCATGTCACCATCATGAAAAAATCGGCAATATCTTAACGGGATATAATGACGAGATCTTGTCAATTATTCAAAATTGGTCAGACGTCAAATGGTTAACAAAATTGAACAGATATAATATATTGATGATATATTTCGCCATTAACAAAATTGGACAGATTTATAGTGTCTAGATATCTCGTCAAAACCATTTGGAGAGCTACTCAGAAACTTTACACTTGCTGATCGAGTCATTCGGTTTCAGTAGTATCAAAACATCAAGGGGCAAATACCGTACATCTAGCTTAATCGCTAAAAGTTAAACAATAGAAAAGGGTGTTAGTGAAAGATATTAAAACTCTTTGACAGAGGATAATAGCGCTTATCTGAAAAAAAAACCTGTCAAATACGTAAATTAATAACCTTAAAACACAAAAACGCGTGCACGTTCAAAATTATTTATCTTAAAAATTAAAGAAAGCTAATTAATTTAATTTACAAAGCCCAATTGTGTGTAACACCGGTTGCAATGCTTTTGCTTTGAGGACGTTGTTAAAGAGAGATAGGCAAACCTTATACAGTTAGTTAAATACGAAGATAATTATGTTTACAGTGTGGTACATAAATGGTACTAATCTTCTCAGACTTTTCTTTTGTTCTTTTGAACTGTTTTCCATTTATTTAACGACAAGAGTGAGTTATTATGTAAATCACAGCAAAAAGGAGGTAGATCGTGATTTAGTCAATACAAATAGGTGATTAAAGTACTTATGACAGATTTTGGGATTCTAAAAAGGAGAATATCTCCATTCAATATTTTATTTGGTGTATGGTAACTTCATTTTTCTAAGAGATGTCTCATTAAGAAACTACTTTTTATTTTTTCTCTAAATTACGAGATAATTTTTACAAAACACAAGTTTTTTGGCAATAATTAAACTTAATTCATTTAGATACTGAAGATGTTATTAAATTCATATTTAAAAGTGAAGGAAGAATTTTTATGACGTTGATATAATAAGTATAAAACTATTGAAAGTTTTTTTTTTATAAAAGAATAATTGATTTAATGAAAAGTTGAAAACGAACATCATCTTCATTGAGCAATTTTAGTAATGGCATTATTCTATTTTCAATTACTTTAGTTCAGATCGTTTTCCAAATTTGAAAAAAAATTATAAGCCATTCTATTATGCAAAGTTATTAATAACGACAACTTTTTAAAAATTGAACAAAATAATTTTAATAACTATTTTTAACAGTGATAATAAAATTAATTGCAAGCTTAAGTAATAATTTTGTTACTGAAAATTATATGTTTTTCCGTTATCTATTAATCTTTTCCATAAAGGGCTATTTTTATATCCTAGTTCTTAACTATAATTTAAGTTACATGAATTATAATTTTTTACTACGTTAATTAATTAATTAAATTATTTGTGACCAAATAGAATAACGTATTCCTAGTAGTTTTTAATCCAGCAATCTAAGATTAAAAAAAAGCTTAACATTCTAATTGGTCACATCTCCCAGACATTCTATTTAAGGCGTGTTTCTTACTTATATCTTTAGAAAAATATTTCAAATAATCGTCTTTAAAAAGTTCCAAAACGGTCTTAATATAAAAAATAGGAAAAATCGTATGCTTAATGAATCTGATTTATAGGTGAGTTTCATAAATGGTTTGTTTTTTACTTTTTCAGACCACCCAAGAAAATATTTCCTAGGGTTATTTTAACGAATATATGAGTTATGCAAGGCATTTTCAGAATAAAAACAAACAAACCAGACAGAAAAATTGTTTTAAATCTTGCTGTGCAAACTCGCACATAGTACATATCGGGGTAACCTTAAAATTCAGTTTATTGTATTTTTGATGACTCTTAGCGTTTAATGTAACTGGTGTTGACCAATCGACTCAAGTCGGAATTCATAATGTAAAAGTTTTACTGCCGAATTTATGACAGTTACTTGAAAGGTTTTTTAACCCTTCAAGTTGCACCCATGCTAATTGTCCGAAACTGTCTAAACAAAAAGCGGCAGGCACGTGATATATCAAGAAGCAAAATGTTCTCAGAACTTTTTTAAAGATAATAATTTGATAAGTTCTTTGAAAATATGAATGACGAAATACAAACGTTACGAAAATATAAGTCACATGACGTTAGGTCCGATATGCGTACATCAACCATGTTCCTCGCAAAAACACTCTTTCACCTTTTCTAGCTTGACAGAAAAAGAATCCTATAGTGTCGATGGATAGTGAATTTTTCGGAAATCCCTTTTTGACAGGTACTTATTAAAAAAACATAAAGGAACATCGTAAGAATTAAATGTTACCTTGGAAAAAAACCAAAGACACGTCACCGGGTTATCACCAAATTTTCAACTAAAATTTTCGTTGCCACTGGCTATTTGGATATGCTGATGCATAGGGTTGCCATATTTGAAACTTCTCGGAATTTGGCGATGAAAAGTATTGCCAATTGGCGATGGTACGTTCTTGACTTTATCCTTTCATCCATTGATATTTTTGACTTCTTATATTTTGTTTGGAAATATATATAAATTGTGCACAAACATAGATGATTATATTCATTATAAATGTATTTAAATAGAAAATACGATACGAGTCTCTCATAAAGTCACCAATAGACAAACAATATCGAAACAAACGAAGATGCTATGCTTGGATTTTCTAGTTTACTCTGTGAATTCCTTCACAATAGTTGCGAAGGATCTAGCAGTAGACAGTTTTCTGCAAATTTGGAGCCTATATTTCATCTGTAATCACCTTATTTCCAGGCCAACAAATAAACTTTTTTAGTTTTTTTTTTGCGTAACTGCGGGAACTTCTCTTCCAGAACGCTGAGAGCTTGGCCATTTTTATCCAGGGCTTCGGAATAGTGCTCCAGAAAGCGCAATTTACTTTATTTGGATCATCAATGGAGAAGTTTTATTATCTCGGAAATTTTTCCCTCCATCAACTTAAAGAATTGTGTTTTAAGCATACATTCTAAACTACCTGGGCGTAATAGCAGTTTAAGTACTTTGAAGTGGCTGTAAATTTACATCGTGATCAGTATTAACCCCTTCAGTGTCGCCAGATTTCTGAGTAGTGTTGTATGAACTTTACCCCACAACGCACATAATGTGATTGAATAAAGAATACATAGATTATTTCAACCATTAGAACAATTTTACTGGTCCTTTCCTTGGAATAGAAACTTTTGCAACGATTTTATTGGTTCATTCTGTAGAATTTCCTTTCTGTATTCTGCAGAATGTAGTCTTTTGGAAATATGTTCTATTATTCCTTTCTCTATTCTGTAGAATGTAGTCTTTTGGAAATATGTTCTATTATTCCTTTCCTTAGAATAGAATCCTTCTGAAAGATTATATAACTTAATTCTTTTGGAAATATTCTATTGATTATATCGTTGGGTAAGAATCTATTACTTTATTCCTTTGGAAAAACTATATTACCCAGTTGCTCCTAATATAATTATTTGGGACGATTCTATTGCTCCATTATTTTTGAAAGAGATTCTAGTGGTCCTTTTCATAGAATGGAATCATCAGTTAAGACTCTAGTGGTCCTTTTCATAGAATGTAATCATCAGTAAAGATTCTATACGTCCTTTCATCAGAATATCATCCTTAAAAACATTATATTAGTTAAGAAGCTTAAATTTGCTTAGAAATCATACAGGGAAGATTGTAGGTTACAAGGTAGAATTATGTGCGTGAAATCCTTAGATGGCTAATTTAAAAACATAAAAGCATACCTTTAAAACGACTTTTTTTTACCACAGTCTTTGATCATCAGATCTCTCATGGCCGGAAAAATCTCGTCTTCAACGAATCTAAAACAGTCGGAAACATCGGCCACTTGTTATCCGCTGATCAAATGACTTCAATCTTATTTTACTTCAATGTCAAAATTTTTTTATCTTAAATATCGATGCATTTTCATTGTAAATTTGTGCAACGGGCTACGATGATAGAAAGGATGAAATTCTGTTAGAGTAATATGTTTCTCAGCTCTTGTAAAAAACTGGGACGAAAGGTGAAAATTAACATAGTTATTAACCGCAACTTAAAGAAACTGATGTCATCTTTTTTTACTGACACTAAGGTATTATTTGATGAATAAATTACGATTTAAGTCTGCATACACTCTAAGAGGTGCACACGCATGCATCCGTTTATACCATCTGCCAACTTCCCTGCATGGCGTCTAAGTAGCATTTCTCATCTTGCTCAATACAATGCTTCCTATGATTCTTCCAACCAATAGTTAGTTGTTTCATCGGTATACGTATTGGAGGTAAAAGCAATACTACAACTTTTGGAAATCTCTTGACGCTCTTGGGGATAAAGTATAAAATTTTCAACTTTAAGGCAAAGTTTGTTTTGACTTTGATCTAGCGCTGAGGAGTCCTTATGAAGATCTGTCATAAGGTACTACTGGCTAGAGTAAAAGTAAACTACTAGAGTATAAACAAATCATTAGATAGATTTTCTAATGATTGATTTCTAATAGATAGATAATAGATAAGTAATCTCTCTCACTCCTAATGTATATAAAACTACATAAAATTAAGTTAGGTAGATCAGAGCTATGCAGTTGAAAAATGTAGCTAAAACTGCACTGAAGAGCTCGCCTCTCGAATGAGATTTTTAACAGTCTGATAATTTAAGGCAGGGGTCGTCAAACTACGGCCAGCTGGTTAATATTGTTTTTTTTTCATGAAAAATTAAAAATAAATCAATTTATGCGTTGCAACACAACGGCCGATAGTCGACTTGATAAATTGTGGATAATGACCGCACCTGTTGCTACTGGTGTCGCTTATTCGTATTCCATCATCTGCCGTTGCCATAGAACAAGTGTTGCCAGTTCTCTCAGTTATAAGCCATGAAAAAGAAACCATTTACCGATGGTGGATTAAATAAGTCATATTTGCTTGTGGCACCTGAAGAAATGTGCCCAGAGAAAATCGATTTGTTTCGATGAGTCTTTCGGCGATAAAAACTGTTAGAAGAGTTGAGAAAATCGGGATCCACATCAAGAGTCAATAAAAAGACAAGGTGAAAATTTTCAAGTGATTTTCGTTGGTTCTTGATGACTCGACAGTTATTACTGATACATCCCAATTGCTGCTGTTTATTCGAAATATCAATACCGAGGGGATTGAAAAATTAGCTCCTATGAATAGTCTGGATGGAACAACTACAGGCAAAGATATCTTCAAGGAAGTCGAGAAAACACTAACACCGTGCAATTTGTTATGGAATCAGATTGATCCTGTCTTTTTGTTGCTCTATGAGTAGAATTACCTCTGTAAATAACTTCGAGTTTGCTACCTGTCCTTCCTTACCTCCTCAAAGCCTAAAATTTTTACGTTCTGACCCTTTCTAAAAAATGATTCCCGACCTCTGTTATAAAGCAATGGGAAGTCTGGAAGATAGAAATCTGTGCAGAAAAGAAAATACGAGCAAAAATGGGTTTAACGTCAAAAATGCCGAAACAAATTGGAACAAGGGAATCGGATAAAACTGAGGTAGCGACAATCTAATTGTGGTAATATGATAACATGACTGGGGCTGCTTTTTTTACCATGCATTGGAATGGAAATAAGATTTGACTTTCTTAAGTAGTTTTGACGAGGTATCTCGTACATCAGGACATGACGTTTTTCTAATGATGTGATAGCTTGTCTTGATAAAATCACTCTGTTACTCCAAGGGAATGAAGATCGAACTGGGAAAAACAACTGAACCTTAAATCTCATGACAGTTCGGACGAGGTTTTTGCCTCGAAGTTTGGTCACTAAAGGACAGTTTTCAACGTGAAGATAAACCAGTATATATACACTACCCAACAATAATGAACCGGACCCCAGAAGATTTGCATAAAATCCGACTACTTGTTTGGGGGTGGTTTTCGTGGTATGGCCTGGGACATCTGCATGTTGTACCAGGTAAATTGAACGTCGACGCCTACATGAACATTTTGGACAATTAGGTTCTTCATACGCTCTGGCAATTTAATGGAATGTACGAACGTTACTTCCAGGACAACAACGCTCCATGTCATTTTGCAGCCTCTGTCAAGCAGTAGTATCAAAATATGGATGTAAAACGTCTTCACTGGCCTGCTCAGAGTCCCGATAAGCCCTATAGAATATTTATGGGACGAGTTAAAGCGACGCTTACGGACTATGAAACCACATCCGAAATCTACAACTGAGCTGGTGACATTCTTGCAGGAGGAATGGACACAAATAAATATAGCTATGTATAAAAACCTTGTTGAAAGTATGTCCATAAGGGTTTCTAGTGTAACTGCAGCACCTGGGGGAACTACGCCCTATTAAAGCATATATCAGGGTGTAAAAATATTATAATTAAAAAAAATGAATTGATCGGATTTTTGTTGTTGTTTAAAGCAGATTTTTTTATTTAAATTTCTGTAGGCTCTATACATTGTTTTTATTTTTATAAAAATTGAATTTGTGACATGATATCGATATTTATTTTAATTAAACAATCATAATTTGTGACACGGTAAATCAATATTTACTTACTAAAAATCATAGTTTGTTACATGATCCTACATTTAAATAATGAATTTTAAAAATAAAAGCAAAAGGTAAAACATTTGTTTAATTTTAAAACACATGTTGACATTCTACATAGTTTTTCTTGAGTAAATAACATCAGGTTAATTACAAAATAGTAGTAAAAGTAAAATAGTAGTACAAGTAAGTAAATAGTAGTACAAGTAAATAACATCAGGTTACAACAAATTTATCAGTAAGTGTAAGTGACAGACCTAGACTAGTCTGAGAAGTAGATTAGAGGACAGAAATAATTAGACTATAGTAAAAATTCCAATAATAAAACTGCCCAGCAGCAATAATATATGAACTTTTACTTGCGTTTAATTCATATTGGATCTTTCTTCCTGCTGACTTTTTAATGGCTGTAAGTGTGTGAAAAGGTATTTTTCCACTCTTTAATTTCTATTGTACGAAACAAGAATAAGCTAACTGACAAATGGCCCCAAAAACTTTACTCCCCACTTGTGTGTTTTATTTAGCTAATAAAATCAGTCACGTTTATAATTTTGAATCAAACTGCTGCATACTTCCTTTAAGTGTTTATATTATGAGTACTGTTAATCAGACATGTTTATACATTACTCTTCCTGGCATTTAGATTTATGATGTCGTATGTTTACATTACTGTTTCCATTATCTCTCTATATTAAAAAAAAGTTACCGCCGCCGCCGCCGCCGCAGAATTGAAATTTTTGTTGTTTAGCTCCATTCTTAGACGGTTTCCCGAGAAAGTACTGATCGGAAAAAATGAAATTAACATGCTTTGTTCTTCATCGTATTCCCTGGATATTTATTAAGATTTTTTTTAGATACGGCTATTAGTTTAGGTTTTATTAAGTGTTAAAGTTGAAGAAGTGAAATTTCTTCCGCGAGTGAGCAAAACACATTCAAATTTTCAGTCTTCAGTCGTGAGGTTTTTTTTAAGAGTACCTCTCAACATAAATTTTTGCAGCTCATCGAGTTTTTTTTGAAATTTCAATTTGGTTCTTGATAATATTTTTTTGAAATTCGGGAAAAATCGGGACATTTTTGTTACTTTTTTTTAAAACTGCCGTATCTATATCTTATTACTATTAGTTTTTAATTTTTAAAATATCGCAGTATACCTCAGAATATACTCTTTCTTACGGTACTATTATTTTTGAAATCGGTTAATAATTAAATTGGATGCGATCAAAAGTTCGTGATACAAAATTCGGAATCTTCGGATATTTTCGCTACTTCTTGTTAAAACCGTTATGTCTACGGCAAAAACCATTATTTTTTAAATTTGAGAACATCACTAAATACTCTACATTACACTCTTTCTTATGGTACAATTATTTTTCAAATTGGTTAATAAACAAAATCGATGCAATTAAAAGTAGGTCATACAATTTTCGGAACTTTCAGATCGTAACTTCAAATACAAAACTAAAATGGTCATATCTATATAGTATTACTGTTAGTTTTTAATTTTAAAAATATTGCAGTATACCTCACAATGTACTCTTTCTTACGGTACAATTATTTTTAAAATTGGTTCATAAATAAATTCGATGCAATCAAAAGTTGGTGACACAAATTTCGTATTTTGCAGTTCGCATAGCTGGTTTCGCAAACAGTAGTGGGTTGCATTTTCGACTATCGGGTTTGCCAGATATCAAATTTATCGTAGCAACAATTGCCATAAAAACGATTTCTTTTTATTTGGCGAGGAAAAAGGCTCGCTTTTTTCCCTCTGTTCTCAAGACAGTTTACCGACAAAGTACAATCGTAAAGTTTTGATATTAACGCTGTTTACTTAAAATTGTACAGGGAACAAGATACAGAAGATTTTTTACTGATGTGGCTATTACTTTAGGGTGCATTAAGTGTTAAAGCAAAAAAAAAGTGAAATCAATTGCGAAAGAAGTATTGGTTTGAGAAAGCAAACCAAACGGGATTGCGTAGCAATCCCCGGGGTCGGCGAGCGTAAGCGAGCAGGGCGCGAAGCCCTCGCTGTGACGTCATGTACCGGAAAGTGAAATCAGCATAATACGAATTATTCAGATAGTTTCACTCTGTGAAATGAATGTTGGTATGCGAAGCAAACCAAATGGCATATGTGAAAGGAGTGTTGGTTTGCGAAGCAAACCAAATGGGATTGCGCAGCAATCCCCGGGGGTTGGCGAGCGTAAGCGAGCAGGGGGCGGAGCCCCCTAGTATAGTATATTCTAATAAGTTACAATTGGCTATTCCAATCTTTTATAATACTAGGGGGCTACGCCCCCTAATCGCTTACACTCGCGAACCCCCGGGGATTGCTGCGCAATCCCATTTGGTTTGCTTCGCAAACCATCACTCCTTTCACAGATGCCATTTGGTTTGCTTCGCAAACCAACATTCCTTTCACAGAGTGAAACTATCTGAATAATTCGTATTATCCTGATTTCACTTTAAGATACATGACGTTACAGCGAGGGCTTCGCCGCCTGCTCGCTTACGCTCGCCGACCCCGGGTATTGCAACGCAATCCCGTTTGGTTTGAATCGCAAACCAATACTTCTTTCGCAAGTGATTTCACTTTTTTTTTGCTTTATCTCTTCTTAATCTTAATGCACCCTAAACTAATAGCCGCATCAGTAAAAAATCTGCATCTTGTTCCCTGTACAATTTTAAGTAAACAGTGTTAATTTCCAAACTTTACGATCTGTACTTTGTGCTTTGTCGGTAAACTGTCTGAGAACAGAGCGAAAAAGGCTAGCCTTTTTCCTCGCCAAATAAAAAGAAATCGTTTTTATGGCAATTGTTGCTACGATAAATTTGATATCTGGGAAACCCGATAGTCAAAAATGCAACCGACTACTGCTTGCGGAACCTGCTATGCGAACTGAAAAATACGAAATTTGTGTCACCAACTTTTGATTGCATCAAATTTATTTATGAACCAATTTTAAAAAGAATTATACCGTAAGAAAGAGTACATTCTGAGGTATACTGCGATATTTTTAAAATATAAAAACTAACAGTAATACGATATAGATATAACCGTTTTAATTTTGTATAGGAAGTTACGATCTTAAAGTTCCGAAAATTGTATGACCAACTTTTAATTGCATCGATTTTATTTATTAACCAATTTGAAAAATAATTAAATAAGAGTACCATAAGAAAGAGTGTAATGTAATGCATTCAGTGATGTTCTCAAATTTAAAAAATAATGGGTTTTGCTGTAGATATAACGGTTTTAAAACTAAAAGCGAAAATATCTAAAGATTCCAAATTTTGTATGACCAACTTTTGATCGCATCCAATTTAATTATTAACCGATTTAAAAAATAATAGTACCGTAAGAAAGAGTACATTCTGAGGTATACTGCGATATTTTAAAAATTAAAAACTAATAGTAAAAATATATAAATTTGGCAGTTTAAAAAAAAATAACAAAAATGTCCCGATTTTTCCCGAATTTCAAAAAAATATTATCAAGAACCAAATTGAAATATCAAAAAAAACCTCAACGAGCTGCAAAAATTTACGTTGAGAGGTACTCTTTAAAAAAAACTCACGGCTGAAGACTGAAAATTTGTATGTGTTTTGCTCACTCGCGGAATAAATTTCGCTTCTTCAATTTTGACACTTAATAAACCCTAAACTAATAGCCGCATCGGAAAAAAAATCTTAATAATCGTCCAGGGAATACTATGAACAAACCATGTAAATTTCGTTTTTTTCCGATCAGTACTTCCTCGGGAAACCGTCTAAGAATCGAGCTAAACAACACAGTTTTCAATCCTGCGGCGGCGGTAACTTTTTTTTAATATAGAGAGAGTAGGAATGGAATGAAAAATACCAAATTATTACCGAGGACAACACTACGTAGTTTTGAATCACGGTGAGTTCACATCTGAGCTGGCACCTCAATCTCCAAACTCCCACAACACGCAAACGTGTGGACATTTGAAGTTATGACAGATTTAACACCTGCCCTCATTTTTACACGAACATAAAGTCAACACTGGCATTAATAACTAAGCAGTACCAGTAGTAGTACTTATAAATTCAATATATAAGAAGTTAAGAGAGTTTAACGGAGTTGCTTTGCGTGGGTCTGTTAAATAACATTTAAACACAGAACAGAAACAATGCAAATCTAATCACCTCATAGCGATAAACTACAATTAGAACAGATTATCTATATGGATGCTATCTCAACATTCTAAACAAATAGAACAGCTGTTAACGATTCCAAGACTAATCATGTTCGCTTTGCCAGACTCATGAATTGTATCACATATCATCTGGATGAAAATGGCTGTCTTAAGCTGTAACAATAGTTCTGGAGAATAATCCTTCTTTAAAAAACGACATTCCAGTCACTAGACAAATAAACCTGCATTCGAAAATTAGCAATTTTTCCTCTTTGCCGAAAGCTGTAATCCTCATTTATACTTAGAGATACCCCAAACTCCTACACATGCAAAGCAGAAAAATTTCCACCGAGAACCAAAATGGCTCAAAAAATCCCGAAGAGAAACTGACGACAAAGTTTTATTTACCACGAAAATTGCTAAGTTGAAAACGCATTTTTCGTTCCTTGTCTCATTTGTTCTACGAGAGGGGAAGAAAGAGTTGTGGCGTATTCCGACAGTAATTGGAAGATTTAATTATCTCAGATTACAGAAAGAAATCAAACGTGAAGAGAACAAGAAATGAGAGTGCGAGGGAATAGATTCCAGCCTCCTTCATTAGGGCCTTCGACGGAACTTCCACTAATTGCTCGATCATTTCAACTCTCCCTACATATTATTGTTTTTTTCGAGCGGTGTAGGTAAAAAGGAGGACTTCATTTTCGCTTCGAACTTGATAGCTATACGTTAACATGACGGGATTTCGCCGCTGAAAGGAATTGGAAAATTAGCGCTAACTGCCTGGTGATATGTCACGTTTTGTTTGATAAAAACTGTCCAATTTTTATTGATATGAGGAAGGTGTCTGTGTTTTCGCGAATTTTCGTTTTGATTGTAATATGCGGCATTATTTAAAGCGATGGTGCTCTTTAAAAATAGGTATTCGAATGCGGCGAAAGCGAATTTGAAGAATTTTCACATCCATTACAGTAATAAAAGGTTCAGTCGATTCCAAATGATAAAAAAATGTTTCTTTTTAAGTTTGGTTAATGGAATTCACGCCTGCTAAATATTCTTTAGAATTTTTGCTACCGTGTATGTGTATAGGTAAATCTTTAGGTATCTTGTTATGCGAATATCCTTCCTGTTTAAAAAATATATTATTTTTAGGAACGTGCTTTAAACTTTGATGAGTATGAACTCGAATAAACTCTGATGATTTGCTTTTTAAATGAATTATTCTTTCATGTTTAATTTCTTCCTAAATTTATTTAGCGAATTCAAAAAAATATTTGTAGTAGATGGGTAATATAACAGCATTTTCTTTCAATTCCATTTATCGTATTTTCAAATTTCGATTTGGAATTGAAGTCTATACTGTCTTAAGACTTATAAATCTCATGTGATGCACCATCAATAAAAGTGAACAGTTTCTACCGACAGTATCTAGAAACATAAACAAACTCGCATTCCTGATATCCATATGTCAGAAGCTGTAGGCAGATATTTCTCTATTTTATCTTACATTTTCTTATCAATCTTATACATTGTTTGTGTATACTTTTGTTAATAATATATGTATTGTGTATTTCGATTTTTGCCCGCTACTGGCAATATTAAAGAAACTTCAACAAATGGTTGTGAAACTGAAAAGCAAGTATAAATGCATTTAAAAAATAACTCATGATAATGAAACACTTCTACATAACCTTTAACCATAATCTTTATACTTTAACTATAACCTTTAACCTTAACATTTAATCCTTAACCATAACATTTAATCCTTAACCATAACATTTAATCCTTAACTATAACCTTTAACCATAACATTTTATCCTTAACCATAACATTTAATCCTTAACCATAACTTTAAAATTTAACCATAACCTTTAACATTTAACCATAACATTTAGTTCTTAACCATAACATTTAATTCTAACCATAACCTTTAACATTTAACCATAACCTTTAACCGATATCTCGTCACTAGTAAAACTAAACCAGATCTTGTTGCACAAGATTCCTCTTAATTAAAAGAAAACTGACCAGATCTTGATATCTTCATCATCGATATCTTCTATCTTCATCATAAAAAAATCGGCAATATCTTGATGAGATATCTGGTCATTAGAAAAAATTGATCAGGTATCAATGGGTCAGATGTCTCGTAAAAACCACTTGCAGTGTTAAACATGAGTAATCTTACTCATAAATTCATTTCTTCTTTTATGATGATGCATTTTCTCCCAAAAACCTTGATGGAATTTGTAACAGCAATCATCTTACATTACTCATTTACAGCAAGAGTAAAAAGTAATCCAGCCACTATATTTCGCTATACTTCGGTTTTTCTCTCTATTATGGACTAGAATAATACTTTTTTTAATGACCTTAACCACTCCAAACACAGGGTGAACCAGTCAGTTCTTGACCACATACCATTAACAGACCAATCACCCATATTTCTCATTTAATCGAATGACTGTAGTCTATTTTTACAGTCAATGAAGAACCAGAATAAATGCTAACCAATCTAATTCGTTGGAGCTGGACTACTTGTGCGTTGATCGATTATTGGTCAAGTCACTGGTTTGAACTTAGAGAATGTAATCATATTAAGCTTCAAGAATAAAATTTTCTATGGTATAATTTTTTAATTTATGATACTTACTTGCGAATAAAATTATAGTAACATAAAGAATAAAATTTGCTATCTCATGATGTCTAATTAAAATTCGCCCCATAGCAAATTTTAATCACCTTCTTAAGCAGACTACTAAGTACAAATATCTTGGAAAGGCAATTACAAACTAGCTCTGGTGTAATTTCTCTTGAATATAGAGCACAAGTTGTTTAATGTTTGCCTGGTTCATTCAATCATTGTAGTAAAATTAGGAATACTTTGGTGGTGTCCTTGTTCTGTATCAACATTCTAATGAAATTAGGAGCATGGACTTGTAATTGGGCTGATTGGATATCGAAGAAATAAGAAGTGTTTTCCATCACACTCGTCAGCTACTTCTGAATTTATGCTTCCTCCCAATACTAACCTTCACAAGGGGATCTCCAAACCGATTGTTTGGTTTAGAACAGGGGTGGCCAAACTTGGCGCATTGGATGATAACAAGTGGAGCATTGCATTATTGTGCCTCCTTATTCTTTTGAAGTTGGCGCCATAACTGAAAATATCTTCATATTTTCAACACCATAGTACTTTTCTCAGTTCAATTCATAGAGCTTTCTTACTCCTCATTTCGTCGCAATTTTTTGAGTTTGCAATTTATATTCTGTGTGATACGACGTGCTTGTGAAGATTTTTTGTACTTTTTAATGTTTTTTTTTACATTTTTGTTATTTATAACTGTGCGAAAGAAAATGAGCAAAAGAAGCGCAATAAGTATGAGAGAAAAAGTGAATTTAACGGACAGTAAGAAAATGAGTTATTTACAGCAAGTCCATCAGGAAAATCGTTTTTGCATTGTTTGTGAAACTACTCTTTCACATAATAGAAGACATGATCTTAATAAACACTGTAAAACACAGCATCAGGCTAACATAGAAGGAAAAATTAAACTTGTTCTCGGGTCGAAGTTACGTAAAGAATATGTGACTAAAAAAAGGAAGAAATCAGAAGACAAAATATTTTTGCTAATGTAAGTTGTGAAGACGAATCGATGACAGAAGCGTCCTGTGAAATTGCTTTAGCGTTGGCGAAAAAAAAAAACTTATTTTGACGGAAAAGCCTTGTTTTCAAATATTTGCACGCCATCTTGGTTTATAAAGGTATTGAAAAGAAATTAGACTAAATTGCTATACCAAGGCAGACAAATGCGATATGTATCGTGGAACTCTCTTTCTCTGGATGTATTTCAACAACTGGAAGACTTTTCTCTTCTTTTGGAAAAAGCTTTGGATGAATCAATGAACATATTTGATGTAGTCCAGTTATAAGCATTTTTGTGAGAGGAATTGATTAAAATTTTAATGTCTTTGAAGAACTTGCCACTCTGGAGTTATTGCATGATGAAACAAGAGTATCAGAGATATTTAAAATGTAAAATTATGCCTAGAAAATCTAATTTAGATTATTGTGCTAATCAGTATGTGTACTGACGGTATGCCGTAAATGGCGCTACAACTTTGCTTGGAAAATGTTTTAAATCGTACTGCACTAAAATAGCAATATATTATACACCAAGAGGAACTGTGTGTAAAATTTTAAAAAATGCAGCATATTTTGTTACCGGTTGTGAAATGTGTGATTAAAATTAGAACTAGAGCATTAAACAGCCGATAATTCAGAGAATATTGAATTATTAGATTTGGAATATGGAATTTTTTTCTTTCTTTACTTTTCTTTATTGTGAGGTCCTTCATTTAAAATTACAACAAATCTGTTCATCTCTCAGTTAGAAAATCAGGATTTGAGTCAATTTCCACAGTTGAAAGAGCAGAGGGGATGTGCTGCGGATAATAACAATTTGACCAAATATATTAAAATTAGTTATTACAAAGGTCATTTGAAAGTCGTTTTCTTGATTTGGCTACAGAAGAAAACTACATGCTCGCATTAATAAAGCATTTTCAGTTAGTGAACAAAAAGTAATGAAAATGCCTAGTAACATACAAATGGTACTTATTTCAAAACAAATTCATTACTGAAATTGAAGTTTCATGAGCTTTATTATTCAGATAAAAATGCTTCTGACATGATAAATTTCTGGCGTTCATTACACTGTTAACACTCTCTGGAACTTAAGAAAATTTGCAAAACGTTATATATGTCGTGTTGGAACGACATACAGATGTCATCAAGCATTTTCATCCATGAAATTTATTAAAAGGGAAACGAGATCGCGAATGACTGATTAAAATTTGAAGAATTCTCTGTAATAGACTTTGTTTTACATACAATATAGTTAAATCATTTAAAAATGTTAATTATGTCGATAAACATAATTTTATTAAAATGTATGGCGCATCTGAACTCGTATGCGAAAAAAATTGGCGCATGGTATTTAAAAGGTTGGCTACCCCTGGTTTAGAAGATCTCAAATAGAAGGAGCATGCTGGAGGAGTATCTGTCGTACGATCTCAGAAGGGTTGATCACGTAGACTTGTGGATGGGCCGATTGGATATAAAAGCGCAAAAGTTTTAAGTCACTCGCGTCATATATTTCTTTTGGATTCGTGCTTTCTCCTAATATCATGTGATCTCATGGGTATTTTAAAACCGAGCGATCGGGATAGTAACATTAATTATTCTGCATGTACTACGTCTATTTCATTAGAAGAGTTCATCCTACATCTCTAAAAAGTAAAATTCAGGTAATTTTCCTTAAAATTAATTTAACTTAACTATCACCGAAAGTTAAATCGTTTCCTCTCACATTATTCTTGTTGATGATTATTATTAATGCGTGGTAACGGCTAGTTAATGCAATGATCTTCTGAGATTTAATATAAAACTGTTTAATATGATAACTAGCTCACTACCTTAATAGAATTCTTTTTGAATCACACAAATTTCTTCTCCCAAGCTCAGTTATCCCACAAAATTTGGTACTTGACCGATAAAAATATTTTTTCTTCTTTAGCACACACACACACAGTCGAACATTTAACTTTAAAAGATATTACTTCAACTATTACAACAGAATTTACTTTCAAAATGTCCTGCACGATTTAGTTAAGAGAATCACTTATGTATTATTACTTGTATATAATTCGATACGTTTTCTGTTCTTATTGAATTTCGAGCCATCGAAAAATAGTCAGTTTTTTAAGAGCTAAACAATGCAGTTGTATAGACAGCCAAGAACTGAAGCATCATGTGTTCATTTCTATGCTTATTAACTCATCAATATGTATATCGAGTAAATACTTTACTATCCATCTTAAGAAGTTTTAAGTAATTCCTAGCAGTAATAATTAAGGAGTACTTAGTGTTTAAGAGGGCTTCACAATTCCCCTGGTTTTCTCCGGCACAGTTTAATACATTGAGTTGACATTCCACAAACGTAATTAAAATATTCCAATACAAACGCATATCTAGAATACATTCAGCCAAATTTCAATAGTTACTGCTTTAAAGTTACTTCTGTAATGAGTACAGATATGATGTGAAACCAGATGACCTTTAGGTAATGTTGGTAATTGTTTAATTAACGTCGTACTAGAGCAACACAACAGGTTACTGACGACGATCCGCGATCAATCCTCTAAGGGAAAGATTCGAGGACAACACCACTTAATTTTCAACCACGGTCAGATGACGAGGCAATACCTGAACTTAAGATGACTTTGGGAAGTCAGTTACTAAACAAATTGGTGAACTCGTGGGGAATAAGGCTTACTATAAGCAAGGTGGTGTGGGACGATAACCATAGGAGATTGTATTTATTTCAACAACTAATTTTCTTACCGATTTTGTGTTAAAGATGCTAATAGTACGACCTCATTGCTTAAGTTTAATCTGTCCCTCAATTGCCCGAATAATCTTGTTCATAATCACATGCCTCAAATGCCAATTGGCTACATCAGGAAAATTCACGATCTCATTTAAGTTTCTGCTTAAAACTATTGGTTGAGTCCTTTGGAAGTATGTATATTAATTGGTAGAGAAAAAGAATTTTCGTCGCACTGGAGGAACAGAACACTAGAAGACACGGGGAAATTTTAAGCCCGCTGATTCGTTGGTTTCAATTTTAAGCTCGCTGATTCTTTGTTTTCTCATCCCGTGATGTATGACGTCACACATTCATAGTGCGCACTGCGCATGTGTGAGAAGTACCAATCTTTATTTGCAATGTTTGCGAAATAAAAGTTGAAACTGCTTCGACCGAAAATAGCATACTCATAAAAAAGAAAGATGACTATATCAAGCGATAGTTCAACGGTTTGTGCCGTGTACTCGTAATTGTGATCGTAAATGTTTTGTGTTTAAATGCAGTTTTAATTCCAGTATAGGGGATTCTTCATACACAATTTTAAAATATTCCATTTTCGAACTTTAAAGGACACTTGGGTCCTTCAACAGAATAGAAGGCGTAAACGGAAGTTTTTCCGTTACTAGGGGGCTCCGCCCCCTGCTCGCTTAAGCTCGCCAACCCCCGTCTAAGAATCCGTCTAAGAATCGAGCTAAACAACACAGTTTTCAATTCTGCGGCGGCGGCGGTAACATTTGTTTTTTAATATAGAGAGATTACTGGGGATCTGTTGTATGGATTCGTTATTTATGTTCCAGATGTTTTGCTATGTGTTTTAAGAGAGTTAATTTTAAGATCGTGTCTTATTTTTTCGGTATTTCGCTGAAACCACCTGGCTTTGGAGATGGTCCTGAGGGTGGTAGATTGGAGGATTTCAAGGGCGTTGTTTGTAGATCCCCAGATTTGGCTTGCGTAGGCGATGAATTCCGTCACACGGAGTTGTAAGGGATGTGTGAACTTTCGGAACTTAAAAACCTTTTCATTCTTAATCGGATATTTACAAAATAGCACGGAATCTTCTTGCGTTACAGATTAAATTGGATAATTAAGGTTCCAATATTGTATGAAAACATGAACAAACAAAAAACTTGTTTATTCATGATGTTTTGCGAAAATAGTACTTACGATTGACATGAAGCAGAGTGAAGATTTTTTGCCTCGGAAACATTTATAAATTCGAAAAAATATCGTGCTAAGTATTTCTTTAGTTGTCATTAAATCACATCCATCATAATACCATAGGGGTAGTTAAAAATGTGATCAGTAGGAGCTAAATTCATCCTTCAATACAAATTATTTGTCAACAAAATTACTTAGTCATACCAAAAGCCCAATTATAACCCAAAAATAGTATTTCTTAAAGTAATACCAACTATCAAAACATGAGATGGCTAGTATCTACGTTGCTTTCGTTTGCTGCCGGCTTTCACAAGAAACTTCGTACCGAGTCCACCGTGAAAGCATCACGTACTATTTAAAGTGTCACATAGTGACGTCATAGACGACAGTTTGAAACTAACGAATTAGCCGGCTTAAAATTTCCCCATGTCTTCCACTCTAGTAAAGGTTGGTAATATGCGTCCGGCATCAATCCCCCCCAAAAATATTTTGAAAGATATTTGAAGAAATTTATTAGCACACCTCTGAATTTTGAATCACTGTCAGATGATTAGTCAAATAAATGTGAGCTGGCACTTCACTCTTGAAATTTCCACACCACGACAACGCGAGGAAATTTGAGTTAAGTACCTTTAAGGGCCGGTGCACACATCCGGTTTTTCAACGTGCGGCGCCGCTGCCGTAACGCAAGTGCGATCTGATATACATTAGATCCAATGGAGCACTGTACACATGCATCCAGCTCCGCTGGGGTGACGCACGTCCAACTTGCGAGCAATTTGTACCGCAGTTCCCCACGGCACCGCATGGTCTCTGTTCTGAAGTACCTCGTTTTCATAAATAAATGGAATATAAATAATAAATAATAAATGGTTGTATCCAGTAACGTCTATTTGTTTCAAAATATACTTTTTTTTCACCAAGAAAGCGAAATAAACACGTTTTCTTCGATAGAATATTTATATCAAATGGTGCGAAATGAGTTCGAGCGTCATTTCACGGTTATGTGTGCATAGTTGGGCTTCGGTGACGCAGTGGCGCAGCACGTTGAAAAACCGGATGTGTGCACCGGGCCTTAAACTCTCCTGGAAAAGTCCTTTATTTCCGTTTTAACTAATTTAATGCATTTTATTCTTAGCAGTCGTAATTAATTCGATATGGTTTACATTCTCCATCCTTTATGATGAGAAGAAAGGTGACCACTTGGATTCTACGATCAATGCACGGAACGAAAATAAAAACCCATAAACAAATATGTTAAGTACGTTCATCAAGAGGCACAGGGAAAATTTACTCAATATTTCGTCACAGAGCCAGCAGTCTTGCATGTCCATTTATGCTAATGACTTCCCAAAGTCTCGCGAAAATTATCTACTCAGGGAAATTACGGGCCACACTCCCTCGAATATCATTATTCTTCATATGAGAATAGGTCAAAACTTACAACAAATGTTTCTAATTCGTGCTGATTTTAAACGGTAAAGGAAAAAGTTTACTTCGTATTGAATGAGATGTAAATACGAAGATATTATTACAATTAGCAATCGAAAAACTTGAAGGTAGTGGAGAACACAAACCGTAATTTTGATGTGAAAACACGCCTGATGGATTGAGTAATGAATGAAGCAGACAAAGGTGAAACTATTGGTTGGTGGGAATTTTCAACAATTAAATTTACAGTTTGAACGATTAAAGTGTAGTTTGATTTTAATACTTATGAATTAAAATTTCATTGATTGAAGGCTGTGATTGTGATGCAGTTTGGTAGCTTTCTAAAGCCAACACTTACGCTGCCCTTACTCCACGCAATCCAGTGTCACACTGGCCCAAAGCTCTCCCGATACAGTAGAATTTTGACACATTGCGGACCCTCTCCCAGCCTTAGTTACACGGCACACATCCTACCTAAAGTCCAATTCTTACCGTAACAGAGGTGGCTTATCTGGATATGCTGAAAGAATGGCTATTTCCCCAATTTGTAGAGGGTGAATCTGTAAACATGATTTGGCAACAGGATGGAGCCCCTTCCCATTGGAATCTCTTTGTACGAGAGTTGTTGAACGTCGAAGTCCCTGACCGTTGGATTGGTCGTAATGGTCCTGACATAACGCCATGCGTTTTTTTCCTTTGGGGATTTATAAAAGATCTACGTATTTACGTTCCGCCGTTTCCTAATGATTTGCCAGAAGTGATACACAGAATTGAAGATGCTATTGCTCCGGACTTGTTAACCAAAGTGCGGTAAGAATTGGACTTTAGGTTGGATGCGTGCCGTATAACTTAAGATGCACATATTGAACATTTGTAAGAAAAACTAGGTGAGTTTACCTTCCATTTGATGTATGATTTGCTGTAAATATTCTAAATTAAACTGTTATAATACACCATTGAAACTGGGACATTCTTTTATGGACGAATTGTATTTATTGAAATTCCACTAAATTATTACCAAGTTCTCCTGGTACACAGGTCCAATATTTGTAACGTCACTAGATAACTCGAATGACACCTACTAAGCATTTCTAACCACACGCAATCCAAAGTTAAATTGGCCTAAACTCGCACAACTCTGTAGAATGTAGATGTATTGCGCACCCCCTCCTAGCATTCCAATGGATATGTTAGGAACAAACATCCCTTTTGTACCCGACACTATATTTATATTCTACATGTTTCTTCTTGTTCGGAAACAACAAGACAAAACATTTGAATCGTTTTTATTTAACGTTCTACTGTTCATACATGCACGCAGTACTGAACCGATTTTAAAGACGGATTAGCTTCAAAAAATTTATTTCCAAATACGAAAATCAAAACACCATTCAGTGAATTCTGTTTTCCATTAATACCTAAGCCAAGTCCTTCCTTTGGTAATTAGTTTTCATTTGTGTATGTATTAATAAGATTAAGTATTTTGAAAACATGTATTATTTTAAGGAGTGCGAAAAAATGAGTCCTGCGAATAGATTCCTGTAACTATGAGAGAGGAATCAAAAAGGTAGAATATACTGTTTTTATTAGAATTTGGAAGCAGCGCGCGCGCGAGAATTCGTAATTGAGGAAGACGTCGTATTTCTTCATTCTGGATATTCTTTTAAAATTTCTTTCTTATTACCAATTCAAAGCGAAACAATGAAACTTCAAGAAGCAACGGTATTATTTGTTGATATGTGAATTAGTCTTTCTTAAAAGTAGTATGGAATTTTCATGTTTTCCTTTTGCAGTTGCAAAGGTTAGTTGCGAACTGTTCCAATCATTTAAATCAACATAGTTTCAATTGGAAGCGAAATAATTGTGATGATTATCAGGTAAACATTCTTTTAAAAACAATTAACGAATTCTGACTCAGTAAAATACAACATGACACTCGTGAACTTTCTACAAAAAAAAAAGGTTGAGGTATTAAGTCATTTAAATGATTTTTCTAATTTAAAGAACACTTTTAATAATAAATACTTTTTTATATTAGATATCAATTTTTCCAATGAAGTTTCAATAAGATTAAGGAACTTGTAGAATATGATTAGGTTATAAACGAATTCCGCATTAGATAAAATTTTTCTATTAGAAATTCAGTTTTATAAGTCTCACAAGTTGAAATAAACAAATAACACGAAATGGAATGCTTTACAGCGTGGTGAATTAGGAGGAGTCAAGCATCCACATTGTTTGAATATGGGCTGAGTGGACTTAGAGATGCCAGAAGATGAATGTCAGAAAAAATAACATAAAGTAAAATTATTTTAAAAGAAGAGGACAAGAAAAGCATGCCTTATTAGTGTATAATTGTTAGGTATCTAATACAACTAATCATCTTTGACGAATCTTGAACACATAAACACTAACTAAAAGAAAATTTACTGAGCGTATTACTTGTGTACTGTCAAAAAAATTAGTAAATGCGAGAAGGAATTCATAAACGAAACGCTGACCATTTATTTAAGACTAACTATGCACACATAACCGTGAATTGACGCAAATACTCATTTTGTGTTACTTGCGATAGATATCTATCGAAATCATTTACTTCGCTTATTTGGTATGCAAATTTACAATAGGTAAATTTTATACGATTTATGAATTTACGTGAAAATTTAGAGAAGTTTTTAATTACTTCCGAAAGAGTGTTCGATCATTTGACAAGCTTGAGGGGAAAATTACTGACAAGATTTTGTCTCGATATACATTGACGAGATTCTATACGTCCTATATCCGATGTACCGCCTGTTGAGAATTTCGATTACTAAATGAACTGAAACCAACATATATTCCTTTAACTTTATCGCATGAAGAAACAAGAAAAATGATAATTTAACAATGGACAAAACAAATACATATATATACTGACAAATAACACAAGTAAATAATACACTAATTATAATTCACCAAATAAATTCTGCGCAGAAATCAGTTGAGTTATATCGACTTCGGTTTAATGTTAACAAAAAAGGTGGCTAGCGTTAGCAACATGAATTATTTTCAAATTTAAAAAGGCTGCGCATCGTCTGTCTTACTATTTATTCTGATATAATACGAACAATATTTCTTATTACTATTCTAACACGAATCTAAATTCTCATTTGTTATTTATTTGATCTAATGAGACGTTCGATATAGACTAGAGTTCGAACTTCCAATTATACGTTGACGCTTTTTAATAATACGTACGACTTTTGTACAATGTACTAGATCTAGTATGCATCTGAATAGCCGTGGTTTACATAACGATATAGTAGGCAATGTGAATGTTTTAACGCGTAAAGTTTCAAAAGCGAAATATAATTTTAACGCTATCCGAAATGATGAACAAAGTTAACAAAAAGTGAACAAACGAAAAAAAGAAGACAAAAAAAAAGATCAGACTGAAAAAAGATCCGAGTGGTAAAAGAGGACATGTTCTCTTTAAAAGAAATGTGTTCTGGCAACCTTAAGTGGATGCTGGCATTGGTAAGAGCATTGGGAATAAAACTGAATTTTATGGAGGGTGGAGCAACCGACAAAAGCTCAAAACGCGGAATTTCTCTGGCGATCTAAAAAATGTTGAAAATAGGTGACGGGAAAAAAATGAGCTTTTCTACAAACCAAAGTGAAACCTTTAAAAGTGAGATTCCTGTCCCGTTGCATTGTCCTCATTTCACCGTGACCAGCATCGGGTATACCTCAGAGTTCAAATCAAATACCATTTGGTGAGTACAATTATCTTGAACTTGCAATCCGCACACGTATTTGACCCCTCACCCACCATACATGTCTTTAACCATATCTATCTCCACACCAATACTACATATTACATGAAATATTCTTGAATTCAGTGCTTGTATGATCAGTATGGAACTGAAGTCAGATTTGTATGCGGCATCTTTATTCGATGTGATGACAATCTTCTATACACATGTATGTATAATTTTCAAGTGATTGAATACTTATCTAAATTTACAACGCATATTGTACGCCTCTGCAACAATAACGCATTGCATAAAGTTCTCGAATTTCAAGCTCGCTATAGAAAATGAGGTTTGAATCGATCTTACAAATTGCAAATACAATGACAGGAATTTTCAGTATAAACAAACACCTGACAGAGCACAAAACACTTTATTTAGTTTAAACCTATTTAGTTAATAATAAAACTTATTTTCTCTACGACAAATTTCTGGCTAAAACTTTCGACTTAAAAATAAGTATTCGAAAAACAAGTCAAGTAACACTGCGTCAGGAATAAGTACAAATGTAGCCGTGGCTCAGTGGATTTTTCTACTGCCTTAGCAATCTGAGAGTTGTAGCCAACGCAGCTTCTGCCCTCAGAGGCACATCTCTTTTAGTTCTGTACTGGTTGCATGAATACGTGGTGCTATAGTGATCTTTTATTTTCCCATGGAGTTGACTGTCTTTAGTATACAAAGGAGTCGCGTTCACGGTACACCCAAGTTGCTTTATATTTCTGCTTTTATTCAAGCTACTCGTTCCCAATCCCTCTTTGTTTCCCTTTCACGACATTTTGTACTTAATGTTGTATTGCGTTTGGCACAGCTTGGCTCAATATGACCCTTGCGCCATAAAACCAAAACCAAACAACAAGCACAGCAGCTTCTATTTTTTTCCGGGTGTATCTCTTCAGTAAAACGTACCATGAGTGTACATCCATTTCCTTTAAGTTGTCTGCCATGGGATTGGCGTAGCTTGGCCAAATGTGGTCCTAACACCCTTGAACTAACCTTAATAACTACCTACACGAAGCACGTTCCGCCACAAAAACACCAGTCACTTGCATTTAGCTTGAGTGAAAAAGCCTCTCACAAGATGCACCCCACAACAAGAAATACAATTACTTCATTTTAATTGAAGTTTGTGGCGACATAAAGCTGCCACATTTTGTTATTTACAGCCCATCCCTCTCAAAAATTAACTTTCAAAAAGCCATTATTTTCGCCTTCCTCTGCACAAAGCGAGCAAGAATGCCTTTCACTGCCAAAGAAAAATTATGGTCCTTCACGGTATAAATAATTGACAGCATGAATGCCCTCAACAGAACATGCAAACGCTTGTATCCGACCATTCCTCAACTCCCCGTTTAAGAAAATGTAAATGAGCCCCCACAATGAGAAAAACACACTCCATCTCAGGCAAACTCGTTAATTCCTACCTCCAAGCTTAATTGAACAATTCGTGAGCAGGGACAAGTAATTTCCGTGCTGTCCTGTCGTTAGCTTTTCTAACCCATTTTCTCACGACATTTCGTGGCAGCAGTTTTTCACAGGGGTGGGAAATTCTTCATTCGCCCGACATTGAGAAAACAGCCATATTTCAAGAGGAACGATAACTCTGGAATTATTATGGACATTAAGCTTTACATGACACACTCTTCTCTAATGAGCTTCGTGTGGTGGGAGCATTTGTCCTGAATGGGTTCTCCAAAGTGAAAGGGCGAGATGGAACGCTGTCGGGAAAGGAGATAGGAGAACGGGATGACAGTTACCTTGCAGTTCGAATGGAATCCCATTGCTGAATTAGACTTGGTGGTGATTCTGCTTTTGCTCGTTAGTCGTATGGTTATCCGTTGAGCTATGCCCAACTGGATAGCTTGTAGGACTTGAAAACTTATAGTAGCGGCTATCCAAATTTCAATTTGGGTTAATCTCTAATTGACGGTACGGCTTTGACCTGTTTTTAAACCCAAGCCCCTACCAACAGAGATCTAACCACCTAGTAGTTTCGACTAGGTATATCGTCCATCAAAATCTGGTCGGTTTTTCTTACGACGGAGAATCTCGTCAGAACAAAACTGCCCTAATACTCCTAGGGTTCATTGCAGTCAGATTTTGTAGAGATTTGGGGGTTTTGACCGTTAGTCTCATAATTTTCCGTTGAGCTATGCCTAACTGGATAGCTCGTAGGACTGGGGAAACTTATAATAGATGCTATCCGAAATCCGATTAGGTTAGTTTCTAGATGACGGTACGGTTTCTAGCTTTATTTATCACCAAATCTACCCTCAGTCAACAAAAGGCTTTACCCTCCTAGTGCTTTTGACGAGGTATCTCGTCCATCACAATCTAGTCAGTTTTGCTTACGACGAGATATCTCGTCGAGACAATCCTGCCCTATTTCTCCAGGGAAATAAAGATCCACGTAGGAAAACTAATTGTGTTTTGCCCAGAACTGATGAGATCGTGAAAGAGTTGTTCGCATCAGAGTATGTGCATTGCAGTGCAGTTTTCGAACGCGAAGACAAACAACCACGATGGTTAAGGACTGTCAAAGGGTGGCCAAGATGCATTTATCAAGAAAGAACTACATACAATATTAATTCAAAATGGACGCATCTTTCAGCAACAAAAACAAAGGTACAATTTAAATAGCGATACATAAAGCAGAAAACAAAACCTGAAATGGAGGAAATCTATCCATCTTGTCTATCGTAACGAAACCCACCCAGACTCACTCACGTATTCGTCATTGAAATTGATTACATTAATTAACCACAGGTGTTGATTATGAATGGAAGTTGAAATTCCTTAGTTACTTCCATAGAGAAAACACAGGTCCACACGTATTGATCAGGGTGGCTCTACGTCATGGATAAATTAATCATTTGTTGGACTTGGGAAAACTTGTACTAGCGGCAATCTTAATTTCGATTATGGATTTTCTCTAGTTGATAGAATGACTTTGAGCTTGCTAATTGCGTGTATAAGGGATTCTATCTTCATCTTATTGTCCTACAAATATACGGGGAAAAAGAAGCAAGATTCGGAGACATTTATTTTGTAGTTAGAACTGACGAATAAAACTCAATTGCAAGTTCAGATTAAGTGGTGAAGCCTCGTTCTCATGCTATTTGCATGGTTTTCCACTGAGCTATGGCTTACTGGATTGCTGGTAGGACTTGGCAAATGTGTAGTATTATGTCTCTGAATTTCGATTTGTGGTTAATGACAAGAGCTCAAAGCGGAACAATGGGGTGGTGGGGAGAAGATCATGGTGTCCCTAGGAGCTAGACAGCATTTACTTACATTATTCAAACATTTTAGCGCTACTTAGATATTTACAATCATTCTGTGCAAGCGGAAACATAATAATAAAAAAAATTAAAGATTCAGTGTAGGCAGACCTCTTTCTAACTAACACAAGAAAACATTTTGAATTAAAATGAAACCAAATGGCCCGGAATTTAATTAATTACCTCACATTTAAAACATACGAACAATAAATTCCATAAAAAAACGAGCAGAAATAAAAAGACTAAGTAATAAGAAACCACAAAAGAACCGACATACATTAAAATAAACTACATTGTTATAATTTTCTTAAAGAATTAAGTAAATTTTTTTAAAGATATAAGAAAGGTTATCTCAATGGGATAAATAGGTCTCTTAAGAAACCTCAGATTCCAGGATTCACACCACATTGTCCACGGTGACAGAACAGACAAGGAAAACCCTTGTTTCCGGACAACATTTGATCATTTAAAATCTAAAAAAGGCCTACAAGACTTAAAACAGCGATAGATGTTTTGATCAAATGGGTTTTTAAGGTTGGGGTCCGGATATTCGCTCACCTGACATGTTTTCGAATCCACGAAAAATTCAATCGATACTCGAAAAAAACCCTTTTTAACAAGATATTGATGCTGAGTAACCCAAAAAGAATCACATATTTTAGATTCATTTACAAATGAAATGGAAGATTCCCCTACCCAGTAGGTTATCGTGAAGATATTTTCTCAATCTCAAGTGAATCGGAGGAATGTATATATATTCAGCGTAAAAAAATCTTTCTGGAAAACCATACGTTCAATGGAAATCCATTTCTTTTAAGTTTCTTTTTCTTCATGTAATTTTTATGTCATGCAAAAATACCGATTTATATTTATTTAAATGCGTTAGCATCTCTCAATATTTTTCCGTTTTCACCATAGACAGTTTTGATGTTGATAAAATGTTGAGCTTCTATTTTGTGTAGGAATTTTCCCAAACACGGACTTACAAAAACAATGTTTCGCTATCATAAATAAATAAATATTAAAAACAACAGTTTTTGTAATCTGACATACTGAAATAAATGCTCATAAAAATTGGATAGATAGATTCCAATGCATATTCTGTATAGATGAACATGGAAATACAATAATCTATGGTTGCGTTCAAAAGTAGTTATTTTTTTTTAACTCAAAGAGCTGACTAATAGCATTTTCGTCTAACAAATTGACATTCAGCTCTTGCTTTGAACTAATGCCTTTAGAGCATTTACTGCTTCATTCAGTTTTGAAGTCCTTATTTTTTAAATACGATTTCAGTACCCCGTCAATAGAAATTTCAGTGAATGAATTCCGCATCGTCAACTTACAAGGGAAGCACTTTAAGTCAAAATTTATAAAAAAATTAGTTTTTAGTTTATTTGGACTGGAATACGACGATCCAAGCTTCGTTAAATGGTTTGTAATGGAACGATAACAATATTCAAAATACAACGGTATCGTAGTTTACTGAAATGCTTCAGCAGTCTGTGCAAGTTCACTAAGATACTCTTTCTTCGTATGAAGAAGTATGCCTATGTATAGAAAACTATGAGGGAGTTGAGATTTTTATCTATCGATTTGACACAGGATTATGATTTTTAACTCGGCAAGTTTCGATTTGTGAGTTGACGATAGGATAGTCATCTTGTAAACGCAAATTAGATTATACTCCAAATGTCGTCGAAGCGATGATAAACTAAATTTTAAGCTTACCCGAATTTGCATTATGGCAAGTATGGGGGGGGGGGGAGCAGAATGAAAACCCCTCCATCTTCCATCTGATTTGCTTATTTACTCTATAAATCCAATTCCTCCCATGATATTCCTCGCACAATTTCTTTAAAAATAGCACTTGTTTGGTATTCGAGCTGATTTAAAAAATTTTGTAATCGGTTCCGAAAAGAATTACAGGGCGAACTATAGTAAATTGCTGTTGACATACATATGTTTTAAGTGAGCATTTCTTTTAACAAACGAGCACTGGTGTTCTAATTTGTATTTTTATTAACTAGCTGAATACCACGGAGTTGCTAGGGTTGAAATGGTAAAATGTTAATTGAAAGTGAATTAGAATAATCTCTTTTCCTGCATAGAAAGATGCAATCCTTTAAATTGTACGGAAAATACTTTTAAACTTCGTTTTAACTTTTTAATAGCTTCTACATTTAACTTCGAATGCAAATATATACATTTGAGTCCAGAATAATATCTTACAGTATGCAAAAGACTAAGACATATTCAAACAAAAATGAAATTCCGAAAAATTCTGAAAAACGAAAGATGAAATTCGAAAAAGACATTAGAAAAATATTGATAGAGATGATAAATGCTTTATGAAATTTAATAATGCTCAAATATGGACCTCGAAGTTTCCCTGTGTTAACTCAAATACACAAACACGGGATTCTAAATCAAATTTACAAAATAAAATATTAATTATGGTTGGCCATATCTCAAATAGGAAAACTACGCTTTTATAATCAAATAGTTTTTCATTTGGGATTTTCGCGTTTCACTACAAAAATGTAAGTTATGAAAAATTAAATATTTTAATTATTTCTCGCACGGCGTTCCTTGTGACAAAGTTATGCTTTTAGAGAAACACGCGTGTCCTAAATAAGAACCATTGTATCCTTTGTGTTTCCTGTAGAACGTGTTTCCTTGTCCCTATCATTTATTGCAGGAAAACAAACTTTAGATATTAAAATTGGGGCTTCGAGAGGAGGGTCTCTTAGGACTACCTAAGTAACAATTTTCATGACTGTGAGTGCTACAGGTTGATCTGAATACAAGAACGTAATAGCCTATGTTATCCGCAGTGTTCTAAAGTACGTGTACCAAATTTGGCGTGGATTGATCAAATGGTGTATATTTGTATAGAAAATATACACAATTCTTTTTATAAATAGATCTAATTTTAATACAAGTATAGTTTTCACATAATTGTTAGGTTTGAAGTTTTGATCGTGGTTTCTCATTTCCGTCATTTTGTTCTGTGTAATACCATTTTTTTTATGTAATGTGTTTGGTGCTATATACTCGGAGTTGTATTTTATAGTCAGTCTGTAGCCTATTATATATACCCGTTTAATTGGATTATTCTGTTTGACAGTCTGTATAAACTAAGCAATCACTTTACTTACAATTATTTGCTTGTAAGCGAGAATTTTTACACTTGTATATTTGTTTACTATTGAGATAAATAATTTTTATTGTGATATATATATATATATATATATATATATATATATATATATCATTAATGTACAAAGCATAGAAATCGGCATAATTTGTAATTTACATGTGGAAACATACGCTTACAAACAAACAAAACCAAACACTAAGAGATTCATTTTCTATTTTACCACTTTGTTCAAATATTCGATCGCTGGTTTGGAATGGAACAACAAAATAATATTAAATCACAGATGTCTCATAATTTTAATGAAACTCTTCAGAAAGTCTTGAGAAGGAAGAGCAATGAAATAATTTAAAAAGTAAAAGATAGATTACCGCAGACAGAAAATTTTCTGTGAATTCGAAATTGAATGAATCTAATGATCTTTGGAAATTTGAAAACAGTGAATCGCGTTCCGTGTTCAACAAGTTAGTGGTATCGCAATTACTGCAGACATATATTGACATATTTATATATATATATATATATATATATATATATATATATATATATAAATTTGTCGCCGCAGGATTGAAAACCGTGCTGTGTAGCTCGATTCTTAGACGTTTTCCATAGAAAGTTCCATGGAGAACTGTAAAGATCTTTTTCCGATGCGGTTATTAGGTTAGGGTTTATTAAGTGTAAAAGTTTGAAAAGCGAAATTTTTTCCGCGAATGTGCAAAACACATACAAATTTTCAGTCTTAAGCCGTGAGTTTTTTTTAAAGAGTACAACTCAACGTAAATTTTTGTAGCTCGTCGAGTTTTTTTAGAAATTTCAATTTGGTTCTTGATAATATATGTTTTAAATTCGGGAAAAATCGGGACATTTTCGTTACCTTTTTTTTAAACTGTCATATCTATATCTTATTACTATTAGTTTTTAATTTTAAAAATATCACAGTTTACCCCAGAATGTACTTTTTCTTACGGTATAGTTATTTCTTAAATTGTTTAATACATAAGTTCGATGCGATCAAAAGTTGGTCAGACAAAATTCGGAATTTTTGGATATTTTCGCTACTTTTTGTTAAAACCGTTATATCCACAGGTTAATACCATTATTTTTTAAATTTGAGAACATCACTGAATGTCTTACATTGTACTCTTTCTGATGGTATAATTATTTTTATATTGGTTAATACATAAAGTCGATGCAATTAAAAGTTGGTCTTACAATTTTCGGAACTTTCAGATCGTAATTTCCGATACAAACCTAAAATTGTCTTATCTATATATTACTATTAGTTTTTAATTTTTTAAATATAGCAGTATACCTCAGAATGCACTCTTTCTTACGGTACAATTATTTTTTTAATTGGTTCATAAATAAATTCGATGCAATCAAAAGTTGGTCACACAAATTTCGTATTTTTTAGTTCGCCTTGCATGTTTCTCACGCATATGAGGGTTGTATTTTTGACTTTCGGGTTTGCCAGGTATCAAATTTATCGTAGCAAAAATTGCCTTATTATTGGTTTGCAAAGCAAACCAAACAGGATTGCGTAGCATTCCCAGTAGATCGGCGAGCGGAAGCAAGCAGGGGGCGAAGCCCTTGCTGTGATATCATGGACCGGAAAGTCAAATCAGGATGATACGATTTATTCAGACAGTTTCGCTGTCCAGGAGATTTACTCTGTGTTGGTTTGCGAAGAAAAGTCAATCCTACATGAACATTTTGGACTGTCAGGTTCTTCCTACGCTCTGCAATTTCATGGAATGGACGAATGATACTTCCAGAACGACAACGCTCGGTATCATGCTGCAGCCTCTGTCAAGCAGTGGTATCAAGATATGGATGTAAAACAACTTCCCTGACCTGCTCAGAGTCTCAATCTAAATCCCATAGAAAATTTGTGGGACAAATTGGAGCGACGCTTACGGACCAGGGAACCACGTACGAAATCAACAGCGGAGCTGGCGAAATTCTTGCAGTAGAAATGGACACAAATAGCCATAGCTGTGTATCAAAACGCTTTTGAAAGTATGCCCAGTAGGGTTGCTAGTGTAATTGCAACACGATGTGGGATCATCCCCCTATTAAAGCATGTATTCTTTACCTTATACCATCATATCTTGCAGTCCAGTCCATTATTATAGGGTAGTGCATAAGAGAAGAAATGTGCTTAATAACTGTCATTAATAGGGCAAATTTTTTGTTGCAGTAAAACTGGGAAAAGTTGTATTTATAATTCCCTAAAGTTGCATTTATTTTTATACACTAAAATCTAAAATAAATTATTCGTAAAAAATGAAAAAATTCAAATTATACTGACAATTTTAGTCGTGTACAACAGTATTATGATACATAATTAAATACAGAAAAACGTTGTGAATGGCCAGTAATTTCTTTAACATTGAAAAACTGCGTAAGCCGCAGTCATATAATGTGCTGTATCGGATAGCAGAAGCGCAAAGTCCTTTCGCTCAACGTTCAGAGATTTTAAAACGTCTTCTACAAGGTATGCAAAAAGTTGTATGTATGCAGAAAGTTACATTTATGTTGCGGTTATAACTTACTTACAATACAACCCATGTTGGAGGAATTTCGATTTTAGTACTTAACATTCAGCGCGTAACATGTGATAAAAAGTTGCATTTGTTGCAAAAAGTTGCCCTAATCATCGTTAAATGCAAGCAATAGCAATACTGTGAGGTCGATTTGTTGCTACTTTACCCTTTGAATGAAACACGTTGTAAAAATAGTCAATCTCTGACGAAAATGTTCATTACTTAAAAATTCCTTTGAATTACAGAGTTTCAGAAATCCTTCAGTGTTCCTTTTAAAAATGCCCAGTCGCTTAGCTCGTTATCTGACAGTGGTTCAAACTTGTGAGTTGTCCTTGGATTGCTAGGGATTGAATTATATATTATTCCCTTAGCGATTAATCTCGGGCCGTCAACAATAGCCAGTAGTGTTTCTCCAACGCTACTTTATCTACCTATTTACCTTTAAAAATAACTAAAAGGGTTTGCATTGCATATTACTTTAATTAGATACAGGCAAAAGTAGTATGAAATAGTCTCATTTTTATCTATACAGATAGTATTTATTAACCATATGTAGTTTTGTAAATATACCGATGACGGGTGTCTAATCCGTTCAAAGACTAATATCTTAATATTCTCTGAAAAGTAACTCAACTCATTTATTTTATATTGCATTTCAAAATAAATGACTGATTTCATTAGCTACTTTAATCTTAACCCTTCGGCTAAATTGCACTGAAATTCTTGCGAAGTACGCTATTAGCCTCTATAAAATACGAACTCTGTTGTATTATATCGTTTAAATTACTGTAGGAATGTTTAGGCATTTGTCTCGTCTGCTGCAGTAATGGATGCTAATCAAATAAGCATAGTTTCTAAGAACTCTGAAAGTAAGAAGGAATTCTGAGAAAGGGACGTTTTAAAATGGGAACTTGTGAAGGAAGTTAACTTTAAAATGTGAACGCATAAAAGTAGTATAATGCATAATCTAATACAGGTAATATTATATATTGTATTATAAAATGTATGTAATAGTAAAGTATAATAGTAATGTATATAATAGAAATATATGATAGTATTGTATGCAAAAGTAAAATATAGTATTAATGTATATAATAGTAAAATATAATAGAACTAAAATCAGCAGAAAGAGAATATTATCATACTAGCCACTGCGTGGCTAGCACGGCGTTGCCCGTGCTGTACTTTGTGGGGTTAGGTGTGTCTATTGGGAACGTTTGTAAACCACCGGTGTTTGCTACACATTCCCATTTGGTTTGCTCCGTAAACCAACACCACGGACAACGGCGTGATGGCCTCGTTATTGTGAAATAGGAATTGCGAAGAGAGTGAATAGGTGTGACGTCACAATTACTTGGAGGATGGGGTGCCAGCTGAGGTGTTGTGTTATCATATGACCGTGGTTGTCCACGTATATTTCCCTTATTGGATTTAACTACGACCCTAGTTAATAGGTAGTTGTAGTGCTTGAGAACGTTAATTAAAAATTACCCAATTTTCTCGGATACTTTCCTTAGGCGATTGATCCCGGACCGTAGTCAAGAGCCCGTTGAGTTGCTATTGTACGACGATAATTAAAAATTGCCTAGGATCTTTTCCTTAGGGATTGATACCGGACCGTTGTAAATAGCACGTTGAGTTGCTATAGTACGACGGTAATTAAAAATTACCTCGGATGTCTCAATTAGGGAATTGATGCCAGACCCTCGTTAATAGCCAATTGTGTTGCTTTTGTGTGATGTTAAATAAAAATTACAAATTTATTTAAATTAAAAATTGGTTGAAATTTGTAATAAAAACTTGTACAGTCTGTTTATTGTTGTATTATTTTTAAAATCGATCTTATACACATGCATATATTACTACAATGCCAAAAATTGTATTTTCTAAGAATTAAAGAGATTTAAGTTTTTGAAAAAGGCAGTTGAGAAAATTGAATGGTGAAAGGAGTGACAAACATGCTTTTTTTTATTCAAAACCGAAAAAATGAGTCTCTTATTTTTAAAATTTTACAACTGAAATGTGTATCTTATTTTGAACACAACAATGAAATGTGTTGATTTGGGCAACACAGTATATTTTAACCCCAAATTACTTAAATAATAGGGAGACAGAAAAATTAGAAATATTTTTGTAAGTTGAAGTAATTTTGAATAAAATAGATTAATAGACCAAAATAAAAGGTATTTTTTTTATTTTGTCGAGTACAAAGTGAATTATTTTTTTGCTTACCTGAATTTTAAAAATTAGCAACGTTTGTAGATGTGAAATGTAACTTTAGAAACAATTAAATGAAATGAAATAAGTGTGTGCCATGTGCGAAAGGAAAACAAATTTTAAAAATGTGCATGCCAAGATTCCGTTGAGTTGCTATTGTACGACGTTAATTAAAAATTGCCTAGGATCTTTTCCTTAGGGATTGATACCGGACCTGTGCTCAACAACACGTAATATACCCTACTACACAGATAATCTACGTGTTTCGACTAATTTTTCCACGATCAACAAGATTTTTGGATCTTCAATATTTGCTATTCCTTCAAATAAAAGACCGAGTGAAATGGGAAAATGGAGTGATGTGTCCACAAATGGGATATCATGTGCGACCTCTGACGTGGTTCAAAATGGTTGCGATGAACAACGGAATTACAGGACATTTAAGCACGAATTAGAGAAACGCCTGACCATGGACAAATTGTTACCTCTTAAATCCAAATAAGAACAGTGTTTTCAAATGTAACCTTCAAATTGGTACAGCGAACTCTATAAATGTATTATTTCTGTAGTAATCAGATAATAGAAATTACTGGTATAAATATCGGTGCGCCATTTTGCTTAAAAATATACTCGTATCATATTACTTGATATCTTTATATATGGTATGACCTTTCGAGAACCTAATTTGGTCTAACCTAATTTTTTAACTGTAGTCACAACAAAAGTTTTTTTTCTTCTAAAGTGTTTCTTCTTGTTTTTCCTACTTGGATCTTAATTTCCTATTGGAGTATTACCGCAGTGTAGTCATTACGAGGCAACCAGATTTTTATGGACGAGATGTCTCATCATTTGCAAAGTTAACTAGATTTTGAACGAGATATCTCGTCGAAACCACTCTTGGATGGTAAAAAATAGTTCCTAAAATAAATGCCTTAACTATCTTTAATTGTATAATATTTCCCTTCTAGAATTATTCCATTCCTTTTATAAACTGTCAAATTCAATTCAATAAAATCGAACAAGAAAGAAAATGGCTGAAACAAAGCAAAAGTTCTGCATTCTACATTTTCTACAAAGATGGCAAAAGTCCCAGCACCCAACGGTCCCACGGACACTAGAGAAAGGCGATTCTAGAAAAATAACCACACTTGAGGGGTATTGATGAGAGTCTAATGATTCCATATCGATGATTCTCAGGAAAAGAACATTGATTGCTTCCCTAATTACCCTACTTCACCCAAAGATTAATGATGAATTAAAGGAGCATCACTTCAGATAAAGACGCAGAGAACCATTACTGTAAACGCTATAAGGTGCAAAGTAGCTTAAATGGATAAATATTGAAGATCAGAGCAACGTTAGGTAACTTGTCGATACGACTGATCCAGATATTGTGAAGATTTGAAATGAAAAAAAAAAAGAAAGTAAAGTAGTTATACATTTTATTTTTAAAATAAGCTGATTGAAGAAAACGTTTTTAGCCATACTTAAGTAGGTACTTGAGTTTACATGTCACTGGTTGAGGCAACACACGGCCTATTGGCGACGATCTGGGATCAATTCCAAAGAAAGTGATCCGAGGACAGTATTTCAAAGTTTTTAAACCATGAGCAGATGAAAGGATCTACACCTGATTCCACTCCCCAAAGGGGAGCAGATTTGAAGCCAGGAAAATTTAACGAACAACAACCCTTGCTTACATGACGGTCTTTGATTCGATTGAGTTTTGAACTCGCAACCTTCCGGTATTTAATCTGTGATTTTACCATGTGGCCACGGGAAAGGAGTATAAGATTTTTTTTAAAGTGTAAACACAATCATGCTCCTAGAAAAACAATATTTTCGGTTAAGAATGTTTTACCCTTTTCAAGCGATTTACTTTAAACTTCGATTTATTATCATTTTGGCATAGCTCGACGCTAATTCCATCCATCAACAGATAATTCACGTGAAACCCTTAGAACCAGACTTCATGGAACAGTTATGTATGGCACATGTATACAGGACATTGTTTCAGTTGAATAAAAATATTTTTTTTAATTAAGAGTTCATGGCTAATTTGAAGAAACATTTGAAAATGCATTCATTTAACGGGTCAAATTACGTAGTTCCAAATAAATCAGGAAGTACGCATAAACACTAGCACCCTCAATGTTAAGCTTTATATACTTTTAGTTTACAAAAACTCTCATACTTGAAATACAATTGTTTACCGTACGCTGTGTCATCCAATTTCCTGTTTGCGTGATCCGAGAGCAGATAACGATCCTGCAATGTGTTCTGTTATTTTCTTCTCGTTTCTAATGGGGCTACAGTGAGGAGGTAGATGACCTTGGAAAGGTCCATAGGTAGAAAGGTGGTAAGTTCATAAGAGAAGATGACTGTAATTAGAACACACATAATCGTGTATGGAGACTGCAATAGGTGTGCGAATATTGGCTTCGGAATCATAATTCCGTATATCGCTTCTAGCACCAATAGATAAACTCGGAGAAAGAAACCACGATTGAAACGTCAACTGTGGAAACTTATTTCTTTTTTTCAAAATATCCCCTAATGTAACGAATACACTCATTCTAAATTAAGTGACTGAACTTTCAAATCACCAGGGCGTGTCAATAAGTAACGCACATATAAATTTTAAAGTAGGAAAATAATTAGTCAAAATTAAATTATTTAGTAAAAAGGGAACTATAAAGCGCTACTGACTGGGCGCAATGCAAGATCTCGTGATTCCACGTACCGGTACTGTTCGTTAGTCACCTGTAAAATGGCGTTCGTGATTACATCGTCAACTGTGGAGGAGCAATAAGCTGTGATAAAATTTCTTTTATGAAATGGAAAGAAAGTTGGAGAGATCCATTCGGAGATGGTGGAAATTTACGGAAAAGACTGTGTATTGACCTTACCAATGTGGGAAGAGGGTGTAGAAGGTTTCAAGATGGGCGAACGAGTTTGGTTGAGGAAGTCTGTGAGGTCTAATGTCTTCTTCAACCTGTTTAATTGTTGATGAAATCGACAACGTCATACAAGAGAACCATCGAACGACGTGGAATGAAATAAAAGAACGTTGCAACATTTCTTATGTTGGGACATTGTTTATGAGAAGCTAAGGTACAGAAAAGTTTGTTCTCGCTGAGTACCAAAACAATTGCCGGAACAGCACACTGGATGCGAAATGGCTTGCAATATAACATATTTGCAGCTGTACCACGAGGAAGGTAATAAGTTTCAGGATACGGTTGGGAAATTTTGGAGCACCCTCCATAGAGCCCTGATCCGCATTCTCCGATTTCCATCTGTTTGTACCCATGAAGAAGTAACTTGGCGGAAAGAAGTTTGACTGACGACGCACTCAAACGGGCCGTGCGAAGGTGCCTCTTCGCACGGCTTCTAGCAGCCGACGGAGTTCTACAAGACCGAGATTTTCAAACTGATCCATCGTTGTGACTCAACATGCATGGAAAATATGTGTAAAAGTAATTAATTGGGCAATACTTTCATGTCTGTCTCATATTGTCATTAGTTGCTTTTATTATTATTTTTTTACATTATGTGCTGTACTTATTGACAAGCCCTCGTATATTTAAATCAGTATCTCATGAGATCAATTTATAAATAAAATCATATATGTAATTTTCTTCTAGAAAACGTTTTCCACAAATTTTACCACCTAACATTATTCGAACCAGCCTTTTTATTCCACCAGCAATTTTTCTAAGTGAAATTCTTCTAAGTTCAAACGTTGAAGAACAAATGTTTGAAGATTTAGGATATTGAGGACGAAAGTCAAATTTAACTTAAAGGGGTGAAGAGTAAACGGGCGTTTGTATCCGAGTTATTCATTTTTCAACACAACTTTGACTATTTTAAGAGTTATTCAAACGTAACTACTATTTAAGCAGTCATATTGACTGCATGATTATAAAAAAAATGTTTTTTTTTTTTTTTTTTTTTTTTTTTTGTAAAGTAATAAAATACATAAATATTTACTAAAAATTATTTTTACAAAAACTGACTTCTACATTTATAAATGTGGTGGTATAGTCTACAATCACACGAGAAGTGGCTTTGACAAGCCTCTTCCGGAAAGTTCAATTCCCACAGGGAGAGTTCAATTCCCACAGAGAGACGCATCTAAATTGCAAATAAAAGAACCCTGTCGGCATTTCTTTCCAGCATTTGTGCTGGATCCATTTATGTTAATAACCATTTACTCGAAACTAAATAAGACGTTGAAAAGGTCTCTAAAGATTGAGTAAATCAACATATCCAACTAAAGTTCAGTTAATGCTTCCCCAAAAATGATCGAATTGCATTATACCACGTGACGTAGGAGGGGTAAAGTCTCTTCTCGTTTTGGTCGAGTTATTGAGCATGTATAATGCAGTATATGTTAAATAAATGATTTGTGAATACAAATTTTCCAACCTTCTTGAGTTGTTTTGGATGTAAATACGCAGAAAATGTCTCTAAAAATTGAGTAAATCAACCTACCAGCTAAAGTTCAGTTAATGCTTTACCAAAAATGATCGAATCGCCTTATACCACGTTACTTAGGAAGGGTAAAGTCTGTTCTCGTTTTGGTCGAACTATTGAGCTTGTATAATGCAGTATATGTTAAACAAATGATTTGTGCATACAAATTTTCCAACCTTCTTGTGTTGTTTTGGATATAAATACGCTGAAAAGATCTCTAAAAATTAAGTAAATCAACCTAACCAGCTAAAGTTCAATTAATGCTTCCGCAAAAATGATCGAATTGCCTTATACCACGTTACTTAGGAAGGGTAAAGTCTGTTCTCGTTTTGGTCGAACTATTGAGCTTGTATAATGCAGTATATGTTAAACAAATGATTTGTGCATACAAATTTTCCAACCTTCTTGTGTTGTTTTGGATATAAATACGCTGAAAAGATCTCTAAAAATTAAGTAAATCAACCTAACCAGCTAAAGTTCAATTAATGCTTCCGCAAAAATGATCGAATTGCCTTATACCACGTGATGTAAGAGGAGTAAATTCTCTTCTCGTTTCGGTCGAACTATTGAGCATGTTAATGGTAATTTTAATTAACGTCGTACTAGAGCAACACTATGGGCTATTGACGACGGTCCGGGATCAGTCCCTTAAGGAAAATATACGAGAACAACACCTCGTAATTTTGAACCAAGGTCAGATGACGAGGCAAAACCTGAGCAGGCACCCCACTCTCCAAACTTTCACACCAACCCAACGTGAGGACTTTCGGCCACGAAAGATTGAAGGTGCACCAGCCGCCTCTACACCATACTCTTACAAACATCCGGACCCGGATTCGAACCAGGAACCTTCAGATCTAGAGGGTAACACCTTAACCACTCTACCGGTTGTTCGGCCTATTGAGCATGTATAATACATATATGTTAAACAGTATATCTAACATAACAATACAGTATATGTTAAACAAATGATTTTTTAATACAAATATTCCAACCTTCTTGAGTTTTTTTGGATATAAATACGCTGAAAAAGTCTCTAATACGCAGAAATGGTCTCTAAAAATTGAGAAAATCAACCTATTCAGCTAAAGTTTAGTTAATATTTCGTCAAATATAATCGAATCGCCTTATTCCATGTGAAGTAGGAGGGGTAAAGTCTCTTCTCGTTTTGGTCGAACTAATGAGCATGTATAATGCAGTATATGTTAAACAAATGATTTGTGAATACAAATTTTCCAATCTTCTTGAGTTGTTTTGGTTACAAATATTCCCATAACGACACAAATTTCCAAAACTGGATAGAAAAATGGAATTTTACAAAAGTCATATTCATCAACTATGAATAGAGTTATTTTGATCAATCATCATTAAGGTCATGTTAATAAATCAACAACGGAGTCATATTGATCAATCATCAATGGAGTCATATTGATCAATATTCAATAGAGTCTTATTGCCCCTCCCCCCGTTTTTTAAACCTGTAATATAAATCTCCGTCTGCATTAATGGTTCAAACACAAAATGCCGTTCAAAAAATAACCAATCTGTAGTGGGAAGGATAGGGTATCCCGCATTGAAGCATCAAATATTTTTATGAGATAGAATTTAACTGCTGATAGCTCTATCTTTGCAAATACATATTTAAAGAATTGGATGTTAAAATTTGGTACTTCAGCATCGTAGAACACTAACAGAGCATGGAGATAAAACAAACCCTTAAAAGTCATAAAAATTTTGATTGCACTGCAAATGTTTGAGATATGAAATTGAGAGAACGTTTGTTTGAGATATGAACAGATTTATGTTTTAAAAAATATCATAGTAATATTATTAAGATAATAAATTATTTATATTTTAGGTCGTATTTAGTTCCAAAAAGACAACCGGTTTGTTATTTAATTGGATAATCAAGCGAAGGCAACATTTTTGGGAGTTTATCTGATAGAAGCTTGAAGTTCATCTGATTTACTAGGCTGCCACAAGCAAAGCACTTATGAAATGTACAGGGTGATTCATAAGTACGTATACAGTTTCTAGATGCTGTAAAACACAGTTTAAGACGGTCCCCAAATGCAAACTGTTAGCTAGGTATACTCATAAAGTTTGTGTCCCCCTTCCGAGCGATGTGACGTAGGCGATAGAGAGCGTGTCACGGGACTAATCAGTCACAATGGCTGCGTCTACAGTGGGTAATTGGTAATTTATTTTAGTTAACGTCGTACTAGAGCAACACAACGGGCTATTGACGACGGTCCGGGATCAGTCCCTTAAGGGAAAGATTCGAGGACTTCACCTCGTAATTTTGAACCACGGTCAGATAACGAAGCAACACCTGAGCTGGCACCCCACTCTCCAAACTTCCACACCAACCCAACGTGAGGACTTTCGGCCACGACAGATTTAAGGTGCACCAGCCGCCTCTACACCATACGTTTACAAACATCCATGCCCGGACCCGGATTGCGTCTACAGTTGGAAAGGCGTTTTGTGTTCTTGAATTGATCAAATAAAATCTGTCACCGTTTTGCAACGGCATTTTAGATCACGATTTGGAAAAGATTCCGAGAACCTCCGACCAGAAAATTCATCAACGATTTGTTTCAAGAATTTGAAACTACGGACTGTTTATGCAAAGTTCCAAAGCCAGGACGACCGTGAGTGTGCATCGGCAGATGTCATCAAAAACTTTATACATCCAATTGGAATATAAAGTCGAAAAACTTTATTCTCCAATTGGATGGTGCACCATTACATTGGTCAGGTGACATGCGAAATAATCTCTATTAACATCTTAACCGTTGGATTGGACGAAGCCCCAACTACAGCATGCCACTAACCCAATAGCGAATGTTGGCCATTTAGCCCGACAGTTTGAGACAATTTGGCAATAAATTCAGCTGGACACCATCCGGGAACTTTTTCAGTCCATGCGACGCAGGGTGATAGTTTCAGGGTTCCCACTCTTTTTTTCTAACTAAAAATAAGGACTTTCTAAGCATTTTCTAGGACAAAATAAGGACTTTATAAGGACTTCCATAAAACATTATTGAAACCGTATTACACAACGTAATATCTGACTTTCGACCAAATGGGGATGCTCTTACCGATTACTTAATCTTATAAGAATAGTAGTATATAAAAAAATTTAATATTCAAGTCTATTTTCTAAAAATTATTCACAAATAATGCCACACAAAATTGAGATTTTTCAAAATAAGCAGTCTGATTTTTACAAAATTCAGCAGTTAATATGTGGGCATTTACGTGTACACGTATCTCTACTATTATAAAAGGAAGTGTTTGTCTGTCTGTTTGTTTGTTTCTTGCCCGCGAAGTCCTGACGAATCTATGGCACTTACAGCAATGAGATTTGGCATACAGGTAGTCCGAATTTTTTCCAATTTTAGGGTCGAGGCGAAATTTAAAATTAAATCTAGAACATTTTAAAATGAATTTAATAGTTTTTTTCACCATTTTACTGCTAAAAAGAGGTCGGAAATATTCTGAAAAAATATCGTCATTTGAAACCTGAATTTTGTTTTCAAAGGAAAATAAGCACTTTCTAAGGACTATTGATGCAAAATAAGCACTTCTAAGAGCCCTTAGAAATGGAAGGTCAAAATAAGCACTTATAAGCGTTTTCTAAGCACCCGTGGGAACCCTGGAGCTTGGATCCAAGTCAGAGGTGGATCAGCGACTTATTGACTTTATCCTTTTGTAACGGTCAAACTCTGAAATAAATCCTTTTTCTGAAATTTTAATCGTTTTTCTATGTGTATTCTTCACATCCACCAATTTTTATAGCAATAGGACAACTCCTTCTTGATGCGTCGATTTTTTTTTGTTATAGAGTGTTGTACTAGCATAAGTAGCATAAATGATTAAAATTAGTAGCAAAAAGTCTTAAATCCTATATTACAAACAAATCGGTAGCTCAGACACAAATTTTGCTAATTAAGTATGAAAGATTTGTCCAATCCACTTGAAGAGTTACGAGGAGGTGAGGAAAGCGAAATTAACAGTCCTGTTGTTGTATGAACTAGGTATCTCCATGAAAATGGTCCAGATCTTGATAAGCGAGATATCGCGTTCATCAAGTTCTCGTCATTAGAAAACTGTCCAAACACCATCTCGCCAACATAAAAAAAATGGGCAATTCGTTATGACAAGTTATCTCGTCATAAGCTAAATCGGTCAGATATCGACGAACGCCATATCTGGTAGAAACAATCTCTCGCAATATTAAGCCGTATTCAACCAAGAAGGTATGTCCGTAAAGTGCTACTGGGATATATTAGAAATGGGAGAAAAAAAGTATATCAATAGCGATTCTTGCGACGAGGTCAGCGTCGGAGTCAATGGGTTCACGTACGCGTAGCCTTTGATGCATCCCCAGAGAAAGATATCAATGCATCATAAATGGGATGATTGCGATGACTAGGTGACACGCCCGATCCACGGTCATTCTATCAAGCTGGATAAGTACACTTGAGGATGTACATCTCTGTATGAAGTTTGTTTAAAGAGATAAAGTTCTTTCAAACAAACTTTTGAAGTTATTATCCGATAGTTAGGAATTTAAGACGTTGTTATTCAGTAAAGTTAGCTTAAAATATAAAGTAGCATAAATAAAGATTGATATAAAATGATAAGCAGTTTGAATCTATATATACACTACCCTACAATAATGGACCAGACAGCAAGTAATATAAAAAATTTCCAAGTTTTGTTATATTTAGTTTATTTAGGTTTAATTAACCTTAGAAAATATGATTCTTCTCAAATTTGAACAAAATAAATCAATTGGGATAAAACGGGAAGCATATTTCTTCTCTTATTCACTACCCTACAATAATGGACTGGGCTGCAACATGTGATGGTATAAGGGAAATAATACATGCTTTAATAGGGGGATGGTCCCCCACGTGCTGCAAGTACACTAGAAACACATCTGAGCATACTTTCAACAAGGTTTTGATACACACCTATGGCTATTTGTGTCCATTCCTGCTGCAAGAATGTCGCTAGCTCAGCTGTTAATTTCGTAAGTAGTTCCCTTTCGTACTTGGTTACGTAAGAGTCGCTCTAACTCGTCCCACAAATGTGCTATGGGGTTTAGGTCGGGACTCTGAGCTGGCCAGGTAAGACGTTTTACATCCATATCTTGATACCACTGCTTGACAAAGGCTACAACGTCACATGGAGCGTTGTCTTACTGGAAGCAACATTAGTTCATTTCATAAAATTGCCAGAGCGTAGGAAGAACCTGATTGTCCAGAATGTGCATGTAAGCGTCGGCGCTCAATTTACCACGAACAACATACAAAGGCCATACCATGAAAAACACCCTCAAACAAGTAGTTGGATTTTATGCAAATTTTTTCTACGGCGTCTGGTCTATTACTGTAGGGTAGTGTATATAAAAGGATGTTTGTGTGTGCATGTGTGTATATTCTCTATACAAATCTACACCGTTTACACAATCCACATCACATTTGGTACATCTATACTTTAGAGCACTGCTCAAAAATAGGCTATTACTTTCCTCTCTTCAGAACAATCTATAGCACATACAACCATGATAATTGCCAAACAGGTAGTCCTAAAAGTGTCGCCCGAAGCACCAGTTTCAAAATCTATATATATAATTCTCTTACGTGGCACCCAAAAAAGACGTTATTTGTTATCGCGTTTTTGGCAACATTGTACGATTGTTTATTTATCACAAAGCCTCGCGCTTCAATTGAATTTATAGCGTCATCGGATGAAATTTTATTCAAAGAAAATTAATTTTAGTCGAGCTGTTGCAGTTAATAATATAAATCAAAGAAAGCGGAGGATCTTTTCAGGGCCATTTAAAAAAAGGTCCTTTACAGGGCCAACAATTATAGTTCAACAAGACGCTTGCACTACAGCTTTTGACGACAAACTCATTGAAAATGCGTGAGTGGCTCGAGTGCAGGAGTAAATGTATATACAAACAACATGTTGTGTATTCAATTTCCATATCAACAGTCACATTTCGAGTCAAAATTTGCTCAACGTTTTCATTTGAACTGGGATTCCAGAATTACTGTAAATATCTTTTCTGAAAAACATAAAAAAAATTTAGATTTGAAAAATATTTTTTTTGGAATATCATATTTTGTAAACAATTCCTTCTGCTAGGACACATGTCTTCATTGATGCGAGCGAAGCGAGAATATGTTCGCGCAGCGAACCAGTGAGGATTGCGGAGTAATCCTCCGAGGGTTGGCGAGCGTTAGCGAGCAGGGGGCAGGCCCCCTAGTGTTAAGTTTGTTTTCTTGCAATAATTAACTAGTGACAAGGAAGCACGTTCTACAGGAAACTTAACAGGTAAATGTAGTGGTTATATTTGAACACTTCTAAATTTCATAAATCATTATAGTCTTTGTCAATATTTTTCTAATGTGTTTTCGAATTGCTCTATTTCAGATCAGGATGTCGAAATTCAACACTTTACGCATCTTTCATTTTTTAGAATTCTGCATTTTTCATCCGAATTTCGTTTTAGTTTAAGTATTATTCTTTTGTATTTTGTCCTATTCTTTTGCATATTGTAATATATTATTCAGGAATTAAATGGACATATTTGCATCCGAAGTAAATTGTAGAGGTTATAAAAAGTTAAAACGAAGTTGAAAAGTATTTTCCGTACAACTTAAATGATTGAAGTTAAAAAGTATTTTCTCTACGACTTTTAAATGGTTGCATTTTTCTATGTAAGAAAATTATAATTATAATTCATTTTTTTAATCAACATTTAACCATTTCAACCCGTGCAACGCGGAGGTATTCGTGTTATGACATAAAACGTGATCTAAAAGTTTGATAAATTACCAAAAATCGATGGATCCCAGACCAATAATGTTTTATTAACTGCCGATGCTGCTCAATTGTAAAGCAAAACACATCTGTACTATAACATCTAAAATTTTACTAAAGAGAATCCATTGTAGGTTAAGGGACATTTGAAACCAAAATTTAAAAATTTGGAAGTATGAAGAATTCTTTATATGCACTTAAATACACACAGATGATTTCAAGGATTATCTAAACATTCGAGTAAATAAGAAAACCAGTAGCGGTGAGATATTTTGAAATCAGAAAAATGTCAAAAAATCGCAATCGGAAAAATAATTTTCTTGGTTAACTTTTTATACTTACTAGGGGTCCAAACCCCTGCTCGCTGACAATCGCCAACCCCCGGAGAATTGCTTTGCAATCCTCATTGACTCGCTGCGCGAACCTTGCTAGCTCTGCTCGCATCAATGAAGACCTGCGCCCTAGCGGAATGAATTGTTTACAAAATATGATATTCCAAATATTACGGTATTTCTACTGTCTTCATATTCGTCAAACGAAATGAGAGTACCTCAACTCAAACATGCACGTTTTCTACGATTGCTTTTAGTTCTGCCATTACGTCTTGCATCTCTTTCAATTAACCTTTCATAGGGTTGTCTTGTCGACATTTTTTTATTTCTGTAATAAGATTTAACAATTAGACTAAAATTCATTTTTTCAATAAAATTTCATCCGATAACGCTATAAATTCATTTGAGGAGCGAGGCTTCGTGATAAACAAACGACCGTACAGTTTTGCCAAAACGCGATGACAAATGACGTCTTTTTTGCTTGCTACGTAAGAGAATTATATATAAAGATATACTACATGTTTTATATTGTTGTCTGTGTAACTCCCTCCCAAACGGAAGTAATTTAAAAATTATTTTCTCTGTTCTCAGAGTTTTATATCAATTAATTTTTGATTTTGATATTAAGAAATCGATTTGGTGTTAATGAAAATACGCTGCACCTATAATTATATCTGCTTCCTACCTCCCCTTAATCCTCAATGTATCACATTTCGAAGCAGTATAATATTGATTTTCTTCCATAACAACGGGCTGCAGTAGCTCGGTTGGTAGAGTAACGTATTTGCAAACGGAGAGTTGCGAGTTCCACTAAAACCAAAGACCGTCGCGTACAAAAAAGGCTGGTGCACGATAAATATGTCGTTTGCTCAAATGTCCTCACGTCGGTGTGGTGTGGAAGTATGGAGAGTGGGGTGCTGGCTCAAGTGATTCAAAATTACGTGGTGTTATCCTCAAATCTTTCGCATTGGGATGAATCCCTCGCCAATCGCTCGTTGTGTTGATCCCGTGCGACGTTAATTAAAATACCAACTACAACGCACATGACTAAATAACCGCACCTATTGATTCAGAATCCTAAATAAGATTAAATATTTTATGTATTGAACAGGAAAGTCACAATTGGTTACGAGTCATACAGAGAAGACTGCGGATTACAAAATGAAAATAAAATTTGAGCTTTTTCTAACATTATATATCATAGTTTCTATAACGTTTTTGACTCAAAGACCTCTTTTCAAAGACAACTTGCTTCGTCGCATCCGTCCCCGAAGAATTAACTACTAATAAATTACAAATATGAAGCTGTGCCTATGATTTGTTTAAATTTCATCAAAATGTATTGGTGGCTTGCTGTAATTTTCGAATTCCAAAAGGCTATTATGGAAATAAAAGAACTTACAACTGAAATTATAAAAATATTGAAATGAAATGAGCAAAAAAAATTAATTTCACATTAGATTGATCACTAATATGAGCAATTACTGTCAAAATTAAACGGTAAAATTAAAAACAATCTCTAATGGAAAGGGTGTGCCCATGGTATTGTGTTACCCATGTGTGTATGAGTCGCTAGTTTCGTGAGCAGAATCCTGAAATATCCTGTCAACTATTTTCATTGAGAAATATTTTTTTTTATTAAAATCATCTTTAACAATGGGCACCACTATTGAGTGTATGGTCATTAGATTGATCACTAATATGAGCTATTACTGTCAAAATTAAACGGTAAAATTAAAAACAATCTCTAATGGAAAGGATGAGCCCATGGTATTGTGCTACCCATGTCTGTATGAGTCGCTAGATTCGTGAGCAGAATCCTGAAATATCCAGTCAACTATTTTCATTGAGAAATATTCTTTTTTTTTATATTAAACTCATCTTTAACAATGGGCACCACTATTGAGTGTATGGTCATTAGATTGATCACTAATATGAGCTATTACTGTCAAAATTAAACGGTAAAATTAAAAACAATCACTAATGGAAAGGATGAGCCCATGGTATTGTGCCACCCATGTCTGTATGAGTCGCTAGTTTCGTGAGCAGAATCCTGAAATATCCAGTCAACTATTTTCATTGAGAAATATTTTTTTTTTAAATTAAAATCATCTTTAACAATGGGCACCACTATTGAGTGTCTGGCCAAATTGATTAGTTTTCGTTACAATAGTTTTAAGCCGCAATGATTTAGCATCTCACTGCCCAAACTTATCTTATTCCTCATTTTCCCATGCTCAAGTCCATCATATACTCCCAAGATTCCTTTAGTGCTCACGGAAAGTAGAGTACACTTTGAAAAACTTCTATACATCAATACAGTTTTACTTGATTTCCACACACATTGTTTTACACTTACAATTCATTTTATCATTCATTAAATTAGTTTCCCAGCAACAAATGCCAGATCAACCGGTCTGGTGGTTAATGTGTTAGCCTCTAGATCGGTAGGTTCCTGGCTCGAATCCGGGTCAGTGCATGGATGTTTGTAAGCGTATGGTGTAGAGGCGGCTGGTGCACCTTAAATCTATCGTGGCCGAAAGTTCTCGCGTTGGGTTGGTGTGGGAGTTTGGACAGTGAGGATACAAACTCAGGTGTTGCTTCGTCATCTGATCGTGGTTCAAAATTATGTGGTATTGTCCTCAGATATTTCCCTTAGCGGATTGATCCCGGATTCTCGTCAATACTTACCAATTACCAGCAACAAATGGGTTTTATTCTTGTCAGGTTCAAGCGCTTTCATTGTGTTTTTATATATATACCATGAACAATTATTGTCCTTTTGACTTAAAATCCAATCAATCTACACACTCAGCTACAAACGTTTTGTCTGGTAGCTCAAGCTACTTTAATAGACTAACCTAAATAGGTAAGGTGATTGAAAAAAGGAATAATATATTAATATTGGACGGACATGGTTTCATTTAATTATCTTATCACTGAATAATTTAATTCGCGTATTTTTTTATACATCAACGGGATTTCGTATAACTACCCACTTTTACGTGCCATATCTCATTACTGATGAAATTAAAACATGACCATGAACGGTTCTTATATGTTAAGAGGATATAATTAGCTTCACTAAGTGATAATTTGGATACTTGCCAAGAAATGGAAAGTAACAAATCATAACGATTGCTTTTTAACCTAATGGGTTTAAAAAGACGATTTGAGTTGGAAACAAATACATAATAGATTACAAAACAATTATTGCTTGCAATTATATCCGGTTGTGTTACTGAATCTTTTTTATAAAAACATCGTAAATATGTAATACTGTTGACCATTCCAAGTAAACTAAATTGAAATCTAAAACAGGAACTAGACTTTTTAATAAAATATTCCACATAAATGGATAGAATTCTTCTACACAAACAGCAAAATGATAACGATAAATATTAATTTATTTCTAGGCGAATATTAAATAAAATATTATAGTTTTTGAATCTCCGATCATAATTAAGTGCAATAGTCCCATAGCAGCATTAGAAAATATGCATATAAACGACTGCTTGTTCGTCTTAAGACGTATTACTAGAATTCTTTCTCTTCACAGAAATAATACCCACAAGGAATGTTTTCACACATGTACGATTTGGGTAATTATCTATCTTTGTCAAAGGTTCTTCAGAAATTCTAATACTTCTACTTACTTTGATTAGTTGCAAATATTCTAATTAATTGAGAAATAAATAATCAACGATGTAAGACTTCACTTGTGTGCAGTTACTGTCACCAAAAATATTGTTTGTAACACATGCAATGCAAGGCAGTATTCACCAACTTAGGTATTCTAATAAAGCCTAAATGCAATTAATATAAGACTAGAACTATTCAATTTATTTTCTATTATAATTCTCTTTTTTAGGTGAATTTTAAAAGATAAATCTTGAAATCTTATATTTGAAAACGTTAAAACGTTATTTTTGTGAAGAGAAATTCTATTTCATCTCTAATATAAAATTATTTTACCTATAAGTCAGGTTTCAATGTCTATCTATTTTGAATTAATGGAAGCAAACATAGGAATTTTTTTCAATGAATAATATACAATTATAAATTATAATTTTTTACTTAAGGCATAGTCGCCTTGTTAATATCACCATGGTATTATGTAGAGTTGCTCTCAAAATTCATTATCCACCAAGAACATATATTTCAAACAAACAGGAATCTATGCTAATTAAAAGGAAGTTTCTCTATTTTCTGCGTGCAAAGAAAACTGACGAATCTATGGCACTTACAGTAATGAGATTTAGCATACAGGTAGTCCCAAGTTTTTGTAATATTTTGGTCGCGCCGAATATTAAAATTCAATCTAGAACATTTTAAAATGAATTTAATGGAATTTAATTATTATTTTTTTTTCTGTGGAAAAAGGCGACAGCATAAAGAGATGGCAGATTCTAAATTTATCTTTTCTGTGTTTCCGTTTGAACGCTTTCAGCCGAAGAACAAAACAAATAAAAAAAGTTTTAACTGGAGTTATATAGTTTTTTTTCTATCTCCTAGATCGTTGAAGATATAATAAAAATTTCAACGGATTTGAAATCGACGGAAGATTTTACCATAGATCGATAATTAGCAATATAATTTTATTTTTATAAATATTTTTTAAATTATTGACTTTTATATTTTTTCCAATGCGAATTTGACCTTCGCTATCGAGATCACAGATTCCGTTTCCTATTTTTTAAATTGTAACTTTTTAATTTCTGCAATACGATTATGGGAATTCGTTGCAATTAACGGGGGTTAGCGAGCAGGGATCACACGTGACACTACGAAAAGAACTGTTACGGGCAACGCCGTGCTACCCAAGCAGTGGCTAGTAAATAATATTTTCAACTTAATTTCCAAGGAGTAATAAAGTAGGTACTTTGTACAATGTATTTATCTCAAAAACCAATTCCATATTATCTATAATACTGAATTTATTTACCTTCTTAACTAAATATTGTTTATACGAGACGAAGATGTGAGTTGGTTCACAATCACCACTTTTAACTGTTTGGGGCTACAATTAGAAGGAGAAGTTAAGAAATTTCATTCGGGAAATTAAGGGAAAATGAAATAATACCAATTGAAGAATATTTCAAAAGAAAGTGCTCAAAGTGTTTGAATCTAGGGTCAATTTAATTTGCCCTTAGATTACTACAGAGATGGACAGATGTGACACAGGTGAAAACTAGTTGACCAGCAGTTTATGTATCATACAAAGCACAAATTATGAACCCCACCACAATCTAAGGGCTTCAATGAGTTTGAAAACTTATGGTCCAAGTAAGAAACTAAATGGCTACTACAGAGGCTGTTCGCACATTTTTTTAAACGATTTTGGTTAGCGGTAATAAAAAATCGTTTGCTGCAAAAGAAATAATAGCAGTTGTACTATGTTTCTAAAAGTCAAATTTATCGTCTGCGATTTGAGAGTTTTGTTTTTATTCAAAATGGTGTTTTTAACGAAGCAATGGTTCGAAGGCTATATTATGCTCTTTCCGGAGAGAAATATTTATATTCCGTTATCCTAAACGATGTGAGAGTCATGGTTTTGTGATATCTAAAGCGTCGATAGGTAATATCGTCAATAAGAAAGGAAAAAAACGTCAAATTGGAGCCTCAAGTGAGACAAAAATTCCAAACAAGTATCCAAAGAAGAAACGGACATCTTCGACTATTGCAAAGGTACGTTGTTTAATGTTAAAAGAAAATCCCCCTAGTCAAAGTACAGTTGCAAAATCATTAAAATGCTTGGTGTCCACTGTAAACAAAATGATAAACGATGATTTAAATCTTAAGAAAGCGAAACAATACAATGTGCATCGTCTTTCTCCAAAGCATATCGCTGAACGCAGGACACACTGCCGAATTCTATATGAAAAACACTTATCCAAAGAAAAATGGAAAAAAATTGTCACAATAGATGAATCATGGGTGTATTTAAATGATTGCAGCAAAAAAAGAGCCATTTATTATTATAAAAGGGGAGAAAAAAATTCAAGTACATGGTTCACAGAATCGAAAGAAGGTTTTTCTAAGGGATTCATGATTGTTGCTGGTTTTTCATAAAAACACCAGATTAACTCCAAATACTATCAGGAACATATTTTATCGCCAATTTTTCTGAATGAAATACCATCGCTTTACCCACAGTGCCGTCAATCTGTGGGACTCCATCAAGACAAAACTAGCAGTCACACATCAAAATCCACTGTAAATTTCCTAAAAGAAATGGAAACAACCTGTATAAAAGCCATACCCTTCACTGATATCCCTACTAAATCTCCCGATGTATCACCTATGGATTTTTGTGCTTTCGGACTTTTAAAATCTGCATTATCCAAACGTCGTCCCACAACCCTTACAGGACTCTGGAAAGCTGTTCAGGAGGAATAGGATAGAACACCTCTTCTGACACTTCAAAAAGCATTATTATCCTGGAAATTACGGTGTCGAAAGATAGTTCAGAATAAGGGCTATCAAATAGAACATTTAAAACACAAGAATTTTATGTAATTTAGTTTTGGGAATACAATATACATTGTCTAAAAAATGTGTGAACAGCCTCTGTAATCAGGAATGCAAACAGGAAAGAACTTAACCACCTCGGTGGTTCTCTTGACGAGGTACCTCATCATAAGCAAAACTGACGCAATCGTGATGAATAATATTTCTCGTCAATAGCAAAACTGACCAGATCGTGTGATATCGTAATCATCAAGATATTTTGAACTGACGAGATATCTCGGCGAACCACTTGTAAGGTTAATAATGATTCTGGGAGAGACATTAACAAAGATACTCTGTAAAACAACACCCATTTCTTATGACCATAATCACCCAGTCTACCAACCAGGGCTAAATGCCAAAAATCAATTCGAAGTTTTTATTTCAGCCCTGTTTCAAATGTGGTGGGTGTATATTCAATTTTATTACGCGAAGATGTGTACATTTGATATTTAACCTTCGAAGTGGTTTCGACGAAGTAGCTCGTCCATCAATTTTTGATCAATTTTTCTAATGACTACATAATACGATATCAAAATATATATTGCCAAATTTATAATGACAAGATTAAGATCTGGTCGATTTTATTATGATAACGAGATATCCCATAAAGATTTGGTCACTATGTTAATACCAAATAATAATAAAACCACCAGAACGAGGAAAAATAATATTTAAAGTATAGTACGATAGTGGATTTTTAGCTCAATAAGTTTCTAAATATGGACTTAACCATTCCAAAATTAAGATCACAGATTATTATTCGTTACCCAATTTCGGATCTTTAAAAATGCACCTGCTTGATGTATGCTCAATTCCATCGGCCATTTTATGCTATCGGATGACAGTTAATGTAATCGGATGACTCCTTAAACATTGCTTGCCTGTGTGTGTAAATTTTGAACTACGTTTAAAATATTAAAAATCCTTATCTATCTACTTTACACCCAAATAGTTTAATCGGGAAAAGAAACATATTTAGAGTTGTGCTGAGATCCAAACGATTTTATATTTATTTTTGTATCCAGACGACCTTTGAAAAAGACTTGAATGAAACTTCTACAGAACAATTGCCTTTCAAATATTCCGAAAATAGCATTTTCAGAACGAGCCGCACGAACTAACCAAATTGAAAGGATTATATTTAGCTTTCCGAGGAAATTTACGATTTTTGTGCTTTTGAAAGAATCTGGTTCCTTAGAGATTTATATACTAATAAACATTCTTCCTTACCGATGAATATGTATACTGATGAGCATTCTTTACTACTGATTAACATTTATGCTGATGAACTTGAATTATTTTGCTCATTCAAGAGAATTTCAGTACATTACAATCTTTTATGAAACTAAACGCTCTTAATATTTATATTATATTGAATTTTATAGTATGATAATATTTTATTATGAACAATTCAGAAATTAATATTGTTTTTGTGTCATAGAAATTTACTCCTGTAATACCAAGTTACAGAAATTTCATCTCGTTACTTAAACCACGAATAATATTTTCTTCTTCATTGGTATTAGTCAATAGTGTGAAGGGTATATATAGAAAGGTGAAAAGGGGGGTTTAAACCTACATTTCAATCAAAGGGTTTACAAGCGTTTTATCATATTTTTGAAAAATGTTTTTACTTCTCTTTCAAAACCAGTCTAAACTTGTTTATTAAATTTAGTTTATTTAACTTCATTTCTAAAATGGAAAACATTAACGAGTAATACATTAGTCTTAGCATTTGTAAATGGAATTGGTTTTACTTCAGTAATCAAGGAATCCTATCAATTCTTAATACAACGATAGGTAACTTGGTATGGATTTTAAAAGAAAATGTTTAAAGAAATTCATATTACGAATGAAGTTTAAAACATTATGTTAATAGTAAAAAACGAGTTATTCTAAGCTTAAAACTTGTTCTAAAAATTTTCTAGCTGTATTTAGTTGATAATTTCTGACCTTTACAGTGTTCAAAAATTTTCACACGTAATTATTTATAATTGCTATCTATAAGATTCTTCATTGGTTATACACATTTTATGAACATAAAAGTTAATGATAAAAGCAACAAATAAAAATATTTTAATCCGTGACATTTTTATGTTATAATTATATTTTAACAGATTGTAGTATTGTTTGAAGTTTAAATTCAATTTCTTCAAAAGTTAATTGAATTGATTCGTAGCTGATAAATGTAAGTAAACGGATTGTTCATAGAACATATTAACATTAGTTTTCTCACTAATTAGCTTTTCCATTAAAAGGACTGAATCAAAGCACACTTCATAAAAGTTATATTTTCAACTATCCTAAACTTACATTTGTTTTAAAAGATTTCTTACGATGTATTATACAATAAATAAAACGATGGAATATATTATTCTTAAACCTTACGTTTCTACGAACAAGTTCATGATACATAATACTGGTTTCGATGGACATAATATGTATAATTTTTATCATTTTGAGCGTGAAACTGAAACTTTTTAAAAATACCCGTTGTAAAATCTAAAAAACTTCCAAATATGAGTAAAATAGATAAAATCATGTCAAAAATTCGTTAATACTTATTTTAGTGAGCCAAAACGTCCACCATAATCAGTATAAAAAGTGCCAATCCGAAATAGTTATAGACGATTTTTTACATATTTTGAATCTTTATTAAAGTCATGTTTGAATAGTTATGATTCTTACTACCAGTTTCACTAAGGCTTCTTCTGTTAATACTAAGTACATGTTTTAAATATTTGTGAAAAAAAGAAATGAACCTTGATAAATTAAAAAAAAATATTTTTGGACATTTTGAAATCCAAATCAATTAAATTATTAAATTTATGACTTGTGTTCTAGATGAAAAAAAAACATTGAGTGAAATTAAAATTCCATGATCATTGCAACGCATGCGTGAAAAAAGATATTTTGTTAAATTATTTATTATATAAGAACGATTATTACTAAAACTACGAATATAATAAAAAGTAGACATTTCTCCAATCAATGCAACTGAATGGCATGCTAAAAGTGCAATTATTTGTTATTAAAGTGAGATAAGTATAATCATAGGGTGCAAAGTGAATATAAAGGCCATAAATACTTATGATATTAGTAATTATATTTTTAACAATTATAAAGATATCTAAGAAATGTGATAGTCTTTAACAAATAATCCGAATGACCGAAAATTTTAATTCGATTAATAAATTATGCATAGATTAATATTGAAAACGTTTATGCAAGTTTCATAAAGATCAACTTTAAATTTAAATTAAACAAATTGAAACTCAGCATCCGGAAATAGTCGAAATAGAATTGTTTTACTCAGACTATATTTTACTTCTGTCTTGAATTTTTATAAAATTTATTAATTTGAAAGCATATCTTTGTAGGTTTTGCTTATGACAACATTCCGTAATGTTTCAGCCAACTAAAACGAATCAAACAGTTAAATAAATTTTAATAAAGTACACAATTACAAAATTATAATTCTTTAATGAGGAGGGAGGACTAGAAAAAACTTTAAAACATTCTAACTCAAAAAAGATTATAAATAGAATTTCTTAAATATGGCACCGATGGCTACGGACATATACAAAAATGAGGGACTATGTATTGAAAATTTGTTCCGTAGACAGCTTACTATTTAAACTATAGAACTATCGGTATATATTTCTGATACTTATTTCTTTAGCATTAATATAAACCTTTTTAAAGGTATTTCGTCACACAACACTCAAAGAAATTTAAATTCATGACTTAAATCGATTCAGAAAATTGAAGGAATGTATTTTGTTAAACAATAATTTTTTATCATATAATTAAAAGTTTATTGTTTAAATAAAAATTATATTTTTAATGTACATTGAATGGTCTCTATTATAAATTCTAAATAAATCGAGGCGCTTTTCATAATCGTCACTGATGAAATATTTACATAAAAGGTCTAATTTTTCTTTTGTCTCAAATATCTTAATGGACAAAAGAAAAATGCAATATATGATCATTAGGTATAAACAAGATTGATTAAGCTATATAGAAAAATGTAGGAAAGGTATTTTATGAAACAATGCAACAGATAAATAGTTGAGTATCATTTCTTATTGTTACTCATTAAAATGTCTTTGAATTGTTTCAAATAAAAATTTAACCACAAGTATTAACTAATTAACTGGTTGAAATATTGAAAACTTTTTATTTATAGCAAGAAGAAATCATTAGATAATTAGTTGATAGCAATTTAATGTTTACACTGTAAATAATATATCCACATTACAAATATATAATAAATTATAAGAAGTTTCGATTATAAAAAATAATACATATTTGTCTTATTCATACCATCGAATCATTTTAACAACAAAATTACTAAACGAAACTTCAAAAACACTTTTCTAAAAAACGTAACTTTTGATAATTTCGCTACTTTATCTTAAGTCCCGACAACTGTTTAAAAATGTGTAACAACAAAATACGTTTTCTTCACGATATTCTTAACACAATTCTGTCAAAAACAACATCAGGGAAAAAAAAAACCACAAAAAGTTGCGCAACACAAAACTTTAAAACAAACTTTCCTACCTCCCCAAAACTTTCAGTCGAGCAGCAAACCTCCGTCTTGTTCGAGAGCTTAATTTTGCTTTCTTTTATTCCACAAGGAAAAACGGCAAAACTGAGCAGCAGGCGAAAATAATTTTTCACTTTCCCTACTCCAGGACACGAACTCGGAAACGCAACTGCGATTTAATTCAAGAGGGCAGCGGGAAATGTCAGACCCTGCCGATTCGAGTTGCTCGGTAACTGTATGGATCCGGAAGCCAAAAATTTTTTGGTCGATAGTTGTTGGAGTGGAATTGGCGTGAGGTAATCTTCGCGGGCGCCAAACGCGACGCTCAAATTCGCCAACTATACTAACTATTAGAAGTATAAAAGAAAGTTTTGACTACCCGTGTAAAAAGTTTCTGCGATGGAATCTGTGTCTATCTGAAGATACTAGGATAGTTCGGGGTTTTCGGACGGGGACTTTAACGTTAGGGGTAAAAGAGATAAACTTTCCCCCTCGCATGTTCTACTTCAAAGATGCATCAATGCGTTGATTTAATACTTGACGAATCTTTATGTTCCGTTACATTTGAAAGACGCTAAAAACAATGTAAGGTTTTTAATCGATAGCTCAACACCTATCGATTTGAATCTTCCCTGCTTAACTTCAATCAGTTTCGTTTTTGAGATGGAATCTGAGCTTATTCGAAGGTTCTAGGAGGAATTCAGAATTTTAAGATTGAGACCAGAGTGTTGGGTAAAAAAGGCTTAGACTATTCTTTCTTGTGCATTTCTTCATAGAATTCGCAACTTGATTTTTACTTGATCAGATATTTTATTTTTAGTTAAAATTTAAGGTTACGAAAAACAAAATTAAATCTTTAACTCTGTGATAGGGTTAACACGCATAGAACCATTTTAAACTGCTTTTTTACTGTCAGTTTGGGTTTTTTTTGATAGAATCTGCGCTGATCCGAAGGTACTTGGGGGAATTCTGGGTATAGGACGGGGACAACTGCGTTATGTTTATCTTATGAGGCATTAACGAGTTGATTTTATACTCTAACAAATATTTTATGTTAGATTTAAGGCACCAATAATAAAAATAAGATCTTTAACCCTGTGTGAAGTTAATACGCATATAACCATTTTACAATCTTTGCCTGATTTCTAACCAATTTTTTGGGATGCTGAAAACATTATACTGATTGGCGCATTTTGTAATCAAGTTTTTTTTTAAAGATTTTTAAATATCTCTCTGTTAAAAATGGGCAACTTCTATAAATAACTTAACTCTTCTGGTGGTTGTCGTTTCGACGAGGTATCTCGTCATTAGCAAATTTAACTGGATCTTGGTGACCGAGATATCTAATCATTAGAAGAAAAATTACCTGATTTTAATCACGTCATCATAAAGAAAATTGGCAATGTCTTGACAATATTCTCGTATTTCGTCATTAACAGAATTGGTTGGATCTTGATGAACGAGATATTTCGTCGAAATCAAAACAATGAAGGTGAAATGTATATAATTCTTTTGGGTAGAGGTAATTAATCTGACTTTATTAATCATAAAAAAATTTACTAATAAAATTAATTAACTAATTTAGTCCTTTTATAAAATAAATGGATTATTCTAAACAGTGCTTAGTTTGTGGCTTACTAGAGTACAATAAACACCTGCTGAAACAATATTGACTATTGTGTTATAACAATGAATTCGAAACGTAACAATGACGACCTTGCACCAGTGAAGAAAATGCTCATTTCTGTGTTTTATTAATAGATCGATCGTCAAAATGTTCTAAAACGACAATTAAAATCCATAAAATGGACGTAATTATATACAGAGGCTGTTCGCACATTTTTTGGCGCTTTTGGTTAGCGGTAATAAAAAAATCGTTTGAAATAATTGCAGTTATACTATGTTTTTAAAAGTCAAAATTATCGTCTGCAGCTTGAGAGGTCTGTTTTTATTCAAAATGGCGTTTTTAACGAAGCAGTGGTTCGAAGGCTACATTTATGCTCTTTCCGAAGAGAAATATTCATATTCCGTTATCCAAAAACGATGTGAGAGTCATGGTTTTGTGATATCTAAAGCGTCGATAGTTAATATTATCAACAAGAAAAGAAAAAAAACGTCAAATTGGAGCCTCAAGTGGGACACAAATTCCAAACAAGTATCCAAGGAAGAAACGGACATCTTTGACTATTGCAAAGGTACGTTGTTTAATGTTAAAAGAATATCCCCCTGGTCAAAGTACAGTTGCAAAATCATTAAAATGCTCGGTGTCCACTGTAAACAAAATGATAAACGTTGATTTAAATTTTAAGAAAGCGAAAAAACGCAATCTGCATCGTCTTTCTCCAAATAATATCGCTGAACGCAGGACACGCTGCCGAAATCTATATGAGAAACACATATCCAAAGAAAAATAGGAAAAAATTGTCACAATAGATGAATCATGGGTGTATAACATATTTTATCGCCAATTTTTCTGACTGAAATACCATCGCTTTACCAGCAGTGCCATCAATCTGTGGAACTCCATCAAGACAAAGCTAGCAGTCACACATCAAAATCCACTGTAAATTTAATAAAAGAAATGGAACCAAAAACCGGTATCAAGGCCATACCCTTCACTGATATCCCTACTAAATCTCCCGATGTATCACCTATGGATTTTTGTACTTTCGGACTTTTAGAATCTGCATTATCCAAACGTCGTCCCACAACCCTTACAGGAATCTGGAAAGCTGTTCAGGAGGAATGGGATAGAATACCTCTTCTGACACTTCAAAAGGCATTATTATCCTGGAAATTACGGTGTCGAAAGATAGTTCAGAATAAGGGCTATCAAATAGAACTTTTAAAACACAAGAATTTTATGTAATTTAGTTTTGTGAAAACAATATACATTGTCTAAAAAATGTGTGAACAGCCTCTGTAAAATTTCGTTTTAAATTACCAAAAAGTACGGTAAAAGCACATGACCTCAAAACTCTACGTGACGTCGTTGTGCACCACGATGTAAATGTTTAAGAATGTCTATCGCGTTGAAATTTCATATTGATTGCTGTTATTTTTCAAACAATCAATTAAAATGTTTTTCTTGCTACTTTAACGTCGCTATAAAAGTAAAAAAACCGTTATAGTGCATAGTGACGTCACAAGAAATGGCCTAGGAAAACTAGCGTTTTTGAGATGAAGTAAATAGTGCGAACTTTAAATTTTTTTAATTTAACCATTTCGCGCTACAAAAGTAAAAAAGAAATATACTTTCCATCATATTTTTTCATTTTCTATATTATAAAAATATAAACAAAAAACTTGCAAGTTCCTTATTTCATAATACTTACATATTATGTGTGACCCTCCAAATGTATTCGACGACATATCTCCTTCATCAAGATCTGACTAAATTTGCTAATCACTAGATGCATCGTTATCAAGATATTGCCGATTTTTTCTATGACAACGAGATCCAGATCCTCTTAGTTTTTCTTTAATGACGAAATATGACCATCATGATCTGGGAAGTTTTGCTTATGATGGATACCTCGTTGAGACTACCACCAGGTCCTGGATCAGAAAGTGCTTGAACTGCGACGTTCGTCACAGAACAAAGTCTTTGCAGAACAATTTTTCCGTCATATTATCAAACTTTTGGCCGGTTTTTTTTCAATCATAAGTTACGATGTTCTGCAGTGCAAAGCGCGTTCCTTACCACAGTTGTTTTCTTCTCTAACTACGAAACAACCCCCTATACAGCCCAAAATTACCACAAACGCTCTATAAATAACACATCTTCTATGTCAATGACAAAATGTTTAACTTCATATTCTTAAAGCAGGCCTCGAAATAGATTTTTTAATACAGGTGCACAAGGTGCACCTAAGTTTTTAAATTAGCTGCACAGGTTATATTCTAGGTACACATTTAAAAAAACGTAATATAAGAGCATTGATATAATGTTAACTACTTTATTAGTTGAGTATGTTTAGATAGGTTAGTAGTAGATAGTAAATAAAAATATTTAAACATCTAAATTCTCCCTTGGAAGTTTGGAGAGTGGGGTGCCAGCTCAGGTGTTGCTTCGTCATCTGACCGTGGTTCAAAATTACGAGGTGTTGTCCTCGGATCTTTCCCTTCAGGGACTGATCCCGGACCGTCGTCAATAGCCCGTTGTGTTGCTCTAGTACGACGTTAACTAAAAAAATTACCAAATTACTAAATTATCCCTTCTCCGGCGCACGGCTGTCGCTTCAACAGAGCTATCAGGAAAATGTTTCGATCATCGGAAAGTTCTGGTGGCATGGCACAAGTAAATCTTCCTCCTGTATAAACCCGTTACTGCCCAGTGATTTTGTTTTCGCTTAGTGTGTATTTATAAATTTCAATTATGTTCCTTTAGAGCGAGATAGGTTTGTTTAGCCTTAATAGTTTGTTGTTGTCGTGCGGGCCATATATGGCCCAATTGGGGGTGCCATTGCCCCGGAGGGTTGGACTTCTTCATACATGACACATCCGTTTTACAGGAAGGTCCCTTTAACGCATCCATTCACTCACACATATCGTAATTTAGATCCCAATCAGAGGCCGATAACCCCCTGATCAGGTACCCCCAGAGGTATTGATTTGGTATGGGAACATGAGAGTCTTTGTGACCACGACCTATTTAATGTGACCCAGCCACCATTAGCGAACACGTCGGTCTTTAGCCGGGTCCAAGCGCCCATCTCGCAACCATCAGAATTGCAGGCTCCGCTGAGGACAGAACCCACAGCCCTTCCGACGCTCTACTGACTGAGCCACCGCGGCTCGCTAATAGTTTGTTAAAGCATCAAAATAACATGAAACGTTCCCTCCCCTTTTTAACGTTAGGTGCACACGGCATGTACCTAGCTGGAAAAAATTAGGTGCACAGTTTTATTTTCATGTGCATAGTGCACCTGTCACCCAGGTATTTCGAGCCCTGTCTTAAAGTATGGCCTGGTTTAAATAAATTAAGTTACTTAATTTTGATGTATTTGTGTATTTTATTATATAACTATGTCAGGGCTCGAAATACCCGGGTGCACAGGTGCACTGTGCACATGAAAATAAAATTGTGCACCTAATTTTTTCCCGCTAGGCGCACCTGTGCACCTAATTTAAAAACTTAAGTGCACAAGGTGCACCTGTATTAAAAAATATATTTCGAGGCCTGAACTATGTAATACATATATAGCCGATAATTGTGATTTACGTCTGTTTTTGATTTTACAGCAGTGTTCAAAATTCGTTTAAAATGTCTGCAGATCTATTGCAATTGCTTGAAGTTACGTTTCAGAACACTGAATATAATTCTGCACCTGGGCCACCAGGTATTTTAACATTAGGAATTTTAAAATTATGATAATAAAAGTAGTTTTATACTTACATTGAAGCACTCACATTTCAGATTATATGTAATAAAAATCTATGTAAGATGATGCTACCAATATCCCCCTTTATTGACTTTACCGATAACAAATCAGCATTATGCATGTACACTGTAAACGTTAGTAGTTATGATTATTAAAAATTAAAATATTTTAATCTAGAAACTTTTAAATGAAGATAGATACCTTTTAAATTTTGAAACATAATTTACATGTCTGATGAACTGTTACATATGCATTTAATTTGGCACAGTGATACAAAGTTTGCCATTGCTAGACACGAAAGCGTTAATATGCATAGTTTCAGCTTCAGCGATTTTAATATCGAGTTTAATGTATACTTCTCGTATGTGTTATCTAAAGGAATCTATAGTTGTAGGATGAATAGGTATTTTTCATCAGGAGTTTGTCTAATACCACCACCATCAACACACCTTCTCTTATTCATAAAGGTTTAGATTGAAATTGTGCTTACAAGGGGGGGGGGGGAGGGGTACTCTTTCACCAGCTACGTCTTAAAAATTTTTTTCTGCTTCTTGGACGTGCTTTATGAAGGTAACATTTTGAACATACTACTTATGATTGCATGACGAGAATTGTGAAATACTTTTGATCTCTTAAGATTAAAACTAATTAACAAATATTTATTTTCCTTCGTTCCCCCAATTATTTTAATCGAATCTACTATTATTAACCAAAATATTTTTGAAAATATATTACAGGACAAAATTTATAATTTTTCTCTCTTAAAGCTTTGGGTACTGTATTTTTATATTGAAATAAAATTAGTAATTCAAGTAAACTAAGAATATGATTTAACAGGAAAAGAAGCTATTTTCTAAAATATTCTATATTTTTAGAACAAAGTAATGCGAATGAAATTAAATGTTATGAAAATCAGTTTTTATTTCAATTGAATATGCCTGCAATATTCGATTATAATGATTTTTATAAACTGAATCTAATTAGTCCTCTTCTGAATAAAAGATAAAATGACAAATTTCCTACAAAAGAAAATTACTCTTTAAATATATAGGGTGTCAATAAAGTCTCTACAGTTTCAAAAATTTATTACAAAGGCAAATGAAAAGGCAGATATGTGGAACTTATTACAAAATGAGACGTTTAAGTTTTTTTGGTCTCATTTAATACACCTCTATATAGGCACCTTTAGTTGCACACACATCAAGACGGTACTCGATATCTTGCCATGTTCGCTGTAGCATACCCTCGTCAATGGTGGCAGTGGCATCATCTGCTTTAGATTAATGATGTCCCGCATACTTGTGGGTTCCTGAATGAGACATTCCCAGACTGGTGGATTGGATGGGGAGGTCCAATTCCCTGGCCACCTTGTTCACTATATATCACTCTCCTCGAATTCTTTCAATGGTGTTATATTAAAGATTTGTATGCCATTGCCACCATTGATGAGGGTATGCAACAGCGAACATGGCAAGAAATCAAGTACCGTATTGATATGCTTCATGCAACTAATGGTTCCCATGTTAAATGAGACAAAACGAACTGAAATATATACGTCTCATTTGGTAATAATTTAAACATCTGTCTTTTTATTTTCCTTTGTAATACATTTTTGAAAATGTAAAGAGACTTTATGGCCCCTCTATATTTTACTAACGTAGTAAGTTTAGCGTCAATTCGTTTCTCTTGCATCACGTAGTATATAGAACAATCGGAAAAATGATTTTTTTTTAGTTCCCAACCACAGGAAGAAAAACAAACATCTGTCTTTTTATTTGCCTTTGTAATACATTTTTGAAACTGTAAGGAGACTTTATGGCCCCTCTATATTTTACTAACGTAATAAGTTCACCATAAATTCGTTTATCTTGTATCACTTAGTATATAGAACAATCGGAAAAACTATTTTTTTTTTAAATTCCCAACCACAGGAAAAAAAAACCAATAGCACAATACAAAGATTAGCAACAAAAGTGCGCAAAAAACAAACAATAGGAGATATATACTTTTACTACAGGATAAATTAATAATTTTATAAATAAAAGTAAGCTTTTAATTTAATATTGATTAATCAAATTTATTCAAAAAAGATAATCGAAGGGGAATGTATCGTACATTGGGACAGTTTTAAGTAAATATTTTTCTTGAGGCTATATGTGTAGCTGCAGTTTGTTTTTTCCATCAATTATTTACTCTCATTACTTTTGGAAGAATTTGCCATTTTTTATTTATTTATACCTCGAACTCAAACTCTTTAATAAACTGTTTTGTTAGTTTATGCAACTGTCCCAAGTTTCAAGTTGGTGTTGTACCTTGGAGCACATGTTGCTTTTAGATTGTTTAAAGTAGACTACAAAATAAATCAATTCCACACATACTAAATTCTTTATTTATAAACAATTACACACAGTTTCAACATTTCATCGTTTGGCAACATTGACGCCCGCTATTTTAAGTGTTTCTCTTGCTGGGATACGCTGTAACGTAGTGGGCCGAGTGGTGTGCCTGTAAACACAACAAAAGAGCCTAATTTTAAATAACTTATATTTATTTTACAAAAAAAAAATTTTCATAGGCTATATTACAATAAAGATTTACATCCATGTGTCTTGGGCGCTGCAAAACAGGCAAGCATTCAACGGCCGTGGTTCCATGAACGAGCACTACAAAACAAACACCTCTGCTCAGCTCGAGCTCTCCAGTAGATCTATCTGTGTCACCAGATTTTTCAGGGAGGAATCAATTAAAATTCACCTGCACTCAAAACCAATGAGATGGATGTCGAAGACCATCTGCGTGGCCTTGTCATTTGAAAGAGGCAAATTTTAGAAAACATAGTTTCCAACGAAGAACGCGTTATAGATAAAAAGCAAGGCTTGCTACTAAAATATTCCACGTGAAAAAAAAGGCATTGTGTCTTCAGACAAATGTGTTAGATTTTATGGAGCCGTCGACATAGAAATAACTTTTTGACGTAACACATTTGTTGTTTTTTATGTGTATAAAAATAACTACAATTTTAGTAAATATTTTTTTCTTAACTACTGTTTTTGTTAGTCCTTAGTCCCAGGAAAATAAAATTTATATGTAGCGCAATGTACCACAAAGAACTGAACAATTATCAGAAGGAATAGATCATATTCAATCTTAGAAAATAAGGTTTTATGATGAAAGCATACTATTTCAGTTATATGATGCAATGAACCCTTCCTCTCCGATAGATTTCGCAGTAACATAATTCGGGGGTCTGAGAAGACGTCAGTAACTAAATGCAGCGAGAAATGTCAACAATACAATATACTTACTTAAAAAAGTTTATATGAAAGTACAGAATTCGATGACCCACGTATTTAATATTAGTAATAGTATATTAGTAATACTATATTAGTAATAGTATATTAGTAATATTATATTAGTAATAGTATATCAGTAATTGTATAATACTAACAGTATATTAGTAATAGTATATTAGAAAAGTATATTTGAGTATTAGTACATTGGTATTACTATATTAGTATTATCATATTAGTATTAGTATTAATGTATTACTATATTAGTATTATCATATTAGTATTAGTATTAATGTATTACTATATTAGTATTATCATATTAGAATTATCATATTAGTATTAGTTTATTATTAGTAGTATATTAGTATTATCAAATTAGTATTAGTATAGTAGTATTATCAAATTAGAGAGAGTATTAGTATATTAGTATTAATGTATTACTATATTAGTATTATCATATTAGTATTAGTATATTATTAGTAGTATATTAGTATTCGTATATTATTAGTAGTATATTAGTAGTAGTATGTTATTAGTAGTATATTAGTATTAGTATAATATTAGTAGTATATTACTATATTAGTATTATCATATTAGTATTAGTATATTAAGATTAGTATTGGTGCATTATTATATTATTAGTAGTATATTAGTATTAGTATTGGTGTATTATTTTAGTATATATTAGTATTGGTGTATTATTTTTAGTATATATTAGTATTGGTGTATTATTTTAATATATATTAGTATTGGTGTATTATTATTAGTATATATTAGTATTGATGTATTAGAAAAGGATATTATTATTAGTATAATAGTATTAGTAATATTAGTATTGGGGTCGTAGCAGTAGCATTTTGTTTTTGTAATAGTATATATTTCTCGGGATGTATTGGTTAACCATACATTTGTTATGCAACTCTTTCGTAGAAACATGTGAATAACAATTTGAATATCTGAATAATAGTTATTTAACACCTTTACGAAATTAAGACGCAAATGGTACCGTATCCATTCGTGTAATTATTTTCGAATACATTGCACTTTTGTTGCAAGACCAACCTACAAAAGCTATTATTCTGATGTTGTTTTAGCGTGCGTTCCTGTTAATTATCGTTTGAGCGAATGTTAAATTATTCTTATTTTCGCGCTTATTGATACCTTGGATTGGTTTACAATTTCGGTGTTCTTGTTTTTATGATTTGGCAACATTTAAAAAGATATATTCAGAATTAGTGTTCTTGTTTATGTTTGAACTGTTCGTATTAAGAATTTTATGGTTTAGCGTCAATTTTATTAATACGCATTAAAGTATTATCTTAGAGCCACGGTCTCAGTTAATGTACATCGAATTTCGCAAATAAATAAATTTTAAGTATACAATACGCTTATTTGAATATCCTACATCTTAAGGGACAAAGGTGATTACTACAAAAATGGATTATGAATACTATTCTAAAATTCGTTTCCTTCAAAATTACCGTAACTCAAACCGTAAAATCAAGGAACATATGGTGAATATGCGTCAGCACGTACGTTTTCCATCAAGATTTTTATACTTGTTACACTTTTGTATAAAAATGTAAAAATATTTTTTAATATCATCATTACTAAGGGAATATGACAAATGAATTTCATAAGATATTTATGACAAATTTTTAAATAAATACATTTTTGGAGATTCCATGTAGTGGTACGTGAAAAAAAAACTCGTTTTAAAATTGAATGTCTTCAATACAGAGAAAGTAAAGATTACCTATTATCAATTTTTTAAGAAATGAAAAACGATTAAGAAAAAAAGTTTCGCAAATTCCCAACATTCGTATAATTTATAAATGTTTGAAAGATACGAAATCAAATCAATGATAAGTAAGCCAAAAGTTTAAAGCGAAAGATAATTTTGGCTATATTAGAAGTCCGAAGAGAAGCTCTACGACAAATTCGTAGACAAAAATGCAGGTCAATAGGATTAAAATGATTAAGTTATTCTAACATTAATTACTAAACTTTACTGTAGGTACATTGGACTATTTTAACTATATGCTTTGTTATAGACTTATAAACTATATTAAATACTTTAAACTATAGGTGCTGTACAATGAATATTGAACTATGAATTATACTATGCAATACTATGAGCAATATACTACTATGAATTATGAATTATGCAACACTATGAGCAATATACTATGAATTATGAACTATGCAACATTATGAGCAATATGCTACTATGAATTATGAACTATGCAACACTATGAGCAATATACTATGAATTACGAACTAAACTATGCAATGCATTACGAACTGTATTATACAATGAACTATGAGCTCAATATATATACTCAATAATGAATTGTGAACTATAAACTATGTAATAATATGAGCAATATACTATGACTTAGGAATTAAACTATACTGTGAACTATGCAATACTATGAGCAATATACTATGTATTATGATCTAAACTATACTATGAATTATGAACTATGAATTATGAACTGTATACTATGAACTATATACTATGAACTATAATATGCTATGAACTATAATATGCTACGCTCTATGAGCTATACTATTAACTATACTATGTATGAACAACAAGCTATACTATCAATATACTGCGAACTATGTATTATAGTATACGATGAACTAAACAATAAAATACTAGAACTTTTTCGTAGCCTAAAATGTCCATTAATGTCAAAATGATTGGTTATTCTAACTATATTAACAACTGAAGAAGAATGTTTTTCAAGGAGGATGAAATGTCATAAAACAACATATCTTGGAATGATATATATGCAATGATAAGATAAGTGCAGCTCAGGTGTTGCTTCGTCATCTGACCGTGGTTCAAAATTACGAGGTGTTGTCCTCGGATCTTTCCCTTAAGGGACTGATCCCGGACCGTCGTCAATAGCCCGTTGTGTTGCTCTAGTACGACGTTAACTAAAAATTACCATTACCATTACCATAAGATAAGTGCGCATAACTCCAATACTTAAAAAAATCCTTTGAGAAAACAGACGCTTTTGCACCGTAGCTTTTAATTCATTCACAAACCAAATATCTTCATAAGGAACGATTTCACTTTCCCTGATGCAGAATTATTAATAGTATAATGACTGGTAATCATTTGTAATAGTTTGAGTCACACGTTTTAACAAATGATAAAAATTAATCTTTCTCGGGAGAAGAAATTACCACATTATGAAATCCGAGACGCGTAAACTATTTGATGTAATTGAACACATATCGATTTACGTTCACTTTCCTACCATTTTAACTTTTCTATACGACACGTTGTCAGTGGAGGCTCACCCATGCAAATTGTAGAAAAGGAGAAAGATAGATAAAATTATATGCTCTATAACATAAATTGTTTTTCGAAATATAGATGTGGTTAGTTTGAAATAGTTAAGAATTTGTTGTGGTATTAGTTTTCCACTTTCAGGCTGGAAGTCTGACGTACCCGTCTATAAAATAGTAAAGGCTAAATGTATACATATTCTAGGTTTTCTTAGAATGCTATGCTATGTATAAATATGCTAGGTATATTAAGACTTCTAAGATATATAAATGTTCTAAGTATATTAAACCTAGAAGTGGTTCTGACGCTATGTCTAGTCCAAGATCTAGTCAATTAGAAAAACACGTTAAGTGTGTTAATGTAATTTTCAAGCTTAATCAAGTGCTAGTTTACGATTAAACAGTGTTAGCCTGACCAAGTTAATTTCCACGTCCATGAATAAAAACTTCTGAGTTCGTATGGAGACTCTGTCCAAATGCTTCGTCTATTTCATTAAAGAAATGGAGACTTCAAAGGGTTAAGAACTTCTGAAAATTTAGTGGATCATTAAATTGGGTTACGAATCCACGAAAAGTGGGTTAAAAAGTTAATTTACTTGTAAGTAAAACTTATTTGCAGCATTGTCATTTTAAAGCTAATTTCAGTATTCGTGACATGCCAACATTTTGTCGTTTATAATTTGTTAGTGAAACCGAAATTAACAATTAGAATCTACAATTCTAATATCTACAAACTCATTTACTAATCGCATTAAACGACATATTTTCTTTCAAAACTACCCCCGCAGAACAGTAAACCAATTCTATACGATTACACAAAACTTTAAAGAACTTTTTCAAAAGAAAAGGTTACGACATCTGAAAAAGACAACTCACTAATCAAGCGTCATGCCATTTTGCCCAAGCTCTCCGCTCCTTCGACCGAGTTGGCATAAAAAATACATCTTTTTATAAAAACGTTAGCACGATAAAAAAAGCGTCCGAACACTTTCTTCAAAAAGATCGATCATTTTTTTTACCAAAAAAAAAAGGCTCTCCCTTCATTTGTCCCGAAAGTTTCGGGTGTTTCTTCTGAACGTGACAATATCCGTATATGCGGGTGGAGTTGTTTATTTATTTTCAAACTCCCAGTGTTTATTTTCCAGTACACTAGCACAGATGCATTCATTGCTTCAGAAGTGAAGTTGTCGTTATAGAATATCTGAAATAAGCCTCACTTTCTCCCATCAAATAATGGACTTTTCTGACAAAATATAACAATAACAAACACAATTTGCCCCGTGCTCGGATAAAACTAAGTCACAACGACTGAAGGTCCACGTATTTCGCAGGCAAACAAATATTTTCACTCGTAATAAAGAAAATTGGCAAACAGTTTCGGGGACAAGAATTTTCTTTTTATTTTACAATAATTTCCTATTTTCAAGTAGGTAAAGCATTGACTGGTTTTAAATCGAAAGTACGCTGTTGGAAAAGAATACAAACAATACTTAAGTAATCGTACAGTGTGTGTTGAAATTTGAAAGTTTTCACGTATGTGGATTTCACGTTTTCAGTGACTGATTCAAGAAAAGTAATTATAAATGTTTACATTGAGTTTTATTGTGTAACAAGCTGTTAAAGCTTAAGGGATCCATTTTTCTACATATTATTTGTAATAGAAACTTTGGTAAGGCAGATATGATTACTCTTTTAAACAGTAATATCATGGTTCTAACGTTTTGTTTTGTTGAATATTGAATACCAGTCACATGATATGCATTCTTTTGGAAGTTTAACATCACGTTTTGCCGTGTATTTATTCTGAATATTTGTGACATTAAATGAATATTTGTATGCTGTTGGAAAATATTTTGTTGTAAGGTAATCCGAAAAAATTGCAGCACAATCAAAATGATTATAATGTTTTAGACATGAAAACTGTCTTTATACAGTTGTACAATTAAAATTTTTTTCAGTAATGAATTGATGTTCTAAGCCAATGATAGGCATATATCTCAGAAGGTAATTGTGTCCGAAATAACCATAGAACATAGTAAATCACTATGTGAATGACTCAAGTTTAAGTAACTGATGGCATAATCAATGATAAAAGTTCTAAAAGTAAAGATGAAGTACCACGTATAATCTTTTACTATATAAGGACAAAGAACTACATAGTTACACATCTGGTTAAACTCATAAGATGTAGTTTGTGGTAGATGTATTTGAACTTCAAGTGATTTTATTTGGAATTCTTTTTCAAAATATGTTATACTTCCGATTCAAATAATCCACTCACAAAATAATAGAAGGTGTATAAAATTTTCTCATAGGAGTTTCATTGAACATTTACGTTCATTTGTCATTCTCTTAATATATTACGTTTAAAGATTTTTGAATAAGTGGTATTTCGGCGCGTCTGTTTTTCCGTTGTGTGACTGGCACACTATATGGTCGCAACATCTTCGATTACATTTCTTCAGAAAATATGTCTGTTTTCACTGTCAGTTCAAATCTTTATTGGTCTGTTAAAACTTGATAAATAGCTTGAAGACTCTATTTTGACATGGAATAAAAATTTATGAATGAAGCTTGCAAAATTTCAAATGTTCAAAGAACAATACCAATATATTCTTAATTTTAAATACTTTGAATAATTGCCTGTTTAAATATATTACATCTGTTCCAAAATAAGTATCAATTTTAGCACTCATTTTGTACCGAAATAGATATCCCATTTGTAAAGAAATAGATTTCACCTGGAATTAAATGGCTTAACGTTTCAAGATGATTAAATTTCTACTGTTATAAAAGGAAGTGTTTGTTTCTTGCCGCAAAATCCTGACGATTCTATGGCACTTACAGCAATGTGATTTGGCAGTCAGGTAGTCCGAATTTTTTGCAATTTTTGAGTCCCGGGGAATTTTAAAATTCAAGCAAGAACATTTTTAAATGAATTTAATGAAGCTTAATCATTATTGAATGCTACATGGAAGAAGATATCACAGATTCTAAATTTATTGTTTTCGTTTCCGTTTTGATTTTGCGCGGATTTTCTAGCCAGACGTTAAAAACAAACAATATTTCAACTGGAGTCTATTAGTTATTTTTCTATCTCCTAAACCGTTAAAGATGGAGCAAAAAATGTTAGCGGATTTGAAAGCTGCGGAAAATTTTACTTTAGATCCATACCTAAAAACATGATTTTCTTTATCTAAATAACTTTTAAATTGAATATATCTTTTATACTTTCGTACGAGATTGTGACGTCACGGTAACTTTCCCTTTCCAAAAATAAACAGATTGCATTTCGTGCCCTTCGCGTTAAAAAAAAAAAAAAAAAGATTACATTTCCTGTCCTCTTCGGTTTCAGAGGAGAGCAAAAAATAAAAAACATTTTGACAGGCATTGTTTAGGCAAACCAATACCACGGGTACGAGCAACGCCGGGCAAACCACGCAGTGGCTAGTATTACATATTAAGAGAGTTTTTGAATTAAAACAATAACATCAGAATTATAACTCATTTTAATTGGAGGTGTATTTTTACTTCACGGTTTTCTTTTTTGTAGTGTATCCTTTATTACACTTTCCATACATGTTTTCGATACGAGACAAAATTTATAATTCTTCCATTGTTCCAGTAAGTGCACTATTAAACGGTTGTTTTCGATTTATTACCGGCTTTTACTTACAATAAGAAAGATGATGGAGCGTGATACTTGATTCTTAGGTTGCCTGAAACCGTTGACAGTTCTCGTTGTTAAGGTTTATTGTAACATTGAAGAAAAATTATTAATATTTGAAACAAAAATATGTAAATTTGACACTTGTTTGGGATAGAGTATTTTTTTGCAAACTTCGCACTGACTCATAATTTCAACATTCATTCAATGAGTAATTCCAAAAATTGATATTCAACCCACAAAGTGATTTCGACGAGATATGTCGTCCATCAAGATCTGGCCAATCTTTAAACCGGCGAAATATCTCGTAATCAAAATATAGCAAATCTTTTTATTGTGATGAGGTCAAGTTCTGGTCCTTTTTTTTTTCTAATGAGGAGATATCTCGTCCATCACGGTCTAGTCAGTTTCTGGTCACGATTTGGTCAACAAGATACTTCGTTATGAAAAACCACAGGGAGTTATAAGGCCTGGTGCACAAATCCGGTTTTTCAACGTGCGGCGCCGCTGTATCAACGCAAGTGCGGTCTGAGATACATTAGATCCAATGGAATAGTGCACACATACCTCCGGCGACGCTGCGGCGACGCACGTCCAACTTGCGTGCAATTTGTACCGCAGTTCCCCACAACGCCGCACTCGCGTCTCATTTCTGAAGTACCTTGTTTTCATAAATAATGGAATATGAATAATAAATAATAAATGGTTGTATCCAGTAGCGTCTATTTTGTTTCAAAATATACTTTTTTGTACACCAAGTAAGCAATATAAACACGTTTTCTTCGATAGAATATTTATCGCAAATGGCGCGAAATGAGTTCGTACGTCATTTCACGGTTATGTGTGCATAGTTGGGATTCGGTGACGCAGCGGCGCCGCACGTTGAAAAACCGGATGTGTGCAACGGGCCTAAATAGACTGAAAGCCGATATTTCGAAACATCATTACTAGACACACAAATAAACTTGTGAATTTGACAACATCATTACCGTGGGGAAGATGTTTGAACTGCTTACCTTTACTTCGCCTTTGAGTAATTACATTTATAAGCTTTATACAGACATTATACATATTCTATACAGGCTTTATACATTTTCTATAAATTCGTTTAATTTCGAATGGAGATAATAATGACCGATTATTATTGCACGAATATTTAACTGCACTGTAAAGGGTTAAAAATGAGATTACTCCACATTTATTTCTTACTAACTGTACTTATTCGGTAAATTCTCTACCAAAAGTAGTTACTTATTCAGACATGTTTTAAATATTGGTTTTAAGTACGTAGTAAAAGACCGTAAATATATACGGATTGTACCTCTGTAGTCTGTAAAAGGATTTTCATGTACTTCCTAGCGCTTACTATGTAAACAAAATGACAAAGAGCAAACATTAGTCTTCCCTCTCAATTCTTTAAAAGCGAAGGAAAGAAAACTAAGAAAGTTGGAAGATATTGAATTTTATGTGGTTATTTTTGTTTACAAGTATGTTTTTTCATGAATAAATAAATTATCGTTTAATAAAAGTAGTTTTAAGAGGATTCTTAAATTCCTCTTTTTTTAAACTGTAAGCTTAAGTTATAAATTTTATATATCCGGCTGGTCACTATTAATTAATTAAAACAATATTTTTTATTATATTACCGGCTACTAACAAGGGCTTATAATTATGTATGTAGATTACTGCTACATTTTACAGCTTTAAAAAAATTGCCATATTCATAATAAGTAATATTTTATCCTAACTAAATAAAAGCGATTTGTTCACTGATTATTCGATATAATTAGTATGTTAGGTAATGTGTTAATATAAATATTTTACTTCGGTTGATTTAACTAACGTTTCTTTCCATAAAAATATATTTTACTCTTTCTATACAATAAAAACTAACTTATGCTCAACAAAGAGAAGTACAATCAGAAAGTATTTAAATTGACTTACTGAACATATGCAAAAATAGAAAAAAAAAGTCCATAGAAAATACAATTTCAAACATTTACTAATTTAATGTCCTGAATTGATTTATTGTTGAAATCGTATAGATATGTCATTGTTAAGCGTTTATAGTTTTTCGCTGTTAAATGTCCTATGCTTTACTATTGGAATTGTATAAAAACTTTTTTCGTTGTTATTAATATATTCGTTGTTCAGATTTTAAGATTTTGCGTTGTTGAATGTCCTCAGATGCTTTACTGATGAAATTTTATAAATATTTTTCTGTTGTTGTTAAGATTTTCCATCGCTAAAATTTAAATTTTTTTCGTTCTTGAATGTCCTCAAAAGCTTTACAGATGAACGTTTATAAATATTCCATTGTTATATAAATGAAATTATATGTAATAATATAGGATTTCTATGACACTTAATACAAATGGTGGCTTCATATTACTTTTATCATGGTTCGTAATTTCAAGTAAATATGAAAATAGATTGTGGATACATATTTAGTCCAGAACAAATTATACAAACTATGAGGTCTACCTAGAAAGTATCCAGTCGTTGTCAATATAACAAGGACGGTTTACCTGACATCAATATGACTCGGCAGCTAAGAAGTGGGTGCATTGATGTTAATGTCGTTAAAAGTCGCGAACTTATTAGACTAATCAATTGGGTGACAAACTCCTTGATTGTGCGTATGTTCTGTGAGACCGTCAAACTCATGATGATCAAGCGAGTAGGACAGAAAACTTTCATCAAATTTTGAGTTCTTAAACTAGCAAATCCCATCACAAAATCTATTCAGACGATCAAAAATGCTTTTGGGCACAAGCAATGCGTGTAGCAAAAATTAAAAAAAAATGACATGGCCGCTTCAAAGATGGCCAGGTTCTTGATGGTTATCTCGACGAGGTACCTGGTCATTAGCAAATCTGACCAAATATTGATGGACGAAAGATACCGTCATAAGAATAACTATACTCGGTGACAGGCTTTCTTGGAAGTGAAGAAATACGCTGTGAGTAAACGAAACAAATAGTTCCCAATGCCTTGTCCGATATTTGAGTGTAATGAGGTACTGCAACTTAGTAACGTGATTAATTTGTTAACTCCACACATATGTAACGATTTTTTGTTCTAATTAGCGTGAAATGTTGAATATTTTGCCTTTTACGTGCGGCATAGTAATTTCATTTAGAATTGCGCGCCAGCCAATAAGAGCCAACCAGCATTTTCCACGCGCTCTCGATTCTTGTTGCTTGGCGACATTGGCAGATGTTTACTTATCTTTCGACGTACGTGCGTTGCATTTATTATTGTTAGTGTTTGAATCAACATTTGAGTATTTCGTGATTAATAATGGAATTAACTCCGCATTCTATTAGAAGTTACGTTTTTACTTCACACAAGAAAGGCAGTGCTCTGAAATGCTCTGCAAAGACAATCATTATAAATGTGTTTCAAAAATTCATAGAATGGTACCCCAACGATTCTCTCTTATATTAAAATATAAGTTTTAAATAATTGAAGTAAAAGCTTCCTTTAAATTTCAGGCAAGTATTTATTACGGTTAATTCTATTATATTCTATAGAATAGTAATAAAACAGGCTGAGGCACACCTCATATATATTTTTCAATGACATAACCTCAAAAATTTCATTTGCTACCTGGGATACTTCTTTTGGAAAATTTTTAGAAGGCAATAATTTAAAGAAATACCATTACAAATTCAAAATATATCTTCCGATATTATCTGTTATTAATTACACTGCTGGCCACCCAAATTGCAACACTAAGAAAGACAAGAGATATCACAACAAAATTTATTTTGTAGATAACATGTTGGCCAAGTATCAAATGATTAAATTTATAGACTTCTCTGAAGTGTGGTTCCTGCCAAAATCAGTAGCCAGAGTAGCCGCCATTGTTGGAGATCACCGCTGCCACACGCCTCGGCATTTATTCAAAGAGATTTTGGATGTATTCTTGGGGGGTGCAGCAGACCAAGCAGATTCCACACGTTCCCAAAGTTGATCTGGTGTGGCAGCTGGGGATGTAATCTGGGTCAATCGTTGAGCAACAATGGACCACACGTTTTCTATCGTCGAAAGATCCGGAGAGCGAGCTGGCCAGGGAAGCAATTCAATCTGGCGATTGACGAAGAACCCTTGGACAATGCGTGCCACGTGTGGTCGCGCATTATCCTGTTGAAATATGGCTGTGGGCAAGCCCTGAAGGTAAGGAAGGACAACTGACTCCAACACCTCGGAGATGTAGCGCTGGCTGTTTAAAGTACCGGCAATGCGTACTAGAGGAGTGCGAGAGTGATATCCAATACCGCCCCATACCATAATACCCGGTGCAGGACCAGTGTGGCGGTGCATAACGCAGCTGTTCAGCATCCTCTCTCCACGGTGTCTCCAGACTCGAATCCGACCATCGTGGTGTTTCTGACAATACCGTGACTCGTCAGTAAAGACAATTTCATTCCATTCTGACGTCCACATCCTTCTTTCATCGCACCATTGGCGGCGGAGACGTCAGTGCCATACACAATGGACGTCTTGCGGACAGACCACTCTGCTGTGAAAGGCGTCGAATGGTACGCGCAGACACTGGATGATGCGTTACAGACTGAATGTGCTGTGCTATGGTTCGTGATGTGGCTGAGCGATCCGTCAGTGCCATACACACAATATGCCTGTCATCACTTGAAGTGGTGCACTGATGTGGATGCGATCGAACACGACGGTCCGTCGTACCCTCCTGCATCCAAAGATCACATATCCGCATAACAGTTGTTTGGTTTCGTCCAACACGACTACTTATTTCCCTGAAAGATAATCCACAATCTCGGTAGGCCACTATCCTTCCTCTGTCGAACTCGGATACTTGATGAAAAGATGATCGCTGTTTTCTACAAGGCTTAATTGATCGTTTTTTTTTTTTTTGAAATAACCACAAGAAAAACACAATTGCCGTACTTGAAATCGTCGAAATCTCCAAGCCTCAATAGCGCTTTGAAATGGCGCCACAGGCGCGCGTGATGTGCGTCTGCGTTGAAATTCTAATCATTTACATATCTCACCTCCGCTAATGCATGTTGTAAATTTCATATTATTTGCATGCTTCCTTCAGGGTGTTGCATTTACGGTGGCCAGCAGTGTACATAAAAATGTCTTTTAAAACGACTATAATTGTGCTTTTCTTATATAAACTGACAGGCAAGCTGTCAAAACCTTTACGTGCTAAATTTAAGGCCAAGTTAGATTAATGCGCCAAGTTGGAAGCTTATAAGTGTGATGTCTACTCGAAGCGTCTGCCTGCAACCCAACAGGAGACCGGTTCACTCATTTTTTCCCTCCGCGAGCGCGTGACTTCAGTGACATGAAACATTGCAATCTAGTACAGCCACTGCGTGGCCAGCACTGTGTTGTCCGTGACAGTTCTTTTCGTGGAGTCAGGTGTAACCAAACTGACCAGATAAAACTACGCCAATACTTTGAAACGAGATATATCCTCATTAACGAAATTGGTCAAATCTTGGTGGACGAGACATCTCATCTAAACCACTTGGAGGTTTAACAACAATCTGGAAAGCCATAAACAAGCTGAACACACGAGGATGTTACAAATATATGGGCTCCACTCGTCAACAATCTACGACTGGCAGTACGAGATACAGATAACGATCTGAGGATACCAGGCAATACTATGTTCACGATTTTGACGAAGGACCTTGGCATGAAATATGTGGCGGCTGCACTTCAACGCGTCTCGTGCTTGAGTTTGTTGGAAAACTACAGATCACCCAGATGCCTCGATCCTCCACAGCCCAGATTTGGCACCCTGGATTTTTTGGATTTCCCTAAAGATAAAATTGGCTCTGAACTGAAAGAGATTTTAGGCCCTGGATACGATTCAAAACATAACGAGGCAGCTGATCGCGATACCAGCAATGGACTTCGCATAGTGTTCTGAAAAGTGGACGAAACGATGTAAAAAGTGTTTGATGTTCCAAGGTACCTACTTTGAAGGAGACAAAGAGCCAATAGTCATAGGTTCACTGTATCTGGTTTCATATTACATAGTTGGATACTTTCAGGTATATTTATAGCTAGTTAATTAACGACACACTGGATCAAGACATCGGGTTGATGGCGATGGTGCAATATCAATCACAAAGGGATCAAGATCGAAGGACATAACCTCGGTTAGGTGAAGAGAAAACAGCACCTGGACTGAACCTCACTTTCCACAGCTCCTCACACCACCCCAAAGTGAGGACATTTGAAGCCATACACAATGTAAACCAAACCATACACAGTGGTCTTAACTGGACCAACTTCGAACTCACAATCCTCCGGTTGTTAATCCATTGCTCTTTGAACTGGTTACAGCTTCCCCTAGGATACTTTATGGACAGACATCGTGTGTGTAGCATTACTGTGTAATAGCACTGCGTTATAAATAGCGACTGTTGTTTTTCTGACTGGGAATTTAGGCTTATCGGATTTAGTTTTCTTCTATTGAAATGGTAATTCAATTTAAAATTAACTCCCAAAAAATGTCGGCTTTCAAAAGTTGATCCTAACAACTCGATCAACTACAATGTTTCGAAGAAATCGTGGGAAAAAAGCTTTATAAAGAAACAAAATATAATTTATTAAGAAATGTCAAACGAGCTAGTAATTCCAAGAAATAAATTAATTTCATACGGTTCTAATAAAAAGCTCGAAATAAAAACTTCTTTATACCCAACACGAGAAATAAAATCTGAAAGGATTTTAAATTGACTGAACATATGAAAATATAAAAAAAGTCCACAGTAAAATAGAATTTCAAACCTTTACTAATCATCAACTTTTCTTATAGCGTTTAAAGAAAAAAAAATCTTGAAAAATTGCCCAATCCCATATATTAGATTTAAAAAAATATTACACCCCACACCGTAAAATACTTAATAGACACTAATTATATAATTTTTTTCACCACTTGGCAACGCAGTCCTAAAGTTTAGTACCGAGAACGCGATTCGTTGAAAGAAACTAACCCCAATTTCACCCTTAAACGTTTTTCACCTAGGTAAGAACCAATTAGAGGACATCTTTTAGAAACTGGAAATATTCCTACAAGGAAGGGAGCGAAAGAAAAAAAAAGAACATCTCTCGACAAAACATGTGACCTGGTAGAATAAAATGAAAGTCCTGCTAATTAAGCTGCATACATCTCAACATTAGTTAAATTAGATTTCTTAGAAAACCGAGCTAAATGACTGGACTTTGCTTATTAAGCTCCAGAAAAACGTATTGCGATGGGATTTTAGGTTTAGATACTTTTCTCTAGGAAAATTTTCAAATATTTTTTCCAAATGGATTATGTCTTTTCCTGCAGCACTTTATTAATAGTCTTAGAATTTTCCTTCCATTACAGAAAGCAAAGGCATCTTCTTTTTGTAACGAACCAATTAAATGAAGAAAAATTCCAGATCTTAGAGAGCCCTTCCACACAACGGAGCGTCATAGTTCAATAAATAAATAACGATAATATTATACCTAAAAATAAATAATTGATTAGCGTGGGGAATATTCAAAATATTGCATACGTTTTTTAATGTTTTAGTTTAAGTTAGTTTAGTAAGTTTAGTTTTCTTTTCACAAAAAAATATTAACCCTCCGTCACGAGATTTTCAAGAATTGAACTGTTGATTTTGCCCTTTTAACCCACAATTCACGAAATAAAAAAATAAACGCATCTAATGGATGAAATAATCCATGGCGTCATCCAAGTTTTAAAGAGATTCTATACGTTCTTGGAATCCCTTGGGAAGATTTATTGCACCTTTCCTTGGAATTTAATTATTTGGAAAGATTGTGTTGGTAATTTCCTTAGAATAGCATTCCTAAATACGATTCTGTGCTGGTCATGGGCATAAAATACAATCCTTTAATAAATCATATTATTCCTTTCCTTAGAATAAAACCCTTTGGAGTACGGCTCCTTTACTTGGAAGTGCATACTTTGGAATTCTATCGTTGGTTTTTTCTTTAGATAATTTCCTTATAATATAAATCTTTTGAAAGACTCTATCCCTCTATTTCTTAGAATATAATCCTTTGGATAGGTACTATTTTCCTTTCCGTGGGATAGAATAATTTGTACTATTCTACGGCTGGTTTCCTTGAAAGCTAATCTATTGGAAATATTTCGTTGGTTTTTTCTTCAAGTCATTTCCTTATAATATAATTCTTTAGAAAGATTCTATCACTTCATTCCTTATAATATAACCCTTTGTACTATTCTTCTGATCGTTTCCTTCAAAGTGAATCCTTTGAAAAAATTCCGCCTAATCTTATTAAATTATTGCATTATTTTCTTAGAATGCAATCCTTTAGTAAGATTATATTGACATTTTCCTTGTAATTAAATAATTTGGAAATATAACTGATTTCTGAACAGATAAATTGGTGAGAGTCCATCAGAGGGTTAATACAAAAACAGGTAAATTAGTATATGAATATCCTCACAGTGAAATACCGTATAATTATTACAATTTCATGAACCTATAGCGTGACATCTTTCACAATTTAATAACTCAAACAGCGTCTATTTTAAGTAGTAGTGATATTGATGTTTGCATAAATGAAATCGCAGAGTAAATAATCGTAAGTTTTCTAATACATTCAGATTAGAAAGGTTCGTAACCTTACCTCACACGAACCTGGAGAAAACATAAGAATAATATTCCCTGATAGAAGGAAAACAAAACTCAGGTCTACGTCCGGATATCAACGCAGAGTTTTAAGTGTCATTGTGTACCTTTTAGAGCAATGAACCGCTGTTCTTTCTTGGTCCAGACTGGTCAAACACTCTGAGTGAGTGGTTCCAACAACAAAAACGGTTTTTATCTTTCTTATATTGATTGGTCTTAATTTTATTAGGTGGCTTGTGCTCTATTTCAGGATTGAACCATTGCCTTTTCATATGTTGCCCACTAGCGAGAATTGGTTTAGCATTTCAAATGAGGATATCTGATTATTCCCATGAGAAATCTATACCCTGAAGACTTGGATGGCTACTCTAAACTTCAAAGACAAATTAAAATAAAAGAATAAATCTTTTAGTGCCATAGAGACCTAGTATGGAAAACAACTTATAATAGCGTCGGAGTAATGTAATATAAGCAGAGTAATTTTAGATAGTTTGAAGCTATCTCGTTATGTAGTGTACTATTACTATTCCATTTCGAATATAAAATCAGTTCATACAGCAGGTGTTTCATTTATTTTATGTTGTAAGAAATTAAGGACTTTGATATTTCTTCCTATAAAGTTTAAGTCCTTGCTTTAAATCATATCTGTATTCATCCTTTGATATATTTTGAGATAGTTCACTAGTAATAGTTATGGTAGAACGTTGTATTAAAAAATAATTGTGTATTTTTTCAAACTAAATCATAGACGTTATTGCTGCTAGTGTTGTATCCTGAAAGTCACTAAGGGATGGTTGGCCACCAGGGCTCAATGGGATTGCCCGCTGCTTCTAAAACCTGCGAGTTATAGGAGGCGCAAGTTATATTCCTGTAACTTACCCAGGGTGAATTTTTCTCAACTGCAGAATTAAAAATGTTTGTGTGTGTCAATTACTGGACGGTTTTTGTCTTGTGTTTGGTCAAATCTGGCCCTTGCGCCATAATTTCCAACTAACCAACACCATAAATCCTCCTGGTGGTTGTCAGGACTAGGTATTTCGTCATTAGCAATACTGACCAGATCTTGATTGACGAGGTATTTCGTAATTAGAAAAATACTCACCAGATTTTGATTTATTTTTCATAACAAATCTGAAATATCTTGATGACGAGATATCTAGTAATTAGCAAAATTGGTCAGATCTTGTTGGACGAGATAACTCTTCCGAACCACTTGGAGGTTTAAGGAATTTCAATTGCTGAAGAGGTGCTAAAACAAGGCTCGAAATACGCGGGTGCACATGAAAATAAAATTGTGAACCTAATTTTTCCCGCTAGGTGCACGCAGTGCAACTAACGTTAAAAGAAGGGGATTGAAAACGTGTTTTATTTTATTTTGAATATTTGAACAAAATATTAGTATCAACCTCTCTCGCTCTAAAGGAACGTAATTAAGATTCCTACATACACATTATGAGAAAAGAAAATGGCTGGGCCGTAACGGGTTTATACAGGAGGAGGGTTTACTTGTGCCACTGCCACCAGAACTTTTCAGATGATCAAAACATTTTTCAGATGGCTCCGTTGAAGCGACTGTCACGACAGCCGTGAGCCGGATACCTTGAAAAAACAAAAGTTTTGAAATAAACACGACACATAATCCATCGAGCTATGTTATTGGTAGCTCGTGTGTTGTTATTGGTTACCAAAAAATACCTGTATTTATACCAATATATATTTTTATCGATGAGTTATCACTGTGCCTAGCTTCTAATAAAAGACCTTATCTAATGTTATTTCAGCAGATTAATCAAAAGGAACAAAGAATCTATGAGGACAAATGATCATATCTGCATTCGTGAAAATCATATATTTCATATTGTTTTCTGATTGAACTAAGTGAGAGAAAAACAATCATTCGTTATTTCGTTAGTAAGAGATTTTAATTCCACACCAACTAGTAAACCATTTTCCCCTGGTGTTGCAACACGAAAGCAGCACTTTATAACAAGAGCTATCGAATCGGTCTATTATTAATATACTATAAATGAAGGGTGAACAGAAAATGTAGTATAGGCAATAAAAGAAAGCATGCCTTCAGTTCTGGTACAGAAAGCAGCATTGCAAATAGTAAATTCTAGAAAAAATTATAAATTTTAGCTATTTAGTCTTCAACATATTGTAGAGGACGCTTAGCGAGCGCGTGAGTACTAATAATCCGAAAGACACCAAGGGGAGAAAGATCTTGGAATATAGATGAACGATAAATTCATGGAACTGGAAACCCCACATGGAGAACAACCCATTTTTTTGGATTTTGTTGATCTTTTATGTAAGTTTTTGTTTGTTTTTGTGTTTGGGTGTCTTTTGGAAATTATAGCAAAACTTAATTTTGATAATTTGTGCAACGTATAAACTTACAAGAGCATAAAATTAAACTTTTGGTTTGGATATTTTTTTGAAAGTTTAGCGATTTCTGTGTACTTCAGTTTTTGTATAGCAACATTTCCATCGTTCAACAACGCATCTCTCAAATGTGCATACTGCTCCACTCTCAGAGTCCTCTGATTGAGTCGTATGTACAACACCCTTTCCGATTCAATCTTGGAATACATGTTGACACACACACAATAAATTGATGGAATTGGTCTTTGATTCTCAGTAAAACGTTGAAATTCGAAGAGCGCATCATCATCCTGTGATCGTAGAACTACATAGAAGAAATGTTCTTAGTTTGCATAAATTATACAAATCCTAGAATGGCGGGAGCGCAGTTAAGATCATTTGAAGACTGTTAACATATTTAGGAAACCAAATAATACAAAAATATAATAATAAATTAATTTTAAAATGTTCTACATTAAATTTAACGTTGAAATTAAATATCGCTATACTTTCCAAAAGACATCCAAACTAAAATGATAAAAGTTAACTATACAAAAACCGAAGTACACAGAAACAAACAAAAAATTCCATGAATGAAGTAAACCAAAAATTCCTTAAAAGATCAAAATTAAATATCGCTAAACTTTAAAAAAGATATCCAAATTATCCAAACTAAAAGTTGCATGATTTAAAAAGGATAATCCAAACTATAGTACTCTAAAAAAGAAACAATATCAAACAAAGTATTGCACAACCGTGATCCAGTTCCACGAATGGAGGGAGGGCAGTTAATTAAAAGATACTTATATTATAGATTATGATAATCCAAACTAAAAGTTAATTCAAATAAAAAATAGTATGCTTTTGAAAAAAGCAATACATTTTTATAAAGGATATCTAGTACCGAAAGAACAGTAAATACCGATCTAATAAATTCAACAGTCAGATTCAAGACCAATTGAAGACTGTTGCCAATCGGAGGAAAACAATAATAATTAAACATCTCATTAAATTCATTTTAAAATGTTCTAGAATAAATTTTAAAATTCAGGCTGGACGAAAAAATTTCAAAAAATTCGGACTACCTGTGTGCCAAATTTCATTATTGTAAGTGCCATAAATTCGTCAGGACACGCCGAACAGAGACACACACACACACTTCCTTTTGTAGTAGTAAAGATATCTAGTATACATGAATGTATAAACACATTACCCTACAACAATGGATCGGAGGACAGCGGATTGGCCCTGTCGGATTTTATACAAATCTATTGCTTTCACGTGAACTGTTACGGTTAAATACGATACACAAAGTAGTAACGTCATTAGCTCTGTGCGAAATTATGACAACATTTCGAAACGAAAGGAAATTAGTCACTTTTAAAAGAGGTGTTATACACTGATGTCCAAAATTAAGGTCACAAACCTAAAATCTGTGAGAACTGGATAAATATTCAGTTTATTGCAACGAAATTTGGCACAGAGATATATTATTATGGTAGAAAGTATATAAGAACATAACAATATGAAAAAGAGTTTAATTGTTAGTTTAGATACGTTATATCAAAAACGGTCAAATCATGCTGCATTTATCTCGGGATCGTCTAATATGGAGTGGGGCCACCGTGCACTGCTAAACAAGCCTCAGAACGAGCCCTCATAGTGTTAATGAGAGTGTCGAGAAATGCTTGCTGCAATAAATCCCATTCTTCCAACAGCGCGTTTTTTAACGCCTGGAGCGTCCTAGGAGGGGGGTAAAGTCGTGCAATGGCTCTTCCTAGACCATCCCAAACATGTTCTATAGGACCGTGCATTATAGTCCTTAAAAAGAAAGTCCAAGCCTGCAGCACCACGCAACAACCTCACATAGGGTTCAATGATCTCATCGCTATAGCGCTGTGGTGTACGACTGCACAACATAATGCCACCCCAGACAAGGATTCCTCTGCCAAATTGGTCGATTTCCCTTACGTTGGAGCGATGATAACGAGCTCCACGTTCTCTCCAGATGAAGACTCGCCTAGAATCACTCTGTGTGCTAAATCTCGACTCAACAGTAAAACGAATACGCCCCATACTTGATGTGTCCAAGTAGGTGTGTTCGGCTCCACGACAAATGAACTCTCCAGTGTAATGCGCTCAAAAGGAGACATGCCACTAGACGCTGGGTGTAAAAGGCCCTCTCTGCTAGACGTCTGTATACTGTTTGCCTGGAAAATCAACTGGGGACCAACTGTCAAGTTCGGTTGTGGTGGTGTACTTGTTAAGGTGTTTTACGAGGCGTGGCCTGGGAGCTTTGCATGTTGTTCCAGGAAAATTGAACGCCGCGGCCTACATGAACAGTTTGGGCAATCAGGTTTTTTCCTACGTTCTGGCAATTTTATGGAATGGACGAATGTTACTTCCAGGACGAAAACGTTCCATGTCATGTTGCAGCTTCTGTCAAGCAGGGGTACCAAAATATGGATATAAAACGTCTTCCCTGGCCTGCATAGAGTCCCGACCTAAACCCCATTGAACATCTATGGGACGAGTTAGAGCGACGCTTACGAACCAAGGACCCACGTACGAAATCTATAGCTGATCTGAAATCTACAGATACGTTTTAGCAGCAGGAATAGACACAAATACTCATAGCTGTGTATCAAAACCTTATTGAATGTATGCCCTGAAGGGTTGCTAGTGTAATTGCAGCACGTGGGGGACCATCGCCCTATCAAAACATGTATTATTTCCCTAGTACCATCACATCTATTGTCGGGTCCATCATTGAAGGGTAGTGTATACAGGGTGTTTCAAAACTCATGGACAAAAATTTAAGGGGTGATAGAAAACATCTAATCAAGCAATTTTCACCATACAATGCATGGGCGGAGAGCAAGCGGTGAACCGCTAGACAGCACTGTAATGGAAAGCATAAAGCGCGAGTTTTATTACAAATCGTCATTTCTACCGTCGATTTCATAAGGCATGGCTTCGTACAGTAATCAGGAAAACGCGGACATGCATTTCATGTATGGTCTTGCGAATGGGAATGCTCTGGAAGCCGAAAGACTGTACAAGCAGCGTTTCCCGAGAAGACACGTACCAGACCGAAAAATGTTCGAGCGATTGCATCGGTGCCTGTGCGAAACGAGATCCTTTGTCACCGGCATGAATGATACAGGGCGTGGCAGAAGTGTGCGGACGGCACAAGTTGTAGAGGACATTCTGCAAATAGTGAAAGATCGTCCGGATATATCACGCGAAAGGTTTCCAGAGCCGTATATGTGCCCCACTCGATTGTTTGGCGAGTACTACGGGACGAATGATTACATCCCTACCATGCACAGAAAGTACAAACCTTGATACCTTCAGATTATGCGCCACGTGTCTAGTTTGCGCGTTGGTTTTTGCAACAGCTAGTAGAGCAGCCTGATTTTAGTACACATGTGTAATTCACGGATGAATGCATCTTTACTCGTGAAGGAATTTCCAATACTCACAACCTTCATGTGTGTGAATATCCGTACGACACACGTCCTCATGCGTATCAGAAGCGTTTCGGCGTAAATGTTTGGGCTGGAATTGTGGGTAACCATTTGATTGGGCCATACCTTCTGCCATTCCGACTGAGCGCCAGAGCATACCTGATATTTTTACAACAGGTATTGCCAGACTTATTTCAACCTGTTGCATCCAACATACAAGCACATATGTGGTCCTAGCATGACGGAGCACCACCCCATTTCAGCTTGTATGTGCGGAGCGCTTTAGACGCTAAATTCCCAGGGCGATGGATTGGTCGGGGTGGGCCCACACCTTGGTTGGCACGCTCACCCGATCTGTCCTGTCTGGACTTTTCCATGTGGGGCCATTTGAAAAGACTCGTCTACGAAAGCCCCATCGACTCCGACGAGGACCTAGCTACTAGCAGGGTTCCCACGGTCCTTGAAAAGTCCTTGAATTTATTTTTCCTAACTAGGGGCCCTTGAAAGTCCTTGAAAATTACAAAACTTGGTGAAAAGTCCTTGAAAGTACTTGATTTTTTTTAACTAGTACATAGCTGTGTAATTTCGTCTTGCATTGAAACTTGTCCAGACTAGTTTCCTCTACAGCAGGTGCGCCATTTGAGCGTCATTCTGAATGAAACCATTATTTCGACCCTTAACACTACTTGATATATTAACAATTATACGTCTAGATCGTCCATTTTCCACAGTATTCTGTCGGTCTAATTTGACACCTATAGTCTCTGTAAAGACGGACGCCTTGTTATGCCCGCCATATCAGGACGTATCACGGCCGTTAGATAACAGCACCGCTTTATTAGGAAACCGTAGCTTTTGCAGTTAGTACATCATTGGAAACCTGGCGCGCATCCAAAGAAATGAAGCCAAATTCTTATTGCAAAAATGTAAAAGTCTTAATTGAAAAAAAATTCAAGAAAATCACATTTAAGATATCTTTTTGTTGTAAAATTTTCTGCAGATTTAAAATCCGTAGAAATTTTTACTCTATCTGTAACGATCGCAAAGATAGGAACCTAGACTAGAGAATAAAAAAGCCCTAACACTAGTCAAAACTTTTGATTTGTTTTGTTTCTCATACAAAATAAACCATGACAGCTGTCTGTTGTAGGCAGAGGACGACAGCAAAATGGAGATTGTGTCTTGTAGATCGAACCGTGTGCAAGCTTCCGTACTCTTCTTCGTGCCACCAAAAGAATTTATCGTACAATATTTTATCGTTTGACCGAAATCAATATGTGTGCAAGTAGTACGATAGTAGCAATTGAAACAAGAAGCCCACTTTGCAAAAAAAAAATCACAGGTTCTGCGAGAAGAAAATCCAAATTTCACCAAATTGGATAACCTTACTTTTTTTTTACTATTAGTAGTTTTAAAATTTTTGTCTTTTTTTTTATATTTTTCAAATTTTTTTCTTTTTAATTAACAACTTTTGTGTATGCCTTGTTTTAGGTCGTTATAAAAAATTTTAGGTCCTTGAAAAATATTTTTTTTTGGTTTTGAAAAGTCCTTAAAAGTCCTTGAATTTTTTTTGTATAAAGGTGTGGGAACCATGACACACCTTTATACCTTTCTTTAAATAACCTTTCTTTTTAATTAACAACTTTTGTGTATGCCTTGTTTTAGGTCGTTATAAAAAATTTTAGGTCCTTGAAAAATATTTTTTTTGGTTTTGAAAAGTCCTTAAAAGTCCTTGAATTTTTTTTGTATAAAGGTGTGGGAACCATGACTAGGATTTCAGTTGCTGCCGGTGCCGTTCGAGACATGCCGGGAGTGTTTGAAAAAGTGCGCCGCTCGTTACGTCGCAGGTGTAACGAATGCATTACCGCAGGCGGTTGCTCTTTTGAGCAGTTTCTGTAATTCTGACACACATTTTGTCAATAAAATTATTCAGTACCTCTATCCGTTTGGTGTTTCGTTCTTTCATATGACAGTAACACATCATAGCGGTTCACCGCTTGCTCTCCGCCCATGCATTGCAAGGTGAAAATTGCTTGTTTAGACGTTTTCAATCACCCTCCCTTAAATATTTTCACATGAGTTTCGAAACACCCTGTATACATATGTATGTATGTATACATATGTATGTATGTATATATATATATATGTATGTATGTATATGTATGTATGTATGCCAGGGCTCGAAATACCTTGGTGCACAGGTGCACTGTGCACATGAAAATAAAATTATGCACCTAATTTTTTCCCGCTAGGCGCACCTGTGCACCTAATTTAAAAGCTTAGGTGCACAAGGTGCACCTGTATTAAAAAATATATTTCGAGGCCTGATGTATGCATATATATATCTCTCTATATTAAAAAAAGTTACCACCGACGCCGCAGGATTGAAAACTGTGTTTTGCTCGATTCTCAGACGGTTTCCCGAGGAAGTACTGATCGGAAAAAAACGAAATTAACATGATTTGTTCTTCATCGTATTCCCTGAACAATTGTTAAGATTTTTTTCCGATGCGGCCATTAGTTTAGGGTTTATTAAGTGTCAAAATTGAAGAAGCGAAATTTCTTCCGCGAGTGAGCAAAACACAAACAATTTTCAGTCTTCAGCCGTAAGGTTTTTTTAAAGAGTACCTCTAAACGTAAATTTTTGAAGCTCGTCGAGTTTTTTTTTTAAATTTCAATTTGGTTCTTGATAATATTTTTTTGAAATTCGGGAAAAATCGGGACATTTTTGTTATTTTTTTTTTAAACTGCCGTATATATATCTTAGAACTATTAGTTTTTAATTTTAAAAATATCGCAGTACATCTCAGAATGTACTCTTTCTTACGGTACTATTATTTTTGAAATCGGTTAATAATTAAATTGGATGCCATCAAAAGTTGGTCATACAAAATTCGGAATCTTTGTACATTTTCGTTCCTTTTTGTTACAACCGTTACATTTACAGAAAAAAACATTATTTTTTAAATTTGAGAACATCACCGAGTGGGGGTTGGCGAGCGTAAGCGAGCAGGTGGCGGAGCCCCCTAGTATATATATATATATATCGGGGATTGATTTTTAGCGATATCCCACAAATAACTTCATTGTTATGAAAGGTATAATAGAAATAGTGACAATGTCTTCCTATCAATGCATTGCTAGTTAACCAAAACATTACAAAGAAAATTTTTGTATTAGATTAAAACTTGAAGAAATAAAAATGTTACTAAATCAGAACTCACGAAATGGACGTTGGCCCTTTTCTTACAAGGTTCAAAACTATATCAATAAAATTGGATTTTGTAATTTTGCAACAGAAGAATCAAGATATCAAAGTAATACTTTCCAGCTAATTAAGTAGTATTGAAACAGAGTGTTATCACAAGAATTTGTCACAAAACGCAACTAAAAATCAAAATAAACTTACCTTCTTTCAAAAGAAGTATAATAATATTTTGATGTACTAGTCTGCTATATATAGTAGATACGTATGTAGCCTTGATTATGTTTGTACTTGCTTCACGATCAACTTACAATTGGAATCTGTTTCTCTTCTTTGTTCTGTATTGCAAATATCACCTCACAAAAATGTCAATAAAAGCACATGCATACTTTTGGTAAAAGAAATAAAATAAAACTGAGTAAGAGGACACACACAAATGAAACTGAGGCGGAAGTTGAGCATCCTTCCGTTCCGTGGCCTTACAATAGAATAGAAGTATTATTAAATGTCCTTGGAACCACGGTCATTGATTGAACATTAATTATAGTGACAAAAATAGCAATAGTTGCATCATGCAAGACATCGAATACTTCGTTTTTTTTTTTCAAATACATTTTTACACAAAAAAAATATTAATTAAATGTATTTCACTTAAATCGTTGCTGTACATAAATACATTTAAGTAAATAAAACTCAAATTTCTTCGTAAATCAAAAGCACAACAGTCATTTCCTCGTATTTCGCTTTGGTGCTCATAGAATGCTAAATACTTATAGTAAGCGAATTTTACGCGTGCTTTTCTCAGATGAATTAAATTCCTAGTGTACGGAATTTCCTTCATTTGCGAAAATATTTTGTACAGCATTTTTTGTCCACACTCATATATCCTCATATTCTCGTTGTCTTCCTTGCATGATTTTTAATAAGTTTTAACTTTTTTAACCAATTGAATGTCTACGTGATACTTTCAACCAATAGAAGTGGTTCATTTTGTCAGTTTGATGGTTGTGGCGAGGAATGTGAAGCTACACTACTCGGAAATCTCGTGACTCTCAGAATTAATATTCACACAAAAAAAAAATTTATTTCCTTAATTTCAAAATTAAATAAAAAATTCAAAATAAATAATTAAATTAATAATAAAAAAATTTTATATCGAATATATTACTTAATTATTCTGGTGGTGGTCTTGAAGATGTATCTCATCATTAGAAAACTGACCAGATCTTCATGGACAAGATACTACTGTGATCAAAAAGTACCCGAAAATCTGTCATAAACAAAAGGTATCAATTTATTGGTCAAAATTTCTTTCATCTCCTACAAAATAATCTCCGACTTCAATGCACTTCTGTCAACGTTTTTTCCAATCCTCAAAACAAGCCACAAGGTCGTTTTTGTGAAACCCCTTGAGGGTTCGTATCGAATTTTCTTTTATTGCATCAATGGGCACAAAACGGTGACCACGAAGAGGGAGTTTCATCCGTGGATATAAGAAAAGGTTACAGGTGAATACAGAGCTTGTGGAACCGTATTTGTTGAATGCTTTGTCAAAAAATCACGAATAATAATGGCAGTGTGAGAAGGCGCATTATCGTGATTCAAAACCCATGAGCTATCCCGCCACAATTCAGGTTGTTTCCGACTTGTCGTTTCGAGGAATCATATAGTAACTTGTTCAATAATGTCTCTTATTGTTAAACGACAATAACTAAGCACCAATTCTCTGATCTGATTGACATGTTGGTCATTAGTCGAAGTGGATGGTTTACCAGATCGAGAATTATCTACGACAGATTCTCTACATTCGTTAAACTTTTGATACCAATCAAATACTTATGATTTCGATAAACAGTTGCCTGTAAAAGCTTTTTGCAGCATTTTAAATGTGTTTCTAACAGAAATTTCATTGAGGAAACAAAATTGAATGCATGCTTCTTCACAATAACATTTGACATTTTGGAAAATCAAGTGAAAATTCTTCTCTTATTAAAAACAAATTTATTTTCAAACGACTAAATAAAATAAATCCCTGATTGTTGACACATGCTTATAAAAGTCGTAATTTTTTTTTTTTAAAGATTTTTGTATAACTACAAAATTATATTACATTAAATTATATTACAAAAATTATATTAAATACGTATATTTATGTATAACTGCAAAACGTATTCATAACCATTATCACAATAAGCTAAAACGTGGTTTTGTCGATGACGTATCTCATCATTAATAAAACTGACCAGAAAGTGATGGGCGAAATATTTCATCATTAGGAAAAACAACTGACCCTATCTTGATCTTATCTATCATAAAAAAAAATGGCGAAATCTTGATAGGTATCTAGTTATTAGCAAAATTGGTCAGATTATGATAGACATCTCTTCGTAACTATTTGGAGGGTTTAAATACCAGTTGTATAAGCTATGGAAATCATATCTAGTTGAATCATTTCCATTACCTTAATTTTTTTGCATTTCATTTTACTTTGTGAATATTTTCTGCAATATTCCATAGGAACTGTATGTTTGCTACACTTTTTGTAGTTTAAGTTCCACAGACATTAAAATGTGTTCATGATTTTGTCAGTGCTGTTAAAAACATTTGCAAAACAAATTAAATTATAATATTTATCTTTGAACTATTTTTATCTCTCTCCACAAAAATAATTTATCAATACTTGATTGATGAAAAAAGACAGTTAAAATAATATTTAATTTTTCAATGCTTACATTTTGTAATGGAACTAGAAAGGCCCAAGAGAAAGACCCATTGATCAAAATAGCAAAATTTTACTGTTCGGTATCTGGCAAATGTATGATTAATCTATTATTTAATAAATTTGCTTTAGAGCTCTGCGTCTGTGTATTTGAGTTAATAGAGCAAAATGATGCTGTCATGTTTGAACATTTATAAGTTTTATAAATATGTATTCTTTTTAATGATAAACAATGATTATCAATATTTTTGAAACGTCTTTTCATGAATTGCTCTATTTTAAAATGTACTCAGAAAGTCGAAATTTGACGCGATTGGTAATGTCTTTTCATAATTATGCATTTCTCCTACTTTCGAAATTTGGTTTCTGTTTGCATTTATATTTTGCATATTTTACTATTTAGGAGACGAGCTGCAATGAATTATCTTTATTCTTTGTAAAATATCACTAGACATGGGTAATTTCTTGGTGGTATATGAATATTTCGCCCAAATATCCTTAAGTCTGTGGTTGCATACTTAATGGTTTGTAGAATTCTGTTTCATAAAATTAAATACATATGCAATACAAGACCTTTTAAAGTAAGGTGGGTAACTTCTTATTATAAAATAACCGGTAAAGTTATAAAATAAAATTATTTAAAAATACGGTAAGATAGGTTACGTTATAAAATAAAACATGAAGTCATGCGTTGTGGTTCAAAGTTATTTTTGAATCGACTTCTGAAGTAGTCAACCATAAAATATATCATGCGAAAGCATTTGGTAGGTAGGTATATAATTAACGTAACACTGGAGCAACACAACGGGCTATTGGTGACGATCCGTGACTGACCCCAAAAGGAAAAGATAGGAGAACAACTTGTAACTTTTATCCACGATCAGATGACGACGGAGCATTTAGGTAGAGGGAAAAAATCTCCCCATTCCATCTACTTTGTTTGTTTAAACTGATTATCCCTCTCTTATCAATGGTGAATTCATATAGTTTCATACATATTCATGCATTCGAAACTTGATCCAACCAAAGAGCTTCGTATACATTGTGGAAGAAAAGCGTTAACCTTTAACTGCTGTCATGGGTCTCATATACCTCGAGTCATTTTTGACAGGTCATTTCCACCCCTTAAAGTGAATATTAGTCCCTGTCCTATTCAGTACCTTCCTACTACGTCCAACAGAAGTCATATTCCAAGAATGGTTTGGCTGCCCCAACTATTTCGTGTTTTACACTATTTGCATTTCCCACGTGTTCTCTTAGACCCCTTCACAGCATTGACGTTACCGTTGAATGAAATCGTCTAAGTTGGAGTAGGAAATTTCGGAATAGAGCCTAATATGACAAAAAACTTTACTAAAAAACGACCTGTGTATCTTACACAAAAAGAAATTCAGGATATTGTTGATAATTTCTCGGAAACAGAACACTCGGACAGTAAAATTTCGGATAATATTATTGAAAGCGAACACGAAACGGATTCGGAAATTTAGGTATATGCAGACATTTCAAGTACGTCTTCACAAGAAGAATATTTCTAAGGAAAAAATAACTTCCAATTGGATGCCTGTGGTGGTGGTGGTGTTGGGAACCTAATCGTGCCGTTAGAACACCAAAACACAACATATTTTTACATTTACCAGGGTTGAAATGTCCTGCAAAATTAGGTCCCAAAGCTGATCCTGAAGAGACATGGAATCTACTGAACTTATATAGTAATATAAAATGTATTTCATGTTAAGAATTGAATTATCTAAATTTAAAATGCATAAATAATAATTATCTGAAGAATCTTTCATTAAAATATTATATTAATCAACTTTATTCGCACTATAATGAGCGAGGTCTGAGAGACCTCTCTACACTAGTTACGAGACAGTTTAAGACACACTAGTTAATGGTTAGATATATCGTGACCTCAAATGTTATCCTGTTGGCGTAGTGTGGAAGTATGGAGAGTGGGGTGCCAACTGGGGATGCGACATCGATGTCGATGTTTTCAAATTACCGAGATTTTATAAAAAAACATCGATGTATTGAAGCCGATGTTTTACTAACATCGATGTTTACTTGTCGATGTTTTTACGTTGTCGATGTTTTATTTTTAAATGAGAAAAGTACCATTATAAAAATTTAAAAAATAACCAAGTAGCATAATTTTTGTAATCAGTAAATTGAACATACTTTTAGATCAAAGTGGCCAAGGGTGAAGGGTCTGAGAAATAGGGATGCGACATCGATTTCGATGTATTCAAAACATCCATGTTCCATAAAAACACTGTTGTATTTTACATAGATTTATTAAAGCCGATGTTCGTTTAACATCTATGTTTTAACAATGTCAATGTTTTTACGCTGTCGTTCTTTTATTCTTGAATGGGAAAAAGCCCCACAGTAAAAATTAAGAAAAATAACTTTGCAAATAAGTATTGGTCAGTGATGGCAACCATCTGTCCTGTCAGAAAGTTTTTTCCTTAACTGGTGGGATAGTTAACGAGAAAAGAAGTCTTCTTAAAGTGGAGAAAGTTAACAAATTTCTGTTTTTACAAACTGTAAATAACAAATAAGTTTGTTGTGCTTCCCTCCTCATAAGTTGATAAATAATTAATAATAACTAACAATAATTATTGTTATGTACGTATCTAATTATACTTATAGTTAGTATTACAATGTCAATATGTCAAAAACTGTTGTAAGTATTATGTATATTTTCTTGTATATTATTCAATTCGATAAGATTAATATACGATTGATTGATTAAATATTTGATAATTGTTCTTATTATATTTTTTGACTTTATTTTGACAGTTAAAAAAAATCTTACCAAAAATTAATAAACACGGCACATGACACAATATATCTCCCCCTCCCCCCACCTAACAATAATATTTGAGGTTGCTAAACCAGTTTTAAGAAAGGGGGGGGGGTGAGTTTAAATACACTGATGTTTAAAAACATCGATGGTTTTGGGCGATGTATTATCAACATCGATGTTTTGCTGTCGATTTCACATCCCTTGTGCCAACTGAGTGGAACCTAGTCAAGCGTCCTTTGACCAAAATTACAAGGTGTTTTCCTCGGATCCTTTCTCTTAGGGATTGATTCCGGACAAAATACACGGTGTGTCCAACCAGCGAGACTATCATTAACTGCTTACCTACTACTAAAGAACAAAGTTAGATTGATGATATCTGTTTAGTGCAATACAAATAATCGAAAACTTTCACACTCACCTTGTAAAACACTGTGTTATAAATGTTGATTTCGTTTATTTTTGACTATATAAGGATTTACAAATCTCTACTATTATAAAAGGAAGTGTTTGTCTGTTTGTTTGTCTGTTTAACGCAAAATCCGGACGATTCTATGGCACTTACAGCAATGAGATTTGGCACACAGGTAGTCCGAACATTTTGCAATTTTTGGATCGCGGCGAATTTTAAAATTCAATCTAGAACATTTTAAAATGAATTTAATGAAATTTAATCATTATTGAATGCTACAGACCAGAAGAGATCACAGATTCTCAATTTATGGTTTTCGTTTCCTGTGCGCGGATAAATAATTTTTCTGTCAGACGATAAAAAAGAAATGTTTTTAAAACTGGAGTCAATTATATTTCTTCTTCTATCTCCTAGACCGTTAAAGATAGAGTAAAAATTTCAGCGGATTTGAAATCTGCGGAAAATTTTACTTTAGATCCATACCTAAATATATTATTTTCTTTATATAAATAACTTTTAAATTGAATATATATTTTATATCTTCCCACGAGATTGTAACGTCACGGTAACTTTCCCTTTCCAAAAATAAACAGATTGCATTTCGCGCTCTTCGCGTTAAAAAAAAATAGATTACATTTACTGCCTCTTTCAATGTAGAGAAAAAATAAAATACATAATTAGAGGCATTGTTTAGTTCTTTTTTCGTAAAAGCAGATTCGTTAAAGATAGATTAAAAATTTCAACGGATTTGAAATGTGCGAAAATTTTTACACCAGAATAATACCTTATATCACGCTGTTGCCCATGGTGTTGGTTTACGAAGCATAGCACGGGCAACCCCGGGCTAGCCACGCAGCGCCTAGTCATCTAATAAAACAATAATCCAATTTGAAATTTATCCTCTTAGAAACGTTGATTTTCGAGAGTTGATTGAATCCGATCGACGACAATGTTCTGAACACATTGTAAAACAAAACTAGGATGCTTTGGTAAAGAAACAAACTATAATTTATTAAACAAAAAATATCAAACTAGTGAGTAATTCTAAGAAGTAACTTAGTTTCTCCGGTGTGAATTAAAAAGCTTTGGACATTTATAAAAACGTATAGGTCTTTGATAATATTTTTTTGTTCGATTTTGTTTTTACAGAGAAATGATTTGAATGTTTGACTTATGAATTGATGGTACTGACCAAACTGGCTAGCTAGCGTCAGTTTAATAAACTAACACATATCTCTGGTACCGATATATACTCAAAAACACTTTCTCTCTGCTTCTGTTACATCTTTCATAATTACTTTGGTTGTATATTCTGTGTATCAGAATGATAATGCCTCGTACTTTTTCTGTAAAAGATTTGCGATGTTCATGACATGGTATGAGTTTTCAGATTGAACAAAAATTATCAAAGAAAAAAATACTTCTGATTAACCCTTCTTTGCATAATGGTGGAAATTTCCATCATAACATTGAATGCCCAAAAATTATATAAAAGAACAAGTTCACTTTAAGTTGATCGTGTCTGGATACATTTTTAATGTCCATTGCATAAAAAAATATAGCTGTCAAAAATAAGCAAGTGTCACTATCAGTAAAACGAGCTTGAAGTTGTCATTCTGCTGTTTGTTGTAGTTGCAATAAACGTATGATTTCATTTTGTTTTATTATATTTGAGTTTCTATTGCTAAAAAAGTGAAAATGAGTGGAAGAAAGGTTTGTAACATGTGTTTCTGTTATTTTTAGAGCAATTTCTGAAAAAGTTTGCGTTTAATTTAAAAAATACCAAATGATACCATCCTATTGTTTTTTGCTAAATTTATACTATAAATATATACTAAGATTTTTTTAACCATTTTACCTTTAATTTTGAACATGAATTATATCACCTTGATTTATTTCACCAATAAAGAAAAAATCATGCAAAGAAGAGTTAAAAGCTTAGTTTGATATTTCGCTATTTTTACTATGTTCTCTGTTAATTTTGAAAGTTTAGTTACTACAACACTATCGGCTACTTATCTTTACATAAAATATTGGTATAGGCTCTGTCGATGACGCAAGCCGTAATTTTGACGTGAATACCGGGTAGGTAGTAAATTAAAGCCACACTGGAGAAGCACCAATTCAATCCGGAAGAGAAAGATCCAAGGACAACGTTCAGTAATTTTGAACTATGATCAGACGACGAAGTCAAAACCCCTCCTCCAAACTTTCCTGTGGGTTCACAAATCGATTTGGGGCGATTGAATATCGAAATGCAGACTAGTGTTTTTAATCAACCCTCATGATTACGGCAACCAATGAATTCCTCTATACTATGATTCATGGTTTTCTGAAATCCACGTGACTTATTCTGAAACCGAGTGAGCGGAGGAAATAGCATGAAACTACACGCACATGCTCTATTTCTTTGGAAAATGCGATGATACCATACTATTCGTGGTTCTAGGTTACAAAGCCCTTTCACAGTTTGGTTCTGCAGGGGCGGGTGGGGGGGTAAAATACATAATATATATATTTTTAGGCGGACACTTGTTTTAACTCAGTTGTCATAACAAGGTCATAATCGGTGGCCAATTGTAAAGGGGCACCCATTGTGGGTGGCCATCAGTACTCCTAAGTAAGGACATCACATTTAAGTCCTTGCCCTGACCACAAATTCGAACCAGGAACCTTCCGATACAGAGGCCAACGTCTTAACCACTAGACCGTTTCGAAATATATAAAATAAACGCGACATTTATCTGCAGTGTTCATTTGCATTAAGCTACAAATTAATTTACATGAGATTTATCTGGGTTGCAAATAAAAAGGATTATCATGATTTTCAATTTAAATCACAGATGAAGAAAAAAGCATTTAATAATTAGTTTAATTTGCAACATTCTTTTGATCAAATCCCTAATTTGAAATTCCCTGTTCTAACGCGTCGGTAATGTAATGAATAAATACAATGAAGAAATTTTACTCGCCTCCAAACAAATTATGAAAAATATGCGGGGTAATTAAATGCTTTAGATTCCAATATTTTTATTGTTATCCTCTTTTGTTCTTACAAATTTATTAAGGTTCTTAAAATACCTTTTGAAGACTCGAATTTAATCTGAAATAGAAAGTTATATACGAGCTCTGAATCCGCGAATAAAAAAAAGCGTAAAAGCTGTACAAACTAACAAAACATTCGAATACATTAGCAATTTTTTCTCATCTTATGATATAACCAAGATATTATTTCGTAAAGTTAATCTACTGCATTTATTAATTATGTATATATTAATGGATACAAAAGAGTAAAAAATCTAATTATAATTTTTTGCATCCATGTCGGAGAGATAAATTTAGATACTTGAAAATTGATTATTTAGAATAGTAAAACTGAATTTACAGAAAAACCTTTACATCTAAACTCATAATGTTCGAAGGCTTCAGACCGTTGTTTTTAAAAACCGTTAAGGGTTGAAACTTTTGGTTAGGGGTTGGAACCTCGTATCCACATTTCGTCCTTTGTCTGCCATAATGTTTGATGGTTCTCTTCCATTAAAGCATATTGTTCCACGATTCCGGTGGATTCGATGCGACAGCACCTCCCATGGTGCTTCAGGATAGTGCAGAAATTGCCAACTTCTCGACAGTTAACCCACCAAGTGGTTTAAACGAGATATCTCTTGTATCAAGATCTGACCAGAATTGTTAGATATTTTCTGATGATGATGAGAACAAGATCTGGTCAATTTTTTTCTAATGATGAGATATCGCTTCTATCAAGATCTGATCAGCTTTGCTAATACCGAAGTATCTGAACAGGACAACCACCAAGGCTGTAAATGTGCATGAATGATCATACTATTCATAAGGGTGGTGATAGGAAAAAATAGTTTTTGCTATCTATTAGAATTCCTTTGCCACTTTACTGGTATAGTGGTCATGGCGCATGTCTGCCACCAAACAGCTTGCGTGTTCGAATCCCGGTTTGTAAGCGGGTATGCATGGTAGTAACTGTCCTTGTTAGGTGTAGCGATGACTCACCCATTGGGTGCTCCTCAACTAATAACTATCAGTTCACCCCATGCAGAATCGATCGAGAGGTCAGTGGTCGGGGTTGTGGAAAAAATATTATTTATTGCTAAACCAAAGCATGTGCAATGTGCATCCTAAAATTAGTTTCGAGTCCCCATCTATATATATATATAAAATGCTTATGCGTGGCGGAAAAAGGGTGCTTATTTCTGTCTTGCCGTATGCAACAGTCAGTTTGTTTACGAATCTCAACCTTGGCGCCGAATATTTCGCTGTGTTGTTGAGCTACTCGCGTACGCATTATAGAAACATTCGTTACTCAAAATGAGTTTTTTGCAATCTGTTGAACATAATTTTCGTAGAAGAGAGCAGCGTGCTAGGGAATCCCTTGATGACAGATTTCAACGAAGATCGACCAGAAATACTGCCGACTGGCTTAGGCGAGCAACAAATGACTAATAGGGTGAATTCCCAAGTCGAAACGAATGTTTTCGTGTATTATAGTTTAGATTGGGAATGATTTTACATAAGAAAGGTTTTTACCTGCTCACTGCTCCTATAGAGTGACAAAAGCTACTTATTCTTTGCAAGGTGTAAATATTATAGGTTAGATTTTTTTTGGCACCGTGTTTGTACATACTATATTATCCCAGATATATTTTTACTGTAAATGATTTCACTTTATGATGCAATTCTTTATGTGATAGTGATAAAGCTAGACTAAAATATTTTAGTGTCCGATGAGCGAGCGAAGCGACCCGAAGGAACTGCTTAAGCAGTTCCGGGGGTTGGAGAGAGGTACCAAGCAGGGGCCGCTAGCCCCCTGGTATTAAATAATTTAACAAAAACTTCACCATCTAATTTTTTCTGATAAATAATTTAAATGTAAGACATGTTAAATCGGAGATATCTCGACCCAAAAAGCTGGTCAATTTTGTTAGTAAGGCGATGACTCGACGATACAAAATTGTCCTGTTACTCAGGGTGAAAGAGGATCCAAATAGCAAAAACAGATTGCTCCTTGACTACGACTAGTTACTTTTTTCAACAGAGGCGGGCCACTCCATGCTGGTTTTCAACGCTAAAATAACCCTCACAGGAGGTTTTGAATTACTTATTGTCGTATATGAAAGTGGTACTGGAATAAAAAGCTGCAATCGAGACACTCTGTCTCAATGGCTGTGCTAGCAGCTTGTGTTTTGTATGCGGTGGAGGTTTTATTCGTGTAAAATTTTACTAAATTACCCTGGGTATATTTATCTCTTCGTGTAAGTGAAACATTTGTGATGAGTTTATGTCCGCTACTTGATGCTGTATGTCTTGTATTTGGAGCAGCTTTGTCAAATAGGGCTCTTTTGCAATTAAACTGAGCCAATAAAATGTGGTATAACGTCACATTAACGTCACACACACCTAAATTGGGCCACCGTGGCTCATGGGTTGGACCACTCTACTAGCAACCTGTGATATGTAGGAGAGGATTCGGTGCTACCTTGTGTGTGTGTACTTCTCCCTCTATTTCAAATACACTCTAAAACAAAAACAAAAAATCGACGAACCAAGAAGGAGTTGTCCGATGGAGACAAAAATTGGTGGATAGGAAAATTATGTACATAATAGAAAATGATTAAATTTCAGAACAATTGAATTATTTATTTCAGTGTTACAGTAACGAGCTCAATAAAGTGTTGACCCGCCTCTAGTCTGGATGTAAACTGCCACACGGCGTGGCATGGACCGATAAAGCTCCCGGGTGGTCTCCTGCAGTATTTCTTGCCAAATTTGCTCCAATCGTCGGACTACGTCATCAACATTCCCTACAGGATGCAGTCACCTTCCCATCATATCCCAGAAATGCTCGATGGGAGAGAGATATGGTGATCTGGCTGGCCAAGGAAGTGTTTGACAAGCTTGAAGACAGTTCATAGCAACACGTGCCGTATGTGGTCTGGTATTGTATTGCTGAAAAATAAGCCCAGGGTACTGCGAAAGGAACGGTAGCAAAACAGGTCTCAGAATGTCGTCAACGTACCGCTGTGCAGTAAGTGTATCGCTAATGACGACCAAAGGGGTTCGGCTATCAAGGGAAATGGCACCCCAGACCATAACTCCTTGTTGAGGGCCCGTGTGGCGTGCAATAGTGAAAGCAGGATCGGCACGCTGCCCTGGGCGTCTCCAGACACGTCTTCGATGATCGTCAGGACACAGTTGGAAGCGGGATTCGTTGCTAAAGACTATACGTCCCCAGTCAGCATCATTCCAGCCTGATCGAGCCAAGCACCACTGTAACCTGGCTGGACGGTGTGCAGGTGTGAATGGCAGGTGGCGTAACGGTCGGTACGAGCGTAGATTTCGCTCTCTCAGCCGTCTGTGAATGGTCATGGTGGACACTCGTGTTTGGGTCGCACTACTGATGGTTGATAGCGATGAATCATTCGCTGTGACAGCTGATCTGACAATCACTCTGTCCTCGCGATCTGTTGTGGCCCTTCGTCGACCGCTACCATTATGACGCTGAAATCTGCCATTGTCCACCCACTCTTGCCAGCATCTTCTAATCGCCGCATCGCTTCGACTCACATGACGAGAGATTCTCCGATTTGCCCAACCTGCCTCTTTCAATCCAATGATACGACCTCTTTCAAACTCTGAAAATTGCTCGTAATGAGCTCGAATCCTTCGGCGAGGCATTTTGTCAGTCGTTGAAAGGTATCCTAAATCGCAATGCAGCAGAAATGTTTAACAACAGTTCAAGAACAATTCGTTATACACATCTGCTGGATGCGCAGTTCCGATGCGCTGCAGATCGCACTATTCATTCATTGGACACCAAATTTTAATCATTTGCATATTTGGTCAAAACATTTTTGCATACGAAATTTCAAAGCAATTGGATGATTCCTTCTTGGTGCGTCGATTTTTTTTGTTACAGAGTGTATATATGACTAAAACTTTCCTTCCATGTGTTCGTCCATTCGCTTGACTTTGCTTGACTCAGCTAGGCCAAATAGGGTCCTTATGCCACGAAACCAAACCCAAATTAAATTCAGGGGTCGAAATACTTTAAAAACAATAGACCCTAGTTAAGGTTAATATTTTGTCTTATTTTTTATTGTTGGAGCGTGCGAGTTTGAACAAGTCATCAATACTCGACTTTGATTTTGCCGGTTAATACATCGTTCTTATATTTTTCAATACACGGTCTATGTATTAACCGTCAAAATAAACGGAGCATGCTCATTCAGCTTTATGTTATCTCTTCTGGTCTCTTGGTTTGAAGATCTGTCACTCAATTGTGAGGAAAAGCATGAATCCTTAATTGTTCATTGGATAAAGGGATTATTCACTATGATCAAAAACACCAGTCTTCGCTTCAACAGCCAATCAACAGTGTCATTTTGTCAGCCCACGTGATTTAATTTTCAGAGATCTTAAGACCCCGATTCCACCCACATACACCATCTATTTAATTAGAAGGTCGATGGGTTCATACTTTTTACGTGGGCACCTATTCTCTCGTGCATATATTTTGACTTTTTAGTTTTCCTTTCAACGTGATATGGAATTAGGATTTGGTGGATGATTAAATCAGGATCTATTGGGTTGGATGAAATGAGCGTTCGGTTCTTTTTCCTGATGTGCGACGAGTTGAGTCGTGATAATTGTTTCCAATCTCGGCTCCATAATGCTAGATTCCATTATATTAGATGCGAATTAAGACTTCTATTGCACAAACGTATACAAATGGCGTGATTATTTTCTAGTAAAATAAAAACCTTTTTGATACGAAATGCTTTAGTATTTTTTATCTACCCTCCAACAGAGTTACGGAAAGTAGAGTGTGATCACGGAAATAAACAGTCATTTCTTGAAAAATAGCGTTGTATCGCTTGAAATATCACCTTTATGTAAACGATGAACATGAAATCACTAATAATAATATATCCTAATAAAACAATGTCAAAATAATAAAAAACGTTGAGAATATATGTCGTATGTTTAGCTAAGTTTTCGATCATTTGCATTACATAGCAGGTATGCAGGTATAATTTCCAATTCAAAATAAATTATCTGAGTGTTCAATCACGGTCAGATGATGAGGTCAACTCCAAAGCTGACACCCCACTACTCTCTACTTCCACACTACGCCGACGTGAAGACATTTGAGGACACGACAGATTTAATGTGCATCAGCCCCCACGTACACGAAGGTCTTTGGTTGGACTGCTTCTGGAACTTGCAACCTTACGGTCGCTTATCGGCAACACTACCAACTGGGATACTGCGGCCCTGTATTATATAGCAAAGAATTTATCTCTTATCAACATTTATGTAAGCCAAGTTAAACTGACAACATGAAATGTAAACTGGTTTTATCGTGGTTCTTTGATGGATGGAACCTAAGGAAAGCATGACATCCTCCTATTAACATGCAAATAGATAGCTACAGACAAAATAGTGATATTGAAGAATCCCGGCAATTTTATTTTGTGTCAAAACGGAAATATGAATGATGAAGATGTAATGCCACGCAATTTTCTTCGCAGTCTACATTTCTTACATTATGGTTAAGACTGTCGCTAAAGAATAAAAAATCTTTGAGCACTAAAATATTATAATTTTCTTTCCGTAAGAGCATTAATAAAAATGGCAACAACGATTTTTGTCATTTTCATCTATTTAAAAAGATATTTCACTAATAGTTGTGGTAAGAAAATATATTAATACGTAATAACTAATAGGAAACTAACGTTATTAATTTACTCTCCCTCTTTACGCTTACACACGCATTAAAAAAATATGCAAAACATTTAAAGAGAAAAATAAATTGGAAAAAAAGCAAAGTGAAAACGGAAGTGTTCACTTTGTTATTATTTATATCGTTATTATTTTGCTACTATTACTTCTACAGTTGTATCTAGGATTGCAGAATATAAGTAGGTTTTTTCCTTGCTAAGAACCTGCAAGTGGCAAGTTGAGTAAGTTCAATGCTTCCCTGGATTCATTTCTTTCTTGCGTGTCGAAAATACTATCCTTAAAATTCTTATCAACTCCTAAAAATACTACTTCTAAAATACTCTTATTAATTCTTAAAAATAAACTTACCAACTTCCATTAAAATACTCTTACCAACTCTTAAAAATACTACCATTAAAATTCTTATCAACACTTAAGGAATATACCTTTAACCCTTCTTTGCATAATGGTGGAAATTTCCATCATAACATTGAATGCCCAAAAATTATATAAAAGAACAAGTTCACTTTAAGTTGATCGTGTCTGAATACTTTTTTAATGTCCATTGCATAAAAAAAACATAGCTGTCAAAAATAAGCAAGTGTCACTATCAGTAAAACGAGCTTGTTGTCATTCCGCTGTTTGTTGTAGTTGCAATAAACGTATGATTTCGTTTTTAATTTTGTTTTATTATATTTGAGTTTCTATTGCTAAAAAAGTGAAAATGAGTGGAAGAAAGGTTTGTAACATGTGTTTCTGTTATTTTTAGAGCAATTTCTGAAAAAGTTTGCGTTTAATTTAAAAAATACCACATGATACCATCCTATTGTTTTTTGCTAAATTTATACTATAAATATATACTAAGATTTTTTTTAACCATTTTACCTTTAATTTTGAACATGAATTATATCACCTTGATTTATTTCACCAATAAAGAAAAAAATCATGCAAAAGAAGGGTTAAAATATTATCAGCTATTTAAAAATACTACATTTAAATACTCTATTAAAAAATGCTTTCTTATAACGAGCAAAATATTTTTTAGTGTTGCTTGCTTGAAATATTGAGCTTCATTGGTAATCTAACCGGATTTAATTCACCATTTATCTCAGTTAAGCCACACGAATCATGACAATCAGCCATGAAAAATTAAAAAGCTATAACCACTATATTATTCAGCACAGTCACCCACTGCTATTTTTCATTACCACGATATATGATATAGAATACCATTTATATAAAACTCACTATAACCGAATACTTCCCAGGGGTCCGTATCACTCTCCACAAAGCCATCACGACCATTTATCAATTCTGGACAAGCATAGTTTTTCCTTTCCCGTCGATGGTCCGAGCCGTTTAATTTTCTTAACAGTAGACTTCAGTATCAAAATTAACCGCCACTGTGTGGCCATGCCATCCATCACAGCATCGTTTCAGTTTCCCCTGTAATTTTTTACCACGAGCCCAATCCACCTCTGTCCCTGATGAAATTGGGTACCGTCGCTCCAGTAGCCCGTGTGAGAGTTATTTTCATGTACCGATTGACAGGCTTTCTCCTTTAGGAGTGAAAAATGTTCCATGTCGCTAGACTGAAGGGCGTGAGTGAATGTCGATTTAGTTTAATCATGAGTAAAAGTTAAGTTGAGTAATCGAGAAGGCGGATTCGTTTGCACCAGGAAGTTGGCAGTTGAGACATCGGAACAGCTACATTCTACGTTTATGAGCAATGGCAACGGCCTTGGCGATTTTTTGGGCGCAGTTCTGAAGTCGCCAAGGAAAGAATTATTTCCTAACTCTTTTTCTGTCACAATTTGCTTTCTTTTTACAACACATTTTTAAGCACATTTCAGAACGTTTTGAAAAGTATATTTTTTAAAAACTTTCACAAAAAGTAGTACGCTTAACAACATATCAAAACACATTTGTGAACCAGCAGAGAAACTAAGCTACGAATGTTGGGTAAGAATACCCTGAAACTTATCAATTACACTGAATACAGTGGGCATGTTGAAAAAGAAAAATATTTACAAAAGAAAAAAAAAGCAAGAAATAATACAACCTGATAACGTCAGAATTCTTTCGTAAAAAAAATTATGAAAACGAAAATGGTCAAAAAAACAAAACTCTTAATCCTATCATATAACTATTATAATGAAAAAAAATTCCACAACTGTCAAAATACAAATAAATGGACCAATGGTATCACAGAAAGCGACTTAAAAGGACCAATGCAATCAAAGGATATTTTAAAAACGAAATAACTAATGGGAGAAAAGAAAATTTTCAAACGAATCAATGAAATCAGACGACTTATACGGATTTTGGAAGGACTTTCTGGAATATTCAAAATGAAAATTTCCGTTTACCGAGGTTGCCATGAAAACCACAACAACCGTAGCGAAAGATGGGTTTTCTTAATTTATCGTAAGTCGCTACTAGAAGTGCGCCAAAAAAATCGCCAATGGTTGTATAAGCGTTAATGGTTGTATTTTGTGTGTTTCTGAGACGGATTTTAGTGTAAACAAACCAGAAAGGGAAGGAAAGAGTTTACGTCGTGTTGTCAAACGCTCTAGCCTCATACATATCGAGGTTAACGTTAACCACATGGTAGTTGTCCCGAAGAGGTACTTTGTCCTAATCCAGGGGTTCCCAACCTTTTATTAACTGCGTACCACTTGAAATTTTTATAAATTTTTGGCGTACCACCAGTCTTATTTTATTTTAGAAACATATATCTAATGCCAGAAAAGTGCCCAATGGCTTGTTTTATATTAAAATACTAAGAAAGCTTCATATTTTGTGATTAATGCACTTGTATTTCGTATTAATGATGTTTTAATAAAGGAAAAAATGAAACGATTTTTGAAAATTACAGTTTTATTTTTTACACAGGTGTAAAAACAAATAATTTTAAATAATTAGTACAAACTAAGTAAACAAAGATTAACCTAATCAAAAATCAATGTTTAGGGCGAAACTTGTTGTTTGTCTTTTATTAAAATATCAGGAGCAATGGAGCTTAACTTCACTCTTAAATCCTCTTCAGCACTTAATCTGTTTCTATATTTATTTTTTATTTACAAAAGTTCAGAAAAACCACTCTCACACAAGTAACTCTTAACAAATGGCATAAGAAATAGCATAACGTGGTTGTACATATTAAAAAAAATCAAACAAACTTCGTAGAATATTTGGGTCGCTCGTATCATCCTTGCGTACCACCTGAAACGTTGCTGTGTACAACCGGTTGGGAATCCCTGTTCTAATCAAACACTGAGAATATTTGTATGGTCTATACACTGATCAAATACTGTCTCGTATTAAAAAAAAAGCAATAGGTTGATGACGAAACATCTCGTTATTCGCAAAATTGGTCACATCTTGATGCACGAGATACCGCGTTATCATTTCGAGGGGTAAAATGTAGTTCATCGCTATTTTTCCGTTTAATCTAATTTGCGTTGACCAATCAGCAATCAAACCATTTCGGAAAATTCAGTGTTATGTTTATTGGCAACGTACTGATATCGTATTCGAAAAACTTGCAAAGTGACGTCTCGTTCGTGATAAGAATAGGTGGCAAGAAGCACGTGCTAGAGTTATCTGTATTGTGGTGAGATCCACACCCTTTAAGGGTTATTGTCGAGGGAAACCCGTGTGAAAGGATTCCATTGAAGCAGGCTGCTTCTTTGTGGACCATCTCTGGGATTCCACGCTATTCACCCCCGTAGGGAGTTTCTCGTGGGAACGGAATGTGTCGGCGAGTCCGGACATTTTTGGACTGACCGACAAACGAGCCAGTCGGTTCCTTTTGATCCTTACCCTAACTAGAAGGAATTTGTCCCCAGATGTGAGGTCGGCTATAAGAAGGGGACTGCAAGAGACTTTCTGGACTTCTTGGAGGGAGCGTACGTTATGCCTCTTTCGTATGATCTTTGATAGATCTTCTCTGTGCATCTAAACGAGTGATGAGTTTCACTCTCCTCAGTTTTGAAACTGCATTCCTTAATGTACAAAGTGTAAAATAATCTTTTATCTATACAAGATATAATAAATGTATTTTCTTCTAAAACTATTCAATGTTTGGCTGGGCATAACATTACAGTATGTACCGATTCACATGCTTTCTTTTTCAGAAGTGAAAACTGTTACTGGTCGATTGACTGAACGGCGCAAATTAATGTCGATTTAGTTTAATGATGAATAAAAGTTAGGTTGAGTAAACGAGAAAGCGGGTTCACTTTGCGCCAGGAAGATGGTAATTAGTTCTCTCTGAAGCAGGGCATTAGTGCTTGTTCTGTGTGCCTTATTTAGTTGGAAGAGGAATTTTCAGTGTGCACAAACGAGACTGAAGGCAGGGAATTTAATTATTTTTATTACTCGCTCTCATATTTATTCTAATAGGCGTTGAGCAATCAGCAGTTATATCATTTTGGGAAATTCTATGGAAACGTTATTGACGCTATATAATTTATGTGATAGAATTTTTATTGGCGACATGCTGTAATCGTATTAGGAAAAACTAACCAAGTTACTTTACCTTTGTAATACTAAGTACAGAAAGCAAGTAGTGTGTGCGATAGTTATTTCTATGTACCGATTGACAAGCTTCCTCCATAAGAAGTGAAAAATGTTACAAGTCGCTTGAATGAAGGACACGATTGGATTTCGAATTAGTTTAATAATGAATAAAAGTTAGTTTGACTAACCGAGAAGGCGGGTTCGGATTGTATTAAGAAGCTGGTGGTTACGTCTCCTCTGAAATAAAGCGTTAAAGGTTGCAGTTTGTGCTTTATTCATATGAGAGGGATTTTCGGGAAGCGAAGATTTTAACTTCCTGTTATGGCACGGTCTCTAGTGATACATATCGGGGTAATTTAAAATGTATTTCATCACTGCTCCTACGTTAAATCTAAGTGGCGTTGACCAATCAGGAATATTATTCTATGGAATCATTCCAGTTTCATCCATTCATTCCAGAAGTTTTATTGACGACATGCCAAAATCGTATCTATCTATATAATTCTCTTACGTGGCACGCAAAAAAGACGTTATTTGTAATCGCGTTTTGGCAACATTGTACGATTGTTTGTTTACCACGAAGCCTCGCACCTCAATTGAATTTATAGCGTTATCGCATGAAATTTTGTTGAAAAAAAAAAGAATTTTAGTCGAGCTGTTGCAATTTATAATAGAAATCAAAGAAAGCGGAATATCTTTTCTGGGTCGTTCAAAAAACAGTCCTTTTCAGGGCCAACAATTATAGTTCAACTAGATGCTTGTACTACAACCTTCGACAACAAACTCAATGAAAAAGTGTGGGTGGCTCGAGTGCTGGGGAAATGTACACACAAATAACATGATGGGTAGGTATTCAATTTCCAAAGTAGCACTTACATTCTAAGTCAAAACTTGCTCAAAGTTTTCATTTAAATTCTGATTCCAGAGGTGCTGTATATTTTTTTTCTGTAATACAGCAAATTTAGATTTTAAAAATATTTTTTTGGTGTATCATATTTTGTAAACAATCCCTTTTGCTAGGGCACATGTCTTCATTGATGTGAGCGAACCAAAAGCAACTCTCCAGGGGTTGGGGAGAGTTAGCGAGCAAGGGGCGGGCCCTCTAGTTCAAAAGACTAGCCAAAGGACGTCTAGTTCGGAATACTTATACGGAATCCAGGTAGCCCATTCCAAAGTTATTTTCAAAAACCGATTGACAAGACTTCCTCATTTTAGGAGTGAAAAATATTGGTTAACGTTGAAATTAAGAACGTTATTGAATGTCAATTTAGTTTAATTATGCGGTATTTAGGTAGTTAATTAACGTCGTACTGGATCAACATAGTGGGATATTACCGACATTCTGGGATCAATCCAAAAGGGAAAGATCGTTGGTAATTTTGAGCCAAACTTAGGCTGAGTAATCAAGGTGGGGGATTTGGTATGCAATGGGAAACTGTTGTTTGAGTCTTAACTGAAATAAAGTATTAATGTTAATATCTTGTGCGTAGTTTCTATCAGAGATTTTCAGTGTAAATGAACAAAATTGATGTAAAACTGATATTTTACTTCCTGTAAACAACATGCTCTCGCATGAATCATATTGAGTAGAGTTTACAGGGTTGGTACAGAGAAAGAACTTGTGAAGAGCGTCACTTTCAAAAGTAGTAGCAAAAATAGTGTAATCTGAAACAATTTCTAGAAGCAATTTTAGTTGCTTCAGTACAAGATGTATCGGTTAAAATATAAACCGGGTAAATTAAGTATGGAACTTATAAACTGAAGATTCTGCCACGCAATTTACGATTTAAAAATTTAAAAATTCAATACTTTCTTAATAAGGTATTCATGACAGTCTTTCAACCACAGATTCAGATGTTTATCTTTCTTGGTTGACAACTCTTGGTGCTAAAATTTCGAAAGTCACATCCCTTGGAACATTTTTCCCCCTCCTTCTCTCTTATAATAATTAATTAACGACTAAATTTCGTTAAATTTTTGGTGAATGGTAAAAAGTCTCCAAACCTTTCAAAAAGTTGCCAAAATTTTGAAAACAGAAGCTTTTGAGACGTTTTACTGAAAATATATCCCTAGTCGGTCACCAAGATGGAAAAATTGTAGCAAAAGTATCCTTTTAGTTGTCTGTGGCAGCCCTGAAATAACCTGGAAATATAACGCTATCTACATATATCTTAACGGAAAATACCTCTCTTAGAAGAAGATATTGTTATAATATTTTAATATACAAAACTAGGGGCCTGCCCCCTGCTCGCTTACGCTCGCCAACCCCCGGAGGATTGCTTCGCAATCCTCATTGGTTCGCTGCGCGAAACTATGCTCGCTTCGCTCGCCTCAATGAAGACATGTGTCCTAGCAGAAGGAATTGTTTACAAAATATGATGTACCAAAAACATATTTTTCAAACCTAAATATGTTGCTCTTTTTCAGAAAAGATAGTACCTCTGGAATCAGAATTCAAATGAAAACTTTGAGCAAATTTTGACTCGAAATGTGAGCGCTGATTTGGAAATTGAATACCCAGCATGTTGTTTGTGTGTACATTTTCCCAGCACTCAAACGACCCACACTTTTTCATTGAGTTTGCTGCCGAAAGTTGTAGTGGGTGGAGTGGTCGTTCACGGTAAGACGTTTGTCGCCAACTAATTTTTGTCGCCAAATCAAGATGGCGGCCGAATTCCGTAACAGCAGATAGGGTTGCCATAACAAAAACGGCAGATGTGAAGAAAATCCACAAAAGGTTATTACCATATTTGGCGACAAATCGCCTTCTTACCGTGAACGACCACTCCACCATCCTCCGTTTTCTATTATAAACTAACTGTAACAGCTCATTAAAATTTCCTTTTTTTTATTCAATAAAATTTCATCCGATAACGCTATAAATTCAATCGATGCGCGAGACTTCGCGATAAACAAACAATCGTACAGTGTTGCCAAAACGCGATTACAAATAACGTCTTTTTTGCGTGCCACGTAAGAGAATTATATATATAGATTATACTTAGGATGTATAAAATAACATTGAATATCCTTTGTAAGTGTTTGGTAGCTACTTTGATTCATATGCTTGTTTCTTGTAACTTCAAATAACTTTTTAGAACTTTTAAAAACTAATTTAATCAAAAGTGCATTGAGTGAATAATTAACTTTACATTTTGTAAAAACGTGGATAGATTTTACTTTCTGGAAAAACATTTTGGTAGTGAAGTGATCTATACTGTTTTGAATAATCTGGCCATTTTTTCCCATTAAAAAACCCCGCGGGAAATTCAAATGAAGAACTAGTTATTTCATAAATATTTAAATGTTTTTTAAGCTTGTCTTTAGTTAGAAGATTTAGAAATAAATCTCCTCAAAGCGTATGAGAAGCAAAATTTTGAAAACTATTTTTAGTAACAAAGTGATGCTCTAACAGAATACAAATAAGTTTAATAAGGTATAGAATTTTTATACGATGATCAATCTTCCCTGTAAACACAGCCTTTCATGACACTATTTGAAACATACAGACAGCAATAAAAAATACATTTAGAATATTATTCAACCATGTCATGTCGTAACTTTCAGTACATGACACCGTCGTTATTTTTCAGAATGGCTTAGAACTGCATACATGTTTAAATACCTGTTCTATGTGTTATTCAGAACTAAATTCGGCTACTCACAGTCAAATATATATATATATATATATATATATATATATATATATATATATATATATATATATATATATATATATAGATAGATAGATAGATAGATAGATAGATATAGATATGTATTATTATCTCGATAAATGTTCGAGTCGATGATTGTGTTTCATTAAGCTCCTATTTTTCCATGTTAAAATGTATGTTTTCTTGAAAATTTAAATTAGAATCTCATTCTAAACGATACCTTCATAGTATGATACATTCCAAGTCCATAGGGAGAGAATTTTAAATACATGTTCTATTCTAAGAAAAATATGCTTTTGTGTTTGCTTTCTCTATAAACCCGTCATCATTGAAGAGAAATATGATTTGGAAATCACCCTAAAAAAAACACAATATTTCTTTCACAATGAACCTCTCTTTTGCCATTCATATAGATAAAAAAAGTGTAATTCTCTTTTAGTAAGAGGTTCTATATAATAATTTCAAAGCTGGCCGTCTTCGATTTCTATTTTCCCAGAATATTTTGATGAAACTGGATGAAATTTACATTTCTTACAAAACTTGTTTTTGTTTCTTACATTGCATATTCTTTTGCGGGTGTTCCTCGTAGAGGATTCGACTGTTTTGAATAAAATGAATAGTTTCACCTGCATTATCTTTCACGCTTCTCTTTAAAGATACTGTACTCTGAATAGAAAAAGGAATATGGGAACATCCAGCACGAAATAAATATATTTAGTTTCGAATAAAACACCTGTACACGAGTCGCTCAGAAGACAATGTGTGGTTAAGTCCAATTTTTAATATTTTCTTATTCTTGTAAATTTTAAAGGAATAAACAATATTATTTTTAGTTTTTAATGGATTTAGTCGTTGCTTCATTTTTTGTGGTCAGAAAGCCCTTTTTCTCCAGCTTCTGAATATGTTGTACAATAATTTCAGAAGCCATTGTGAAAAGTCCACGCTTTGATAGTTTTCACACAAACTTTGAAAAAAACTAGATTCTTCTTCTTTCGATATGTGTTGATAACTCAGAGGCCGCATTCGTAAACAATTCTTTGAAAGAAGTGTAAACCAGAAATAAATACATTATGTGACCTCCGTTTCACCGGTTCCTAAGTTGCATTTATGAACGCTTCCATACATTTCAACATGGACTCGTGAAACAAAGAACCATCTCGAACAATCTATTTTTACATAAATTTCTTACCTATTTATTTGCACATGCTGTACATATCTTCTTTTGTTGAAGAACCTACACTTTGAAAAAAGACTTTATATAGTTTTCTGGTCAAATTAATAGACCAAAAATTTTAAAAACCAATGCATTAAAAAACTTTAATTTTCTGAATTTTTGTTTTCTGGAGACCGCATTGGCTTCTGAGCGACTCATATATCAATCCTCCTTTAAAGTAGATTTTACGGGTCGAATATTTCAGATTCATACATGCATTTGCAGTGTGATGTTTTTATTAAAAAAAGTGGTCAAATCATCAATACATAAAATAACAGAAATATTGACATTTTCTGTACGGTTAAGTAATCTTTGACAGATTATTTCTTTTGGATAAATTACTCATGAGAGATTTTTTTTTATAAGAATAAATAACCTTTATAAGATTCTTTAAACGAATAAATAAACTTTATAAGATTCTTTAAACGAATAAATAAACTTTATAATATTCTTTAAACGAATAAATAACCTTTAAAATATTTATTTTATGTTGGATAAATAACCATTAACAGATTATTATATGAATAAAAAACTTTTAACTAAATGTTTTAAGGTATGTGGAATTCAGTTTCTTTCTCATGCACTCTTGATGTCTAATATATTGATATTTTAAATAAAAATGTGTGGTCAAATAATTAGCAGATAAAAAACAGGCAATTCTGATAAATAGCTTTTAACAGATTCTGTGTGTGGACAAATAATCTTTACCAGGTTTTTATCTGGCTAAATGACCTTTAAAAATTCTTGTTATTGATATAGAACCTTTAAAAATTGTTGATATGGATATATAACCTTTAAAAATTGTTGACATGGATTTATAAGATTTAAAAATTCTTGATATGGCTATAAAACTTTAAAAATTTTTGATATGGATATATCTCTACATCTCTTTCAATCTTTAACAGAGTCTTTATACTTATAAATGACTTTAAACAGATTCTTTATACAGTATTGATATGGATAAATGATCTTTAATAGTCTTAATTTCGATAAATAGACTTTAACTTCTTGATACGTATAAATGACATTTAACAAATTCTTGATATGGAAAGATTAGGTCTGATGTTTATAACAGATTCTTAGTATGAATAAATTATCTTTAACAGATTGTTGATATCAGATCAATAAGGTTCAAAAAATATTTTTAGATGAACCATAGATGATGGAACCATAGAAAACATTTATAATACTCGATTAGCAACTGCTAATAACTGCAGGTATTTAATTAGAGGTAAGCAAATACATCAAAATCAACGTAAAAAATATTCATATGAAGACGGATAAGTAACTAACAAAAGATATACAGCTTGTTGGGTCTAGTTTTGGTATTCTCAAAACAGTTATAAGTAAAATAAATTAAACTTACATGTTCTTTATTTAGATGAAGAAAACAGAGAGAAACCAGCACAAAACGATATATGAATAGAAAATTCGTACTTATAATTTTTCGAAAAATAATTTATTCGAAGACAACAAGTAATTTTGATTAGGACTTCAATTTCATTGGAAAATCATTTAATTAATTTCAAATGAACTATTTAATATTGAACAATAGTGTTTAACAAAGTAATAGGTAGTATAATGGTCATACCTTTTATCTGCCACCCCTGAGAGCAGAAAGTGCTTAAAACTGCGACATACGTGGCAGAACAAAGTCTTTGTAGAACAATCTTTCCTTGATTTTATAAACATTTCGGCCGACTTTTTTCACATAAGTTTTGATGTTCAGCAGTGCCACACATTTTATTTATTTTCTAGATACGGAACAACCTCCCTATACAGCCCAAATTACTACAAATACTTTATAAATAATTTATATTCTATTTCAATGATAAAATGTTTAACTTCAAAAGTTTATTGACAGAATTGCAAATTCTGAAAGTTTGCCTTAGTTTTAAATAAAGTAAATTAATTAATTTTAGTTGTTTTAGTATAAATATGTAATACATATTTAGCCGACAATTGTGTTTTACGCCATAAGATCTTATAAAGTCTAACCAGTCTTTTATCTTACTGTATTTTCAAAATTCGGACAAAATGCCTGTATAACAATTGCAATCGCTTGGAGTTGTGTTGCAGAACACTGAACATAATTCTGCACCTGGGTTGCTATCTAGTAGGTCCCGGGTTCGAGTCCTAGTTTGTGGTGACTGTCACTGCTAGGAGTAACGGTGGCTCACCCACGGGGTGCAACAAATAGCCATCAGTTCGTCCCTTTAGTGTTGAAGTATTAAGAAGTCATTGATATACAGCATTAGAAACTAAAAAATAAATATTTAACAACTGTGCACAATAATTTGTTTAACAAATGATCCTTTTAAATACTTAAAAATATTAAGATTCGATTTCAAACTGTGCTTATAAAGTAAACTAAAAAATAAATAAAAGTGAGCTAAAAAAATTCCTTATTGTGTAATTAAACAATAAAATCAGAACATATTGATGAAATGATGCACGCGCATTTGAAACTCCCGATTATTTCTCATAAGCTACTTTAAAAGAGCAACGCTGTAAAAGTGAATAAGACGTACACGTAAATACCCAACTGCAATAAACATTAGAGCTCTAATCAGGCCACCAATTTTTCAAGCCATCTACAAATCCCAGATTGTTTTTATTAATGATAAAAAACGCAACAGAAAAACGTATTTAAAAAACTTTCATCCTTTAAAAGATAATTTCCGAAAATAAAATAAACCGCTGAGTGAGCTATTAATTATAGTCTGATAAGGGAATTAAATGTAATTAATGACTTTTTTACATGAGAGTTATGCTCATTACATCGCTTAATCATTAATTACGTTTAACTAATTGCGGCAAAAAGCAAACTGAGATAATGTTAATGAAATCTTGATGTCTCTGACTAAAAATTATGTATATATATTACGACGGATCGATTTATAAAGTTTGATAAACTTTTAAAATGACAGAGATTGTACAAGCGAACAAAGTTTTGATCTGATAACTGAATAAATGATACTCATTCAGAGAGGGTGAATGAAAAATTCTAAAATGAGTGTTGCACGTGCGAATAAAATCAGAACAGTGTGGAAATGTAAATTAAAAAAATGCTACTCTGCTGAAAGAAGCAAGTTTTATTGTTGGTTATTTTAAATAAAATAAACTATACTAAATTTGTGTATCGAAACTAAATAACTCAAATATTTATGTATTCTAAGTATTTTTAGCTGAATTCAAGTTGCCGAAATAATTATAGTCACCTGATATACTATTTAGCTAGTTTAAATTACATATTTTTAGCTAAATAATTGAATAAAAAATTGACTGTTATTAAATGAAACTAGTTTTTTTTTTTTCAGCAAGCTATGTTATGATAGTACTTTTATTTCAGATAAGTTGAGAGACACAGATGATGCGTTCAAATAACCCTTGGGTTATTGGTTTGGAAGTAGTTAACGTGTGGGAGTTCTATAATCGCAAAAAAAAAAAAAAGCATCGGAATGTAAGAATGCACAAAAAACAAGTGTAAACGTATTCGTGTGAAGATAGATATGTAGCTACGAAATGTAGGTAGTTAAGAAACACGTGAAATATAGAATGGAATCAGAAGAAAATTCTTACATATAATACATTGCTATTTATAATCTTCCAAGAGAATAACATAGTTCATTTCTATTATATTTGTTCGATTTCATTAAAAACTTGATCAATATTTTTTCACTTTCAGTTAGCGATAGCTTATATCAAACTGTCAAACGTTTTTACCCAATTTTATTCAATGTCTGTGGATATTTTTTTTTATCGTACAGAGAAATGAAAGCTTTCTATGTTTTCCAAACCTCAATTTCAAATGAATAGAATTTAATAAATTACTTTTGCTATTCAAAATTCAATCACAATTCTATCAATTTAACAAATCGCCGTATCCTCAGTTGACACTTCTCATTGACGTAAAACCGACCAAATACATTTAATCATTACATTAGGATTCGACACTGAAGTTTGATGGTTATTTCAATCGATCCTGTGTGCGAGCTATGAAAATTCTTTTGAAAGAACTAAAGAAAATTTCTGGTCTTTATATATGTTTGACTGAAAAGAATTTCTATCGATAAACTTAAATTTAGAAAAAATGATAGTTTTTCTTGTCATCAAAAAATCGTCGTCAAAAACAGGAAAAAAAGAAGTTACAATCCATTTCATTCCGCTCCTGTAGAACGTAGTAGGTATCCATGTAGTTTTCCAATTCCAGACGAATCAGTTTCAAAATGAATTCCATATCACATTCCAAAAAGGAGAGGGCGTATATCGATTTTTATTAAAGTTTGATATTGATTAGTATCCTGCTACATCTGTTTCACCTTCCTGTGGGATCTGGTTTGATGTTACTAGAGACACAAAGACAGTCGGAATATTCCTAACTGAACAAAATTCTCGTTATTTACGATTTTGACATTGAAAGTTAAAAGGATTTAATAAATTTGAATATTTCAGAACGTGTTATAATAATTTTCAAAGTTATAATAATTCAGAAATCTAGAATATGAAGAAATCAGGGTAACTCAAAAAAATAATAATTCTAAAAATTAGAATAATTCAGAAATTTAGAATTATTTATAAAATTAGAATAATTAAGAAAGTTAGAATAATTAGAATAATACAAGATTGGAACAATTTTGAAAATTAGAATAATGCTAGAGGTAAAAAAGAAAAAAAAAAGGGTTGGGGGGTTCAGAAACTTAAAATTATCCTGAAAATTAGTATAATTAAAGTATTGAAATAATTCTTAAAATCAGAATAATTAAGAAAATTATAATAATTAAGAAAAGTATAATAATTAAACAACTTAGAATAGTTTAAAAAATTCAAATATTTTAGAAAATTAGAATATTTCAGAAAATAAAAAATATTCTAAAAGTTAGAATAATTCAGTTTACGAGAACACATCTCAGAGGAAATTAGAATAATTCTGAAAATTAACGGCTTCGTTAAGCTGTTCATTTCCTAACTATTGTTTTGAATGAAGACAACAATCTAATAATGTGTTTGTTTGAGCCAAGAAATGAAATATCATTGTTCCTCTGAAATTCTAATAATAAGTCTAAGCCAATATCATATTCAAAAATATTTTAGTCATTTACAAATTTAAAATACCGAGAACAAATATGTTCCTAACATTTTCAATTGTTTAAAGTATGTCCGACATCAAGGTGCTCACTTATTTTATGTGTAATTGTTATGGTTACAGCCAATCATTTACGAAGCATAGATCAAGCGAGTACCAGAATCTAGAAAATTTCATTGCTGCATCTATAGGGAGGCCAGCCACAATTGCTTATGAGATGCATTTTATGCTAAGCTAAACCTAGGCGGCGCTAGTGTTTCTGATACATTACATACGGGAACGTTACGAATACATACGAGACACACGTATAGCCATACGTGTGTCCCGTATGTATTCGTAACGTTATGTCGCTTGGCTTATTCGTCTACTATTGTAGCACTTTGCCAATAACAATTCTAAAGAATGAATTCCAAATTAAGGTATAATAATTGATTCATTCACACACAGTTAGATTAAACTTCTAATGTTGCGAAAACGGCAATAAATAGCATTTTGAGGTAACTTGATACGTATCGTCAGATAGCATTTGGTTAGCCTATAAGTAAAGTCATAACTGCCGTCTAATTTTTTGTATTTACCTAAAATCCCATTCATACCTCAGAACTGAAATATTCTCAGGCAAACGTAAGAAGAGCATTGACACAGTTTTAAAAATCTCGAAGGTTTCATAAAATACCCGTTTCGAGTTCTGCAGGTAATAGCATCAAAAATGAGAACAAGAAAGACTTATAAAGTTTAGGGTCATATATACAAAGAATAGGAAAACCTGGACGTTAAAATGGTTTTGTAAATTCGGTTTTAAATTGCATGCGCCCAAGACGCATACCTTTCAGAATCCTAAGTTGAAGTCTGCTAGACTGTGAAATCGTAAAAAAGACTGCTGAGGAGCAGAGAACTGGGAAAAGGCACTTTCAAGCAATGAAAGTTTGTCTTACGTATGTCATAGACAGACGTGTTTGGCATCTAAAATTGGAAGCATTTGCTATACAATTCATAAAACGTTCCGTGAAACTTGAAAACTCTGTCATGGTTTGGGTTGTTCAACCATACAGGATTCAGGTAGGCCGTTTATTATATACGCAAGAGTCTATTCGAAAATGAAACAAAAAATGTTTGAGCACTTTATCTTAAAGGCAATGAAACATTCGAGGAATGCTATTTCCTTCAATCTGATTGGGCTCTTTTACACACTTCCAAGACATTTACCATAAGGATCAAAGAAAGGTCATTTAGTGTAGTTAATAATTTGGGGTTAATGATATAAATAAATGGTCTTCCAAGTACTTTTCTTCAGTTCAAAAAGTTAACTCGTTTGTTGTTTTAAATAGATGCTGTTTGATCTTTGATTATAAAATAATGATTGGTTTTGGTTGATGACGCAATGACCATATTTGGCAAAGCTGCGCTAATTACAACACAAACAATGTCAAGTGAATAGATATACACACCCAAGGAAATTTTTACTGACACATAAGGAATAAAAATACACCCAAAAAATAATCGAACCTCTGCCGCCGACAACTCGTAAATTACTATACTAGCAATATTGGCCAACCCACTGATCCATAATCACCCATTAGAAAATATTGAATCACAAATAAATGTAGCAAGTGGTTTAGCGATCCGGTTTGTAATACAGGAAGGATGCAACAAAATTTGTTTGTCATGTTGTTTCTATCAGTACGTTAATTTTCATTACACTTATTTGCCAACCACACTAAGGATAATTATAATTTCATAATTTTTTTTCGAAAAACGGTTTTCGTATAGTTTTGGTTTAGAACAGAAACCCATTAACTGACCAAATACCAAGTTTTAAAATTCCGGCGTTTAATTTTAGGTCAAAAAAAGAAAATTTCTAAACATTTGCTAGCGTTTTATTTTTGCTCAAACAAAAGAATTAATTTGTATTCATCATCATAACTGGGAAAACAAGCATTTAGTGTCAGAAAAATTGCAGTTAATGAGTTTCTCTTCGAAGCTGGTAATATGTACATTTTTCTATCTCATGATTTTTATAACATCAAGAACCTAGACATGGAAAGATGCTTCAATATTCAATGAAATTAGCGTGATCCAATGTGGAAAAAATATAACAGTTTCAATCAAACAAGTAACCTACAAGTAAGATCTAAAATTGGATTCATAATAATAAATTTTTAAACATATTTATTTTTCAGAAACGTAATACAAACAGATGCAGTTGATTCAAACACGAAATTCTGCTGTGAAAGGGAAAACAAAAATGCCTGTGCCGTTTTTCATATCCAAGAGGTGTTGGAAGCCAGGCTATAAATCTTCCGCAAAATAATCTATTCCATAGCTGTGAATTATTCACTTTAACGTGGAAATAAAACACTAATGTTGTGTCGTGCCTGTGTAATTCTCGTCGGCGTTTCCATGGGTGATTGGTGTCTTGTCATACTGAAAGTGAAAGATTTAAGACCACCAACTCCCCCAGTATACGCTTTTCATACAACTCTGACGTTAAAAATGACGTATTTATGGAAATAATTCATTCCACAGATTTATGTACAGTTGTATTTAAAAAAGTTTATTCTGAAAAGTTAGGAGTTGCGAAGTGTTGTGTGAGGTTTGGAAAAATAAATGGGTTAATGGGAGAATTCTGACTCTTTGTTTCTTTTGGAAGAGCTTTTGTTTGCTTTTAGCTTTTGTGATTTGTATTCAAAACTTCCAAATTAATTGAATACAAGCGCATAAAAATGAAAGTTTTCGACCCACATTTATGTTGGCAAAGTTAACTTTAAAATGGTTTCATAAGTACATAGTTATGCTCCTTCAAAGTTAAGAAGGTTATTTATAATTCTGAGTGTTAAAAAGTAATAAAGATGTAACGAATATATATATTTTATTTGAGATATTATCAACTTTGAATGAAGGTTGGATATTTCTTCTTGAGAAAGATACATAGTGAGAGTACAGCATAAGGTGTAAAATAGTCCCCCAATTTAATCATAATTTGTTTAAGAACTAACTCAAATATCCACCTGTTCGAATCTATGGTAGCAAAATTTGGATGATTTAAAGTTGAAGGGATTACTAAAAGTATTAAAAATTATTCTAGAATATTTGAAAAAAGGTTTTTATGAATTCCATGATTTACGAAAATTAATATCAAGTAACAGGGAGGTTACATATTTTTAAAAATTGGTATACGACGATAAGAAGATGTAGGCAAACTTTATATAAAAAACGTTCTTAAGCATTTCGAAAAGAACGTTTCGCAAATTCTCTTCCACCCTTTTCTGTCTCTCTTTCTAAGACCCTTTTCCGAGGCTCTTATCGTGACATTTTCTGTTGCGTCACTACCATTTTTAAACAGATATATCCTCCAGCGAAATAAAATATGTTGGAGATTGCTTGAATCTCAAGTCATGTCAACCGTTGGCAATAATCAAACTCTACGATGCAGCTTATATGGTGTCAAGCGGCAATTTTGCAATCGGATAAACTGCTAGAGATAGAATCTTGTAGATCCACCTTCCAGAGCAGTTAAAAGTTTAGATGGTGTCGAATAACAATAGTAATGCTTTATGGCAGATTTTTATAGAAAATGCGACTTATATCAGTGTGTTGGTTTTACCTTGATATTGAATACTTCCTTCCTACCAAATGTCATCTATTAGCTAATGCAAATACCAATGAGAATATCATATCATGATTTCTTGTCACTTCCCATTAGTAACCTACATTGTATAATGACCATGGTGTTTGACATCCAGTCTCTGATTCTAGTCCCGATTCATAAGAGCATGGATGTTGATGATTGTCTCTGTTAGAAGCAATGATGGCAATGGTGCCTCCTCACAAAATATCACCAGCTCGGTCATGGAAGTACTGAAGGCAGACGATGTCAGTGTTCGAGTTTTAAAAAGTTCTAAACATTTATTTCGAACCACTTCTCAATAGCAACAAGCAACTCTAAATAAGTCGCTTGGTGATATTTTAGCGTCAAATCAATGTTTTAAAAATTATAACAACGACACATCTTGTACAAGCATTTCTGAAAAAGAGAACTAAAACTGATGATTATACAAAAACAAGATACAATATGTTGCGTCTCCTGAGCTACTGACTGAAAGCCAACCGAATTTCAGACAAATACACGAACAGTCGATATTGCGTCTCTTCCTCTGCACCATCAGTTATTTATAAATAATAAACTTATCATATACTTATTCTAAATACTAAATATACTTATTATAAATGCTAAATATACTTATTCTAAATGCTAAATATACTTATTCGAAATGCTAAATATACTTATTCTAAAAGCATAAACTTATTTCTAAACACTAAATAATTTATTTTGCAAAGACCAAACACGATTATAATGTAAAATAGAAGTTATATATGATATCCCATAAGTTAAATAACAATTCAACAATTCATAAAAATCGCGAAAATTGGTATATTGAAATGTATATTGACATTTTTGTGATTTGCACGAAAAAAGAAATCTTGAGAGAGGAATGTTTTGAAGGGGAAAATTCGTTCATATTTTCACAAATAGAGGGCTCTTTACTAACTACCTCATTTGTAAGAGGTATTCAAATGAGAGCTCTATAAACGGAAGGTGCATCTCTGACAGCTCATAAAAGACACGTACAATTCCAGTCGTTGGTGCAAATATAGTTGTAAGGTTTGATGCTGTCTGTCATTGGCAAAGGTTCTTCCAATGCGGGGACAATTTGAAATTGTTAAGGTAAGTGCTTTAGTTATCATGGAACTACTAAGGCGGAATTGCGAAGGAAGTATTTGGCGTTTTCCTGGTATACCACGGAGCGAGGATAAACGATGCAACTCAATTACATACCATACATTCAAGGCCACACATTCACCCCAAACGGACAAATATCTATGTCTTACCCCGTATTCGAACCAGGAACCTATCAATCCAGCGGTAGGTTGTTAATCAAAGTCTTTTGGACAGCATAAAGGGCTATTGAAACCATACCGTTATAATTTTTAAATAATTATAATTTTGAATCACGGTCAGTTGGCGAGGACAAAACCTGAGCTGGCACTACTCTCAAAACTTCCACACCATGCCAACAAGAGGACATTTGAGGCCAAGGAAGATTTAATGTACATCAGCCCCCGTTTACACGAAGGTTTTATGCTATATCAAGTTTCAGGTAGGTAGAAAGGTATGTTAGATGCTCTACAGGAACTTGATGTTTGAGGCAGTTGGCGAAGACCTTTCTGCCCTCGATGAATGAGAGGCAGACCTTCCTGCCCTCGATGAATGAGAGGCAAACTTTCCTACCCTCGATGAATGAGAGTCACTTAGTGCAGCTAGCGAAAACCTTGCTGCCCTCGATGAATGAGAGAAACTTGGTGCAGTTGGCGAAGACCTTTCTGCCCTCAGTGAATGAGAGGCATTTGGTGCAGTTGATTAAGACCTTCCTGCCCTCGATGAGTGAAAGGCACTTGGTGCAGTTGGCGAAGACCCTCCTGCCCTCGATGAATGAGAGGCACTTGGTGCAGTTGGCGAAGACCTTCCTGCCGTCAGTGAATGAGAGGCACTTGGTACAGTTGGCAAAGACCTTCCTGTCTTTGATGAATGAGAGGCACTTGGTGCAGTTGGCAAAGACCTTCAAAGACAAAGATTCAACGTCGCACTGGAGCAACACAATGAGCAATTGGTAACGGTTCGGTATCAAACCCTATGGGAAAGGTCTGAGAGAAAAACCACGCAATTTTGCAACATGGTCAGATGACGAGGTCTCACCTAAGCTGGCACCCCACTCTTCAAACTTAATCGAACTTCGGGCTTGCAAACCTATAGTTGGTAATACGTTACTCTTCCAACTGGGTTCGCGTTTTATTCATTTAAACTTTTACAAATTCATGGGACCTCTTCTATATGCAGGTACACATATAATTAGTTCATAAATGGATTTCATTCTCTCATATCTAAACACAATGCGTTTAGTAAAACTGACTAAAGATCGTTGACGTATCTCTTAAACTACATCTTCTAATTTTACCCTAACTTTCAGTTCGTAGAGATACGTAATAAAAACTCACAAAATATATACAAAGGGGAATAGTTTTAAAATAACTAATCATAGTACAAATGAAAAGAACCTTAACCCAGACAGTTTTAGTTTTTAAAGAAGCTAGTTGTGGGAAGTATGCATGTTAACTGTCTGTATTCTCTTAAATTTCTTGTTGCCAGTTGCCATAGCAACTAGAACACTATTCCTTCATTGGAAGCAATTATTCCGTAAATAGTACGGAAATGTACAGATATTTTTGGAAGGCTTCTAAGTTCAACTTTATAATTATTGATCCGTAGCACAACCATGTATCTGATACCGCCTAATTAGTGAATACTCAAAACCCATGCACGATTTACGCAAAGGTTTATACACTAAATAAATTTGTTTCGAATAATAGGCTTGGTATTTAAATGCTTTGTAGAGAATTTAACTTTTTAAAAATTAAAACTTAATTTGATGTCTACAAACATTTATTCTTTTTTGTTAATTACAAACTTGTACAGGTAGCTATCACTATTTTTTGCAAATATAGCGTTACCCAGAAACAATTTGTTTCATCTAAGATATAGAATTAATACTGCAAACCAATGCCATGTTCAAAATCATAATTCCACGAAGTAACCTGTAGTATTACCCTGCATGACTTCTAAGCAATTTTCACCACACTACCCTAATATAATGGACCGGTCAGCTAGATGTGATGGTATAAGGGAAATAGTACATGCTTTAAAAGGGGATGGACCCCCACATGCTGCTATTACACTGGCAATCCTTCTGGGTATACTTATAACAAGGTTTTGATACTCAGCTATGGGTATTTGTGTCCATTCCTGCTGCAAGAATGGTGCCAGCTCAGCTGTAGATTTCGAAAGTGGTTCCCTGGTCCGTAAACGTCTATCTAACTCGTCCCACAAATGTTCTACGAGGTTTAGGTCGGAACTCTGAGCAGGCCAGGGAAGACGTTTTAAATCCATATCTTGATACCACTGATTGATAGAGGCTGCAACATGACATGGAGCGTTGTCGTCCTGGAAGTAACATTCGATCGTTCCATAAATTTGCCAGAGCGTAGGAAGAACCTGATGGTCCAAAATGTTCATGTAAGCAATTTACCAGGAACAACATGCAAAAGGTCCAAAGCCATACCACAAAGAAGATCCCCAAACAATTAGTCAGATTTTATGCAAATCCGCTGGCGTCCAGTCCATTATTGTAGGGTATATATACCCTACAATACCTCTTTGTATATATATATATATACACACATAAAGCACTTAAAGAGCCACACACACAAACAAGTAATTTGCGTACTTCTATTCAGAAGTGATTTTCTTAAGTTATAATATAATACATTTATTTTTAATTCTAATAAAGAACATTTACACATTCTCGCAATAAAAAATAGGCCGAATTAAAAGAACAATAGCCAATTTTGAAACGTTTTTATTCTAGACTAATCTCTTACCTCCGGAAATAAAACTCATTTGAATATTACATTCCCTTTTTTATGGAACTAGGAACATTTTATACGCGGCAATACATGAAAAACGCGGAAATATATTCTATACTCTACATTTGCTAAAGCTACATATTTAAAAAGATACTTGAATATTCAAATATGTCAATTATCACTAAGGAATAACTGTCACGAAGGGGAAAGCATTCGTATGACCCAAAACAACTCAAGTATTTTAAAATGAGATATACTACAGTGGCAAGTTAAGTTTGTTGTTGTTGTTCCTTATCATCCAGTGTATGACGGTGTCAGACAAGATTCATAAGTCCGTTGACTCGCAAGAAGTCGAGCACAAGAAGTGGATCGCGATAGATACACTCCCTGGAGAGGCCCATGCTATCCATTAGATGCTCTGCAGGAACTTGATGGTCGAGGCAGTTGGCGAAGACCTTTCTGCCCTCGATGAATGAGAGGCAGACCTTCCTGCCCTCGATGAATGAGAGGCAAACTTTCCTACCCTCGATGAATGAGAGGCACTTAGTGCAGCTAGCGAAAACCTTGCTGCCCTCGATGAATGAGAGGCACTTGGTGCAGTTGGCGAAGACCTTTCTGCCCTCAGTGAATGAGAGGCATTTGGTGCAGTTGGCGAAGACCTTCCTGCCCTCGATGAGTGAAAGGCACTTGGTGCAGTTGGCAAAGACCCTCCTGCCCTCGATGAATGAGAGGCACTTGGTGCAGTTGGCGAAGACCTTCCTGCCCTCAGTGAATGAGAGGCACTTGGTACAGTTGGCAAAGACCTTCCTGTCTTTGATGAATGAGAGGCACTTGGTGCAGTTGGCAAAGACCTTCCTGCCCTCAGTGAATGAGAGGCATTTGGTGCAGTTGGCAAAGACCTTCCTGTCTTTGATGAATGAGAGGCACTTGGTGCAGTTGGCGAAGACCTTCCTGCCCTCGATGAGTGAAAGGCACTTGGTGCAGTTGGTGAAGACCCTCCTGCCCTCGATGAATGAGAGGCACTTGGTTCAGTTGGCGAAGAACCTCCTGCCCTCTATGAATGAGAGGCACTTGGTACAGTTGGCGAAGACCTTCCTGCCTTTGATGAATGAGAGGCACTTGGTGCAGTTGGCGAAGACCTGCCTGCCCTCGATGAATGAGAGGCACTTGATGTGACCGCTAGCAGGTCTAGAAAGAGCAGTCCGGGAGCGTCAGTCACACGGTATGTCTTGGGTCAATCCAGGCTTCTTACCCACATACCAATGATGAATGGGGTGTTGGAGGGCTCTCTCCACTCCACCAAAAATTTTTATTTTCCCCATGAATATAATTCCAGAAACGTCAAGTCGGTAGAGGAGGGGATGAAGTGACTGCAACCCTCCTTAGCAAGTTTAACTGCCAATCAATTAACTTCATTCTGGAGAACGGGCTATTGGCGACGGTCTGAGATCAATCCCGAAGGAAAATATCAGAGGACACTTCGTCATTTCGACCCATGGTCAGATAACGAGGCCACGTCGGCTCCACTCTCCAGACATCACCACCAAGCAACGTGAGTACATTTGAAGTCACGACAGTTTGAACGTGCACCACCCCCACCCCCGTACACAGCACATTTTGAACACGGAACCCTCCGGTTGCGAATCTTCTTCCAACCGGGCTACCGCTACCGTTATGACGTTTACAATCACTACGAAAAGTCTAAGTATCCTTATACTTTAATTTAAACTTTCAATGACATAAAGGGATTTCAATTCTGTATTATTAAACCCGTGTATATATTGTACAGCTTTGATGGAAAACAAAATTATATGTAAGATTATTTCACAATGATTTCACACGGGATTATCTTTATATAATAGTTCGTTGTAAAAATATACTTCTAATTAGGAAATTAGGATGTGTGTTAATATAAAGTGTTTGCTCAAAGAGGTGGTATCTATGAAACAATGGACTATTTCGCTTTAACTTTCATAAAAAAGTTGAAGTGGATTATATCATAATTCCTTTCTTCCGGTTTAAACATAACTTGCATAAGGTTATATCGTAAAATTACTGAATTTAATAGAATTCCTTTATCTGAATAAAGAAATTTTGTTAAATTTAGTAATTTTGTATGCTGATAACGATGTTGAACGAAGTTAAAGTATGTCTGTGCTTACCCCTTTTTGCTGAAGAAAAACACTCGAATGTACTCAACTTTTTAGGCAAAACGGTATATCTTTAGAAATTAACTCTGTACGCTGTTATGTGTACATTGTAAAATCTAAAAGGATTGAAATATAGTTACAATGTCGTAAGAAAATTGAAAATTAGAGGAGATTTATAGTATAATAATACCAACCAGTACGTTAAATTAATCAAGTCTTAATTAACTTTTACCTAGATAATCATTAATAACGGTAATTATCTTTTTTGCTTTTTATTTTTAACTTGATGTATCTTAATGTATTTCTGTTCTATTATGGTCATGTTTATTGTATATTTGTTTCTTTCTGTTCTATTAGTCATTTAAAAAAAAGTTTTCTACTTAATTAAATGTTTTATTTGATACCTAAGTTTTTAACACGCTTTTGTCAAGGAAAAAACAAATACTTTAGTGTCTGAGTGAATTTTTTGTTTTTTAGTATTCTATCCTGGTTTTACTTCTCCCCAGTGGGATGTAATAGCCTAAAAACGTTTTTTTTTTTTTTTTGCATTGAAACATAAAAAAATAATGGAGGGGCAAAGTTACCCCAATTGTAGAGGTGACTTTGTCCACCCCCTTTTTAATTTTTGACGGATTGGGCAATTCCTTTCTTAAAAACAAATAGGAAGGTGGCAATTGATAGGGATAAATATTTTCTACAAATATCAACATTTAAAATTTGTCTATGAGGCCGTTTTCTTATTAAATTGGGTGCTTGCTCTGAAAAAAATTCAATACGAACCCCCATATTTTATCACAAATTTGGATTCTAGACATAATTTCAGGCGAAAATAAAAAAAGTTCATCCATTTTATTGGATTTTTCACCAATTTGTAAGTGTTTGAAAATTAGATACCTTAATGTTAAATTGCTGTTTCACGTTTTTTGTTATATTTGCTAAAATAATTAATTTTCCTTGAAAATTAATATTCCATCCTTTGCTACCCCAAAACCCAAATACAATCAATAAACATTTTAATCATCAAACTAAATTTTACTATTTTTTATTAATTATGAAATTAATATTCATAAAAATCTATATAAATAAGAATGGAGTGTTTGTTTGTACTTTCAATATTTTCGACCCATTTCAAGTATTCTATCCGTTTTGAACCCTTCTGATGCCAAATCCGCCTCTTTCGCGTTCGGTGTATGTCTGTATGTATGTATGTATGTGCCCTATACACGTCCACACGGTTTAATATATTTTCATGGAAATTTGCACACAGTGAGTACTTATCTTCATTTAGTGAGTGGAATTGGTTGCGAAAGTCTGTCTGTCCGTCTTTCTGTTCTATGTTCGATTTTGTGTTTCTGTAGGCATCACAGGAATTTTATTACAGATATTTGATTGCAATGCATTTTAATTTATACATTATCTATTATTTTAGTGAATGCAATGTTAAACATTTCTTTATTGTTTTATTTAATTGAGTTTCATGCTAAAACACCCCAGTAATTATACTTTAATAAACCATATGCTCGATTTTATGTTTGTGTGTTTGTGTACACATCACATAAATTGTATTCCAGATATTTGATTGCAGAGTATTTTGTTTTATACATTATCTATTAGTTTAGTGAATGCAATATTAAACATTTATTTATTGTTATATTTAGATGAGTTTCATGCTAAAACACCTGAGTAAGTATACTTAAATCAACCATAATTTGGTAGTTTGGGAAAAATTTTAATATATATTTAATATTACGATTACTTTGATTGCTTTACCAGTACTGCTAAAAAAGTAATTATTCTTCAAAAAATCCTTTTTTATATAATTTCAGCTCTGATATTTGATTTATTTCGAGTCTTATTTTTGGTCTTTGCGCAATGAAAACGATTTCCGAATATTTGGGACAGACGATATTTTTCAACGAACGGGAATGAACAAGATCGCGTGAGCAGTAATATTTTCTGTTTCTTTCGCTCTGAATTAATTTCACATTTTTAAATTTTGTGCACTTTTAGTTGTAAGTTGTGGCAACTGTGCGAGATCAAGAGATAAAAATGAATCACAAATTAATATTGTTAGAACAATTTTTCCAACATCTTTTATTTTGTTTTATTTCACTGTTTTCTGTTTTAAATATTTTTTATTTTAATAAATGTGTTTTCCTTCTCATCACACGCAATACCACCACAAAGTATTCGACTTACAAATGGTAAGCAAGTCAGAATAAATTTTCAGTAAATATTAAGTGTAGTTATGTCATTATTGAAAGAATAATGTCATTATTGAAAGAATAATGCCGTTATTTAAAGAATAATGCCGTTAGTGAAAGAATAATAATGTTTAAGAAATCCGAACTAGAATTATTCAAACATTGAAAAATTCCATGTCATAATGACAGGAGAAAATTTCGAAATTCCACAATGTCGCATGCCGGATGTAAGAGTGCCGCATGCAAAAAAAATATTGTTTTGTTGACTATGAGTGCGAGAGCACTCTCCGTCAATCGTCGTGTTTATTAATTGAGTTGAACATGAAAAGAACTTAAGAAATGGAATTCCAAATCTCCCTCAAAATCGTCCTTTGTAGTAGTAACCTTAATGTCACCTTTCGTCATTTTGTAGCCATACAGCAACAGTGCGATGTATGTGAAATGTACTACATGAGTGGATATGCATGTGTAGGATTTGTGTCCAAAGTAAGTTGTAGAAATTATAAAGATGGCGAAAGGTGTTAAAATATTATTTTATTCTACGAAAAACGTAAGTCATTATATATTTTCATCATCTCTTCAATCTGGAGTAAACCAATTCAAACCGAGTAACGTCGGGTATTTTGCTAGTTATGAATATAAACCTGGGCAAATTTTGACTCCATGCGATTTAACTGTTACTGAAACATCGGAATTCCAAAATTCAGTTCATCACGTGCATAATTAGTTGCGCAGTGAGACTGTTAGCAAAATGTGATGATTATTATCGTTATTGGGGATTGTTCACATAGTGAAAACAGAAATTTCTGCCAACAGATCCTGGGATTCAATCAGAATGGTTTCTCACTTTGTCACAATCTTAATAGACTCCATACTAAGGCGCCTGGAACAGGTCCTTGACTGAGCTGAGACGGTCACTACACGTCTTCATTAGTATTTATAATGTGATTGAACTCGGAACATTTATACTCTCCCTCGATGTTTTTTATGGATTTTCTCAGTCAATTTTAGGTTGTTTAACATTATTTCTGCATCAAATCCACCTGAAATTTTGTGTAGAATCCAAATCTGTGATAAAATATGGGGGTTCGTATTGAACTTATCGGAGCAAACACCCAATTAAATATGAAGACGGCCCCTTAGATAAATTTTAAATTTTGATATTTATACAAAACATTAATCCCTATCGATTGCTACCTTCCGTCTTGTTCTGTGATGTAAATTGTACAATTGCGATCGGGTGAGTCTTTTTTTATTTTGATGGCTGTACTTAGTGTGAACACATGACACACTTGATATACTATTTGTCTTCTCAAGTCAACACTCTCTATGATGTGCAGAAAAGAATTTTGTCAGTTTATTAACATTTTTACTCACGTGTATTTGGATACGAATATATGTAACTATATTACTTCCACAGAGAATTAGTATACAGAGGGTTCACTGAAGCCATGACGTATAGTGCTCCAGTGTGGAAGCCTGTCCCTTATTGTGGGCGGAGTTTGAAATGTTTCAATCAGAGTCTGAGCGGAAGCCATTTTCTATTTTCTAATCTACAGACTTCTTGAAGCGTCATACAGCTGAATATTCTTTGCATCATTTTAATAATTATTTAAAAACTGTTTTTTCCATCAACAGAAAAGTTTGATTCCCAACCGTCACATATATCTAGTTGTGTTGCTCCAATGCGCAGAGTGAGTGCGATGTTAATTAAAAATACTATACCATCATCAATAGAAATGCCGTTGTTCAAGTTTACCGCCTATAAAAACCGTTGAAAGGTAAATTGCTTTTGTTTTTCATAACAGTTGATATTGTGAATTATGTGCCATTTTTAAAATCGTTTTACAATCAAGTAAAATTAATAACACTTATTTTAAAACCCTATTGAAGGAGAAAAAAATGAAATCATTCTATTTAATTTTAAGACTATTCGCCCAAGATGATTAATTTTTAAAAATATTTCAGTGTTAGTTAGTGCATTTTTTATTTAATCAAAATCAATCGTTCTTAAATTTAAGAAACATGTGGTATACAGGATTCTGTACAATTGTGCTCTGTTCATTATGCATTTTGTGTATTTGTTGATTATTTTTATTTACATTCTGTTTTTGTGTAGTTAATATTTACCTTTTTCTGAATTATAACAGATTTTATGTCAACATTAATAAAGATATTTTTGCAAAATTGGAATGCTCTTGTATGATACTCACTGTGAACTTAATACAGAAAAGAAAATTAAATTTAAAAGTTTGATTTTAATAATGATTTTTTATACAAAAATAACTTGATTTAAATCAATATATCCTGAAACTAACACTTATAGAATGTTAAAAGTGCACAAATCTACACAACTACTTTTTTCTGTAGAATGTCTAAAAAGTGGCTAGACTTTAAAATTCCTAATAATCACAACAAATAATTCAGCTTTTTGAAATGTTTAGAATATCTAAATCAATCAAATCAACTTAATTTATAGCACGACTTGTTTTGCTTTATCACTGTCGAAAGTCGTAAAAGGATATTTCAGTTTCTGTTTAACTGTTTCAACCCAGATTGTCTGGAAAACACTTTCTGCTCTATTAGAAGAAAAGTGGTTTTTGATATAATCCTGATTGTTATCAGTTTTGCCAAGGCATTCATAAGGTCATATATAACTTTAAAAAAAATCAATATTTCAAACTGTGTTGGTAATGGTGATCATGTATAGCTCGATTTTAGCCAGTTTAAGCGGATATCCATGAGCACGATTATCAATGATCCCATTATGGAAGAAGGATCAATGAATCTCTGCAGTGCCACCCTCTGCTAATACATGTAGCTCAATGTCATTGCTTATATTTGTTGTGGTTTTGGCAAAAGTATTTTAAACCTGTTTGCTATGAGTGCCAACGAGATACAAAAATTGTCGTATCCAGTTGTGTACTTTATTGCTTATTTGCTACACTAAATGGTGAAAAATTGTGTGATTTAGCTCCAATAATGAATAAAATTAGTAATATTATCCATTCATTTGCTACACTAAATGGCGAATTACTTTGAGTTAGCTTGTTTATGAATGCTAAACAATGAATTTTACTCTTTGGAAGGCAAATGAAGACTCTTGTTAAGTTGCTTATTTTACCAAAGCATTTCATTCCTTTATATCCTGTTGTGTATTTTATTGTTCGTTTGCTATGCTAAAATTGTTCTAGATGGATCATACAGAAATATGTATAAGCGAGAAACAGTAGCTGAACTATGTTCTTTTTTTTACATTCAGAACAAGGACAGGTAATATCTTAGTTTTTTAGGCGCCAACTTCTTTCTTTTTGTATTCGTATTCTGAGTGTGTGGGGAGACAGCAGCGTGATAGATTTTACCTTGGGGTTCAATACCCTTCTGTGTTATATTATTTACAGGGAAAAATTGGGTATTAGTAATTGGATTCATGATTCAACAATAAAATTCACACAGTCCACTAACACTTGGTCGTGTGTGTGATTGACACTACTAAATGAGCTTTGACGAGACTTCTACATAAACAGTACTTCGTTTCTATTCCTTTTTCAAATTGTATAATTTGTTCAAAAATGAATAATGTACCTGATTAAGTTAATAAAAAATTTTTATTATGTACTTTTTCGTTCAAATAATATTTCACACTATCAACAGGCATTAATAATTTTCCAAATCAAACATGTTTTGGAATATTTTTTTAAAGAAGCATTCACATAAAAGAATAAACTAAAATGAAAGAAAAAAGTTCATACATTTGAAAGATTTCATAAATGAAGGGGTTTTTTAAGTTCAGAAGACATTAAAAAAGTGCTATTTCGAAGCATTTATGCTAAAAAATATTAAAAGAATATTTAGCTTGTAATCAAAAATGCAAATTGGGTTTCGAAAAAATAAAATAGCCTGAGATAGTTGTTGTGGAAACCGAGTTCGATTGTTATGGAAACCTAGTTTGGTTGTTATGGAAACGAGATCTAGACCCGACACTATAGTAGGGTCCGGCTCCCCCGCTGGAGGCGCCAGCGTCTATGCGATTTCCCATGTTATTTATAAGTCCATTGCTTCCTATGGCAGTGAACCTTCTGTATACTACTTCTCTGTGATTACTTCTTTCGTCATTATCTTGTGTGTTTGATTAAAAGCTAAAAATTGTAAATAGATAACTTTCATTTGAATACAAATTTAAAATGAAATAATAAATTACTAAATTTAAACAATTATTAAAATTAGTATATCATAAGTTCCAACTATAATTTTACAAAAATTTTACATTTTTGTCTTTCTATTTAAGGGAAAAACAAATGTTCCTGCAATTAAACAAAATCATTCTCATAAGATACTATTTACCGTTGCTTTACATAGTTTGAGTAAACTTATAATTGCTTATAAGGCGAGCCTCTGCGTAGAGACTTTTGGGATTCTAAGTCAAACTGTCTCCCATATCTCCTTTGAAATACAGTTGATCCTCTTCACCTATATGGTTTCACTCTAGGGTTTTTGCTGCTTCTTGACAAACCAAGTCGCGTTCCATTTTCTTCAGTAATTTCGAGGAACAGCTTCTTGAGTTTTGTTTCGTTACACATCCTACTGTATGTTTCTTTACCAATTTCTCATCTTGTGATGCTTTGTGTTCATTCATTTCTCCTTGCGAAATTTTCTACCACAAATTTGGTTCTAATTTTTTCTCAAAGCTCAGTAGCAAACCGAAAAATGCCTGAAAATGAAACGAAAGTCCGCCAAAAACTAAATAAAAGGAAAACAATTATAGAAAATGATTTTTTGGAAGAAGATCCAGATAAATCTTCTTATTCCGCTTGAAATTATTGACTAAATGTTAAGCGGCATGAAACTTGTTATTTTATACTTTAACCGCGTTTGTCACAAAACTTGCTATTATTAAATTTAGGTAATTTTTTCTCTGCATATATCAAAGATTTCAATCTGATTTTTTTGCTATATTTATCCAGGATGTATTTGTTCAAACAGACTAGACGGATTAAAGGTATCTAATTAAAAAATATATTAAAAATAAAAATATGTCGTTTTTTTTTGGTAAAATTACGAAATGTACAAAAAAATTTGTAAATTGACGAAAAATTGAAAAGTTAATAAAAGCTCTTGGTAAAACGTATAAAAGGTTCTAATAAGATATTTTACAAATTTGTTTAAAAAAATGTGATAGCTTTTGTGAAAAAAGTACCTAAAAAAAGACCTATTTAACTCGGCGTCAAATTGAGGGTGCCGTTTTCCATAACGTCACACTGGAACAACACAGCGTGGTAGCTGCGACGATCTTAATATTGCATGAGCTCCCTAAGCGCGTAAATTGTGACAACGGAATCGGTCCCGACAGATACTGGCGGACAATCCGTTTTCCAACTCATAAATATTATATTCTTTGCATGAAATTTGCATAACAAAATAAAAGGCAGATGCTTAAGAAGTCAATTAAGCCCATTGACGAATGTCCGGGATAAAACCAGAAGGGAAAGATTCGAGGAAAACACGTAGTTTCGAACCTTGGTCAAATGAGGAGGTCACACCTGAGCTGGCATCTCACTCTCGAAACTCCGACACATCGCCAACGTGAGTACATTTGAGGCCAAGATCGATTTAACGTGCACCAGCTCCTTTATACGCGATTGGTTTTGGTTCTAATGTAAAAACTAGAGAGCTGAAAATAGATGTGTGGGGTCACCTAAAATACTAGACTCAATAATCTGGGCAATTTTGATGACAATGTTTGAACTATAAAGATCTGACCAACTGAACAAGAGCTTATACAAGATATATTTAAACAAGATCTGATACAAGATATACTTGAACAAGTTATTATACGTGATATACTTGAACAAGATCTTATACAAGATATACTTGAACAAGATCTTATACAAGATATACTTAAACAAGATCTGATACAAGATATACTTGAACAAGTTATTATACGTGATATACTTGAACAAGATCTTATACAAGATATACTTGAACAAGATCTTATACAAGATATACTTGAACAAGAACTTATACAAGATATATTTGAACAAGAACTTATACAAGATATACTTGAATAAGATCTGATACAAGATATACTTGAACAAGATCTGATGCAAGATATACTTGAACAAGAACTTATACAAGATATACTGTATAAGTTCTTGTTCAAGTATATCTTGCATAACTTGAATAAGATCTGATACAAGATATAATTGAACAAGAACTTATACAAGATATACTTGAACAAGAACTTATACAAGATATACTTGAACAAGAACTTATACAAGATATACTTGAACAAGATCTGATACAAGATATAATTGAACAAGAACTTATACAAGATATACTTGAACAAGAACTTATACAAGATATACTTGAACAAGATCTTATTATTTCTTTTTTAGTGGTGAGATATCTCGTCCATCAAGATCTGGTAGGTTTTGCTAATGATGTTGTAACCCGTCGAGACAAGCATTAAGAAGGTAAAACAACATTATCGATTATTGAGTTGTCAAAGAAGCTGTTAATGGGCCAGCTTGTGTTATTCGATAAAAATATTCGTTATTTTTAACATTACTATTCTTCGTGTATTTTGGGACCGCGGCAACTCATTTGGAAGAAAAACGGATTATCAACTAGAAGGCTGCTAGTTCGAATCTAAGTCCATCCAAAGACCTTCATGTACATTGGGGCTGTTGCATGCTAGATTTGTCATGACCTCAACTGTCTTATGGTTAGCTCAGGTGTTGACTTCGTCAACTGACTAGTTAAAAATTACAATGCGTTTTCTTTGGATCTTTCCCTTTGGGATTGATCCCAGACCGTCACCAATAGCTCATTGTGCTGCTCCAGTGCGACGTTAATTAACTATCAACCTACAATGTATTTTTCTATGCAAATTTAATGTAAAGAATACCAGATTTATGAACTGGAAGACGGGCTTGCCCAGATGTCTTTGTCTGGACGATTTTCTTTGCCAGAAGTTACAAGGTTATAAGTCGTTACACGGTTGGTTATTACACCAACTGAAGATCATAAAGATCTTAAGTAATGTTCAGAAACAAGCAGACGAAAGCGGTACGATTATCTGGAACTGTGCACTGCGTCAATGGCATGTTTCAAACCTACGCAATATGATCAAATGTTTCCTTAGTATTTTCTTGTAGTAATCAATCATATGGGACTGTTTTAGTTTTATTACATACATTACAACCCAAATGTTCGTTTAACCAATGTTTCTTTTGCTTGTTTTCTGATCATCAAGAATCTCTCTGTTTGCCTTCATTGGGCACAGCATTTTGCAACGAAATAAAATACTTCTATATACACTGGTGAAGATAAACAATCATTATATATTTATTTACAACTGGTTACGGAATAGCTCTTTTGTACGACTGATAAAACGAAGCAAAAGCTTGTAACATTATTTTTTATAACAACATATTTTATAAAGAACGGAACTCCTACAGACTTGGTTGCAACTCCTCGCTATACAAACATCTAACACCGATTTTATCTCTTAATGCAATATGTAGAACATCTAACAATTGTTAATTTTAAATATTTTCCCAAAATTTAACCCTGCCCCACGTATTTTACTTATTTATTAATACTCTTTTATCTATATAAATAAGAATGGAGTGTTTGTTTGTACATTCAATATTTTCGACCCATTTCAATACGTTTGTTTGGTGTCTGTCTGTCCATCTGTCTGTCTGTATGTCTGTATGTACTTATCTTCATTTAGTGAGAGAAAGTGGTTGTCTATCCGTCTTTCCGTTCTATGTTCGATTTTGTATTTGTGTGTTTTGACAAGCATCACATGAATTTTATTCCAGATATTTAAAAGCAATGTGTTTTATTTTATACATTATCTATTAGTTAAGTGAATGCAATATTAAGCATTAATTTATTGTTATATTTAGATGAGTTTCATGCAAAAACATCTGAGTAAGTATACTTAAATCAACCATAATTTGGTAGTTTTGGAAAAATTGGAATGTACATTGAGTATTACGATTACTTTGATTTGATTTACCCCAGTACTGCTGAAAAACCAATTTTTTTAATGGAATTTTAGCTCTGATACTTCAGTTATTTCGAATCTTATTTGTGATCTTTGCGCAATGTATACGATTTCTGAATATTTAGGACAAACGATATTTTTCAACGAACGGGAATAAAACGAAAACTCGTGTTTCTTTTGCTATGAATTAGTTTCGCATTTCTGAATTTTGTGCACATTTTAATTATAAGTTGTGGCAACTGCAATATCAAGAGATTAAAAGGAATCACACATTTATATCTGTAGAACAACTTTTTCCCAACATCTTTCATTTTGTTTTATTTCGCTGTTTTCTGTTAATTTTTTTTTTTTAAATAAATTGTAGGTTTTTTTCCTCACACGCAGCACAATTACAAAATATTCGATTTAAAGTGGCAGGTAAGTCAGAATAAAGCAAATTTTAAGTGTTGTTATGCCATTATTGAAAGAATAATGCCGTTTTTGAAGCAATAATGTCGTTATTAAAAGAATAATGTTTAAAAAAATCCGAACTAGAACTTTTCAAACATTAAAAAATTATTTGTTACAATGAGAGGAGAAGATAGCGAAATTCCACAATGTCGCATGCCGGATGCATGAGTGCCACAAGTACAAAATATTGTTTTGTTGACTATTAGTACGAGAGCCCTCGCCGTAAATCATCGTTTTCATTAATTGAGTTGATCATAAAAATAACTTAAGAAAGTAATTACCTTATTTCCCTTAAAATCGTCTTTTGCAGCAGTAACGTCAATGTCAACTTTCGTCATTTTGTAGCTTTACCATACAGCAAGGGTGCGATGTATGTGAAATGTATTATGTACATGAATGAATATGCATGTGTAGGATTTGTATCTTACGTAAGTGGTAGAAATTATAATGATGGCGAAAGGGGTTAAATTATTATTTTATTCTACGGAAAACGTAAGTCATTATATATTTTCATCCTCTCTTCAATCTAGAGTAAACCTATTCAAACCGAGTAAGGTCGGGTATTTTGCTAGTTATGTATAAAATGTCTTATGAATTAATCAATTATATACTTTAGCGCTAACATCCAACATATTTTACTCACAAAAATGTAAGTCAAGTTATAGGGGCTTTTTCCTTAGGACAGTTGACTGGGTTTCTTTTTATGTCTGAAGGGCGTAATATTGCTGAACAAAGAGCAAAGTACAACCAAGGTAAAAAAAACCGGAATCGATTATACGCTGCTTACAACTCGTAGGTTGCTAGTGCAGTGAGAAAATCCATTGAACCCTGGAGGCCCACACCAATTTTCCAATAAGTGGGATTCTGTAGTATTTTGGCAGGTTAGATTTCTGTCACGTGCATGCCTCCCTGAGTGTATTGCTCTCTTCTGCGACAGTAAAAGACTTCACTGTATATGAGCGTCTATAACTTGATATTGTATGCCTTGTGTCTGGCTCAGCATGGTCAAATATTGCCCTTGAGCCATTAAACCACAAAGCAACCACCGATTTATAGCATTTAGACTATTGTGTATGCGCATACAATTAAAAAAGTATTTAATAAAGGCACTTCTGTAAGAACATCGGACAACGACATTTAAAATGTAGTTCAAAATTACTTGGTTATTCACGAATCTTTCCTCTTGATATTGATCCCGGACCATCGCCAATAGCCTATTGTGTTGCTCAGCATAATCAAGTATTGCCCTTGCGCCATTAAACCCGAAAGCAACCAACCGATTTATAGCATTTAGACTATTTTGTATGCGCATACAATTAAAAAAGTATTTAATAAAGGCACTTCTGTAAGAACATCGGACAAAGACATTTAAAATGTAGTTCTAAATTACTTGGTTATTCACGAATCTTTCCTCTCGATATTGATCCCGGACCATCGCCAATAGCCCATTGTGTTGCTCAGCATAATCAAGTATTGCCCTTGCGCCATCAAACTCGAAAGCAACCAACCGATTTTTAGCATTTAGACTATTTTGCATGCGCATACAATTAAAAAAGTATTTAATAAAGGCACTTCTGTATGAACATCGGACAAAGACATTTAAAATGTTGTTCAAAATTACGTGTTTTTTCACGAATCTTTCCTCTTGGTATTGATCCCGGACCGTCGCCAAAAGCCCATTGTGTTGTACCGTGCGATTAATTAAATACCTACCTATCGTTATCTTTTGTCATTTGTTCAATTACGAAGTGTAGAAATTATATTGTAGTAAATTAACGTAGGCGAGAATGCTTTTTGCGCAGCATCCAAACTATCATAAAACCATCGTTTCTAAGAATTTATAAAATCGTGTGTACTCTAATTGGTATTTATAACCAAATGAAACAAAGCTCCCGTCTTTCGCTAATGTGATGAAATTAGACTAAGGTTTCTGGTTCTATAGGGACATCGAACAATCCATACTATACAATGCTTGAACAGTCGGCTGCTCACTCTTAATTAATTACTTCTTCTGGAAACCTCTTAGGCGTATTCCATCCCTTCAGATAATTATTTGCTCAAAATTGTGTCTTTTATGCTATTTATCCTGCCGAATGTATTAATTGTGCGCTCCATTAAATTGTCGTGTTGACAATCGCTAAGCCGCAACCCAAGGGAAATTCGCATTGAGAGAGTTAATTGTAATCGAGAAAGTCTACCGACATTTGCAAAAACATCTTACCGAATGCATTTTACACGAGAGTAGACTCGATTCATTCTTCCTCTTGATGTATCTTTTTGAAGTGAAAATATAAATGGCTATATTTAGTAAGCAAACCTACATGGAACGCGCGTGGGAGTTTAAAATGAATTCCTATTATATAATTTGTTTTTAAATTAAGGTTGATGTGTAGGTACAGTGTTTCTTTAGTCTTATAACATACTAAATTTAGACCTGACCTTTGAAATTGCAAAATAAAGTGTGATTAAATATTGGAAGACACGTTAAACATGTGTAACCCACTAATTTTATTAAACTTATTTACTAGCAAATTGCAGGTACAGTGTAGGTACAGTGTTTATTTATTCCTATAACATATTGAAGGCTTGGAATATAACTCTGCAGTCTATAGAGATTGGCGAATTCTGTGACAAGTGAAAGGTAGAAATGACCCAAATCTGCAAATAGTTGAGCTAGTAAAACCGGTAAATAACTATCTTATAATTCTCGTACAGGTTTGAAATTTTGCACTAACATTCCTTAGTATATGAAATATAATTTGGAGTTAAATTCCCAAAATCGATATTTTGATCGATTTTGTGTGCCAGTTCCCATTAAATTTAGACCTGACCTTTGAAATTGCAAAATAAAGTAGAATTAATTATTGGAAGACGCATCAAACCTGTGTTGTCCCACTAATTTTATTAAACTAATTTACCAGCAAATTACAGGTACAGAGTGTTTCTTTATTCCTATAACATTCTAAACTTAGACCTGACCTTTGAAATTGCAAAATAAAGTAGAATTAATTATTGGAAGACGCATCAAACCTGTGTTGTCCCACTAATTTTATTAAACTAATTTACCAGCAAATTACAGGTACAGAGTGTTTCTTTATTCCTATAACATTCTAAACTTAGACCTGACCTTTGAAATTGCAAAATAAAGTAGAATTAATTATTGGAAGACGCATCAAACCTGTGTTGTCCCACTAATTTTATTAAACTAATTTACCAGCAAATTACAGGTACAGTGTTTCTTTATTCCTATAACATTCTAAACTTAGACCTGACCTTTGAAATTGCAAAATAAAGTAGAATTAATTATTGGAAGACGCATCAAACCTGTGTTGTCCCACTAATTTTATTAAACTAATTTACCAGCAAATTACAGGTACAGAGTGTTTCTTTATTCCTATAACATTCTAAACTTAGACCTGACCTTTGAAATTGCAAAATAAAGTAGAATTAATTATTGGAAGACGCATCAAACCTGTGTTGTCCCACTAATTTTATTAAACTAATTTACCAGCAAATTACAGGTACAGTGTTTCTTTATTCCTATAACATTCTAAACTTAGACCTGACCTTTGAAATTGCAAAATAAAGTAGAATTAATTATTGGAAGACGCATCAAACCTGTGTTGTCCCACTAATTTTATTAAACTAATTTACCAGCAAATTACAGGTACAGAGTGTTTCTTTATTCCTATAACATTCTAAACTTAGACCTGACCTTTGAAATTGCAAAATAAAGTAGAATTAATTATTGGAAGACGCATCAAACCTGTGTTGTCCCACTAATTTTATTAAACTAATTTACCAGCAAATTACAGGTACAGTGTTTCTTTATTCCTATAACATTCTAAACTTAGACCTGACCTTTGAAATTGCAAAATAAAAGTGTAATTAATTATTGGAAGACGCGTCAAGCATGTGTTGTCCCACTAATTTGATTAAACTAATTTACTAGCAAATTACATGTGTCTTAAAACTCTTCTGTTTGATGGGAACCTAGAAGAGTGGATATGGCTCTTACATTGTAAACACGGGTAATTTAAATCCGAAGGAATATAGAAGATGAAAATTGCTAAGCACTGTAAAAACTGAATTATTTTTAACACGACAGAACCTAGAATTTTTTTAAGCTCGACTATTGACCACTCAGCTTTGTCGAGGCGAAATGATGGCTACTTGTAAAGGAGCAACCAATGGGTGGTCCGTCACTGCTCCTGACAAGTACTCAATCATCTATATCCATATGCTTACAAACAGGGATTCGAACTCACGATCCACTGGGTAGCAGACGAGTGATATGACCACTATGCCAGCTTAGGCGGAACCTAGAAGTGGAAATGGCTATTGCAAAGATATGCGTTACTTAAATATTATGGAACTTAGAAGTGGAAAATGCTATTATTGTGTGAAACTTTTGCATTATTTTAACAGTATAAACACATCATACGAGTGATATTTCAGCGTTTATACTCAACGTCAAAAGCCCTTATAATACATAAAAAACGAAAAGTTTTCAGTCAAATGAACTTTAAAATTTGAAAGCTTCGATTCGTGTGATGACAGGAATCTTATCAACATGCTCAATTCCTTTTATGATTCTTTTAAACCTAAGAGTTGACATTTTTACTATATAGCTCTGAATTTAAATACAAACGGGTAGATTTCAAAGATCAATAACCTCTGAAGGTTTACTAAAATGTGTTTCTTTCGCGGAACATTCTCTCAGTCTGGATCAGACATGTCTGTTCCTGGCAAAGAGAGCATTAGGTAGTACAATACTTCTCTTTGATGTTGGTACATGATGCACTTTTTTGAACACCTAATCCCGATTGCATTAGAGACCTTTCGAATGCTTAATGGCTACAAATTCTGTTCCATAAGTTCAGACGAGTCGAGACGACTCTTGGTTGTTCATTGGCTGTAGTTATTCCATTAGATTTCTTCCTTTCCTTGGAATCAAATCTTCAGCACTTCTAAGCAGATTAAACAGATTATAGTGCAAAATGCTGGCTAAAGTGTCAAAGGTGAACTCATGTTTGTAGTTGTCCATATTTTTAAATAAATGAGTTCTTAAAGGAGTCAGTATGATTAATTAACGGAGCCGAGGTATTCTAGTGGTCTTTTCTTTACCCGTGGGTTTACTATCTTTAAGAGAGACTGGGTGTAACTACAATTTTTTTCAACATTTTTAAAACCACTAAGGGAGCGTACCAACGGCAAAATATAAGATGTATAGCTGGAAGCATTTTGAGCCAAGTGAGACAGTTTTGACCAAGTGATAATAAATATATCTCGGATGCCCCAAGGACAGAATGTGTTGCTAAAACCCAGCTTCTGACAAGTCACGAGTGCTTAGCTAAACATCTCTACCACCTAAAAAATCTGCAGAGACACTTCTGTTCTCTTTGTACTAATTCCCAATAAATGAACATTCGCCTCCTGCAAATTCGCTTTCTCGTAGGAACCTCTGCGTCCAATACTAGGAATCAAGAGGACGAATGGAGAGATGATTCTTCTTTCTCTGTTCTACCATGTTTTCATTAATTTTTTGTGTGTATTGTTTTTACTAACCTATAAGTATGGTACTTTTTCCACCTCCCATTAAAAATTGACCTTAAGGATAAATCTCCTTTAGGTGTGTTCGAGCTTCACTAACCCGAGGTACTGTAGTGATTTATGACGTGGGGTTTACTGTGTTTGGTAAACACGGGTGTAGCACTCCCGTGTAACCCGACGACCTTTTTCTGCTTCCATTCCACTACTCTATTACCCAATCCCTTTTTTCTTTATTCACGACTTTTTTTTACTTGAATTTGTCTTGTTTGTTGTGCAACTTGACCAAATATGCTCCTTGGTCACTAAAAATACAACCAAAAACCCCCCAACAGGAAATTTAAAAACATTTTTGACCCAAATAACACAAATACATTTCTGTGCTTATAAGGCAACCTTATAAACGCCTCTTCAGTACTTTTGAATTCTCAAAGAAGTTATATCCTTGACAGATTTCATCGCCTTCCTTCATATATTTTTATTAAGCTCTATTTGTAAGCCTGGCTTATCCCAAAAACTTTCTTCGGCATGTTTTTCAAGCCCTAAACTGCGGAAGTGTATTTCTGAGACCATACGTCTATTCTTTAGCTGTGCAGCTTCCAATTTGCATTCTAAAATATTGCAAAAACTCGATTGAAGTCGTTCAAAGATGCAATTCGAGCATTGTGAAATTAGGTACTGCTATTTTGTAATCGAGTGAGTTTGAAACCCCAAACTATGTCGACATTTCATTAGGTATATTATGGTCAAATTGAAAAATTCCTATTTTGCAGATAAAGTATTCCAAATTTTTGTATAATCTATACCACCGCCTCACCAATTTGATATTGATAGAAGTGCTTTCGTCATTATGGCACTACAAGTGCAGAATCGTGAACCACTTCGGACTTATTCTGGTGCACCAATGAGTGGAAGGATGGTCATGGATTTTCATACATTTACCATGCACCCTTGCTAGCTGTTATTGTAGCATCTTCAAAGAAATATTGAATTGGCTAGTAACAGGCTATTGCCAAAAAATGCAAATTATCGCAGTTGAAGCTCATGCGTAAGTGAACTTATTAGGAGGTCTTTACTTATCATGGTGCTATTGTACACAAAGAAAAGAACGCGGGTGGGTTCAAGGAATTTGAATAGTTATGAAGCACCTGTGTTCATTTAAATTGCAGCACCCAGAAAAAAACCCTACTGAATTGGCTAGAAATTAAGAGATAAACAGGCTACCCCCAAAATACACAGATTTAAGTCCTATGTAAGTGACTCACGCGATACAGTTTTTGTCGATCGGAATGTGGCTTGGGAGGTGTACAAGATCTCAACAAGCCAAATATATGAGTATTCTGACAGTGGATTTGCCTGCTAACGAGCTACTGGAACGTAAACTACATCCCACAGAACGAGAGTTTAAGATCAGTTTTCGTTTTTTGCAAGTGGAGGAATCATCGGGCTGAAAAAGTGATTTCGTACATCGTGAATTTGTTCAGTTGCCTGGGGTCAGGGTGTTTCCTCTTGGTGATTCAATTGTACGCCTACGTCCCATAAAAACCCACCAGAAACGTGCGATTCACATTGGATTTCTTCTTAAGAGTGTTAAGAGAGTAAGAATTTTTTTATGACATATACGAGATCATTAAAGTAAAATATAAATCCGACTAACATGTTGATCTCTTTTTGTACTTCGTACTTTGTCCGTAAACCGTCTGAGAACAGAGTGAAAAAAGCGAGCCTTTTTCCTCTCCAAATAAAAAGAAATCGTTTTTTATGGCAATTATTGCTACGATAAATTTGATATCTGGCAAACCCGATATTCAAAAATACAAACCTCAACTGCGAACGGAACTTGCTCCGCGAACTACAAAAAAACGAAATTTATGTGACCAACTTTTGATTGCATCGCATTTATTTATGAACCAATTTCAAAATAATTGTACCGTAAGAAAGAGTACATTCTGGGGTAAACTGCGATATTTTCAAAATTAAAAACTAATAGTAATACGATATAGATATGACAGTTTTAGTTTTGTATCGAAAATTACGATCTGTGAAAGTTCCGAAAATTGTATGACCAACTTTTAATTGCATCGACTTTATTTATCAACCAATTAAAAAAATATAATTGTACAATAAGAAAGAGTATAATGTAATGTATTCAGTGATGTTCTCAAATTTAAAAAATAATAGAATTAAGCTGTAGATATGACAGTTTTAACAAAAAAAATAGCGAAAATGTCCAAAGATTCCGAATTTTGTCTTACCAACTTTTGATCTCATCGAACTTATTTATTAACCAATTTGAAAAATAATTATAGATATGACATATAGATATTATAGATATGATAATAGTGATAATATATAGATATGACAATTTAAAAAAATAACAAAAATGTCCCGATTTTTCCCGAATTAAAAAAAAAAAAGATTATCAAGAACCAAACTGAAATTTCTAAAAAAAAACTCGCCAAGCTGCAAAAATTTACGTTGAGAGGTACTCTTTAAAAAAAACTCACGGCTGAAGACTAAAAATTTGTATGTGTTTTGCTCATTCGCGGAAGAAATTTTGCTTTTTCAACTTTGACACTTAATAAACCCTAAACTTTTAACCGCATCGTAAAAAGATCTTTACAATTGTCCAGGGACACGACGAAGAACAAACCATGTTAATTTCATATTTTATAATCTGTATTTTCTCGAGAAACCGTCTAAGAATCGAGCTAAACAACACAGTTTTCAATCCTGCGACAGTGGCGGCGGTAATTTTTTTTTAAAATAGAGAGATTCCTAAGTTTTGCTTAACACGGTTTCTAAACAACACGGACTATCCTATAGCACGGTTTCCATATAAAACGGTACCAAATATACAAAATTGTATCACTACCATGTTTCATATAGCACGGTTTCCTTATAACACTGTACCATTTGACCGTGTTATAAGACGGTCACCTGTACTTCGTAAGACCAGTCATAACATACGCTTTCCCAAATTGTAATGTGAGGTACTAATGAACTAAACATTAAAAAATTCAAACGTCTGCAAAAACTCTTCAGGCGAACCAAGATGGTTTTACCGCAAAAAAGAATTTTCAAATTCCCTTTAAATACCTTCCCATCCAACACTTTATACAACAATTGTCACAAAATTACTTCAGCTAAATTGAAAACATAACAATTCAGCTGATGAAGATATTGAAATATATGATCCGACATCCCTCAGAATAAGAACAGACCACGAAGAACCCTGCTTCTGGGCAGCTGAAAACCCACAATTTGTATCAAATTTATTAAATCTTAATCTGGAATTGTTTAATTTAATTTTTAATTGTTCTGATTAACTTATGATCACAGTTGTGCAATATTTTGCGGTTAACAACACTTTAAGGTTTAGACTCAAATGACCAAATACTTTACCTAATTTTCTAATAATTTTATTATCAGGGCAAAACTAAAATGTCGTCGCAAATTCAATATCGGAGATTGAGACCCCTTTAGGGCTAACTACACCATAAACCAACACCACATCAAGAGTTGCACCAAAATATATCACGGATACGCAAGGTTCATAAAAAATTGTCAGGAATTCAAAGCAGTCTTATCCCTTGAATTCAAATAATCGAAGCAGCAAATTACGTCGCGGGACTCACCATTACAGACCCAGTTTAGGAACCTCGAACGTCTCCCAAACAAAAAACCACAATACCCCACCCCCATTAAAACGACACTCCACCCAAGTCCCACAAACATAAAGATCTCACTCCCAACCGGAGTGATTAAACGCTAAACGGAACCCTCAAATCTCGAGGGCATCACCACCCTCCTTACAAATTTATCGAGCGACCGTTTAATCTCTAAATTAATTAGAAAAGCTAGTCCGGTAATCGAATTTGGCGCGGTCCACTTAGTCGCTTGCGGTCTCGGAATATTAATAGAAAACGCTCCGGCCGAGCCTCCAACACACACGGCCGTCCCAGAAACGCGATATTAACCGGCGCGTCGCTGATTTGCAGAAACACACAATGGGGCAGGAGCGTCGATTGCTGGCGAAGTGTGGGTCTGACTGTTGCTTGATGATGTATTAGGACGGCATTAGGGGCAGTTCAGCCCCATCGTGATGGTCGGATAATTGTCCGGCACGGAATGCTTTCTGAGTCAGTTATGTGCGGATGGTCGTGAATTGTCTTTCATGGTTATGTGTTTCCCAGGTGGTGTTGGTTAGAAGGAGATTAAATATCGTGGTGGATTAAATGCAAGCATTGGATATTTTTGACCAAAATTAGTATATAGTTATAAAAACAAGGGGTAAAATTATTTAAATGGTATAGATATTATTAAAAGTAGTAATTAATTATTATTAGGAGGGATAAAATTATTTAAATGGCTATTTTTTTATGAATGGGTAAGCATATTGGAATAGTTTCTTCAGGTCTTATGGTCACACATCTTTTTCAGATCTTATGGTCACATATCTTTTTCAGATCTTATGGTCACACATCGTTTTCAGATCTTATGGTCACACAAATTTTCCAGATCTTATGGTCACACTTCTTTTTCGGATCTTTTGGTCACACATCTTTTTCAGATCTTATGGTCACACATCGTTTTCAGATCTTATGGTCACACATCTTTTTTTTAGTTCTTATGGTTACACATCTTTTCCAGATCTTATGGTCACACATCTTTTTCAGATCTTATGGTCACACATCGTTTTCAGATCTTATGGTCACACAAATTTTCCAGATCTTTTGGTCACACATCTTTTTCAGATCTTATGGTCACACATATTTTTCAGATCTTATGGTCACACATCTTTTTCAGATCTTATGGTCACACAAATTTTCCAGATCTTATGGTCACACATTTTTTTCAGATCTTTTGGTCACACATCTTTTTCAGATCTTATGGTCACACATCTTTTTCAGATCTTATGGTCACACATCTTTTTTTTAGCTCTTATGGTTACACATCTTTTTCAGATCTTTTGGTCACACATCTTTTTCAGATCTTATGGTCACACATCTTTTTCCAGATCTTATGGTCACACATCTTTTTCAGTTCTTATGGTCACACATCTTTTCCAGATCTTATGGTCACACATCTTTTTCAGTTCTTATGGTCACACATCTTTTCCAGATCTTATGGTCACACATCTTTTTCAGATCTTATGGTATGCACATGTTTTTTACCGAAAATCAGTACAGAATGTTATAGCTATATGAACGGTGGGTAATAATTTAAATGGTGTAGCTGCTTGTAGTGTTTTGGGGATGGCTAAACATTGTTCAATTGTATCTTCAAATGTTATGGTATGCAAATATTTTTGCCATAACTTAGCATAGAATGTTTTAGCTATATAAAATTAGGTAATAATTGAAATGGTATATCTAATTGCGGTGTTTTGGGGAGGGTTAAACAGTGATGAATATTATTTAAAATGTTGTGGTTTGATATGCTTTTGTCAGACAGCAGAGAAGAAAGCGATAAAGAATGATTTTTCAGTCAATTAAATGTGAGGCTAGTCGTTAACTGTATTTCTTTGTTATGTACAGCCGTCAAAATAAAAAAATGACTCAACCGATCGCAATTGCACAATTTTCATCACAGAACAAAACGGAAGGTATCAATCGATAAAGATTATTGATTTCAATAACTATCAATACTTAAAATTTGCCTAAGGGGCCGTCTTCATATTAAATTGGGTGCTTACTCCGATAATTTCAATACGAACCCCCATCTGTTATGACAAATTTGGATTCTACACACAATTTCAGGAGGAAGTACAAAGAGTTCATCAATTTTATTGGATTTTTCACCGATTTGTAAGTGTTTGAAAATTAGATATTCTAATGTTAAATTAGTGTTTCACGTTTTTTGTTATATTTGCTACAAAAATTTATTTTTCTTAATTGTTTATTCATCCTCTGTTAGACAAAAACACAAACACTATCTATAAAGATTTAAATTATTAAACTAAATTTACTATTTTTTTTATCAATTATGAAATTAATATTCATAAAACTTTTGAATAGAAACACGATGAGATTCAACTGCTACTGAAACATCAGAATTCCAAATTCCAGCTCATTAGGTGCATAATTAGTAGCGCAGTGAGACTACTTGTATAATTCTATGATTATTATCGTTTTTGGGATTGTTTACAAAGTGAAAACAGAAAATTCTGCTAACATATTCTGGAATTCAGTCAGAATGGATTCTGACTTTGTCACCACCTAATGGACTCCTTATCAAGGCGCCTGCAACAGTTTATTTTTATTGACTGTGACGGCCACTACACGTCTTTATTAATATTTATAACGTAATTGATTTCCGAACATTTATACTCTCCCTCAATGGTTTTTATGGATTATCTCGGTCAATTTTAAGCCGTTTTACATTTTCTTTCATCAAATTGGCCTGACATTTTGTGTATAAACCAAATTTGTGATAAAATATGGGGGTTCGTATTAAAATTATCGTAGAAAGCACATAATTTAATACGAAGACGGCCCCTTAGACAAATTTTAAGTGCTAATATTTGTAGAAATCATTAATCCCTACCGATTACTACCTTCCGTTTTGTTCTGTGTTGTAAAATGTATAATTGCAATCGGGTGAGTCCTTTTTTTTACGGCTGTATCTCTCTCCAAGTGGTGTTGATTTGGAGGGGATTAAATGTCGTGGTGTAGTGTATATAATCGTTGTGGTGTGTATATATTTTTTACCAGCATAGAATTTTATAGCGATATATACGATGGGTAATAATTTAAATGGTATAGCTTCGTATGATATTTTGTAGAGAGTACATGTGATATTCTGGAATAGTACTTCAAATGTTGTGGTAGGCATATGTTTTTGCCAAGATCAAGTACGATAGCGACAAAAAGTTTTCTTTGCCACTTGTCATTCTTGGTTATTTTCTTCCACAGATACTGTTTGTTTCGAGATTAAAGGTCGTTGATATAGTAAATACGAGTGTTGTGTGGTATTCATATGTTTTTGCCAAAAATTAGCGTATAATTCTATACCTGTATAAGCAATAAGTTTTAATTTTAATGGCAAGAACATTGTGGTGTTTTGGGAGCCATGGTTAAAAATGTTTTTTGTGGAATAGTTTCTTCAAACATTGTATCAACAAATTTTGGAAGAAATCAGAGTAAATAGCGGTACGGAATGATTTCGGTTACTCTATTTCAGTCTGAGTCAGTTATGTGATGATTGTCGTGGAAAGTTTTCATTGGTTATGAGTGGTGTTGTCTTGGAGGATTTTAAATGTTGGGTATAGTAAATAAAAGTGTTGTGGTGTGCATATAGTTTTGTCAAAAATCAGCATATATTTCAAATGATGGATAATAGTTGAAATAGAGCAGCTTCTTACAGAACTTTGTAGTAGAGTATCCCACGGCTTTACCAAATGAACTTCAGCGACGTATGGAGCATCATGGAATGACCTAAACCTAAACACAATTCCAAAGACCATTTATTTCAATCTTAAGGTGTAGCAACAATTGAGACATTGACGTTGAAAAGGAAGTAAGTGCCGAAAACTAAATTTTACAAGGCTCTAAGATTAAGAACTTGAAGGTTTCACTTCCTTCCTTCTTAGAGTGATCAAGTTTAGAGTGCCGAGAGTGATCAAGTTTCCGTTAGTGACATTTTGTGGGGTTTTTTCGAAACTGGACTTCGTGAGTTAAGAGCTTATCACCTTTTCAGTGTTACAGGTATTGGAACAGAATAATTTCAATGAAATAACCGATTAGGAGCTTACTTCCTTTTCAATGTCAACGCCTCAATAATTGTTACCTTAGGCGGCCACACAGGAATCTGATTTCTTCGCGTTCTTCAGATAAGCTGTAATTTCAGTAATTTTAAAGAGATGGAAGTGTACCATGAACGATAGAGTAGTTGCCACACTGAAATTTCAAACCAAACATAACTGTCATAACAATATTTATATAAAGGCACACGTTGCTGCAATTTATGGATTTAATAACACTTAAAACTATAAACAGTGATTTAGAGATACACGAATAGTGAATCAATCTCAGTAATAAAGGACAGATTTAATATGTTTCCCAATTTTCTCATCTCGCACGATGATTTCATCTGTACGAAATCGTCTCGTATCCCCGTTTCTTAATTAATAATACGAATTTAATAACAGCAGTATGGCAGTTGCTAATAGGCTCTAAACAATGGGTGAACGGGAACATGACAGTTAACCGTATTATTTATGTGTCAGTTTAAATGATGGACGATGAAAATATTGTTGGTGCCCGTTACAGGTTTAATTAATTCAATTAAATTTCTACATACGGTTATGAATGAACTGGCAGACAAGGCGCATAAATATGTCAAAGTAATAATCGAATCATTAATTTTAAAACTTTTTACTACATTTGTACTAGATGCAAATCACGTTGAAACAGGAAAACCGCATTCAGTATTATTATTATGATTTTCCAGTATTACAAAGGGATATAAGCAATGCAAAATCAACTATTACGAGATTTTCCCGCTTTGTTTAAATATGTTTGATTGGAATTTACAGAGGTTGGTTGATTGGTTCTTTTGCGGTTTTGCGGCGCAGGGATCATCTTTGAACAAGATGCAACAATACAAAATGAAGTGAGGTAGAGATGTAGTATACGTTGCGTGATTATCGCCAAAAAATTTTTTTCGCCAAATAAAGATGAACGCCGAAGTTAGTATTGCAGCCATTTTAGCGATTCGATTTGTTTCCTACCTTTACATACGGTTGCCATAAATCTCTACGTACTATCAAGGTTACCATGTTTGGCGAAAAATCGCTCATGCACCGTATACTACATGCCATCCCAAGGTGAAGTGAAAGAAAGTAAAAGCCGGATTGGGGAACGGAGTTGTACGATGAAAGCAGGAAAAGATCGCTTTTATTGTTTATTAAACAGTAAAACCTCATGGGAAAGAAAGTATCACTAGAGTATCTCGGGTACGTGAAGTCAGCAAAGGAGATGTGTTATTGAGGGTATGAGCTTACAGAGGTGTATAATATAGACAAAAGTACCGAAGAACTTCTGCTTTAGATATATTCTCGGACAGTTTTCAAAGAAAGCAATAAAAAATCTGGATGACAAAAATGAATATAGAAAAATGTGAGAGAATGTGAACTAGGTTTAGATGTTAACAAAACACCAAAATGCCTAGTGAATGGAAGCAAATTAATTACGTTCTATATGATTGAATGTGATACATTTCAATATGATATTGCTTCATCACAGGTCACTTCAAATGTTTGAGTAGCAATTTTGATAGCCATTGAAATAGCTACAATTTATTGACAACTGCTGTGTGTTTAGTTCTCCTGGTGGTTTTTAGGACGATGTATGTCGTTATTAGCACAATTTACCACATCTTGATGGATGAGGTACATCAACAGAAGAAAATTGCCAAATCTTCATCTCGTCATCATAAAATATCACTAATATCTTGAAAACGAGATATTTCATCATTAGCCAAAATAGGCAGATTTTGAAGAACGAGATACCCGTCTAAACTACACGAAGGGTTAAAAGGTTTATGCATCTTCAACAATCTTTAGTGAAAAGCAAACATAAATTAGTATCTGATTAAATTGTGGTATTTACCATGCACTTAATGTATATAAATACGAATGGAGAGTTTATTTGTAAATTGAATATTTTCAATCCATTTCAAGTTTTGAATCATTTTTTGGACCTTCTTATGCAAAATCTGCTCGTTTGGTGTCTGTATGTATGCGTGTGGCCATGATACGTCCAAACGGTTTAATATATTTTGATAAAACTGCAAAGACTTACATTCATTTAGTGACTGAACGTATTTCGTTAGTCTGTCGGTCAGTCTTCCCGTTCTGTCTATTTTCCTTACAAACACACATATAAAATATTTCCATATTTTATATGTGTGTTTGTATAGCTATTACATAAATTTTATTGTATCACATTTAAATAAGATGCTCTTAATTTTATGCACCATATTAAAATTTACTGAATGCAATGTTAAATTTTTCTTTGTGTACATATTTATATAAGTTTGGTGCTAAAACATCTGAGTAATTATACTTAAATCGACAGCAATTTGGTAGTTTCTAAAAATCTGGAATGTATATTGAATGTTACGATTACTGTTTTACCAGTACTGATGTACTGCCTTCCCAGTACTGCTGAAAAAGCAATTATTATTTACCCAAATTATTTTCTTATGCAATTTCAACTCTGATTCGTCCTTTATTTGAAGTCTTATTTTGGTTCTTTGCAAATACAAATGATTTCCTAATATTTGGGGCAGGCGATATTTTTTAACGAACGGGAATGTTACATTAGTGTGAATTAACTTCGCATTTCTAATTTTTGTACACTCTTTAGTGGTAAGTTGTGGCAATTGTGCGAGATGAGAAAAAAATTACGGATTAGAACAACTTCTTACAAATCTTTAGAACAACTTTTTCTCGACAGCTTGTATTTTGTTTTATTTAGATGTTTTCTTTTGTTTTCAGCTTTATATAAATATTTATTATTGTAATACAATTGCGTTTTCCTTTCATCACACGCAACACCACCAAAAGTGTTCAATTTAAAGTGGCAGTTAAATTCGAATAAAGTAAATTTTAAGTATTTCTTTCGTTATTTAAATAATAATAATTACAATTCCTTTAAAATTCTAAAATAGAACTTTTGAAATAATAAAATTTTTTCTGTCACAATGACAGGAGGTCAAGGTGGATTTTCTTCAAGTTCAAGCTATATTTAATCAACTTATTATGTACGTTAAAAGTTTATTGAAAATAATTATTTTCTTATAAAAAATATCGAAACAAATCAATTTACCATTTTTTTAATGGTAGTAGATTTTAATTCTGTACTGAAAACATTCAATTTTAAAACAAGTTATTTTATTAATATTTACGTAACACAAATCGTAATTTTCAAGAAAAAAATGTATTTGATTTAAAAGCATAGTGATGTTTATCTTATCAAATTAATTTGTCACCCAGCTCTTAAATATGGCGAAATTCGATAATGTCGCATGCCTTATGCAAGAGTGTCACAAGTACCCCAAAGTATTCAACAAAACAACACTTTTGTGTTGTTTTGTTGACTATGAGTGAGAGAGTATACTCGTCATCTTAATGAATTGTGTTGAACAATTTCATGTGAAAAGATCTTAAGAAATGGAATTCGAATTCCCCCTTTTGTATCTTTGTCAAACAGCAACGGCGCGATGCATATAAAATCTATTACTTGGATGGATATACATGTGTAGGATTTAGGTCTGAAGTAAATCGTACAAATGATAAAGATGTCGAGAAAAAAGAGTTAAAATATTATTTTATTCCACGAAAGGTAAAAGCGATTGTTTATTCTGATCATATCTTTAATCTAGAATTAATCAATTCAACTTGACAAGAGTTCGGTAATTTTGCTAGTAACAAATATATTTCAAACTAAACATACGTATCAACACGATTTATACTGTGTATAAAAATAGACCATAAAATGTGACTAATGTTTGAATTCCTTCAAACTCTGATAGCCACCACTATAATAATTTTCCTTTGCCTTTCCACATCCCAATACATTGGTGTATGTCGGACGTGATTATTAACACGCGCGCCTTCAAACAATTTAGATAGTAGAGTGGGCCAATTTTTTTTTTTTTTTTTTTTTTTGCTATCACATTTTAATAGTGCGGAAAAGTGGGCTCATGCAGTGAAACTAGTGTGTAAAAAAATTTCATCCCAATTTATTATTATCTTCTGCCTTCCCAAGGGGTTCAAACCCTCCAAAAAGATTAAAATTCGGGCATTTTTTTAAAAATAAAAATGTATACAATTACGTTCTAATAGTGCACAAAAGTAAGCTAATACATTCAATATGCGGTAAAAAACATTGTTTAGATCAGTAAATATCTTGTGCCTCCCCAACGGGGGTCAAATAGCAGAAAAAACTGAAAAAATTAAATTTTTGCAAAATATCCACTTTTGCAAAATATCCACTTTTGCAATTACGGTAAAAACTGGTGATCAGTTTTTTCTGCTATTCGGCCCCGTTGGGGAGGCAGAAGATATGTACTGATCTAAACATTTTTTTCCGTTATTACTGAATGTATTAGCTTACTTTTGCGCACTATTTGAACGTATTTGTAAACATTTTATTTTTTATAAAAGATGCCCAAATTTTGATCTTTTTGGAGGTTTTGAACCTCTTGGGGAGGCAAAATATATCATTCAATCGGGATGAAATATTTTGCACATAAGTTTTACTGCATGAGCCAACTGTTTCGCATTTTTAGAATGTGATAGAAAAAAAAAATTTCGACCCACTCTATTAGATAGTGCTTCTGAACACTTCTAAATTTCACTCCCCTTTAACGGACATACTTTCGATGGTATAATCTAAAATTCTCAGCTGAATAGTCGAATAACTTTGAAAAGCTGCCTGAAGCTCTGTGATAACAAACTCTTTTACTCCTATAACATCTTCGCTCTTTCTTGCCACACAATGTATGCTGAAAACGCCCGGTATGCAGCTAACACACACTCCAACTGTTTCATGAGGTATTTTGTTCGTCACGATATGACAAATTTTGCGAATGACGAGGTATGTCGTCTTGAAAAGTGACGATTAAATTCTAAACAATGAAGATATTGCGGGATTTTTTTATAACAAGATCAAGATGAGGTTGGTTTTCTAATGACGAGCTATCTCTTTCATCAAGACCTGATCAGTTTTGCTAATGACGATCTATCGCTTTCATCAAGACCTGGTCAGTTTTGCTAATGACGAGGTAATTATCACGAGAGTTACCACATCTCTCACAATCTCACACATCCAACTAGTGAAAGAAGAGTACAATGCTGAACTTAGCCACCAATGTAATAAAATAATATCATCCATAAATAATATTCAGTAAACTGAAGTTGAATTTTCTACAACTATTACCAAGCCCATCTGCATCTTGATAATTCCTAGCGCATTAGTTCATAAGAAAATAAATGTGTATTGCGTTTATTCGCATTTCGTCTCCTAAACTGCTAAGTTGGTTTTTGAGGAGACTGTTTAGTGTTAAGGACTATAAAAATATTTCATGAATAAACGTACTCGCAAGACTAAAAGTTGTTACGAAAGTAGCTAAGCTAACTAAAACATTAATTTAACTACTATATTAATTAAAGCCTCTATTATACACTAGCTAGAATGAAACTGTGATATTTATTAGTACATTATATCACCCAGTTGTCTCTTCTACACTTGCTTTTCAGTATAACTATGTTAAGACAAATTGAGTAATACAATATTTTTTTTTTGGTACTGAAAAAAAAAAATTTGTAAAAGATTTCTTCGTCCAAGCAAAATCAAACAACGTAAAACAATATTAAACGGAAAATTATACAGTGTTTTTTTTTAAATATATTTTGCCAAATTAAAAAAAGTAGAGAGGCCCAAAATGAACATTTTTTGTCAGTGAATGTGTGTTCGGAAATGCCGCGTTTAGGAGGTGAAGGAAGCTATTTATGCCAGTTGATAACATTTTTTCTGTGATGTTAGGTTTCTCCGCTTGGATTTTCAACGCCATGCATCGCTACCCGAACTCGAAGCTCAGAAGATATGCATCTGATGTATGGGACCAGTGTACGGAAATGGACGACCTACTCAAATGTTGAACAGTGGTCAGAATGTTGCTTCTGCATGGGTGTTTGTACTGAATAAATGTCCGTTCTATCTATAAATATTTATTTTGGGCCTCTATATCACCCTTTACAATTGCCTAGATAGTTTCAAAACACCCTGTATATCCGTCTCATATTACACATGGATCACTCCACGAAAACTTCAACTTACCACTTGGACTTGATTATTCAGATTATGTTAATATAATAAATTTTGGATTTTTCAAAGCAAAAATAACATTAGTTGATAAAATTTATAAAATTACATATGTCATTAATTTTTTAGTATGAATCTAAAAATAAACGGCAACATGTTTTGTTGCATGCACTGTTATATGAGAATAGTGATTTTAGGGTACAGATTATTAAGAGAGAGGTAATACATATATAAAATGTGTTACGTATTTTTTAATTGTATTTAAACCTTTTTACAAATGTATATAACGCCATTAACTCTTACGTAAAAAATAATTTTTAGGGTTGATTGGTAGAGGTATTAATTGTCCCGTAACGTGACAAAACACATACACTTTTTAATAATGCTGTTTTAGTATATACTCGTGCAATACAATACTTGGTTCGGGTTGAATAGGTTGAATATTGATTCAAAAGTGATATGATACTAATCACTTCACTTTCATAGAAAATGCACGCATCATTTAAATGTACGGAATATAATTTTTAATGTCGTTTGAACTATTTCAGAGCTTTAACAATTAACTTCGGATGGCTTTTGACAGACTACGAAACTATTTTTTATAAGGTGACTACTTCAGAAATAAATTTTGAATTTTAGAGTGGCTACAAATGTCTCATAAATTCATTTTCTGTAAAAGTAACGAATTTCTAGGGTAGACTTACACTCAGTTTTCCTATCAGTACTTTTCGTCTTGTTTTACATCAGGGATGAGATGTTTTCGAATTTCATCACCATTATGAGAGGATGACGAATTAAATTATTGTGGTATACATATTAATTTCTTTTTAATCAAGCACATTCTTTTCTTGAAAATTTCATTCAGCGTCGCTTGGAATTACGGAGTTTGTCTTTAAAATATATTTCATCAGTGTAGACATAGCAAATTCAAAAAATTATAATTTAAAAAAAAAACAGAAGGTTGTTTTTACATTGTTTTTAAAAATAAATATTACTGCTTTCAGTGAAAGTTTCACAGGTATCTGAGATGCATAATAACAATTCCAAATTGCAAAGTATGCAACCTCGAAGTTCTGTCCTTTAAGATAAAATAATTTTTTCAAAAAAGTCCAAGATCAAATATTTCCTAACTGTGATAATATTCCAAGATCAGCAAAGTCTTTTTTAAAATTCACTTCACTTCAACCAACATTCAGTTTTAAATCGAATTATAAAGCTACTCTTTTTCAATTCGGAGATTCGGTTTCTAAATGAAACCACGTACCTATTTAAAATAATAGATGTATTTACTTTTTTTACTATGGAGTACAGCTTTCAATATAACCATGAAACATGAACAACAAATGGAAATTTAATTGGTTTTAGTTATCGTATAATGAAAATTCATGCAGGAAACATGGTCAAAATATAGATATACCGCCAAAAAATTACACATGCCTAGTTATATTTGCAGAAAATAAATTGTTAACTAAAATTTAACTCCTGAATAATACATATCTCTAGTATGTAAAATGCGAGTACATATAAATACAATTAATAAAACTAAAATATTTAAGTATTTTTTCTTCATCAATCAAAGTATTTATAAATAATTCACAACAGGGAAAGATTAAAAAGTCAATAAAAACTTAAATATTATAATTTAATTTGTTTTGAAACAAATTATTTTTTGAGCAACACTGGTAAAACAATATTATTGGAATACTTGATTTTCGATCAACACAGGTAAAACAATCTGAGCTGCCGTACAGTAATCGTTTATACTTAATGTTATTTCTCTGGGGATTTCGAATTATTTCGGACATCTTCCGCACTTCTAGAACAAATAGAACGTGTGTAAACAGTTAGTCTGCGATACCCACATGGTTCCATTTTTGGTGTACCATTTTTGATATGGGATGGTCAAACGATGCAGATTTGTATAAAGAAGAGACAGAAAGACGCCCTATCTTCTTCATAGATGCATGATGTTGCTTTAGATAGAAAAATGTGGCTTTTAGCACAAGAATGAATCAGCATCTTCAAATATTGAAGCATGCAAGCATTATTTAATTACGTTACATATAATTTAGCGGTTATGGATCCATCAAATACGAAACACACAGTATAAACGTCTGATGAATGATTGATTATAGTAGATTTACAAAAAAACATGTCAACCTTCCGAGTGGATTCGATGAGATATCTCGTCAATCAAGACCTGAACAATTTTGAATTTTGATAATTACGAGATATGTCTTCATCAAGATACTGCCGGATTTTTATGATAAGATCTAGATCCAGCCAGTTTTGTTCTAATGACTAGAAACTGTATCGTCCATCAAGATCTGCTAATAGCTTTGCTAATGACAAGATATATCGTCCATCAAGATATGCTAATGGATGTGGTATTGACGAGATTCCTCGTAATGACAACCACTAAAGGGTCTTCGCGTTATTCTATCACAAATCTGTGTATTAAAATAAAAATATAAGAATAACTCGAACTTCTGAAGAAATCTGAACAAAATTATTCTAACTCAACTCTTGCAAGTCCAATACTTTGTTGCCTCGGTTTACAACTACCCATCCAGCTGACTTATTGCTTCATGTTCGTAATACAATGTAAGCCGGAAAAATCTGTTCTTTCAAAACATACCATATTTATCACAAAACAGCCGAAGAAATATATCCATTCCCGTCTTTTTAAAATTCTCTTTTTAATCAGAAGAAAAATCGAGTCAAATCTTTCTACCTTAAACTACCTTCTCTTATCACATGTACCATCCATTTCCCGTACGATGTAACAGACAGGGTGCATTTTTATGGCAAAATTTATGAAACAATACTTATAAATGTTCACCGCATGTTCTTTAGAGCACCGGGGTTCATAAAATCCATTCTTCCCTTCGATTATTAGTAAACGTTACGAGTCGTGAAAAAGAAAAAAAGAATGCTTGGGCGCAACGCCATGTCCTCAGTTTCCCCATAACAAACGGGGATATTTATTGCCGGGTATTGATTGCCAAGCTGCATGTGTCAATAACAGGTCCTGCAGGTTTTGAACTCTGGGACACTGTCGGCAGTTATCGAATAATATGAAGGAAAGCGTTCCTTCGATTCCGAACTCGAAATCGGTCATAACTGCTTCGAAAGAATTGATTGGGGGATTATCGAGGAACACGACTTTCAGTGAAGCTGTTAGGGGAGTTTAAAGATAGCTCGGAAGAATTTTTATGTTTTGTTGTGAAAAGTGGTGAAGTATATGGTTTAGAGTTTCTGGACTCGATATTGTTTTATAGCAGTGGGAGTTATGTTGGGAATATAATTCTAAACTATTGTTAATGGTGGTTGAATCGTTTAGTTGGGAAACAACATCAATTTGTCTCTTGATAGCTTTTAAAAGTTTAAATGTAATTTATTTACTCCTAATATTGTTATTAGCGAATGCATTTTATTGCAATATTGTTATTAGCGCTTGCAGTTTATTGTAAAATAATTATTAGCGCTTGCATTCTACTGTACCTACAATTTTGGTGGGGCCACAGTAGCTCAATGAGTTTGCTCACTGCGCTAGCAACCAAAGAGTTTTAGCCGGCGCAGATTCTATTCCACAGGCGTATTTCTCTCAATTTTCAACATCTACTTTTTAAATATATTTCTTTAATTTATTATTTATTATTATTTTATTTTTATTTTATTTATAATTTTTTTTTATAATACACTCTGTGTATTATAAAGTTTTTGAACGAAATAGTTTTTTAAATTTTTCTTATTTTTGTCACCAAAAATCACGAAGACAATTTATAATATGAACTCTTAGAAGTTAATTAATGCAAAAATGAAATGATTTGTTATAAAATATTTTGCGATAAATCAATTTTGCCCAACATCAAAATTTTGATATTTTTAAATTTTAATAAATAAAATTTTAAAGTTTTAAAATTTTTAAATTGAAGATTTTAGAATTTTGACTCCTAGATCCCCTTTAAAAATTTTCAATTCTGTTTGCATGGGAAGTTGCTGGATTAACCCGATATTCGTCAATACGGTAGTTTATCATGGAGGCAAACACAAACTATTAAAAACAGCTGAGAAAGCAAAAATGTGTGCAATACAGGCTGAAATTGTGATTTGTAGGATATGAGCGGAGGCCTAAAAAGGGGCGTCCAAGCATTTTGTCGATGAACTCGAACAGTGCTGCACTGCTAATTCGTAAACACGCCTCGCCCCAAACTAGGAAATATTATGAACAGTTGATAGCGATTGAGAGGTAAATTATTGTGTTGTCTGAACGTGATTTGTTGTATCGTGATATTGATATACACGTTGAGCTGGTACAATCATGCCGAATTGGGTACGATGAACAGAAGATTCGAGGCATCATCGTGAGTGATCTGGAGTAGGGATGCTACATCGATATCGATGTTTTTAAAAAAACATCGATGTACTTAACATCGATGTATTGGGGTCAATGTTTTCGTAACATCGATGTTTATACTTGTCGATGTTTTATTTTTAAATGAAAAATGTACCGTTATAAAAATTTAAAAAATAACCAAGTAGCATAATTTTTATAATCAGCAAATTGAACATACTTTTAGACCAAAGTGATCAAGGGTAAAGGGTCTGAAAAGTAGGGATGCGACATCGATGTCGATGTTTTCAAAACATTGATGTTTTATAAAAAACATCGATGTATTTTAGCCGATGTCGCATCTCTAGGTGCTAAACCAGTTTTAAGAAATGAGGGAAAAAGTTTAAATACACTGAATTTTAAAAACATCGATTGTTTGGTGGCGATGTATTATCAACATCGATGTTTTAATTTTGAACATCGATGTTTTGTTGTCGAAGTTGCATCACTAGGTGCTAAACCAGTTTTAAGAAATGGGTGAACAAGTTTAAGTTCACTGAATTTTAAAAACATCGATGGTTTTGGGGCGATGTATTATCAACACCGATGTTTTAATTTTGAACATCAAAGTTACAAAACATCGATGTTTTGCTGTCGATGTCACATCACTAGTTGCTTCATCAATTTTAAGAAATGGAGGAAAAAATTTAAATACACTGAATTTTCAAAACATCGATGTTTTGGGGGCGATGCGACATCAACATCGATGTTTTAATGTTGATGTCGCATCTCTAATCTGGAGTACAATCGGCTACATCAGTAAAGGGAGATTGTCAACTGATACGCATGGTAGTGACGAAGCATACAGAGATTTCCCCAACGTTGGCCCAGTGATGGAGAAAGATTACACATCAGACGATGTCTGCTAGCACACTGTTCATCAGCGATTGCTGCTTCTAGATACTTCTTCCTAGCTGCTAGATACTTCCTAGTAACTTCTACTTCGTTTAGGATAGACGTTAAAGGCTTTAATGGTACCGAGAGGGGGGACACTGTAATACTGAAAGAGAACGTATTATTTTGTCTGACGGGGGTACTAGACACTTCGAGAACAATCTCGAGACCCACAATAGTCGGATGCTTTCATACAGACACAGTGGAATATAAATTTTGGACGCTCCTCGTTGCTTCTTTAAAATGTGCTCGGATGAACATGCCGTAGCCATTTTATTTTATTTAACATTTAGTGATTAAGAAATCAAGTAGTAACAACTTATTAAAGAACTTTTAATTTAGGTTTATTTATACAGGATAGTTGCATTGTTGAGATGCAACATCTGCATTTATTTCAGGTTGTTCTATTATATTTAAAATGTTTTAAAAGGTAATTTTGACTAAAGAATTAACTAAAAGAATTAACAGCTTCTTGCACACATGGCCTCCCCTGCTGGTCAATCCTCATTATTTTTTCTATTTGAAAACAGTCCTTTTTCTGTTCTTTGGCAATCCTTTGAGGAGTCGCACTCAAATTGCCAGCCGGCGATCTCTTTTAAGATCGATGAACTCTGCACAGAGACGTCTTGAAGGGTTCTCTGCAGAGCGTCATTGTAGTCCAGCTCCAACTGTAATGGCTTCTGATTTTATTTCATTTCATTCTAGCATTATACGAACCCTTATACGAATTACATATACCATATATATCACCCTTTATACGAATCACAGGCGCTATGGATAGTCAACTGTACAACACAGTAGTGTTGGAACCAAAAATCTCACTCTCATTCAGACCTTCCCTGTATCCATCTTTCAACACGACAATAAGTCTCCTGAATAGTCCAGCTTTTCTTCTGTGACCAATGAGTACCGCTTCTACCTTGGCTTGCTTGGTCACCCGATTTATCTCCCTAGGAAGACGTGTGGTATAATTGCTAAAACATTCATTAGCATGTAATCAACCGCAGTGAGTTGCGTTTGCGCCTTGAATCCTTGTGGAATGACGCTTCACAGGCAGTCATCTAAAATGTTTATTGGCCAGTGTCACGATGTATGCAAGAAGTTATAAATGCTAAGGGCTCACACGTATAAGTGCTAAGGGCAAACAAGTTGCTGATTTTAGCATTTCCCTTTTGATTGTCGTTTTAATCATTTATACTCTGTACCACATGACATCGCACACATTAATTTCATCTGTGCAAATCAAATATTTGTAGGAGTTTCACTTTCAAAGAACAGCAGCGGATTTCAATGGATTAAAAGTAAATTTCTCATACATTTAGCACATACTAGATAAAGTATAATTTTATTGCCCCGTGAATCAAATTTGCCGACGGAAACTGAACCTTTTCATCAGGTTTAAATCAAACCTAAGCCGATAAGTGTTTTAAAATGTATATTTGAGAAATGAATTCAAGTTATGCTGTCTAACAGTATATTTATTCATAACGACTGAATATCAACTCGAGTGAATATATTCTTAGAGAGCGATGTGAAAGAAGGAGTTAATTTAAAGGAAAAACGCGTATGTATCCGGTGCGATAAAGCGTTAATATCGAAACAGGATTTATGTGAATTTTGCGGGGCTATTTAATTGTTGGATTTATAGTTTTTACTAAAACTGCACGAAGTGCTGCTGCCATGATAGGAAAGGTTTATGTACCAATGAAGCTTGCTTATAAATATTTTCAGCATACAGAAATATATCTCCGGATATTATTTATTAGTAATAAGAAATAGTTATATTTTGAAACATTGCTATTTAATAATTGACATGTGTATTAAGGATTTGTTTGTTTTCGATTTCAGTCAATACAACTCGACCACTCCTTAACTATTCTGGTGGTTAAATCGAGCCTCGTCTTCAGCAGAACTGACCAGATCTTCATGGATGAGATACCTCGTGACTAGAAGAAAATTAACTAGATCTCGTCATCATAAAAAATTCGGCAATATAGTGATGACGAGGTATGACGTCATTAGCGGAATTTTATCAGATCTTGCTGTTCGACATATTTCGTTGAGACTAATTGGAGAGTAAAATTAAGTTGTTGGTAAACCGTCTGGGCAGAGTTATAAAAAGTCACTTATGAAGTGCATCATTGAAAACGAAGAGGATTGTATTTTTGGGTTTTGTGGCGAAAGGTACAAAGAGTACAAGCTACACCAAGAGCAATATTAAACAATAAAAGCAGCATAGACACAACGGGGCAGGTTCGTTTTGTGTTATGGCTCCAGGACCTATTTGTCCATGCAGCCTCAAACACAAGACATACAACGTCAAGTTACCACAAGATATCACACAAGACATAGACAAAACTAAAGTTTTTTATAGATACAATAGAAGAGAGAGAAACACACAGGAAGGAATCGAATACGACAGAAATCGAATCACCTACAACTCGGAAGTTTCTAGCACAATGGAAGCCAAGACGTTCCCACAACGAGAGAGAAAAGTATAGCAGAAAATAGAAGGGTAGGCTAGGGTAAAACAGAAAGGGGAAGAGATCACTCGGGTATACCGGATTTGCGATGTCCGTGCACACCTTACGAATATACACCACTGAGGGCTTGGACATTTAGAGAGAATGTTTGTTTCCTTTTATGAATTTTTTTTTCATTGCTCCAACGTTTTCAGAACTTTCTACTCACTTCTCGAAACATTAGAAAGGAAACTTTCGAGGGAAATGTTAGCTATAAGTTGATGAATTAACATCGTGTTGAAGATACACAGCAGGCTATCGGAGACGGTCCGGGATCAACTTCAAAGGGAAATATCTCAAAACAACACCATGTAATTTTGAACCACGATCAGACGATGAGGCAACACCTGAGCTGGCACCCCACTCTCGAAACTTCCACGCCATGCAAACGGTATGAAATTTGGGTGAGCGAAATACGTAACTTGCACCAGCCCCCACGGCCACGGATGTCTTTTATTATAACTAGTTTCGAGGATATGAGTACACCTCGTAATTTTGAACCACATCGAGATGACGAGAACCCCACTCTATTTGGATTAGCTGAAGTAAAATCTTTTTTGCTCGTTTGATTACAGTGAAAATCCTTCTCAGGCCCCCGACAATGATCTTATGAGTTAATTCAGAGAAATGTCGAGGAAGGAAACATGTTGTACATGTTTGTATATTTGAGTAACACAAGAGAGAGGAAAATGTCGTGGTCATATTTTAGCCGTCGCGTTCACATTTGAAACCCGAACAACACCGGGTTATTCAGTTAGTATATTGTAATTCACTAAGAAATAACCTATCGGTAAAAGCTATCGAAACGCTAAAAATATGAGCAAACATAAACTTACACTTCAAACCTAAAAATCAAGTGCGACAAGAAGCAATTGTATAGAAATAACTGGAATAAATTCTGCAAAGTGAATTCTCTATAAGCGATATATATATATATATATATATATATATATATATATATATATATATATATATATATATATATATATATATATATATATATATATATATATATATATATAAACAAAAGAGTCGACGCACCAAGAAGGAGTTGTCCGATGGAGACAAAAATTGGTGGATAGGAAAATTATGCACAGAATAGAAAATGATTAAAATTTCAGAACAATTGAATGATTTATTTGAGTTACAGTGACGAGCTCAATAAGGTGTTGACCCGATTCTAGCATGGATGCAAGCTTCCACACGGCGTGGCATAGACCGATAAAGCTCCCGGATGGTTTCCTGCTGTATTTCTTGCCAAATTTGCTCCAATTGTCGGATTACGGCATCAACATTCCCTACCGGATGCAGTCGCCTTCCCATCATATTCCAGACATGCTCGATGGGAGAGAGATCTGGTGATCTGGCTGGCCAAGGAAGTGTTTGACAAGCTTGAAGACAGTTCATAGCAACACGTGCTGTATGTGGTCTGGTATCGTCTTGCTGAAAAATAAGCCCAGGGTACTGCGAAAGGAACGGTATCAAAACAGGTCTCAGAATGTCGTCAACGTACCGCTGTGCAGTAAGTGTACCTCTAATGACGACCAAAGGGGGCCGGCTATCAAGGGAAATGTTACCCCAGACCATAAATCCTTGTTGAGGGCCCATGTGGCGTGCAATAGTGAAAGCAGGATCGGCAAACTGCACTGGGTGTCTCCAGACATGTCTTGGATGATCGTCAGGATACAGTTGGAAGCGGGATTCGTCTCTAAAGACTATACGTCCCCAGTCAGCATCATTCCAGCCTGATCGAGCCAAGCACCACTGTAATCTCGCTCGAAAGTGTACACGCGTGAGTGGCAGGTGGCGTAACGGTCCTTACGAGCGTAGATTTCGCTCTGTCAGCCGTCTGTGAATGGGCATGGTGGACACTCGTGTGTGGGTCGCACGACTGATGGTTGATAGCGATGAATCAGGCGCTGTGACAGCTGATCTGACAATCACTCTGTCCTCGCGATCTGTTGTGGCCCTACGTCGACCGCTACCATCATGACGCTGAAATCTGCCATTGTCCACCCACTCTTGCCAGCATCTTCTAATCGCCGCATCGCTTCGACTCACATGACGAGCGATTCTCCGATTTGCCCAACCTGCCTCTTTCAATCCAATGATACGACCACTTTCAAACTCTGAAAGTTGCTCGTAATGAGCTCGAATCCTGCGGCGAGGCATTTTTTCGGTCGTTGAAAGGTATCCTAAATCGCAATGCAGCAGAAATTGTTAACAACAGTTCAAGAACAACTCCTTATATACATATGCTGGATGCGCAGTTCCGATGCTCTGGGGATCGCACTATTCATTCATTGGACACCAAATTTTAATAATTTGCATATTTGGTCCAAACATTTTTGCATACGAAATTTCAAAGCAATCGGATGATTCCTTCTTGGTGCGTCGATTTTTTTGTTATAGAGTGTGTGTATATATATGTATATATATATATATATATATACATACATTGAACAATACAGCATATTTTACGAACATAGAAAAACAGTTTATTATACATTGCACTATAATCATAATCTTTCAAGCTTTATCTATATAGCAATTCCAGTATTGGAAACATCAATATCAGATGATAGGATGCAAATCTAAAAATCCGCACGAATATATTCTGTAGGGGAAATCTGACAGAGAAATTACATAGAGTTGGGAATCTTTTTACCATTCGGAATGCAGGGTTATCCACATTCGGGCATATACGGCAATGAAAAAATGCTTCCGCTGGTTTCAACCTGGGTATGCTTATAGTGGATTACAGTTCGGAGAGGCGGAAGAGTTTTTTAGTGTAGCAAGGCCCCAGGGATCAATGTAATGCGTCTGGAAAGTTTGGAATGATAGAAATTGAATCGGGTGAAGGTCGTAAATTTAGTTTTGGTAGTCGGAGAGCGTGTACTTGGGGTGACTTTGAGGGAGAGGGACCGAGAACTATTAGGGTATACGTTGTGAAATAGCTAAAAGGATACTGGGTTGGGGTATACTATCTAAACTATCTAAAATATCTAAAGGGAAAGTGGAATTTCACGTTATACAATGTATTTAACGTTAAACAATGTATACAGAATGCTTGCTTTCCACTAAAAAGCCGTTGGATTGGTGTGGAAGTTTGGAGAGTGGGGTGGCAGCTCAGGTATCAGCTCAGAATCAGGTGGCAGCTCAGCATTACTCGGTGTTGTAATCGGATTTTTCCCTTAAAGGATTGACCCCGGACTGTCGTCAATAGCCCGTTGTGTTGCTCTAGTATGACGTTAATTGAAAAATTACGAAATTATCAAATTATCCACTAAAAAGCCCAATATATAAAGTTTAATTCAAAGGTGTTGAGTAGTGTGGTAGTTATTACATAATGGTTAAACGTTTTGTTAATTTAACAAAAGGTAATGGTAATGGTAATTTTAGTTAACGTCGTACTAGAGCAACACAACGAGCTATTGACGATGATCCGGGATCAGTCCCTTATGGGAAAGCTTCGAGGACAACACCTCGTAATTTTGAACCACGATCACATGACGAGGCAACACCAGATCTGGCACCCCACTCTCCAAACTTCCACACCAACCCAACTTGAGGACTTTCGGCCATGACAGATTTAAGGTGCACCAGCCGCCTCTACACCACACGCTTACAAACATCCATGCCCGTACCTGGATTTCAACCAGGAACCTTCCGATCTAGAGGCTAACACCTTAACCACCATACCATTTGTTCGGCAATTTAGCAAAACTAGATAGATCCCTTGAGCTTTAACCCTTCTGATGGTTAGTTGTCATGACGAGGTATGTTGTCATAAACAAAACTGGGCAGATCTCGATGGAGGAGACATCTCGTCATTAGAAAAACAGACCAGATCTTAGGTTTTATTTATTATGTCGATCGAGCGTAATTATAATCACTAGATTGCTCTTCAATAACCAATCACCTCGACGTGATTCCCAATCCACTTGACAAGCACTTATGCTATCTTGTTACAGCGACTTCACCCACAGCTTCCGTTTACTTTATTAAAACGTCGATTTATATCTGTTAAGTCTCCAACACAATGTAGAAGGCTTTGTATGAGTGAATGGGTTTTAATTAGGGGAATGATGCCAGAAAAAGTGCTTCCTTAGTCATGAATAGACGGTACCTCTGTTCCTTCATTACATTATGTTTTTAAAGTATTAGCATTATAGAGACTTGCTTCATCTAAATACAGCTTTGTAGAAACGAGCTATGCACACTTCTAATGATGTTTATTAGAGGAATGTGTTGTTTGTTAGTAACAAACAACAAATTCATTTGGTAGTTAATAACGAGGGTATTGATTAAACAGATGTATCTTCTGTTTTTAGCTGCCTATTGCTTGAGTACTGAATGTTTGAACAGTTTTAAATTATAAAGACAACCAAAAATAGTATCTCCTAATTGAGAGCGGTTTTCAGGCTGATGGAACACATTTTGTATTATAGGTAGTTATTTACCTTTGTTAGCTGATTACTCATTTTCAAGTATATTTATTTCCGTAATGGGCTTTGTCGTATTAATTCGTACCAGTAACTTCAAGGGCTGCATTCTTATTTTGAAGACGTTAATACCGAAAATGAAATTATATAATTGTTGTAATGAAAAAGAGGAACCACTAATTACATATAACCAAATATAACATTTTTTGATTAGGTACGCAATATATCATAAGGAACTGAACATTGAAATTTTACTGACATTGTTTGAAACGATAGAACAATGCCCGAGTTTAAATGAGGCACTACAGTTAAGAGAATAAAAATAAAACAATATGTTACAATCGTATTAAAGTATAGTATATTAATGTGACATTGATTTGTTCAACGTCGTTTGCATTTTAAATTAATATAATTAGGATATGTACGAGTACTTGCAGTTAAGTCTGTATTTTGAAAAACGTCTATCTACCTTCTCAAAACGCGAAAATTACAAAATTAATAAACAACAAAATTAAAATTATTTCAAAAAATTATATCATGGCCAACCCTTTGATGAGTTAACATGCATATATCGTTTCGCATTTCGAAATTTTTCTGCATCCAATTTTTGACAAATAAAACCTATCCTAAGAGTATTTTAACTGCTGGGGCTTTATAGTTATTAAGTGGGGAAGGGGCTTACGATTGTGAGGTAAAATCCATGTTACGCTACCCGAATATTTCAGGTTGTTTAGAGGGTTAACCTTCCCAAGTGGTTTCGATAAGATATCTAGTCTATCACGATCTGGCCAATTTTGTTACTGTCAAGCTATATCGTCATCAATATTTTGCCACATTTTATAATGACGAGATCAAATTAGTCTTTTTCTAATAACGAGATATCTCGTCTATCAGGATCAAGTCAGTTTTGCTAATAATGAGATACCTTGTCGATAAAACAACCAAAAAGGTAAAATCAAAGGTATACTCAAGAGTTCTGAATTTGAAAACAGTACAGAATTACTTAAACATTTTTGAAGGAAACACATTGGATTAAAGCACAAATTTCACTGTCAAAGATTATTTTCCTTTGAAGAAATTAAATAATTTTATGAACTGTATCTTGTTCTTAAACGAAGATGAATCTGGGAAAGTGGATGTATTAGAAACAAGTCACATGCAAATCTATCTTGTTACAACTTGTTTTGCATCGAATGTTTTTCCAAGTTATTATTTCAGTCAAATCCTTTTGTGGGTGGGAGTAATTACCTACCACAAAATTGCACGCTGATAAAAATAAAACTATTCAGAAGAACAGAACGTAATCTACTTCTTTCATAACAAATCACTTTAGCCTTAAGCTTCTTAAAGTTTATTTGATGTTTCTTTAACGAAAAGATGAAAATTCAATTAGAAAACTGACTTAGTGTTTAGATTTGACTACGTGTTTGGAATAAATTAAAAAACGGAATAAAGAAGAAGGATGAAATACATTTTTCTTATGTATTTCCTCTGAGAACGGGAATTCCATTAATTCCATCCCTTTTGTCACGGCCATGTTATAACAGAAAGAAAATCAGAAATTGATTGAGACATTTTTCTATTTGTAAGGTGGGTGTTTCGTGATGGATAATTGCGACACAAACACAGTTACTCATAAAACAACTGGAAATATTGATATTTCATCTTTTCCTGGTGTACCGAATCCTATTTATTGTATGCTTAGAATAGGCTCAATATCAATCTAATATTTTACATGAGTTATTACTGGACTCAACTGAAAGTGTTTTTGCTCTCATTAGCATAGCAAAGAAGGATTATTATTGCGACACAAATATTTATTTATTATTATTATTTTGAAAACCTATACCGTATAATTTCACAAAAACAAACAACGCCCAGCGGCTTGCTGTCTAGTCTAACACCCAATAATCCCAAGTCGAACCATAGCGGACACGTTAGACTAGAGGGTCGGTAATCTAACGCACAACAATAGAATATCCACCAGTCCTAACTGTGAACTAGGGAAGCGACATCGATGTCGACGTTTTCAAAACATCGATGTTTTTAACATCGATGTATTGGAGTCGATGTTTTTCTACCATCGATGTTTATACTTGTCGATGTTTTTACGTTGTCGATATTTTATTTTTAAATGAAAAAAGTACCGTTATGTAATTATAAAAATAACCAAGTTGCATAATTTTCATCATCAGCAAATTGAACATACTTTTAGACCAAAGTGGTCAAGGGTGAAGGGTTTGAAAAGTAGAAATGCGACATCGATGTCGATGTTTTCAAAAGATTGATGTTTTTAAAAACATCGATGTATCGAAGCCGATGTCGCACCACTAGTTGCTAAACCAGTTTTAAGAAAAAAGGGAAAAAAAAGTTTGAATACACGGAATTTTAAAAACAACGATGGTTCGGGGGCTATGTATTATCATCGATGTTTTAATGTTGAACATCGATGTTTTGCTGTCGATGTCGGATCACTAGATGCTAAACCAGTTTTAAGAAATGGGCAAAAAATGCACTGAATTTTAAAAACATCGATGGTTTTGGTGCGATGTATTATCAACATTGATGTTTTAATTTTGAACATCGATGTTTTGCAAACGATGTAGTATCACTTGTTGCTAAACCAGTTTTAAAAAATGTGGGAGGGGAGTTTTAATACACTGAATTGTAAAAACATCGATGTTTTGCTGTCGATTTCGCATCACTACAGTGAACTAGAGCAATTTTAAATTTACAGCGAAAGGTTTCTTTAATTGAAGCTTTGTGAAATTCCATAGGGATTGATTCCGGACCGTCGCCAGAAACGCTGTAGCCCAGTTATAAGAGCAACAGACCAGAAACCGGAGGTTTGCGAGTTCGAATCCAACCATAGACCGTCTTGTACAAGGTTAGCTGGTGCACGTTAAATCTGACGGCCTCAAATGCTCTCACTTTGGCGTGGTGTGGAAGTTCGGAGAATGGAGTGAAAGCTTAGGTCTGACCTCGTCACCCGACCGTGGTTAAAAATTACGAGGTTTTGTACTCGGATCTTTCTTTTCGGGGGTTGATCCCGTACCATCACCATTAGTCCTTTGTTTTGTTCCAGTATGACATTAATTGAAAAGACCATACCATACCAGAGGGTCGTCAAAATCTCGTTGTGTTGCTCCTAGTGCGAGTTTAATTACCCACCTACTAACTTTACAAAAATTACTTGTAGAAGACATTGATTCTTTTGTCTTCAAGTCTTCGGATGCCGCGGTAGACCAAATGGTAGTGTTGCGGATTATCAACCATAGGATACGGAAATTGATCCTTTATACAACGAAAGACAGCTGTGTACGTGGAGTCTGGCACATGTTATCTTCGTCGTGTCTTCAAAAGTCCTCACGTTTGCGTGATGTGGAAGTTTGCTGAATAGAGTGTCAGCTCAGATGTTGACATCGGAAATCAAACATACAATTATTTTCTTCGGTTATTATCTTGGGGATTGTTTCTGGACAATCACCAATAGCCCGATCTTTTGCTCTATGCAACGTTAATTCACCCTCGAATTTTTTCATTTATAAAGAAATCTTTACCTTCCATGTATGTTACCTCACATGAAGGTGCTTACATGTACAAAAAGTCATGATCATGTTTAGTAAAGGTCCACAAGTATACATATTTATGCCTTGGGTAAATACAATATTTCCAGGACATAGTCCATTTCCATCCAAACTTCAGTGGTTTAAAATCTCAATTAGGACTAATTGTTAGGGTTGGGAAATTTGCATACCTCTGTATTACATCAGTCTGAACCCATACCTTCCCTGAATTGATCCTGAACCGTCGCCAAATGACAGTTATCTTTCTCCAGTGAAACTATTAACAGATTGAACTATCTGCCTCTTTACATCAACATAAAAAGATTTCGTTTGTAAGCCGACAGGTTAAAACGGAAATATTTTGTTTGGATAACTTAGCTAAACTCAAGGTGTAGGTATATACGAGAAATCACGAAAATCGGCCAGAATATCGATACTTTTTTTTATTAAATCAAATTAACTCTTTAGCTATTAAACAATACTTGAAGTTGAAAATATTCGAAATAGTTTCCTATTTACAAGGGTTTTTGTTAGATATTGACACCATGTACAAACATGTTTCCAAAACTTTATTTCTAAAGGACTCTGTTTTTGCAGTATGATGCTTTGTTGAAACTGTGATAACTCAATAATGAATTGATCTATTATAATTATTTTTGAATCATTATCTATATAAAGTAGAGTTGGTGTCTGTCTGTCACCTTTCTATACAAGTCTACACCATTTGACCAATCTACGCAAAATTTAATACATTTATACTTTGGAACCCAGCGGATACGATGCTCTTAATCCACATTCTATTTGTCCTAGGTCACCAAAGGGGCCCCAAGAAATTTGAATTTGCTATAGAAATAACATTGAGTATGAAACATTGCTGCAGTTGACTTTGTTTTCTCAAAGTTGATCGAAAATCACGTTTTGCAATATTGTTTCACCAGTATTGCTCGAAAAGCAATTTTTCCCAAACTACTGAAAATATAATATTTATGTCTGAATTATTTTTTTATTTCTCATGATATAAATAATCTATAAATATTTGATTAATGAAGAATGAAAACTTAAAATCTTTAACTTTACATAGCTTACATTTATAATGGAACAAGAAAACCCAAACAGTAAACCTCTTTGATTATAAAAGCATCTTTTTCTCGGTATCTGGCAACGCCAGATTTAGTGTTTATTTTTTCTTTTGATTTAGAATTCTGTGTGCTTATTTCAGTTGACAGCAAGATGTTGCGGTCATAATTGAGGATTCCCAAGTGTTATAAATATCTGTTCTTTAGCAATATTGTTCAAAAGTCTTTTGTCGAATTCTTCTATTCAGGAAGACGAAATTCAACACATTAGCAGATATTTCTTTTCAGAATTCTGCATTTTTTCAAGGATTGGAATTTTGTTTTTGTTTGTATTTTTGTGTTCCGGTTCATTACCTATCTGAATAAATATTATTTAGGAGTTAGATTTTAATGATTCATTTATTTCTTGCCATATATCACTAGACATGGGTAATTTTTGATATTATATGTATGCTTCGACCAACTTTCTTTAAGTATGGTTGAATACGTAAACCCTCTATAGAATTCTCACCAGAAACCAGTCCCTTAATCACCCCACTTCCCTTTCAGTCTTTCGTCTTTTTGTCCAATAGGTCATATATCTTGCCATCCCCTTTCACCTATGACCTCCGGACCTCCCAGTCTGACTGACCACCCAAGATAATTTCCCTCTCAAATCGCCTGTGAGATAAAATTACCTCTTCGCTTAACTCCCGACCTCTACCAATGAAAATTTTGCTAGATTCCCTGTCCAACAGTCTTTCTTTTAATTCTCATCCCTCTGGTGAATTCATTTTGAACTATACACTTTTTCCATGAGCCCCTTAGAATAAAAAAGTACAGAACCGTTCAAGTCTCCGTCCCCTTAACAACCTCCACGCCTGATAATATTACTAGGATGTTATTGAAAAAATATAGATTTTGTAGAGAATTTATGTCTTTTTTATGGAACCAGAACTACACTCCCCTCATATGGATCATCCTCATCCGGATGCCTAGACCACTCTTGCCACTCCGTGTCACGACTGCAGGCTTATAATTTCTGTTATTATGACATATATATATATATATATATTTCGACCAACTTTGTTTAAGTCTGGTTGAATACGTAATGGTTCGTAGATTGTTGTTTCATAAAAATATATATAAATAAAATATGCAACGCAAGCTTTTTTTATTTTTAAGGCAAGAGCTACTAAAATAGAAATGTGTTCACGCAAGAACAAGCACATATACAATGGACAATTACATTGCTTACTCTCGTTCCTGTTCTTGCTTCTCTCTTCCTTGCATATTTTGTTTCACATCTTGGGCAACATAAGCAAAAAAAAACCTTCATGCGACCTTTTATGACCGAGATATCTCGTTATTAGCCAAATCTGTCAGATCTTGGTGGACGAGATATCTCGTCAAAACCAACTGAAGGGTTAAAAGTTAATTTCTTAGGATTATCATGTCCTGATGAGTCTATGTTTCATCATACTAATAATTTCGACCCTCGAGCACTTGATGAAATCAATGTTAACTAGCCATGCAATTTTAAGATGATCGGATAGTGTTTTCACGTGCCATTATGGTTTAAACTTGGCAGGGTTTAATGAGTAGTGCAGACGTGTGACAATTTAACTAAACAGGAGAAACTGGTCGAATTGAATTTTTTAAACCTCTATAGATAGAATGGGAAATGAACTATGATCTATGAAGATATTATTATTAATAATATTATCGTGTTTCTGTTTTATAATTCTGATTTTCCATTCAGCTCAATGCAAGCCTTCTTCCCATGTGGAAGAACGTAGGAACCTTATCGAAATAATAAAAGCAGATTCTTCAATTCAAATCATGCTGTAGCAACACTAAGGGCTATTGGTGGCAATCCGAGTTCGATCCGGGATTGAAATTTCGAGAACATCACCTCGGAATTTTGAACCAGGGTTAGATGACGAGGTCAGCATTTGAGCAGGCAATCCTCACTCTAAACGTCCACAACATGTACACGTGAGGACACTTGTGACCACTACAAATTTAACAAATTTATTGTCAACCAGCCACGTTCACAAGGGTCTTTGATTCGATCGAGCTTCGTACTCGAAAAATAATAAAGATGTGACACATTCCGTAAATGCCTTCAAATGGAAGGACTCAATTGAAAACATTTTCAATTGATACATTATTAGGGTAACGAATTCAAATGAAATATTTATGGATTTGATAATTTTAAATTAACGTATCTGGAAATTTCCAAAAATACATTTAAAAAATTTAATTTATTTCTTTGAAAAAGATAATGGATTCAATGAATAATTTTTATTAGAGCATTTAAAAAAATTTTAATCTTTTAAACATTAATTCAATTGTATTTGCGTCATTGACAAGGACGAATCAAATTTATTACAAACCTCCCACTTTTTAAAATTTCAATAGTTTTTATCAGAAATATAAAAAGAGATATCCAAGCCCACGATAAAAAAATTCATTAATTGAAAATATTTTGAACCAAACTAAATCAACAATCATAATACACTTAACTTCTTGTAACTACCAGCAACAGCAGTTCAGAATGAATACAAGTATACTATGTTAAAGGTTTTCTGAGAGCGTTTGATATTTCTCTTTTTTTCTACTTTCCGGTTCTTTAATTATCCCTTAAAGGGTTCTCTCAATAACTTATTCAAACCTAGAGCTTAATAGACTCTAAGGGCTCTTCCCGTTCCAGCCCAACATAAGATAAGGCACCCCCTAAAAGCAGCTGCGGATATTTCTTTCAAAGAACGTTTAAAATTTGGAAGAAATACCCAGAATGGACCCTAAACGTCCAAACGGTCCCGCATAACTAAATTAAAATTGCACCGGGATTGTCCACCATTTCCACATCTCCTCAGCAAAATGTAAAGTAATTGCGTGCAATTTTCTTGCGGATTTCCCACCGCAACACTTAATCGCCTTGGCGAGGGAAATAACGAAGCGAAAGAAAATACAAGCTCTTCGTTTTTAGTTTGTTAATTACCAAAATAAGGGGAAATACTTTCCCTGATGAGAAAGAAAAATTGAAAGCGATAAGAGAGACCTTCCCTTCCTACTTCAAATGCTCCCCGGCTTCTCCATACATAAGCAAGTCGAAATAAAAGGGAATCGTTTAAATTTCCCTTATCGAGAATGCGTTTCGTTTTGCCGTGCTGGATTTAAAACAGCATTAAGGTAGCATAATCTGAAATAAATTTTTTTGTGTAAATTGAAAAAAGTAAGGCTTTTTAATGATGTAGCAGAAAGGGGAATTCCATTCTCGGGTATCTTTGTTATCAAGTTCTAGAAATTGCTTCAGATTAGACCTGGAGATTATAAAATACATTAGTTTTATCGTCATTCTGAAAGTGATTGTTTTGTTGCAGTGATACAGAGAATCCTGTCTTTGAGTGACTTGGCTTGATGCACTTGTGATACACAAAGGAATAGCCAAACGCTCAATTAGTTTTCAATTTTTCGTGAGATTGAATGTTATTTGAAATTTATTTACAATAGATTGCATATTTATATGGTGTCCATAAGGTTTACAATTTCAAAAATTTGTTACAAAGGTAAATGAAAAGACAGGTAAGTGGAAAGTATTACAAAACTAGAAAATACTATACCTCAATCGGTTTAAATTGGTTTACTCTAAATTGAAGAGATGATCAAAATATATAATGACTCACGTCTTTTGTAGACTAAAATATTTGTATATCTTTCTCCATCTTTATATTTTCTTCAACTTACTTTGGACACAAATCGTGCACATGCATATCCAATCACGTAGTACATTTCACATACATCGTATCCTTACTGTATGACAAAGTTACAAATTGACGAAAGGTAACACAAAGGTTACAACTACAAAAGAAGATTTTGAGGGAGATATAGAATTTTTTAATTTTTGGAAAGTTCTAGTTCGGAATTTTTTTACATTATTATTTCAATTACGGCATAATTACACTCAAAATTTGCTTTATTCTTACTTACATGCCACTTTAATTCGTATACTTAGTAGTTGTGTTGCGCGTGATGAACATTATATACAATTTATTAAAATAATAAACATTTAAAACAGAAAACAAAAGAAAATAGGGAAATAAAACAAAACGAAAGTTGTCGTGAAAAAAGTTGTTTTATTAATTCGTGATTCTTTTTTTTATCCCATGATCATGCACAGTTGACACTTATATCTAAAAAGTACACAAAATTTTGAAATTCAAAATTAATTCAGAGCGAAAAAAACAGAAAATATCAATGCACGCGATCAATCAACACGAGTTTCCGTTTCTTTCCCGTTCATGGAAAAATATCGTCTGTACCAAATATTCGTAAATCGTTGACATTGCCCAATGAACAAAAATAAGACTCGAAATAAATGAAGTATCATAGCTGAAATTCCATAAAAAAAAACATTTTGGAAAAATAATTGCTTTTTCAGCAGTACAGGTAAAGCATCACAAATAATCGTAATACTCAATATACATTCCAGCTTTTCCAAAACTACCAAATTATGGTTGATTTAAGTATACTTACTCAAGTGTTTAAGCATGAAACTTATTTAAATATACCATTAAAGAAATGTTTAATATTGCATTAACTAAAGTAATATATAATGTATAAAATCAAGCTCATTGTTATCAAATATCTGGTATAAATTTCTGTGATGCCTGTACAAATACACAAACACAAAATCGAACATAGAATAGAAAGACGTACAGACAGACTTACACTACCAAGCTCAGTCACTAAATGAAGATAAGCATTCACAGTATGTAAAGTTTCACGAAAATACACTCATGTCCAAAAATTAAGTATAATGCTAGCTCTGGCAAATAAAGGTTCAAAAGAAAAAGAAAAAGTTACTTATTCATCAAGCCCATTTATTAAACAAAAGAAAAAGAACAAAAAATATGGTGTATGTATGATACCATTCAAAAACACTACAATTTTTGCTCAATGGGGAAATTACAAAAAATATCGACCTTCAAAAAATTAACATGATATGGTTGGTATGATGGTTAATACACTGTATGTCTCCCAGACGATGAAATACAGTCCGTACAAAACCTAGGCATGCTGAGGATCAAATTATTGAGCTGATATTGGGTAAGATCACTCCACTCAGCAAGCAAAGCTCTCCGAAGTCCCGGTACACGTGTAGGAGGCGGTTGACGGGCTGCAAATCGTCGGCAAAGCATGTCCCACACATGCTCTATCGGATTCAAGTCAGGTGAGAATGCTGGCCATTCCATACGGGATATATCCTCATATTCAAGGCATTCGTTTACAATGTTTGCACGGTGAGGACGGGCGTTGTTATCCATAAACACAAATACTTTTGCTCCTTTGGCACCCCTAAACAAACGTACATGATGTTCCAGATTGATGTCCCGATACATTTGGCCTCTCATAGTTCCAATTTGAACAAGTAGATCTGTTCTGGAGCCCAGTATAATTCCGCCCCAAACGAGCAATCCTGCACCACTGTAACGGTGTCGTTCAATGCCGCTGTCTTGGTGGTAACGGGTACCTGGCGTTCTCCATATGAACGTCCGCCGTTAATCAGACTGCAAGCTAAACCTGGACTCGTCGGAAAACATCGCACAAGCTCACTGTGACGATGTCCACATTGCATGTTCTATACTCCAGGCAAACCGCTGGCGACAGTGAGTTGCCGTCAGCGGAACATATTTGACAGGCCTGCGAGCATAATTAAATACATTCGTCTCACTTTGTAATAATTTCCACTTATCTGTCTTTTCATTTGCCTTGCGTCACTCACCTTATTTCTCAAAAACTATTTTATTTAAGCATAATACCAGCTAGCAGGGGCGTTGCCCGTGACAGTTCTTTTCGTGCCCTTACTTATGCTGAAAACATTAAAAAGAAAAAAAATAATCATTTTAGAATGAGTCCCTCCTTAACCGGACATAACAATGGCATTTGCCCTCATTCCTTCCACCTCTGAGGTATTGATCTGGTGTAAAATGTTCCCCAGATTTCACACCCTATGAAATTTTCACTCTATATTTAATGATCGCCAAGATATAAAACCTCAAATAGGACTTTTGTGATCGTAATGAAAATTTTCGTCAAATTTGGCCATATTCGGATTATGAAACCAAAAATTTTCAATTGAATACTTACCTATTTAATGAAAATTACATTCTCTCAGGTAGCATTTTGTTGGTGTAGAATTTTAAGCAGATTTCAAATCCGTTGAAATTTTTACTGTATCTTTAACGATCGCGAAGATAAAAACTTTAACTAAAGAATAAGAAAGAATTAAACGCATAATAAATTTATTAAAATTATTTTATTTGTTTTGTTTCGCTTCGCTGGAATCATTTGTTCTCTGAAAATGAAAGGAAAAAACATTTATTTAAAATCTATGATCTCTTTACTCTGTTGCCATTCTAAGAATAACAAATATTAAATAAATGTCAATAAATTAGTTTAAAATGGTTTAGGTTAAATTTTTAAAATCGGGCTTAGCACAAAATTTGCATACAATTAGGACTACCTGTGTGCCAAATTTCAATATTGTGAGTCCTATAGATTCGTCTGGTTCACGCAGACAGACACTTCTTTTTATAATAGTAGAGATAAAAGTTCCAAAGAATGGATTTCGCATTGATATGTGATAGTTAATTGGTCAACTCCAATTTGATGAAACGTCAAATATCGCCGATAAACAACATTTTAAGGTAATCATTTATGCGTCCTGAGAAAGCTTTTAGGTAACAGGAAGTTAAATCTCTATTTTCCGCCTGGTTTGGTTGTTTACTATGAAAATCCCTCTCACACTTGTATCTGTGTGAATACATTGAGAAGTTGATTGTATCTTTAAGAGTTTATATGTATCTGTGATAGCAATCAAGTGCATTTAAATTATCTCAACTCTTCTGATGTTTATCTCAACGGGTTATATTGCCATTGGTAAAAGTGACTAGAGAGCGATGGACGAGATATCTCGTCACCATCAGAATTGCTTGAATCTTAATGGACGATGTATTTCTTCGAAACCATTTGGTGGGTTAAGTAGCATAGTGGAAGAGATGCCAGTAATATGCAAGATATTATTAAGTGGGATGCTGTAGTTCTTACAATTAATTGCAGTTGACATTCCATTAAAATACAGCATTATTACAGTCACGAATGCTAAAATATTTTTGTACATACAAAAACACATCAAATACGACACAAAAATAGTTCATATATTTTTTTAGAACAGAAATAAACTATTTTCTAAGTAACATAAAAGTACTCAAATGCATTTATCTGCCTGCTGCTTACCCCCATTTAAGAAATGTTAGACTTAAAAATTCCTTTCCTAGAAATTTTGTAATTCGATTTCCTGGAAATGTCGCAGAACATCTTTCGAATTTTTTTAAGACTTTAAATGCAAATAGACTCTTTCTAATTATACTAAATTCGTTTTTTTACATGTTTCTGAAGTCTAAACTTGGATTGAAATAAAATAAAATAGAAACAGCTAATTCTTTAAAATGTGCCTCGAGCATTGTAGAGTTTATTTCCAAATACATTTATTACAGTAATAAAACATTGTAATCGTCCATTGTTACTTTAAGCGAAAGGGTTTATTAAAAAACACAAAGAAGAATTACGCTTCAAGCAATTTAAGAAAAAAGTGAAAGTTCTTTGAAAAATATTTTTAATTTATACAGTTTTGTGAAACAATAGTATCACGAGGAAACACCATTCTTTTAACTCGCTATTTGGTATAAATAGGTGTCAGACATAATTTTCAGCACAGAAAACAGTATTATAGACTACAATTCTCAAATAAGATTTTGCTTTCAAACATTATTTAGAACGTCATATCTGGTAATCCGTGAAGTCTAAAATCCGAATCTTAAAATGTATCGATCTACACTACACTACAACAATGGAACAGACAGCAAGATGTGATGAGATAAGGGAAATAATACATGATTTAATAGGGGGTCTCCCACCAGCTGCATTTACACTAGCAACCCTTCAGGCCAGACTTTCAACAAGGCCTTGATACTACGGTATATTTAATTCCACGTGAATTAATACAACGACTAGAACATTCAAGCTATTAATTGTAATCCGTTCTGACACTTTACATTCCTTAATGCCCGGTATTGATATTATGTTCTTGTCACCGTTGGTTTTATATTCATTTCGGTGAACCACTACTTCAGTTCAGTTCACAGTTGCGTTTTTACATATTGAGTAACCCTTCACAGCAGAGATTTCACCACAGAAACTTCACACAGAGACTTCACTACAGCGCATAGCTATGGATATTTGTGTCCATTCCTGCTGCAAGAATATAGCCAACTCAACTGTAGTGGACGTGGCTCCCTGGACTATAAGCGACGCTCTAACTAGTCCCACAAATACTCTATGTGGTTTAGGTCGGGAAGCTTTAGCAAGCCAGGGAAGACGTTTTATATCCATATCTTCATACCACTGCTTGGCAGAGGCTGCAACACGAAATGCAGCGTTATCATCCTGGAAGTAACATTCGTCCATTCCATAAAATTTCCAGAGCGTAGGAAGAACCTGATTGTCCAAAATGTTAACGTAGGCATCGGCGTTCAGTTTACCAGGACCAACATGCAAAGGTCCCAAGCCTACCACGAAAAACACCCCTAAACAAGTAGTCGGATCTTATGCAAGTCCGATAGCTTCCGGACCATCATTGCAGGGTAGTGTATAACATCCCTTTCAAAAAACATACTGAAGTCGATAAATAATAAGCACAATAAGTGTTTTCTTATCCCAAATCGAAATTAGATCACTTCCATGATGTCAGTCATGCGAACAATGGCCAAAAGATGCATCCTGGGCCGTGGTAGTACGGTGGGAATAGCAACCGGACGGTTGCGAGTTCAACACTCAATCTAACCAAAGACAATTGTGTATATGGGTAAATCTGTAGTGGCCTCAAATGTCCTCTGTCTGCGTGGTGTGGAAATTTGGAGAGTGGGGTTCCATCTTTGGGATTTCGTCATCTGATGGCGGTTTCCTCATATCTCCCTTCAAGACTGATCCCGGTCAGTCGCCAACTGCCTAATGTGTTGTTCTAAGGTGACGTTAATTAACTACCTATATACTAAAAGTCAAAATGAGTATTCTTCCATAATGCCGTAAAACTCTACAGTTCATAGTCACTGCTACCTAAGCTGTTACCCTGACAGTTGCGACAGTAATACGAAATCTGTACCTACTGTCAGAGCAATTTTTCCATTATATCTCCACCTTCATGAGGTGGGGTAGTTTGCGTGCCCTTACTTCCCCGAGAACTATTCTAGTGGTATTTTACTATCGGTAGGGTAAAAAAAAAAGGCCAAGTGTTCGAGGGGAAGAATCAAACCCATGTGATATATCTAGGATAAGGCTAATGCTCCAAACTTGGATATTGTTCGTCTAGTCAAAACCATGAGAGATATCTACGATAAGGCTGATGTTCCAAACCTGTATACTGTTCGTCTAGTCAAAACCATGTGAGATATCTAGGATAAGGCTAATGTTCCAAACCTGGATAATGTTCGTCTTGTCTAAACCATGTGAGATATCTAGGATAAGGATAATGTTCCAAACCTGAATACTGTTCGTCTAGTCTGAACCGTGTGAGATATCTAGGATGTGAGATATTTAGGATAAGGTTAATGTTCCAAAGCTGGATACTGTTCGTCTTGTCTATACCATGTGAGATATCTAGGAAAAGGTTAATGTTCCAAACCTGAATACTGTTCGTCTAGTCTAAACCATGTAAAATATCTAGGATAAGGCTAATGTTCCTAACCTGTATACTGTTCGTCTAGTCTGAACCGTGTGAGATATCTAGGATGTGAGATATTTAGGATAAGGTTAATGTTCCAAAGCTGGATACTGTTCGTCTTGTCTATACCATGTGAGATATCTAGGATAAGGTTAACGTTCGAAACCTGCATACTGTTCGTCTAGTCTAAACCATGTGAGATATCTAGGAAAAGTCTAATGTTTCAAACGTGGATACTGTACACTTTAGGTACGGCCATACTTATGGCCAAAGTCATACTTCTACAGTAAGTGGCCTTCTGATGGGTATCATGTACAACCGTCACACACTCTGTGATATCAACTAAAGCATATACCCCCATCGATGGTACCAGATATTTCTAACAGTGCACCAAATGTAACAAAAAAAGCCAGATTCTCCACATCACATGTTACATCAATGCAAATAGCTAATAACCATCTCCAACCACAAGGGCCGAGGTAACCCTGTTGGCAGAGTAACGGATTAGCAACCAGAGCGTGGCGAGTTCGACTCCAACCTAAAACCGTCGTGTACAAAGGGGGCTGATGCATGTTAAATCTGTCTTGGCTTCAAATGTTCTCACATTGGTAGGGTGTGAAAGTTTAGAGAGTGTAGTGTCAACTCAGGTGTGACCTCTTCATCTGATCGTGGTTCAAAATGACATGGTGTTGTCCTCAAATGTTTCTGTTCCTTTGGGTTTAATCCTGGAATGTCCTCAATTGCCCGTTGTGATGCTCCATTAAAACGTTAATTAAAATACCAACTTATCTGTCTCCAACCCCACTACTATTACTGAAAAATTAATATCGCCATGTCTTGGTGTGTATAATTGTTTTTTCTAGCACCTTCGTATGTGCTTTCATACTTTCCACAAGTTCTTTGCAAGTATGGGCAGGAACAGCTCGACAAGCCTCTTGCAAGTATGTGAGAAGAGATTGTTGTGAAGATAGGCGTGCGTGTGGGTGTCGTACTCGTCGTTCCAGTTTGTCAAAGTGCTGTATCGGATTTATATCGGGACTATGAACAGGCCAGTCAAGCAAATTCACTTCCTTTTCAGGAAACCAGTCAAGCACACGTTTGGCAGTATGTCATGGAGCTCGATCTTCTTGAAAAAAACAACCATCATCGCCGTAGTATTACCATAATGTAGGCATGGAAGAATTATACAGAAGGCAGAGGTACATGTCAGCGTTCATGGTACATAAAGCAATGGATCGAGTCATGACCAGGAAAGACAACCCCACACTAAGATGTATCGCGTAAGCTAACTCCTAACAACGTTCTATTCGTCCTGGGGAGCTCAAAACAATTTGAAATTGCCATAGAAATAACATTGGGTATAAAACGATTGTACGAGTAGTACGCAATTTGTTTCAACAGTATTGATCGTAAAGGAAATTTTCCAATAATATTTTACCAGTATTGCTCGGACAAAAAAATTCCGAAACAAATGAAATTATAAAATTTATGTTTGAACTGACTTTTTACTTCCTCCCATGATGTAAATATATATAAATGAATGTGTGGTGAAATATTTTTTGTCTTATGTGACAGAAAGTTGAAGTTTCTTACTCAACAAATTGAATCTCTACTTACGAAACTGATACCAGAGAATCCTTCATTGAAAGCAGTGACCTTCTGTTTTTTGAATTATTCCAATCTACTGTGTTTAATTTGTCTACATTGATTTTATTTCTTTCGCGATTCGTTGTTCCACTTACGTTAAATGGAATTTTCAAGAAAAAATGCGTCTGTTTCGAACTAAATAAGTCGTCAATGCCGTAACAATTTAACCCACCATCCTCTCATATTCAAGATGAAATTCTAAATCATTGCATACCAGGTGAAAAAAAGCCACAAGTAAAACATATTCATAACAAAACTAAGTGCAAGACTATACGCCGAAAATTCGTCATTTTCGCCATAAAATGAATGTACGGGGATATTCGTAATCACTTCTAAACTCAAAATCGACTTCAGTAGTAGTCAGCTTAGAAAAAACTTTTGTACTCTGTCTTTTAGCAGAAGATGCCATAAATATGAGATGGAGCATATGGATGGATATATCATGTGAACATATTTCTGTCCTAAGTAAATTGTAGAAGCGATGAAAAATGTAAAGTGATATTACAAACTATTTCCTACACCCTTAAGTGAGGCTTGCATTCTGTTTTGAAAGATAAGTGTGATTAATCTGATCATTTTTCAAACAATATTTAATTAATTCAACCGAATATCACCGGTTCATTATGCTAGTGTGATAATAAAGGACCGGAATTATTGTTCTACGAATTATTTCTTTAACAAAAGGAGTTCACTTAGATGTGAAGGGATTTAGTAAATCCTTTTTATTCAGGGGGATGGAGGTTATTGAATATTACGGGGAAATCGGTAATGAATCAATTAACTTTAAAAAGGAGCAATTCAACGGGCAATTGGCGCCTGTCTGAGATCAATCCTCTAGGGAAAATTTCGAGGACAACACGTAATTTTGAACAACGGTCGCTGGACGATAAGTTAGTGGGATTTACTGTGCGAACAAACAAAACAGTCGAAAATTAGAGGTTATACTTCTGTTGTCCTAAACTCTCCCATGATGCATAACGGGTTTTTAAGACGTAGTTTATCCCTGTTTTAGGGACGTTTATCCAATAGGTGTTGACCCCCCCCAATGAACTATTTCAGTAAAACTTGGATTAACCGACAAGGTCGGGACCGGGACCATGACGGTTAATCGAATAGACGGATGACAGAAAAACTTTCAACAACAATCACTCCCATCCATTGTATATGAACGAATGATAAAAAATGCACTTTTTCAAAATTAAATTCACTGTACATATATTCCATTTTACAGAAACAAACAGTATACAATTTACATTAACTTTTTGACTACGGCTATAGATGTAACATGCGCGATTCTTATACCTTTCAAGATGCCCTGCTGTAACTGTCGTAGTCCAAATTCTTTGTTGGCGCGATTCTTAAAACTTTCAGTTTACAACTAATATACAGGCTATTGTCTAAATTCTTTATTGGCGCGATCATGGTACAACTGCTGTACCAGCCGCAGTCTAAAGGTTAAGTACAATATAGTATATATACACATACGTATCGTTACACGAATTTACGCTCTAAACGTACATACATGAAAATTTTAAAATAGTCAGTCATTTTCTTTTGTTTCTTCAAGGCACGTGCTTTCTGAGCGACAATGTTCGAGTTTCAGTGTCAAAATTTTACTGTATACATCAATTCGTAATTTTTTTTTTGGCTGTTTTGTTGGGGACGTGCTGAATTTGTATTGGAAAAACAAGTAGTCACGTCACGTCAGAATATGTACAGGAAACACGCATCACCGCAGAAACACTCCAACTCCTACATTTATCGTGACAGAAATAGCTTTTCATACATTGTAAATAATACAAACACTGTATTCTTCATTGTACCTTAAACTAAATTGCCTGGATAGATGTTTAAGGTTTAAAATATTGCAAACGTAATTAAGATATATCATGCGAAATTGGCGTTTTTCCACACCGGAATATTTTCCCTTCCTAAATAGCGAGTTGATTCATTGGACAAAGAAACGTCACAATCCGTGTCATTTCACGGGAGAGGGACTTGCACGAAAGCAAATGGAGGGCATAACTTGTAATCGCCGGCACCGTAATCAATTTGTCAACGTAATATTCCGCTAAGCTTCGGTTCGCGTTCGGCTAATCTCTCGGATAACTTTTTAAGTATCTGCTTCGCAGGCGGCGCAAAGACGCTTATATCCCTCTCATTAGGCACGGAGAAGCGGATATAAATTGTAAATGGAAATGAAAAATTGACGTGAGAGAACTAATATCGGGATTATCTGAAGAGAGAGTTTTAAAAATGCTGATGCGTTTCACGTCCGGCCATTTTAGATCACGATAGCAATGTATTGTGCTGAAAATTGTCTGGATTAAAATTAATTATCGTTAGTGCCCGCTTTACTGTGTGCTGTATCTTGGTTATTTTTGGAAAAGATAAATTAATACTGCAGCATCTACCTTTATTTTTATTTTCAGTGAAAGAATGTATACCTTTTTTCATATTCCATCGCTCGATTGCCAAAAAAGACTCTTTATGTATCCATTCATAATTCCAAATATATTATTATATGATAGAATATGACTGAAAGCCAAGCATGGATATTCGGTATACCTTAAAAAGTTTGAACAGTTTTTTAACTGTGAAACATTTTTCTACAGAAGACTTTTTCTGTCAAGCTTAATAAAGTTAGAGTTAGCGTTTTCGTGGTAAACGTTCTTCCTCGACGTATTCCGGTCGTGACGTCACTTGGCTTGTTTTTTCGAATACAATTTACAATAAATGAAATCCCAAATTGATAGATGATAGTTAATTTGCCAGCGCCAATCATATAAAACGCCTTTTAGCACCAAACTACTTATTAAGGTAACTTCGAAATACATAATACAAAAATATTTGGGTTATAGGAGTTAAAATAATAGTCTTCTGTTGGGTTTGTTTCTTATACTGAAAATCCCTTTCCTATAACGTGCTGGATTTGATAATAAAACTGTGATGGCTTGTTTTGGACCATAATACACAGTATGGGTATCGCGTACATACCGTTAGTACCATAGAGGAGATATAAAGGTATAGTGATTAATGATATCCTTTTTATCTGCTCAGGACCATGTTACCAAACCTAGTACAAACATGACCCTTAGACCACTTTCGTCTGCCAGCAGGAAATAAATATTCATAGCCTAACTGCGCGAGATAGTAGTAGCCATATACAAAATACATACCTAAATACCTTGCGAGATTCCCTAGTAGCATAAAAACCAACACGCCATACGAGTGACTAGATCACTCGAGTGCTAGGCTGGTTCAATTGGTTGTGAGGTAACTTAACCTGAGTGCATTTGTCTCTTATACGTGTGGCATACATGCATGACGTGTTATGGACATACACACACAAGGAGAGTAAAAATTCCTTCTGTGTGTATGTCCACTATGCGCTATTGTCTGTTTTGGATCACCTAATCCAAATACGGTGCATATGCTATAAAACAACCAATCAAACTAATGGTTAGAGCACTCGTTTAGAGATAGATTGGAATACTTGGTTGTGATTTAACTTACCCTTCGTTCATTAATAATTATGTGTCAGTAGAATTTCTCTTAGAGTGTGCGTCAATACTTGCCGTTGTCTTTGCAAAAAAATTTCATTTTAATGATTTACATCACTTTTCTCCTCGAGGAGGTGCAACCTACGAAAACCCACACTCTCAACAAACATAAAGAACAGCTTCAAAAAAGCAAACTGGGGCAAATTTAATTCATAACGCCACTTTGCCGAAACGAAACCCACAAAAAAATGCAAAATATTTATTACATCAAGGAAAAAACACCTTAATTAAGTAACCCCGCATATCTCCCAAATAAAAGACTCAAACAAACACCTCGGAGGAATGTACTTTAATTTACTTTTCCGCCTCCAGGCTGTGAACAAAAATGGTGCTCTAACGATTCTCTCAAATTACGCCTCACATTTGACTCATCTTGGAAGTTGAGATGAGAAATGTCTTCGAAAGTCGACGGGGGAGGGGGCAACCACATGATTAATGCACGGTATCCGGAAGACGTTTATTCCAAATGAAGCTAGTTTATGATCAAACGCAGATTTCACCTTCAGAGGATGAGTTACAGGTGAAACGAAAGTTCCGAACTATTTCACGAGTGCTTGAATAGAGGATATTGAACCTGGGACAATGGAAGCTTTTCCACGTGTGATCATTTAACGGTTGTTGAACCAGTATTTCAGTTTGATGGCATTGAAATCTTGGTATTCTTAGGCGATTCCAGTTATTTCATGAACAGTGTTTGGTACTTAACTATACTTGTTTAAATTGAATAGATTTTTATAACATTTCCGGTATTTGGTAATTTTTAGTTAACGTCGTACTAGAGCAACACAACGGGCTATTGACGACGGTCCGGGATAAATCCCTTCAGGGAAAGACCCGAGGACAACACCTTGTAATTTTTAACCCCGGTCAGATGACGAATATAACATTTTCGGAACGTACGATTCATTTATGACGTTAGCACCAAAAGGAGATTTCCCCAGTCAATGAAACTGATTTTTAATGTAAACAAACAAAAGGACAGAATGCGATTTTACCTTCGTTACCCAAATGCTCTCGCACAATATATATCTGGGTTTGTTTATCGCTGTTCTGGCGATATATAGTTTTTAACTGACCTGACCAATGAACTATAATGTACAATTTCGGAATTCATTCTTTGAATATTTTGCTAGTGCTAAAATCGTATTAAAAAATTAAACCACCTGACGTTACATTTGATAGAAGCACATGAATTTGAAGACATTTTTTCGATATGAAGTAGCTGTTACAGAATTTTTTTTGGCAGGGGGTACAGTTATGACTTTGGCACTAAGATAGCACGGACTTTCATTGAAATAGTAATATGAGGGTGGAGTCATTGTCTTAAGATTTCATAGGTGCCGTTCACTGGAATTTGAAAATCTTCTAGAAAGCATTAGATATCAAAACACAAACAAGTGTTTTTAAGAACGCTACACGATAATCTTATTAATCATTCACTAATTAGTTATGCATTAAGATATTTGTGCTTTCTCCCAACAGCATGTGATCGTCGTTCGGAGATCATCAAGCTGAGAGATCCGAATGGATAAAATACTAGCCACTGCATGGTAGACCGGTTGCCCGTGGTGTAAGTTATTAATCTGGTGTAATTTTCATTCATATTTAAAATTCGTTGAAATTTGCAATCCATCTTTAGCGATTTAGATTTTACGAAAAAAATTAACAATCCTAATCAAAATGTTTTTTTTTGCTCTCATTCCCTGAAATGGACTTGGACAGGAAATGTAATCTGTTTCTTTTTTTTTAACGCGAAGGGTAGAAGATGCAATCTGTTTCACGTGACGTCACAATCTCTTGCGTCAATATAAAAGATATATTCAATTTAAAAATTATTTATTCAAAGAAAATACTATTTTAGGTATCGATTTAAATTGAAATTTTTCCGCAGATTTCAAATCCATTGAAATTTTTTACTCTATCTTTAACGGTTTTGGAGATAGAAAAAGAAGTAAGTGAGTCCAGTTAAAAGAGTTATCGACTGGCTGGAAAATCATTCCTCCGCGCAAAATCAAAGCTGAAACGAAAAAAATAATTTTCTCCGAGTTCCCCGCGATTTAAAAAACTTTGCTCACGTGGGTAGAAAAAGTCCAGATTCATGTGTATCTTCTTTTGGAAGAAACGCGTTGAAAAACCGATGGAAATTAAAACTATTAAATTCATTTAAAAACCTCCTAGATTGAATTTTAAAATTCGCTGCTACCCAAAAATTGCAAAAATTTTGGACTACCTGTGTGCCAAATCTCATTGCTGTAAATGCTATAGAATCGTCAGGATTTTGCGGCAAGAAACAGACAAACACTTCCTTTTATAACATTAAAGAAAACTGCAAACCTTTGCTCCATTTGTTTCATTTACAAGATAGAAGCTATAAAACGATCACTTAACCCAGGGATGGGCAAACCTTTTCGGTCGCGGGCCAAAACTCGAAAAAAAAAAGTTTGGCGGGCCAAGATAAATTTTTCTAAAATTTTAAAAACAATATACACAAGTATTACATATTAAATATGTTAATGAGATGAATGAAATTGCGATTTCATTTTTAAAAGTTCTTTATATTGAGGTTCGGAAGTGAGATGTACTGATTCTAAGGAACGGGGCTAAATGTTCATCTGTCATTCTACTTCTGAAATAATTCTTTCTAAGGTTCATAGTTGAAAACACTTGTTCACTACTTGTTATTTAAGATGAAGCAAACATAGCACTGATTTTCTGGGCGTGAGATATTAAATTTGGGAAATTTACTTTCAATAATGATTTGTAAAACTCTAACTTTGGCATATTTAGAAACAACTGCTTGAGATGATTATTAGATTGCAACTCAATTAATTCAAGCTGCGAATCTGACCTCACTGCTTCACAATTTACGTTGAAAGGCATGGTAAAAATATTCAATTATGTTTGAATGGCATTAAAATGTTGAAATCTGAGCTCGAACTCAAAATGCAGTTTTTTCAAGCCATCTTCATAATTCTTAAGTTTTTCTTCATTTACTAAGGGTATTGAATTTAACCTCGAGAAATGAGACAGGTCGTTCTTAGCTAGCTGCCCAGCAAACAGATTAAGTTTAAAAGCTTTGAGATGGGCCCAGATATCGTCGATAAATTGATTTTCCCCTTGCATCTTGACACTCAAGTTGCTCATATGACAAAGAAGATCTGTGAAAAATGCAAAGTCCGAAAGCCATTCTGTATCTTCTAACATTTCGCACTCATGGAAGAACGACACAATGTCGTCTTTCAGCTGCCAAACTCGCTCGAAAACACATCCTGCACTAAGTCACCTTACTTTCGTGTAATTCAGTACATCAGAGTATTCAGATTGCCTCGATTGTATTAAGAAAATCTCGAAATTCTATCCGCGTGCCGGATAAAACCTTCTGGTGGGCCGGAGTTGGCCCATCCCTGTCTTAACCAATAGCTGACAAGCGAAAGACCAGCAAATGTGTCGTTGTTTACATAACGAACCCATTCAACAACATGCTAGACTCTTTTTAAATGTTAATTCGAATGTCAGGACTTAAGCTGGTATTGAATAATGCACTCGGAATAGAGTATCCTATCTGCTGCAAAATAATTTCGAGGAAAATGGCAATGCATAAAAAGATTGCAACATTATAATTGAAAACAGCGATCAGTAGGGAGCCAGAATGTAATTAAAAGCCGAACAGTGTTTTATTAACTAAATGCGGTTAATTTAATTCATATGTATGCAACTATTATATAAATTAAAATATTGAGAACACACGGAAAAAGCAATCAAATAATAATTTCAGAAGACATATATATTGAATGAAATTTAAAACAAATGGAATGACTTGCATAAGAAAACGAACATTGGAAATAGAAGACAGTGAACTTGCAAAAACCAAAAATTGGAATTGTTTATTTGTTATTTATTTTATATATCTATTATTTTATAACAAATATTGTATAAAATATAAATTTCAAAAAATAAATGAAATATATATTATAGTAAATTCATTCGTTGGTTTCTTAAAGTCCACTATTTTCTATTTCAATATGCGTTTTCCTATACATAAGTCATACAATAGTTTCTCAGATAATCTATACAGACAATAAAAATATTATTTGCACTTTAAATGGTGTGTTTTTCAGAATCTCATTTGATAAAATATTTTATTTTTTATCCAACATTTATTGTTTGTTGGAATTTAATGTTTTATCATATTCAGTTACCGTTGCTTGGAAAATTAGAGGTTGCGATAAAACTGTTAATCACTTAGTAAGAACAATACGACGGAATTTACTAAAAAAAGGGCTTAACTTTTCAATTTTTGGAAAAACTTTAAAATTATAGGAAATAAATTTATCAAATATTTTATGTTCGATGTGAAACGTAAAAATCCAATCATCTGGATTTATAGATTCAAAAAAAAAAAAAAATTCAGATCTAGTATTTATTGCTTCCATAAATATTTTCTCAAAATGTTTTAACCATTTCGACAGGAATTTATTGGATGACGTATATCAAAAATAAAAATTGCATTACACAGTACGTATGTGAAGCTCCTTATGATCTTTTTAGTTTTTCAGCCACTGGAATATAAATTTATGGAGGAAATAAAACTGAGATGGAGATATAAGCTTGTGTGAATGAGATAAACCAAAAATTACCCAGAAAAACTGAGTTTGAGAATTTATCTCAAAATATCTCAGTCGCATTTATTACGGTATATGAAATCCAATGTAAAATTTGTATTTAAATAAAAAATATAGATCTATGTGGGTGTGAAGCTATGTACGCGCTAAGTAGGTTCCTAAATTTATATGATTAGATAGAGTCAATTTTTTATGTGTGTGTATGAATCCTTGTCCTTGTATTGCTACCTTTAAAATCTAAGCCAATTTTAGCAAGACTTGTGAAACACAGTGAAACTTATTTACCAAAAAGTACTTAATGATGGAGCTGGGTTACATTGCTATTTATACTATTATATTAAATTTAATTTTAAAAAAAATTGTAATTTATCTAATTTAATTTTTGTAGAGTGGATAATTTCACTATAATTCTTATCCTACATAATGTGTAGCAGTGGATAAATTCACTAGAATTATTCGCCTACATAATTTAGCAGTGGATGAATTTAATACATTCTACAACTAGCTGATGGAATGCTAATAACATGAGAAATGTATTAAGATTATGGATGTACTTCCGTATGCGTGATATTATATCACAGGGCTTCAGATAGTTTGATTACCCATAATTGGCAATTCAACTACTTGGCAATTCAACCATTCATAATTGAAAATTCAGCAACTGATCGAGGGTTATCCATGAATGGGCCCATTGACAATCAGTTTTTTAACAGTGGTGTGTTCACATCATGTCTATAAAACACCAAGGAAGACTCGTTAAGGACTGGAACTTAGTATTTCAAAAGGGGCTTCATGGTGGAGGGTAGATAGGTAGGTATTTACTTAACGTCGCACTGGAGCAACATAACGGGTTATTGGCAACCATGGTGGATGGAGGTAAGAAACGTTTTGAAGAACCCGTGGAGAATAAAACTATTAAATTCATTTTAAAATGTTCTAGATTGAATTTTAAAATTTGCCATGACCCAAAAATTGCAGAAAATTCAGACTACCTGTGCGCCTAATCTCATCGCTGTAAGTGCCATATATCGTCAGGATTTAGAGACCGCGAAACGAACAGACAGACAGACAAAGAAACACTTCCTTTTATAATAGTAGAGAAACAACGTCCAAAAATAATTTGCTGGTTGTAAAAGAGATTATCTCCATTTTGCATATGGTAAAATGGATTTCCTCCGTTCTGTATTTGGTAAAATGGATTCCTTCCATTCTGTATATGGTAAAATGAACACTCTCTCCATTGTATATAATAAAGTTCTTCCAAAGTATCAAATAATATGAGTCATTAACGCTAGAAGCGCCGTAGGGGTCATTTTGACACTTTTTCAAATTCCCTATGTTTTATTTGACTATAAAATCGTAGCTCATATTTTTTTACTTTTCTTAAAATGCTTCCAAGTGTACTGTGACAATAATTTTTCATATTTTTATGTTAATAATTAAATTAAATAATCTAAGAAATAACTAAAACAGCCAAAAGGGGTCATTTTGACCTTCATAAGAAAAAGGACCGATTTCCAACTGAATGTCTGTTTTCGAATTCCCGATGCTTCATTTTTCTTTTCTGCTCATTGGGAAAATCGCACCGAAAAATTTAGTTTGATTGCAATGACTATTGCCACAGTTAGCGCGGGTTCTTTCTAAGCACTCTGACTGTTCTCTGAAATGCGCTCACATTCTAGCAGCGCTGGCGTACAACATAACTTTTGGAGGGAAACCTGCTACAGCTAGTATCGTGAACGAAACTCGACGCCACTTTCCACAGTTGTGTTCTCGGCGTTTTTGATTTCCACCAGTGTGTATAAAATTGTCCTTATGAACAATGTCGAGAGTATTGAGTATAGACTGGAAGCCCTTCTGCAGCCTTTAGATTCAGATATCAGTGATTCACACGTATCTATATATAGGTATATCTTTGTGTATATAAAGAATGTCCCGATTCTTAGCACCATGCACACGAATGTGCTTGCCTACAGCGCAAAGAAACCGAACACTGTCACTTACTACAATCATACTGAATGTGGCGTAGATGTTGTAGATCAGATGCTAAGGAAATATACTACGAGATGTATTCACTCAATTCTTGGCTAATTTTCAAGGAATTCCCGGATTCTAAAATTTTACATCGATAATTTATTCTTGCGCTCGTGGAAGAGCAATAAATGGTGCTTTGCGCAACAGATGATCCCAATTGTTCAAGTGCAGACCTCAAAACGAAAGAAATGTGCCTTTAAGCTTGCAAGGCACAGAATAAGACTTCTGCCAGTTGTAAGGGATGTCACACACAGAAACCAATTTATGGTAAATATGTTGATGTCACTGTCAAGGGTTCATATCGTTCCACCTGCGCGAATGTCCATTGAACTTTGGAACAAGTTGTGTTTATTCGTAGTTTATGTTTTTTGTAATCTCACTTTAAAACATTGTGTGTGCTAATTTGTATAATTTACATCTGTATATTTTGATTGTTTTCTTATCACGTACTCCTGCGAAAGAATATTGTGTAATATTATACATTACAATATAGTATAATGTAATCTATAATATTGTGTAATATTATGGATTACATTACACTATACATTATATTGTACTATTATGATTATATTATATACTGTCATATATTATTATTTTTAGTGCCATTTCAAAAGAATAACTTTTTAAGCAAAAAATAATAATTAACTCTAAAAACCAAAAAAAAAAAAAACTATTAAAAAAAACTAACTCTAAAAACTAAAAAAAAAAAAAAAAAAAAAACATATAAAACTCTTATCTATTGTTATTTCAACCATCCTTTATCTATTACAAAAATTTTAGCTTGATATAGCTTACATTTATTATGAGGGTCAAATTGACCCCCAACGGCGGTTTTAGGTAAGTCCAAAATTCGGCTGTTCTAGTGTTAATGAGAAGTTTGATGTTATTATCATTGCACAGTTTATAATAACATCTGTGCTATGATAACCTACTGGAGCAACAAATCAGGCTATTAGCGATGGTCCGGGATCAATCCCGAAGATTCGAGGGCAACAACTCGTAATTTTGAACTACGGTCAGATGTCGAGATGACACCTGAGCTGGCACCCCATGTTCTAAACTTCGACGCCACGTCAACGTGAAGACATATGAAGCCATGATATATTCAACGAGCTCGAACCCACACGTAAACAATCTTTGGTTGAATCGAGTTTGGAATTCTCAAACCTCCAGGTTGCTAATCCTGTTACTCTTCAACCGAAGGCCCTTCGATTATATAATTTTTAAATCTGTATTGAACTTTCAACTGCTAAACAGAAACTTTAGCTGGAAGTTTTAATTAAATATTATTTCCTTTCATAAACTCGAGTTTTAATTCGGCTGTGATAGAAATGAACCCACATGCATCTTCAATTTTCCCATTTCAAAATCACGTTCCTGTGACTAAATTTAGAGCACGATGCGCCATTTTAGAAACACATTTTCCTCACTAATGGCAGTTGGAGAAAGTTGAATGCGCTGTTACATCTTAATGAGCAAGTGGTTAAAAGGAAATAGAATTTCAAAGTGAACTATAGCAATTTACCCGTGAGGGAAAGTAATTTACTTATTCCGTTGAAGAATAATGATCATGAAGGACTAAGCATATAAAATTCGGTAATAACAACAAACGTAACTGAAATATGCATTTTATTACAATATTACATTAACTGTCCTTGGTACTGTCTCGAGAGGTATCTCGCCATTAGGAAAACCATAAACAGATCTTGATAGACGAGATATCTCGTCATTAGAAGGAAACTGATCGCAGCTTGATCTCGTCATCATCAAAACCTTGGCAATACCTTAACGACGAGATATCTCGTCGAAACCACTTGGAGGTTTTTAAAGTCTTGTATCCAATTCTCCTGCCTTTCAATAAATTTATTTTCTTTGGTTTTACATTAATAAAAGAAAGAAAGAGAGGAGCTTCTACAGAGGCTGTTCACACATTTTTTAGACAATGTATATTGAATTCACAAAACTACATTACATAAAATTATTGTGTTTTAAATGTTCTATTTGATAGCCCTTATTCTGAACAATCTTTCGACACCGTAATTTCCAGGATAATAATGCCTTTTGAAGTGTCAGAAGAGGTATTCTATCCCATTCCTCCTGAACAGCTTTCCAGAGTCCTGTAAGGGTTGTGGGACGACGTTTGGATAATGCAGATTTTAAAAGACCGAACGCACAAAAATCCATAGGTGATACATCAGATTTAGTAGGGATACCAGTGAAGGGTATGGCCTTGATACCGGTTTTTTGTTCCATTTCTTTTAGGAAATTTACAGTGGATTTTGATGTGTGACTGCTAGCTTAGTCTTGATGGAGTTCCACAGATTGATGGCACTGTGGGTAAAGCGAAGGTATTTCATTCAGAAAAATTGGCAATAAATTATGTTCCTGATAGTATTTGGAGTTAATCTTGACATTTTGTTTTCACTCTCTTTATTTTTAACTTGCCATTATATGAAAAACCAGCAACAATCATGAATCCATTAGAAAAACTTTCTTTCGATTCTGTGAACCATGTACTCAAACTTTTTTCTCCCCTTTTATGATAATAAATGGCTCTTTTTTTGCTGCAATCATTTAAATACATCCATGATTCATCTATTGTGACAATTTTTTTCCATTTTTCTTTGGATAAGTGTTTCTCATATAGAATTCGGCAGCGTGTCCTGTGTTCAGTGATATGCTTTAGAGAAGACGATGCATATTACGTTTTTTCGCATTCTTAAGATTTAAATCAACGTTTATCATTTTGTTTACAGTAGACACCGAGCATTTTAATGATTTTGCAACTGTCCTTTGACTAGGGGGATTTTCTTTTAACATTAAACAACGTACCTCTGCAATAGTCGAAGATGTCCGTTTCTTCCTTGGATACTTGTTTGGAATTTTTTCCCACTTGAGGCTCCAATTTGACGTTTTTTTAATTTTTTGTGGCGATATTACCTATCGACGCCTTAGATATCACAAAACCATCACTCTCACATCGTTTTTGGATAACGCAATATGAATATTTCTCTTCGGAAAGAGCATAAATATAGCCTTCGAACCACTGCTTCGTTAAAAACGCCATTTTGAATAAAAACAAACCTCTCATGCCGCAGACGATAATTTTGACTTTTAAAAACATAGTACACTTGCAATTATTTCTTTTGCAGCAAATGATTTTTTATTTTCGCTAACCAAAATCGTCTAAAAAATGTGCGTACAGCCTCTGTATTTTTTTTTAAATATAAAAATAAAAAAAATTGTTTTTTAATGAATATTTGAAAATTTTGATATTTCTGTCATTGAACATGCAGATATTTTTGCCAAAAAGGGTCCATCTTCTTACAACACACATGTTCAGGAACTTTCTATCATTTGAAAAAAGTTTCCTTGAGATACTTAGTGACTTCAAACTACCAAAGAGAATAACAGGGAAGAATATCTAAAAAACATTGAATGTCCTCACGTTGGCGTGGTATTGAAGTTTAGAAAGTGGGTTGCCAGCTCAGGTGTTATCTCGTCATCTGATCGTGGTTCACCATTACATGTTTGTGTTCTTGGATCTTTCCCTCTAGGAGTGATCCCGAACCGTCACCAATAGCCTGTTCTGTTGCTCCAGTGCGACATTAATTAAAAAACTACAAAACAATGGACTAGTGGTTGTCTTGAAGAAGTGACTGGCAAACCATAGGATGATGCGATGGCAATCTTTCGCCTTATAACTAAACATGGTTTTCTTGCCGTCCACTGCATTAAATTGTCATTGTCACCAAGACTTTCTGCCTGCCTTGTAATCAGCCGACCATATGAACAGATCACACTTGTTTCGCAGCAAAGCAATTCTACAGATAGATTTCTTAGTATCGAAGAGCGGTGATACTACTGAAGAGCGAAGATAATGCACGGTTAATTAAAAATACCAATGATATTTAAGGGCGATAACTCGGCTTATATTTCTTTTCTCTGTATTTTTGAATTCGAATCTAACCCGCGTCTAAATGGGGTTGGTACATGTTAAATGTGTCGTGCCATCAAATGTCCTCAAGTTTTCGTGGCGAGGAAGTTTGGAGAGTAGGGGGCCAGCTCAGAAGTGTCCTCGTCATCTGACCGTAGCTCAAAATTCAGTGGTGTGGTCCTTGGATCTTTCCCTCGGCCTTGATTCCGGACCGTTAGCCTGTTGACTTGCTTCAGTGCACCGTTAATTAAAAGTACCATACCTGTATTTTCTTTTTTATGTTGTGGTGTAGAACTTATCTGTGTTGTAATGCAGTTTGCAGTCGTACTTCTGTTTGTATCCCTTGTGATTGGGAATTTTAAAAAATACAGCAAGAGAGTAAGGAGTGTAACGTTTGTAAAATATTTAGATGGTTTGATAGTGATTTTTGAGAATACACATTCACATCAAGAACTTCAATTAAAGGATTGTTATTCTTCAATTTCAGATTAAAAGTCGAGAATTCACGAACTATGTGTCATCATGTCTCTTTTCAATTAGATAAACAATTGGTGTTATAAATTTTGACAGTATAGGGATATATGTCAGCAAGCTCCACCTGGAAGTGTTAAGGTGGAGAACTTTATGCAAGCAAGTATGTACTATGGTCGTTGGGAAAATAATACCCGTTTACAACTAAAATACAGACCAATAAAAACTTTTCAACTACACATTTTACTTTACATTTTCGTACCTTGTATTACTTTTCTACATAGTCCCCTTGTAAATTTAAACATTTTTCATATCGCAACACGGCAAGAAAAATGACACCAGTGAAAAAATAAAAATTTAGATGTATCATTGAAAAATATGTATAAGGTGCCCCAGCGTGTTAGATTACTATACTATAGAATATAACAGAAGTTACCTCCATCAATACTTACCTAAAATTTAAAACAAATTTTACTATTTCAATATAAGTTTTATGGTATCCTTTTAAGTTGATGTTTCTCAAACTCTGCAATTTTGGGTTACGTCATTTTTGTTATGTGGTGACGATCTTCTGAATACCAGCGCCTTACTCCTCTACCGCCAGTCTATTGAGTTAAACAGTAACAATGTCTTAAAGTTCCTCGTCGTTCGCAAAATGCTTGCCACCCAGAAACTCTTTAAGGTTAGCGAACAAGTGAAAGTCATTTGGGGGCTAAGTCCGGGAGGGAGTCAAGAATTTCCCAAAGAAACTTGTTGATGAACTGTTGGGTTTTCTCAGCTGTGTGAGCCCAGGTGCTGTCATGCAATAGGACTACGCCGTTAGACAACATGCCGCGTCTTCGATTCTAAATTGCACGTCGTTGCTTCTTTAATGTCTCACAGTATACATCGACATTTATTCAGGCTCCCCTTGGCATAAACTTAACAGGTAATATTCCGTGACGGTCCCAAAAGACCGTAGCCATGAGTTTGGGAGTCGAGATTCTTTGTTTAAACTTTTTTGGCCTGGTTGGTGAACGAGCATGATGCTACTCCATAGATTGACGTTTGGTTTCAGGTGCATAAGAAACCCAAGTTTTATCTCCTGTCCTAAACTCATATCCTGTAACAATATGAGAAAGAAACACATCTCCAGTAACAATATCAGAAAGAAACTCATCTCCAGTAACAATATAAGAAAGAAACTCATCTCTTGTTCCAATATGAAAAAGAAACTAATCTCCTGCAACAATATGAGAAGAAAAATAAATCATCCTCTGTAACAATATGAGAAAGAACTCATTTCCTGTAACAATATGAGAAATAACCTCATCTTCTCATTTGAGTAGCGCTCCAAAACGCTTAACGCTGCATCTATTCGCTTGATTTTGTGTTCGTCATAGAGCATGCGTGGTACCAACCTTGCACACATTTTTCTGAATTTGTGGTGATCTGTTACCACTTGTGACAGTGCGAGACACATGTGAAATCTATAAGGAATTTCATCTAAAGTCACACGACGATTTTGTTTGATGAATTTGTCGACAGACTTGACACTTGTTCGGACATATCGCTCTTCATCATGGACGCTCTCTCTTCCCTCAGTAAAATTTCGGCATGAACGACGTACTCATGATTCATCACTCACTTCACCATACCCTGCTTTGATTTCATGATAAATTTCGCCTGGTCGCACATTTTTTGGGGTTTGAAAATTATCACAGATCTTACTTCACATTTGGTGGCACGCTCGATTTTCTTTTACATTTTGTTTGCTTACCAAAACAACAATAACAGTTATAATGCGATGTAATTCAGTAAAGCTTCGGTTTCGTAAGAAAGCGTAACCGTGATCTAGCGGCCATGATGTATCGGTGGGTGACGTCACTAAAACGTTGTTTATACTAACACATGGTGTTGGTTTCCTAGAGAGCGTTGTTTGTGAGCGTAACGAAAATGATCGGAGCCGCCATTTCCATGACTGTCGTCATAGCGGTCTCAAACAGTGGGGAACGTTCTTGTGGCGGCAAGATTTCATTTCCTGCTCCAAACGATACGAACAAAGAGGAGCGAAATAAATAAACATTTTTGACTGCCATTGATTAATTCGTTTTTGTAAAATCGGGATCGTTAAACACAGAATGAAAATTTCAACGGATTTGAAATCTGCGGAAAATTTGACACCAGATCGATACCTTAAATGTGATTTTCTTTAAATAAATAATTAATTATTTAATAAATAATTAAATAATCAAATGGTAAATAATTGAATAATAAAACTGTTTTTGAAATCGTTTTGGGCGTAGAAATTTACGCTGATTTGAAATCTGTTGAAATTTTCACAACACCTTCAACGATCCCGAAGTTAGAAACTTTAAACAAGAGAATGAAAAACCACTTTGTTTTGTTTTTCGAATAAAATAAACCACGACAGCCGTCTGTGTTGCCCATTCTCCAACGTATTCTGTCCGTCTAAGTTGACACCTCGGGATTTTTGTTTAGACGGCCGTCTAGTTATGCCCGCGGCATCATGACGTATCACGGCTGTTAGATAACGGTTCCACTTTCTTAGGAAACCAAAGCTTAAGCAGCTGGCAGACGAGTACCTAAAACTGGTTAACCTTGACCAGTGCACTTTCCACGGTCACAGTGGCACGGATGCTCATACGGGTATTACGTGAACGACCCTCGTAACCATTTTCAGTTTTTTAAAACTTTAAAATTTCTATATGGACACATAATGTTTCTGTTTGTTCTAAATGCACGAATTTACAGTCGTCCAGGCTCACATGCTTTCGTGCGTCGATTTCGATTCCCATGACCTTTTATGGAAACATTTGATGGTTTTGAACTTTTTAAAGACGTGTGGTTTATTGGACTTCGTCTAATATGTGCTTAGGCCAATATGAATTTGAAATAACGCATTGTTAGCTATTCTAACTTCACAGTTTAATATTTAATTTCACACAAGATGCTCAAAGTTGCTACCACCAACAGTAATGTGTGCCTGATGTCTACTAAGGCCCGGTGTATACATCCGGTTTTTCAACGTGCGGCGCCGCTGTGGTACCGAAGCCCAACTGTGCACACATAACCGTGAAATGACGCACGAACTCCTTTTGCGCCATTTGCGATGAATATTCTATCGAAGAAAACATGTTTATTTCGCTTACTTGAACTCGCTTACTACTCGTTTGCTTGAAATAAAGTAGACGTTACTGGATACAACCATTAATTAACTATTATTTATATTCCATTTGTTTATGAAAAGAAGGTACTTCAGAACATAGATTCATGTGCGGCGACCGTGCGGCGCCGTGGGGAAACGCGGTACAAATTGCACGCAAGTTGGACGTGTGTCGCCCCAGAGGCGCTGGAGGCATGTGTGCAATGCGTCATTGGATCTAATGTATCTCAGACCGCACTTTCGTTGTGGCAGCGGCGCCGCACGTTGAAAAACCGGATGTGTGCACCGGGTCTTATAGATTGTTGTACAATATAGCCAACTGCCACGCAACCAAACTTTGTATTTTGTCATATCCAAGTGGCGCAGGCAGACATGTCATCTTGTATGGGAATACGGTTTAATTTTGTGCTCTACCTTGTCTTACAGTTCCGATGAAAGTTTTGAAATACGCTGTCTGTATTGTTGTAGTATTTAGCTGAAGTGTGAAGGAGAGTTTCTAGAATCAGGAAGGAACATATACATCTATAGTTTTCCCAAATATATAAATGTGTGTAAATCTGAAGAAAAAAAAAATCTTTCAAATCGGGTCATGAAATTCATACTTCAATGAACTGTTTAATTTGTAGATCAATAGCTGCAATGAAAGCACCAATGAGAAAAACTACTTAAAAATAAAACAAGTTAAAAATAAAAGGTTGTTATATGATAGATATATTTAATAAATGATGATGTAAATCTTTTCTACCTGTTGGTTGCAAAACCACTTACTTTTTTAATCAAAACGCTTTCAATGTCTCTTGTCAGAGTAAACAAATCTTAATAAACGCGTCCAACAAATCTTGGATAATTTTATAAGTGAGGAGGTAATTCAAAATCTTACATCATTACTCTCTTCTTTCCGAACACCCTAAACTTTTGTTTGCTTTCTTGTCTAATTCCCCCAATGGTAAGTAGGTAGTTGAATTAACGTCACATTGGGCAATACTACCGGCTATGGGTGACAATCCGGGATAAAGGGAAAAATTCGAGAAAAATACCTTGTAATTTTGAACCACGGTCAGATGACTAGGTCAACTGAAGTGGCAACCCACTCTCCAAATTTCCGCATCATACCTAAGTGAGGGCATTTCAGGCCACTATGGATTTAACGTTCACCAGCCGCCGCGTATACGACAGTGTTTGGTTGGACCGATTTTCTAACTGGCAACCTTCGTTTGCTCATAATCCGTTACTATACTACCGTTGCCCCCTGATTGCTCAATGTAAAGAATTCTGTGACTTTAAACTAACGTGATGTATCATTTTACATGACTTTAACTATACTATTTTTAGTGAAATTAATGCTAAAATAGGGAATGTATGAAATGAACAAAGGATTTAATAAAATACTAACGTACTCGTATCTTAAAGTCTACTTTTATACTTTGACGGAAAAATCGTAATATAATGTCTGATATCACGTGTCTAGTTTTAAATAAGCCTTCGAGTTGCAAAAATTGACCACAGAGCAACGAACCAAACGAAACAAACATCAGAAAGTACTCTTCTATTCGATAATTGTTCCTGACACCAAGTCTGGGTTGTGGTGTTCGCTGTAGAAACGAGGAATCGTTCGTTTCGAGTTGGTGTGTTTCTTGGGGATTATGTAAATTTATTTAATTTTTCCCGAATGTTTGCGGCGGAAAGAGGAAAAGATCTTCGGCGACCAGTAAACATCTTAACAAATATATTTTTAAATTGTCATAAAACGTGCCGATGTGACAAATTTAAATACAGTTCTTCAAGCATCCCCTGTGAAAATTAGGATAAGGTCTATTTCCATGACAACATAATCTTTCAATTTCTGCTATCATGGAAGCGTCTCGTAAACAGGCGGATATTATAGAAGCATTGAATTTTCTTAAACGAATTTCCGTATAAATACGGAATCTAAGGCTTGAAAGAATTTGAAAGGGTGTACGTTTCTAAAAAGGTTTCCCTTATACAAAGTAACGTATTTTTATTATGTATTTATTAACGAGTGCAACCCCTTTTGAATAAATGCTCATTCCAATACCTAAACATGAGATTTAAACAAGTTTGTTCTGTTAAAAGTATGGTTATTCTTCAAAAATGGATAAAAATCACAGTAACATCCGAATTAGATATATTTATTCAATGTTAAACGTGCTTTTCGTTTACCCAATAGCGCCTAATTTACATCGTGTTTTCTTCTAATCGTATCCGCTTGAAACATGCTTTCCTTATTTCATTTGTTGTTACTAATTAAATGCTTCGATTATTTTCTTTAAATTCCATGGACTCTTTCCGAGACAACGAATCTTTAAAGCCATTAATTCACGCAAGACTTGATACTTTGTAAAATTCCGCCCTAGTTTCCGACATTGTATTCAAAGCGGACACACAATTACCCAGATCGTATATTACGGACGGTTATCATTATGATGTAAATATGTTTCTGATGGCCGCAAGTGCGTAGGAAGAAAAAAGCATTAACCTAATTGCATGTGTTCCCATTACGCACCTACAATATTCATCAGTAGAATCGGACTACACTCGTAAATTGAAAACATCGGAAAGGGAAAGGGTTAATGAAATAAACTCTACTTCCGAAACGAACAGTGGAACTGTTGAGCAAGTATCAATGAAAGCCTATATGTAGGTAGTTGAATTTACGTCGCACTGGAGCAACACAAAAGTCCGGTACGGTACGGCATCAATACTGAAGAAAAATGGTACGGCATCAATACTGAAGAAAAATGGTACGGAATCAATACTGAAGAAAAATGGTACGGAATCAATACTGAAGAAAAATGGTACGGCATCAATACTGAAGAAAAATGGTACGGCATCAATACTGAAGAAAAATGGTACGGCATCAATACTGAAGAAAAATGGTACGGCATCAATACTGAAGAAAAATGGTACGGCATCAATACTGAAGAAAAATGGTACGGAATCAATACTGAAGAAAAATGGTACGGAATCAATACTGAAGAAAAATGGTACGGCATCAATACTGAAGAAAAATGGTACGGCATCAATACTGAAGAAAAATGGTACGGCATCAATACTGAAGAAAAATGGTACGGAATCAATACTGAAGAAAAATGGTACGGCATCAATACTGAAGAAAAATGGTACGGCATCAATACTGAAGAAAAATGGTACGGAATCAATACTGAAGAAAAATGGTACGGCATCAATACTGAAGAAAAATGGTACGGCATCAATACTGAAGAAAAATGGTACGGCATCAATACTGAAGAAAAATGGTACGGCATCAATACTGAAGAAAAATGGTACGGAATCAATACTGAAGAAAAATGGTACGGAATCAATACTGAAGAAAAATGGTACGGCATCAATACTGAAGAAAAATGGTACGGCATCAATACTGAAGAAAAATGGTACGGAATCAATACTGAAGAAAAATGGTACGGCATCAATACTGAAGAAAAATGGTACGGAATCAATACTGAAGAAAAATGGTACGGCATCAATACTGAAGAGAAATGGTACGGTATCAATACTGAAGAAAAATGGTACGGCATCAATACTGAAGAAAAATGGTACGGCATCAATACTGAAGAAAAATGGTACGGCATCAATACTGAAGAAAAATGGTACGGAATCAATACTGAAGAAAAATGGTACGGAATCAATACTGAAGAAAAATGGTACGGCATCAATACTGAAGAAAAATGGTACGGCATCAATACTGAAGAAAAATGGTACGGCATCAATACTGAAGAAAAATGGTACGGAATCAATACTGAAGAAAAATGGTACGGAATCAATACTGAAGAAAAATGGTACGGCATCAATACTGAAGAAAAATGGTACGGAATCAATACTGAAGAAAAATGGTACGGAATCAATACTGAAGAAAAATGGTACGGAATCAATACTGAAGAAAAATGGTACGGCATCAATACTGAAGAAAAATGGTACGGCATCAATACTGAAGAAAAATGGTACGGAATCAATACTGAAGAAAAATGTCCGAGGACAACAACTCGTAACTTAGGAGCACGATCAGATGTCACCAATGAAGATACAACTTACTGTTATAGTGCTACACTCAGAGAGCTGAACATACCGTAAAAATGAATTTTACAAGTTATCTCATTCATCAAAATCGGCCAATTTTGCAATAGACCAGATATCTCATCATCAGTATATGACAGATTGTTTTATGATGACGAGATATGACAGTTTTCTTTTTAGGACGAGATTTCTCGTTTATGATTATCTGGTAAATTTTGCAAATGACGACACAATCTTTCGAGATAACCACCAGGTGGCTTAAAGAACTTTAAAAAAAAAGTGTTTTTTTAGTTATAGTTACAATATTCATCTGAAGAATCGGACGATACATGTGAGTTGAAAACATCGAAAAAGAGAAAGGTTGATGAAATAAACTTTACTCTTCAAAAATGTATCAGTTGGGCAAGTTTCAATGGAGGAATAACGTACTGGTATAGTGCAAATCACAGAGACCTGCGCTTCAGAAAAAGTAAAAGAAGTTTAGAAAATAGTTTGTGAGGTACTTTTATGATGTTTATAAGTAAAATCGGACGACACACGTAGGATGAAAACATTGGAAAGGATAAAGGTCAATGAAATAAACTTTACTTCCCAAACGGTATCTGTGAAATTATTGAGCAAAGTTTCAGTGAAGGAATAGTTCCTGGTATATGCTGCGACATTCAGCATTGTTCATCAGAGAAAAAATTTAAAGAAGTTTCGAAAATAGTTTATGAAGAACCGTTGCAATATTCGTAAATATAAACGGAAATTGAAAGTATCGAAAAGAGGGAAGATAAATGGAATAAAGTTTTTTATTCAGAAACGGTGTAAGTAAAACTATTGAACGAGTTTCATTGGAGTAAAACCTTACTGCGGTTGTGTAACTATTTTTCGCTTAACTTCATCTGAAAAATCTGCTGAAACGCAAACCTGGGTTGGAACCATATCTAAATAGTGTATAATTTATTTTTTGGTCGTTCATTTTAATAAATAGCTTTGTAATTTCAATTCCAAGAAGTTTTACTTCTAAACTAGCTATTTGAAGTACTAAAAATACACACACAATATTTTAGTAAAATTCCAAATTTTAGGATTCCTTACATTTGTAATTTTTTTTAGCTGAGATATAGTGTTTTTTCCAGAGGGGGTCGTAAAAGCATTGTATCTGAAAAGGGGGCGTTAAGCCAAAATAGTTTGGGAAACTAGGTTCCAGCCGTTATGTCGTAATTAAATTTCGTTATGTTGAACAAAAATGTTTTGTGCTTCTCTCAGTCTTATATAATAGGATTGGATTGGATTTTGGGGTTTTATGGCGCAAGGTCCAAAAACGGACAAGCTGCGCCAAACGCAAGGTAAAAGAAATAAAATCAATAGGAATAAAAAAAAAACATTTTAGTAAAATGGGTAATTAAGTCTTGCGTAAGAAATTTTGTATACTTGATGAACGTCATGATAAAAATATGCTGATCAACATGGTAAAACGTATAAAAAATACGAAGATAATGTGGATGATATAAATATTGTGATGGAAAAAAGAAGGCTCTATACGAGTTTTAAAAAACCAACTGAACGTAAAAACGCAAAAAGATTTGAATGGGGGTTTTCCCCAATCAAATCTTGTAGATTTAAAATAATATTTTTAAAAAACTTGAACCGTTGACGATTAAAAACAGGACAGATAATTAAAATGTGATAAACAGAAAATGGAGTAGAGCACGAATTACAAATTGGAACACTCTCTCCAAGTAAAAGATGACGATGGGTGAATCGTGTATGTCCAATGCGAAGGCGGGTCAGTTTGACATCCGTCCTCCGCGTTGGAGACACTGGCCACTGATGAATGATGGGCTTGATGGAGTGTAATTTGTTGTTGATTTGCATGTTCCACGACTCTTGCCACAAGGAGGCGACGAAGTCCTTTGTAGTCATTTTGATGTCACTAAAAGGAACGGCTTGCTGCAATGGAACGGAAGCTGTCTTTGCAGCACTATCAGCAAGCTCGTTACCCTTTATCCCAACGTGACTCGGGATCCAACAAAACAGAATATCGAAACCCTTGCTCTGTAAGGTACGCAGGATGGTAAAAATATTCGACACGACAGGATGGCAAGTGGCGGTATATTGTTCCAGCTGTTGTAAAACACTCATGCTGTCAGTGTAAATGCAGAACTTACGATGGGTACTGGAGGATATCTGCTGAAGGGCGCAATAGATTGCCACCGCTTCAGCAGTGTAGACGGAGCAAGAAACATGAATTCCGTAACTATAAATAGCGTTAGGAAATGCGATTCCGCAACCCACATGATCTCTTCCTTTAGACCCATCTGTGAATACTGGAAAATAGGTTTCAAACTGACAGCGGTGTAAGTGATATATTTGTTGGAATACAGCTGGATCAGTGTCAGACTTTGCGTACTGAGTGAAGGGATTGATATAATTTAAGGATGGAAAGTCCCATGGTGGGAAACGAAAATTTTCAGTTTGTTGGGGCATAATATTTAGGTTAGAATCGCTTATGATGGAATTGGTCCTCTGCAAAAAAGTCTTATATAATAGAAAAAAGTTTACGTAGTAAAAAGTCGCCTATGGCATCCCACAGAATTAGTGATTGATACTTAAGCTTCCCTAACACGCTGGGAATGTTTTTATAATTATTTCAAAACACGCGGAGAGAGTTCCTTTTTTCCGGTCAATAAACGGATCAAATCAGCAAAAGCAAAAAATACCACTCACACTTTTGCAGCTGCACGGTTTTTGAGCTCCCGTCAACGTTTGTTTATCCCTTCACGGGCACTGAGTAGCTTAAAATAATCGACTTACGAATCCAAAGCGGCTTACCGCGGAACATTTTGATAGACGCTCAGTCTTTCGTCCCAAAGAAACAATGCTGCTTAGCAGAATCTGGAGTAACGAAGGCACTACATGGAGATAACAGAACTAGAAAATAAATCTACACATGTTCGGAGACATTCTGAATGCGTAGAATAACACGAAAAGAGTATTTTTGCTCTATGAACTTTGAATTGGATTAAAAAAAGGAGACTTTCAATTCATTTGTAGTTCCCATTTGAAGGTAGTTCGCACGGGAACATTTCGCTTAGATTTATACGGACTTCACAGATCCGAGGTACTCTTGTATCTTTTTTGTTTCCCCTGGGGTGGATTGTCTTAAGTAAACAGTTGGATGGCGCTTTTGGCATTCCCAAACCATCTTTTTCTACTGTCATCTAAATACTATGTTCCTCATTGCCTCTTTATTTCCCTTTCATATGTTTTACTTGGCGCTGTCTTGTGTTTGGCACAGCTTGACCAAATTTGTTTCTTGCGACATAAAACGCCAAAGCAACTTACCAACCTATTTGAGGATGACGCTTCTTTGTTATGGTAAAATGTTTATTCGATTGTTTAACTATTCAAATGGTTTCGACGAGGTATCTCGTCTATAAACATCCGAATAATCTTGCTAATGACGAGATATTTCATCCTTAAGAGGCTGCCGAATTTTTTTATGATTACGAAATCCAGATCTGGTCAGTTTATCTTCTAACGACGAGATATATCGTTGATCAAGACCTAATGACGAGATGCCTTTTTGAGACAATCTGCAGAGGAGTTAAGCGGGGGTTAATTGTTTTTTCGAAATGTTCAAGAGTTGCGTATTACATTCTAGTAGCAAATCACATTCTGGTGGCGAATCACTTGTGAGGGTCCCGAGTTTGATCCATAATAGACATCATACATAAAAACATGTTAACTTTCTCAGCTTTAAACGTTTTTTTATGCATCTATTATAACTACCAATTTTTATAGCAGTTACTCAATAAGGAACATTATTACTTACAAAAGTATGTTTTTATAGTTCCCTGGTACAATACATATCTATTCTGTAGCACATTATAGGAAGACTCAACTCATCTGCTTATACTTCTTTACAATTACCATACAGTTAGGGCGGAAATAATTTAGTACCACTCCGCTATCTCAAATATACCCAAATACAAGATCAATAATTCTTAGGAACCTATTATCGCAAAACAACACAGATCAATTTCCAATTAAAGAAAGTAATTTAAATGAAGGTAGCCAATATGCATTAATGTACGTAAAGAATCTGCTAAACTCAACCTGCTTCAAGAAATCACATTATTTTAGAAGTAATAATAGAATGCAATGTGGAATGTCATCTGATCCCTCACCTTTACTCGAATTGTTTCCCTTTTCTCAAAAAGTCTCATTTCGGGAAAAATGTATTTCATACGGGTCACCACCTCAGGGCCCAAATTCTGAACAAGTAGGTAATATCCCAAGAGCCAAGAAGCACTTTATTGCTCTCTTTGCCTGGATAGCATTTGATAAAAACCTGAATGATGGACGAATATTTTAAGATCAGAAGAGAGCGGGGCGCAAGTTATGAATATCTACCTTGATGCTTTAAAGTGGGACCGGAAAAAAACGATGATCTCGCTAAAAATCTTTATATGCGTATACTTCACTTAAGTTTGTGGCATAGAAATATGCATTATTTGTACATTGGCGAATGGAAATAGATTAAACAATTACAGTTCAACCCTAACGAGATTTATGCGCCAATTTTGACTCTTTGTTTACTAATATGTTTGAATTAGCCTATGGAGTTAGTTAATGCTTCTAGAACAGCCCGAAGGATAATGAATGGCACTCTAATAAAATTCTCCAGCTGTCTAGTTTCAGAAGGCAATGACGTAGGTAGTTGAATTCACGTCACACTGTAGGAACACATTCCACCAGGGGTGAGACCCGCACCTATCCTGGTGATTTACCGGTTTAGTAGTCTCCCTTGGGTGTTTATTACTTTCTTGTTTGCATAATTTCTGCTAGGTTTTCTTGATGGTCATATGGGAACTATGTTTATGTCGTTGCTACAAAATCCCTGCCGTGGATTGTCAGAATAACACTGATTTTTCAACTGTTTCCTCTGCACTTCCTATGCTTTAGTGCTAGGTTTAACCATCCTGGGATGGGTCCTCGTGGTGGGCAACGCAAGTGAAGTGAGCTGATGAGGGAAAAATCCAAGGCATAATGCATTGGAGTTACCTCTATTCCACAAGAGCATTGGTTGGTTTGAGGTAATCCGAATCTGTGGAGATAGCTGGGGAATGGGCCATGGCCCATTACAAACTGTAAAAGACGTGTGTCTATCTTTGCTGCGGGTATCCGTGGAGACGTATGGAAGGAGATCATGTGTTGAGTGGCCTGTGTCATCTGCATTCCATTCATCCTGCCACAGCTGAAGGACGTGGGCTCTATTGAGTCTCTTGAAGTGTGAGACTGGGTGCTTTGGTTTGTCTCCTAATCGTCTTTGTTTGCTGCCGCTTCCTTGGCCAGACTGTCTGTTCCTTCGTTACCCTCGAGTCCAATGTGAGCCTTGATCCATAGTCTTTCTAATGCTGGTTCGTTGTGGAGGAGTTTCTGTATTTTTTTGATGAGGGAATTTCTGGAAATTGGGTTTTGGAGAGTTTTTAGAATTGCTTGGCTGTCTGAGAATATTGTTACTTTTTCAGGGGCCATTCTAACGGTTATTTTCGATGGTCCGGGATCAATTCCGACTGAAGACAAAGAGAAATATCGATGATAGAGAAGCTAGCAATAGAAAAAGAAACTATAGAAAAATAAAAGTCTGAGCTAACCCGAAAATAGGTTCAGACGTCAAAAAATATTAAATCGTCTTGGAACAATTGAATAAGATGCAATTGAAGTAGAAATTCAATTGCGATGCCATGATTGAGGTGCGCTTTCTGTCATAGATTTTATTGGAAATGGGAATAAACACCTCTACAAGTAAACAAAATGGTGCGATTTATATTTTGGAAATGCTTTATAATTTTATTTATTTAGAAGTATGTCATCCATTTATGTGAACATGGATGCTGCAGGGAGACAGTGTGTTGACCCCCGAATCGGATCCTAATTCTCCTGGGGGAGATCAAGAATCTATAAACACTTTACGGGTATTGGTATTTTTAATTGATGTCTTACTGGAGCAACACGGTGGGCTGAACACTTTGCGAGCGATCAGCGTATTAGTAAAATTTGAATTAAATAATTTTAGATTACATTTTGGTTGCACACATGGAGACAAACACAAAGACGACACAAAACTACAACTAACGGCAATCAACTCTCGCTTAAATCGCGTTCTCACGAATCATGTTTAACTGATCGATTATAGTAGATCAACAAAAATTGAATATGACATGAACCAGTTTTTGTTTACACATTTCAATAGATACTGATCAACAGTTTGAGTTTCAAAATGGTGTCGAAAGTAGTTGTGCGTGAATTTGTAGATACTAACAGTTTTGTTAAACGAACGAAAATTATTATTATTTTTTTTTACACGAGCAAAACTCGTAACTTAATTTTGTTTTTCAGATAAAAAAACCAGTATGGTGGTTAAGGTGATCAGTAGATAGTCAGAATGTAATTAAAAGCGAAACAGTGTTTAATTAACTAAATGCGATTAATTTAATTTATATGTATGCAACTATTACATAAATTAAAATAATGAGAACACATGGAAAAAGCAATCAAAGAATAATTTCAGAATATATATATTGAATGAAATTGAAAACAAATGGAATGACTTGCATAAAAAAACGCACATTGGAAATAGAAGACAGTAGACTTTAAAAAACAAAAATAGGAATTTATTATTTGTTATTTATTTTATACATCTATTATTTTATAACTAATATTGTATAACGTATAAATTATAATAAATAAATGAAATATATGCTATAATAAACCCATACGTTGGTTTCTTAAAGTCCATTATTTTCTATTTCAATGTGCGTTTTCCTATACATCGAAGACCAACCGGTATAGTGGTTAAGGTGTTAGCCTCTAGATAGGAAGGTTCCTGGTTCGAATCCGGGTCCGGGCATAGATGTTTGTAAGCGTATAGTGTAGAGGCGGCTGGGGCACCTTAAATCTGTCGCGGCCGAAAGTCCTCACGCAGGGTTAGTATGGAAGTTTGGAGAGTGGGGTGCCAGTTCAGGTGTTGCTTCGTCATCTGACCGTGGTTCAAAATTACGAGGTGTTGTCCTCGGATCTTTCCCTTAAGGGACTGATCCCGGACCGTCGTCAATCGCTCGATGTGTTGCTCTAGTACGACGTTAACTAAAATTACCATTACCATTACCTTTTGCTAAATTAACAGAACGTTTAACCATTATGTAATAACTACCACACTACTCAACACCTTTGAATTAAACTTTATATATTGGGCTTTTTAGTGGATAATTTGATAATTTCATAATTTTTCAATTAACGTCATACTAGAGCAACACAACGGGCTATTGACGACAGTCCGGGGTCAATCTTTTAAGGGAAAGATCCGATTACAACGCCGAGTAATGCTGAGCTGCCACCGTTGTGTTGTTCTAGTACGACGTTAACTAAAATTACCATTACCATTACCAAATTAATTTTTCATCCCATTCCATATCATGGTTACAGTTTGCATGTCCATGGTGAAAAATACATTCACTAATGTCATAGTTGCTTATTTTACTTGGTTTAAAGCTTTATTCACATTTGTTTTACTATGTTTATTTGACAATAATAGAAATTTTACATGGAATATTCCAGACGGATCACACAGGAATATCCAAACAAGTAAATCAGTAGAAAAAGCAACAACGAGTAACGCAGTGTTTCAAAATGGAAAATTTTATATATAAGCATTTATCATAACATTAAATTTGCAGTTAAATAATACCTCGAAATATATTTAGCAGATTTAGAATACCAGAAGAACTTGCAGAAATACATAAAAATGATACCATATTTATCAATTTTTAATAATTTGGTCACATTGTTTTATTTTTTTATTTAAAAAGAATATTTTCTGAAACTTTCACGAAATTATGAATGAACCACTCATATTCCTCCATTATATATACACTGCTGGCCACCGTAAATACAACACCCTGAAGGAAGCATGCAAATAATATGAAATTTACAACATGCATTAAAGGAGGAGAGATATGCAAATGATTAGTATTTCAGCGCAGACGAACATCACGCGCGCCTGTGGCGCCACTTCAAAGCGCTATTTAAGGCTTGGAGATTTCGACGATTTCAAGTACGGCAATTGTGTTTTTCTTGTGTTTTTTTTCAAAAAAACGATCAATTCTGCCTCGTAGAAAACAGCGATCATCTTTTTATCAAGTATCTGAGTTCGACTGAGGAAAGATAGTGGCCTACTGAGATTGTGGATTATCTTTCAGGGAAATCGGTAGTCGTGTTGGACGAAACCAAACAACTGTAATGCGGATATGTGATCGTTGGATGCAGGAAGGTACGACGGACCGACGTGTTCGATCGCATCCACGTCAGTGCACCACTTCACTTGATGACAGGCATATTGTGCGTATGGCAGTGACGGATCGCTCAGCCACATCACGAACCATAGCACAGCATATTCAGTCTGTAAAGCATCATCCAGTGTCTGCGCGTACCATTCGACGCCGTTTACAGCAGAGTGGTCTGTCCGCAAGACGTCCATTGCTTGGTCTACCCTTGACGCAGAACCACTGACGTCTCCGCCGCCAATGGTACGATGAAAGAAGGATGTGGACGGCAGAATCGAATGAAATTGTCTTTACTGACGAGTCACGGTTCTGTCTGCAACACCACGATGGTCGGATTCGAGTCTGGAGACACCGTGGAGAGAGGATGCTGAACAGCTGCGTTATGCACCGCCACACTTGTCCTGCACCGCGTATTATGGTATGGGGCGGTATTGGATATCACTCTCGCACTCCTCTAGTACGCATTGCCAGTACTTTAAACAGCCAGCGATACATCTCCTAGGTGTTGGAGCCAGTTGTCCTTCCTTACCTTCAGGGCTTGCCCATAGCCATATTTCAACAGGATAATGCGCGACCACACGTGGTACGCATTGTCCAAAGGTTCTTCGTCAGTCGCCAGATTGAATTGCTTCCCTGGCCAGCTCGCTCTCCGGATCTTTCGCCGATAGAAAACATGTGGTCCATGGTTGCTCAACGATTGACCCAGATTACATCCCCAGCTTCCACACCAGATCAACTTTAGCAACATGTGGAAGCTGCTTGGTCTGCTGTACCCCAAGAACACATCCAAAGTCTCTTTGAATCAGTGCCGAGGCGTGTGGCAGCGGTGATCTCCAACAATGGCGGCTACTCTGGCTACTGATTTTGGCAGGAACCACACTTCACAGAAGTCAATAAATTTAATCATTTGATACTTGGTCAACATGTTATCTACAAAATAAATTTCGTTGTGATATATTTTGTCTTTCTTGGTGTTGCAATTTGGGTGGCCAGCAGTGTAGATATATGTGTGTGTGTATTGTAAAAGGTTGGACGTATTAAGAGAAATATCTTGTACGATGTTAAAAACAGATTTTGTAAGAACAAACTCAAGTTTAATATGATAAAAGATCGTCTTTATATCAAAACTATAAAGCATTAGTGATTTGCTGTTCTGTGCTGAAAACTGTCATAAAATATTTTTTTTCATCATTAAGTGGTTTCCCGTTAATTGAGTGAATGAGTTGAATAAATTATAGTTCATACACCTGTCTAGCACCTTCTAGTTTACCCTGAATGATTTCTAACCACTTTTAAGCTCTTTGACCTAAAAAATCTTTAATTGGTTCAATAAATGAGGCGATTTGATCCCTACCTGTGCTGTACGATAAATCTCATAACGCTCAGATGGTTAATTATAACTGATATTCGTTTCTTAGTCTTGTTCACATGCCAAAGATGGCGGCTGAGTTTTTTGTGACCTAACCCCTACATTTGCTGATTGTGCATATATCCTCGTTCTGATTAGTATTTCAGTCATGCTTTTCAAGCTATTCTGTCGGTAAATTCTGCCCAGTCATTAGCTGAGACATCACCCCCTTAGGTCGCTATTCGTAATTCATGCTGAAAATGTCGTTTTAGTAAGTCTTAATCATTCAGCTTACTTAACTTCTCATTAGTCGCGGGTCTTTTTCGACAAATGAGATCGCGGTGCCTTTGTGAGGTGCTCATCCTTTTTTCCTAGTTGCACACGAATTGAATATTCTTTTTTTTTAAATATGTAGATGATTTTACGACATACTAAAAGACAAATGACTGCAAAAAATGAATACAATTTTTAAGCTTGTTTCACAACATAACATTTAAAAGAATCGGGGAAATGTCACCCTGCACTTGACAGGAGAAGGAAAATAACGGAGGATTAAGTCAAGCACATGGCCCGTGACTGCTCTTTCTTAACAAGTTATACATTCCTAATAAAATGTGTCTTGCACGATAAGATCACACCAGACACAAATTTGCCTCCCCTGTTGCCTTATAAATGGGGTTTAACCTATTTTCCATAGCGGATGCTTGAGAAAATGTATTCCAGTTTGTCGCATTGGGACACTTAACAACCCAATTTTTCAACTTGATATCTCTTAAAAGTTCTGGTCAAATTTGCTAAGCAGGAGATATCTCATCCATCTAAAACTGATCAATTTCGCTAATGACGAGGTATCTCGTTGTGACAAAACTGCCTTATTATACCATAAGTCTATCGACCCTCTAATTAAATAGGCAAAATGTGGGCGAAATCGCTCACTTAAGATATCTAATAGGAAAAAAACGTGCGATCTTGCCAATCGAGAGTCGATTGGCTATTGAAGCGTAGACTAGTGTTTTTGATCACCATGGGTTATCGTTTTAACCAATCAATAACTTAGAATTCGTGTTTTTAATCACAATGGGTTATCGTTTTAACCAATCAATAACTTAAATTCGTATTTTTAATCACCATGGGTTATCGTTTTGACCAATCAATAACTAAGAATTCGTGTGTTTGATCGCCATGGGTTATCGTTTTAACCAATCAATACCTTAGAATTCGTGCTTTTTATCACCATGGGTTATCGTTTTAACCAATCAATAACTAAGAATTCGTGTGTTTGATCACCATGGGTTATCGTTTTAACCAATCAATAATTTAGAATTCGTGTTTTTGATTACCTTGGGTTATCGTTTTAACCAATCAATAACTAAGAATTCGTGTGTTTATCATCATGGGTTATCGTTTTAACCAATAAATAACTTAGAATTCGTGTGTTTGATCACTATGGGTTATCGTTTTAACCAATCAATAATTTAGAATTCGTGTGTTTGATCACCATGGGTTATCGTTTTAACCAATCAATAACTTAGAATTCGTGTTTTTAATCACAATGGGTTATCGTTTTAACCAATCAATAACTAAGAATTCGTGTGTTTTATCATCATGGGTTTTATCGTTTCAACCAATCAATAACTAAGAATTCGTGTTTTTAATCACCATGGGTTATCGTTTTAACCAATCAATAACTAAGAATTCGTGGGGTTGATCACCATGGGTTGTCGTTTTAACCAATCAATAACTAAGAATTCGTGTTTTTAATCACCATGGGTTATCGTTTTAACCAATCAATAACTAAGAATTCGTGTGTTTTATCATCATGGGTTATCGTTTCAACCAATCAATAACTAAGAATTCGTGTTTTTAATCACCATGGGTTATCGTTTTAACCAATCAATAACTAAGAATTCGTGGGGTTGATCACCATGGGTTGTCGTTTTAACCAATCAATAAGTTAGAATTCGTGTTTTTGATCCCCATGAGTTATCGTTTTAAACAATCAATAACTTAGAATTCGTGTTTTTGATCACCATGGGTTATCGTTTTAACAAATCAATAACAGAATTCGTGATTTTGATCTCCATGAGTTATCGTTTTAACCAATCAATAAATTAGAATTCGTGTTTTTTCCAATAACCATGAGGGAATCGCAGTAGAGCATTTGGAACAGCAACGGACCAGTATCCCGATAGGTTGCGAATTCGAAATTCAGTCCAGTCGAAGAGTATCGTATATAAGGCGCAAGTTAAATCTGTCGGAGTTTCAAATATACTGACGTTGGCGTATTGGGGAAGTTTGGTGAGTGGAGTGCCTGCTCATGTGTTGTTTTCGTCATCTCACCTTGATTAAAAATGACGAAGCATTGACTTTGGATCTTTCACTTCGGGAATGATCAAGGACCTTCGCCAATAGCCCATTGCGCTGCTGCAATTGCGACGCTAATTAACTACCTACCCATAACCTTACGATAGATCTTGAAACCGAGCTACAAGAAGAAATAAAACAAAGCTGTGTGCATATACTTAGTCTGTTTTCTAAGAAAGCCGGTGCAAGAATCAACCTTACTCAAAATGAACGTTTCCAACTCCTATAGCGATTTCCACTATCCATATTGGTGTAGGAGGCCATCGCCATCACAGATTCTCAATCCCCATTCCCACCTCGACAAACAGAAAATAATTTTATTGTTAGACGCATAAGACTCCTCGAGTATTTATTTTACGAGGGCAGAAGCCAAGTCGCAAAAAACACCGCGAACAGAGCTTCGAGTTTTTTACTAACAAATCCGAGATGTCGAAAGAAAATAAGTAGGAATAGTATATTGAACCCATCAGAAATAGTTCCCCTGTTTACTTTATTCGCCCATAAAAAATTTACAGCTTACGTACATTCTTGCACATATTTCAAATTTGGAAGTTTGCGTAGGGATTCCCCGAGGGGTTTCATTTAATATTAAGTTCTAAAATAAAACGCGTATTCATGAAATGGGTAAATAAGCTATACCAGGAAAGAGAATCTTTGAAAATTGCATTTACGAAAGCTTGAAGAACGTACGTGTTATATCTTTGTTATGTAGTTTCCTTTCCTAGTGATGGACGTTGGAATATTTATTGAAAGTATCTTTTATGATTCCCATTGGATTTTGTGGTTTGAATGTTGTATGATTTAAAGCAAACCTTATTTGAATAATTTGTGTTTATGCAAAATGTGTTCCTTTAAATTTTCTTTGGATATGATGTCATGTATCTGAGTTATATGATCACTATATGCTTTTATAGATGTAGCGAGGCATAAGATAGTTTTATTTCCGTTTTAGGTTAGATTCTTATAAGTCAAATCTGTTTTACCTTTTCACTCTCTTTGTCACAACTCACTTCATAACGTCCGAACGTGAACTACATTGTAAGAAATCACTATTAATTAATTATTCAAGTATTACATAATAGTAATGTCCAAGTATATCTATATACTATTACTAAATACTGTTGAACTTCAGTTATCCGGAACAATTGAGATCAGACCCCATTCAAATAATCAAATATCAGAATAATTGGATGAGTCACGAAGAAAGGGTTTATTTCTAAGAAAAAATAAAACGAATTTTACTTTAGTATGTAATGTAATTCAATGACTATGGAAGCAATATAGTTTGCATTTTGTATTTAAAAACTATTACACAATATCATTGCTTAAACATATAGGCCAGTCAGTCGCTTCACTGTCTTCACTCGTTTCCGTGCAGCCAAGTCTCATGCGCTTGAAGGTGAATAGTTGTATATGGTTGCACTCAGACTGCCCCACCATCCATTTTAGCACTTTGTTTCGCTGTATTTACTCGTTTCCGTGCAGCCAAGTCCATTTTAGCACTTTGTTTCGCTGTCTTTTCTCGTTTCCGTGCAGACAAGTCTCATGCACTTGAAGGTGAATAGCTGTATATGGTTGCACTCAGACTGCCCCACCATCCATTTTAGCACTTTGTTTCGCTGTCTTTACTCCTTTCCGTGCAGCCAAGTTCATTTTAGCACTTTGTATTGCTGTCTACTCGTTTCCGTGCAGCCAAGTCTCATGCACTTGAAGGTGAATAGCTGTATATGGTTGCACTCAGACTGCCCCACCATCCATTTTAGCACTTTGTTTCGCTGTCTTTACTCCTTTCCGTGTAGCCAAGTTCATTTTAGCACTTTGTATTGCTGTCTACTCGTTTCCGTGCAGACAAGTCCATTTTAGCACTTTGTTTCGTTGTCTTTACTCCTTTCCGTGCAGCCAAGTTTCATGCACTTGAAGGTGAATAGCTGTATATGGTTGCACTCAGACTGCCCCACCATCCATTTTAGCACTTTGTTTCGCTGTCTTTACTCCTTTCCGTGCAGCCAAGTTCATTTTAGCACTTTGTATTGCTGTCTACTCGTTTCCGTGCAGCCAAGTCCATTTTAGCACTTTGTTTCGCTGTCTTTACTCGTTTCCATGCAGCCAAGTCTCATGCACTTGAAGGTGAATAGCTGTATATGGTTGCACTCAGACTGCCCCACCATCCATTTTAGCACTTTGTTTCGCTGTCTTTACTCCTTTCCGTGTAGCCAAGTTCATTTTAGCACTTTGTATTGCTGTCTACTCGTTTCCGTGCAGACAAGTCCATTTTAGCACTTTGTTTCGCTGTCTTTACTCGTTTCCGTGCAGCCAAGTTTCATGCACTTGAAGGTGAATAGCTGTATATGGTTGCACTCAGACTGCCCCACCATCCATTTTAGCACTTTGTTTCGCTGTCTTTACTCCTTTCCGTGTAGCCATGTTCATTTTAGCACTTTGTATTGCTGTCTACTCGTTTCCGTGCAGACAAGTCCATTTTAGCACTTTGTTTCGCTGTCTTTTCTCGTTTCCGTGCAGCCAAGTCTCATGCGCTTGAAGGTGAATAGTTGTATATGGTTGCACTCAGACTGCCCCACCATCCATTTTAGCACTTTGTTTCGCTGTATTTACTCGTTTCCGTGCAGCCAAGTCCATTTTAGCACTTTGTTTCGCTGTCTTTTCTCGTTTCCGTGCCGCCAAGTTTCATGCACTTGAAGGTGAATAGCTGTATATGGTTGCACTCAGACTGCCCCACCATCCATTTTAGCACTTTGTTTCGCTGTCTTTACTCCTTTCCGTGCAGCCAAGTTCATTTTAGCACTTTGTATTGCTGTCTACTCGTTTCCGTGCAGCCAAGTCCATTTTAGCACTTTGTTTCGCTGTCTTTACTCGTTTCCATGCAGCCAAGTCTCATGCACTTGAAGGTGAATAGCTGTATATGGTTGCACTCAGACTGCCCCACCATCCATTTTAGCACTTTGTTTCGCTGTCTTTACTCCTTTCCGTGTAGCCAAGTTCATTTTAGCACTTTGTATTGCTGTCTACTCGTTTCCGTGCAGACAAGTCCATTTTAGCACTTTGTTTCGCTGTCTTTACTCGTTTCCGTGCAGCCAAGTTTCATGCACTTGAAGGTGAATAGCTGTATATGGTTGCACTCAGACTGCCCCACCATCCATTTTAGCACTTTGTTTCGCTGTCTTTACTCCTTTCCGTGTAGCCAAGTTCATTTTAGCACTTTGTATTGCTGTCTACTCGTTTCCGTGCAGACAAGTCCATTTTAGCACTTTGTTTCGCTGTCTTTTCTCGTTTCCGTGCAGCCAAGTCTCATGCGCTTGAAGGTGAATAGTTGTATATGGTTGCACTCAGACTGCCCCACCATCCATTTTAGCACTTTGTTTCGCTGTATTTACTCGTTTCCGTGCAGCCAAGTCCATTTTAGCACTTTGTTTCGCTGTCTTTTCTCGTTTCCGTGCCGCCAAGTTTCATGCACTTGAAGGTGAATAGCTGTATATGGTTGCACTCAGACTGCCCCACCATCCATTTTAGCACTTTGTTTCGCTGTCTTTACTCCTTTCCGTGCAGCCAAGTTCATTTTAGCACTTTGTATTGCTGTCTACTCGTTTCCGTGCAGACAAGTCCATTTTAGCACTTTGTTTCGCTGTCTTTACTCGTTTCCATGCAGCCAAGTCTCATGCACTTGAAGGTGAATAGCTGTATATGGTTGCACTCAGACTGCCCCACCATCCATTTTAGCACTTTGTTTCGCTGTCTTTACTCCTTTCCGTGTAGCCAAGTTCATTTTAGCACTTTGTATTGCTGTCTACTCGTTTCCGTGCAGACAAGTCCATTTTAGCACTTTGTTTCGCTGTCTTTACTCGTTTCCGTGCAGCCAAGTTTCATGCACTTGAAGGTGAATAGCTGTATATGGTTGCACTCAGACTGCCCCACCATCCATTTTAGCACTTTGTTTCGCTGTCTTTACTCCTTTCCGTGTAGCCAAGTTCATTTTAGCACTTTGTATTGCTGTCTACTCGTTTCCGTGCAGACAAGTCCATTTTAGCACTTTGTTTCGCAGTCTTTACTCGTTTCCATGCAGCCAAGTCTCATGCACTTGAAGGTGAATAGCTGTATATGGTTGCACTCAGACTGCCCCACCATCCATTTTAGCACTTTGTTTCGCTGTCTTTACTCCTTTCCGTGTAGGCAAGTTCATTTTAGCACTTTGTATTGCTGTCTACTCGTTTCCGTGCAGACAAGTCCATTTTAGCACTTTGTTTCGCTGTCTTTACTCGTTTCCGTGCCGCCAAGTTTCATGCACTTGAAGGTGAATATCTGTATATGGTTGCACTCAGACTGCCCCACCATCCATTTTAGCACTTTGTTTCGCTGTCTTTACTCCTTTCCGTGTAGCCAAGTTCATTTTAGCACTTTGTATTGCTGTCTACTCGTTTCCGTGCAGACAAGTCCATTTTAGCACTTTGTTTCGCTGTCTTTACTCGTTTCCGTGCAGCCAAGTTTCATGCACTTGAAGGTGAATATCTGTATATGGTTGCACTCAGACTGCCCCACCATCCATTTTAGCACTTTGTTTCGCTGTCTTTACTCCTTTCCGTGTAGCCAAGTTCATTTTAGCACTTTGTATTGCTGTCTACTCGTTTCCGTGCAGACAAGTCCATTTTAGCACTTTGTTTCGCTGTCTTTACTCGTTTCCATGCAGCCAAGTTTCATGCACTTGAAGGTGAATAGCTGTATATGGTTGCACTCAGACTGCCCCACCATCCATTTTAGCACTTTGTTTCGCTGTCTTTACTCCTTTCCGTGTAGCCAAGTTCATTTTAGCACTTTGTATTGTTGTCTACTCGTTTCCGTGCAGACAAGTCCATTTTAGCACTTTGTTTCGCTGTCTTTACTCGTTTCCGTGCAGCCAAGTTTCATGCACTTGAAGGTGAATATCTGTATATGGTTGCACTCAGACTGCCCCACCATCCATTTTAGCACTTTGTTTCGCTGTCTTTACTCCTTTCCGTGTAGCCAAGTTCATTTTAGCACTTTGTATTGCTGTCTACTCGTTTCCGTGCAGACAAGTTTCATGCACTTGAAGGTGAATATCTGTATATGGTTGCACTCAGACTGCCCCACCATCCATTTTAGCACTTTGTTTCGCTGTCTTTACTCCTTTCCGTGTAGCCAAGTTCATTTTAGCACTTTGTATTGCTGTCTACTCGTTTCCGTGCAGACAAGTCCAATTTAGCACTTTGTTTCGCAGTCTTTACTCGTTTCCATGCAGCCAAGTCTCATGCACTTGAAGGTGAATAGCTGTATATGGTTGCACTCAGACTGCCCCACCATCCATTTTAGCACTTTGTTTCGCTGTCTTTACTCCTTTCCGTGTAGCCAAGTTCATTTTAGCACTTTGTTTCGCTGTCTTTACTCGTTTCCGTGCAGCCAAGTTTCATGCACTTGAAGGTGAATAGCTGTATATGGTTGCACTCAGACTGCCCCACCATCCATATTAGCACTTTGTTTCGCTGTCTTTACTCCTTTCCGTGCAGCCAAGTTCCTTTTAGCACTTTGTATTGTTGTCTACTCGTTTCCGTGCAGACAAGTCCATTTTAGTACTTTGTTTCGCTGTCTTTACTCGTTTCCGTGCAGCCAAGTTTCATGCACTTGAAGGTGAATAGCTGTATATGGTTGCACTCAGACTGCCCCACCATCCATTTTAGCACTTTGTTTCGCTGTCTTTACTCATTTCCGTGTAGCCAAGTTCATTTTAGCACTTTGTATTGTTGTCTACTCGTTTCCGTGCAGACAAGTCCATTTTAGCACTTTGTTTCGCTGTCTTTACTCGTTTCCGTGCAGCCAAGTTTCATGCACTTGAAGGTGAATATCTGTATATGGTTGCACTCAGACTGCCCCACCATCCATTTTAGCACTTTGTTTCGCTGTCTTTACTCCTTTCCGTGTAGCCAAGTTCATTTTAGCACTTTGTATTGCTGTCTACTCGTTTCCGTGCAGACAAGTTTCATGCACTTGAAGGTGAATATCTGTATATGGTTGCACTCAGACTGCCCCACCATCCATTTTAGCACTTTGTTTCGCTGTCTTTACTCCTTTCCGTGTAGCCAAGTTCATTTTAGCACTTTGTATTGCTGTCTACTCGTTTCCGTGCAGACAAGTCCATTTTAGCACTTTGTTTCGCTGTCTTTACTCGTTTCCGTGCAGCCAAGTTTCATGCACTTGAAGGTGAATAGCTGTATATGGTTGCACTCAGACTGCCCCACCATCCATATTAGCACTTTGTTTCGCTGTCTTTACTCCTTTCCGTGCAGCCAAGTTCATTTTAGCACTTTGTATTGTTGTCTACTCGTTTCCGTGCAGACAAGTCCATTTTAGCACTTTGTTTCGCTGTCTTTACTCGTTTCCGTGCAGCCAAGTTTCATGCACTTGAAGGTGAATAGCTGTATATGGTTGCACTCAGACTGCCCCACCATCCATTTTAGCACTTTGTTTCGCTGTCTTTACTCCTTTCCGTGCAACCAAGTTCATTTTAGCACTTTGTATTGTTGTCTACTCGTTTCCGTGCAGACAAGTCCATTTTAGCACTTTGTTTCGCTGTCTTTACTCGTTTCCGTGCAGCCAAGGACTTTTTTAAAAAAGGAGGCGACTTTTGTAAAAGGAGGACACTTTTTACCTTGGAAGGAATCAAACGAACAGACAGGAGGCGGAGAGTTGGGCCAGAAAAAATTTACCGGCGGACCTCAAGAAGGATATGTTCTAAAAGATTTTTCCAGCGACATTGTGGGCTACAAAAATTTGAAGCTTATTTTCTAGACTCGTGATATTGCGGATGTCAGCTACAAAATAATAATTAGTAAAACGTCTAAGTGACAAATCATTTCCTGAAAACTTTTTGAGTTAGATTGTTGTATCGCTTATAAAGATAATATTCGCTTTAAAAATAACTACATCAATGAAGAAATCAAACGGAAATAATAATAAATAACTTTTTAAAATAATACACAGTTGGATTGTTGTTATTAGTGTTTATAATAAAATAATTAACATAAAACATTACAAAATTGATTATGCGTGTTTGATTGGTGATATCTTTAGATTTCCAGTGATACTTCATTTCAAGAAAAAACTATCATATATAGTTGCTGCTCCGACGAGAAAGTAGTCGATCTTGATCTGTCGATTTTGAAAAGATGTAGAAGTACATTTGGAGAAGACTGATATACGGAAAAGCATGAATCATGAATGGTATACTTTGCTGCTGTCGTTATCACTGCTATCAATTTTGCTATAAACTTAAGAACCAGAATTTACGTTAAAGCCCCCAGTTGTGGAAGTCTTATATTTCATCTAATGGACTCGTTCAAACCCAACTGACTTAAATGTCAACTCGTAAAAGCCAAACTTTATTTTATTCCTTTCCTAGATGAAAACTTTTGCTTGTTGAGCAATGGTTCTTAAAGTGTGTGTTTTGTGTTTGGCACAGCTTGGCCAAATATGACTTTTGTGCCAAAAATCTAAAAACAACTGATCATCCTTATTTGGGGTTGGTAGGGGGTTTGGGGTTGGCGTAAGCGAAAGGTGTTAGGGAGCATTCAATACTTCATTGTTCTAAACATAGAAAATGTAATAAAAATTGAAGATTTCCTTATTTTCTCAGATTTTTAAATGGCTTAGAATAAAACGTTATATTTTAATAATTATGTTCTAAAAATGACCGATTACGACAGCATTTCCCGTGATTGCTGACTATGATAATAATACTATATAAGAACGTTCGCAGTGGTCTCGATTAACATATTTTTATTTACAATAAAAGAATGACCTTGACGGAATTTTGTAGGAAGCGTTTACAGACTGTTAGAGTCTAGGTGGTAGATCTTTACCGAATATGGCGAATTGTCCTTGACCTCAGGACTCTGATTGGGACTATCCGGCTGGGGGGAGCCCTTCTCCAAACTTTACTCGGGTGAGTAAATGTTTCTAGCTCGGGTGAGCTTCTCCAAAAATTCTCGCACACGTGTACGCAAGTCAGCAGAGCGGCAGCTCAGATTTGAGCTTTCCTCACGTCTGATAGACGGAATCCCAGTTTGAGCAATTTGTTCTGAGTCTATGAACAGCTGTAGCAACTCAGTACGTCTCAAGAGAACGGGATATCGGAAACTGTGAACTGGTTTCGCTTCAGCCGGATCAGTTTGATCTCTCGGGTCTGTTGACCTCCTCCTTCGAAAGTTTTCTCCCCGTCCCTCTCGACTCCGAAAGTTCCAGGGGGTTGTTGGCCCCACCCCTTCTCGTTTCATTCGACACACTTGTCCTTTCGCTGTTGGCTTGTTCAAAATCGGGCTGTCCATTGGAGGTTAAATTTCCCCTTTCGCCGGTAGCTTGATTAGCGGACGGCGGCCCTAACAAAGGTTTCCGCGGTCTACTCTGATCATGTGGAAGCGGCGGAAATGAACTTCCGCCCCTGCGTCTGGTCGGCATCGCGACAAAGACACTCCGCTTCCTCTCCGTTGAAACTAAATACCTCGACCCACCGCCAGGTCGTTAACTCTCGCGGTATGGCGGTCTGAGTTCAAACGCGGCGTGACCTCTCAGCATCCGGCTTGACCTCTCGGCATCTAAGCTTTTCCTTCTTTCAGTTTCTCCACCGAGCGCTTGCTTTTTCCCTCATCACAGAAATCGGCACAACACCCAGACTGCAAAACCACTATAACTAAAAATGAATTTCAAGGTGATATTTCTAATTTATTTCATTTCATAATGAATAATTCCCACGCAATGAAGAACGCGGAACCGGATAGATTCCCGTCTATACTTACAGGTGAGTTGGCCAATAACGGAAAATAGGTGTCCTTCTTTCAACTTCCTATGCAGTACAGGATGCAAGAAAGACAAAACGTAAAGCATCTACCGATATTCGGAAGAAAAACGGGATTTCCGTTGCTGGACGGTTGTATTTCATTAATTTCATGTAATTTCAAGGTGATATTTCTCATTTATTTCATTTCATAATGAATAATTCCCATGCAATGAAGAACGCGGAACCGGATAGATTCCCGTCTATACTTACAGGTGAGTTGGCCAATTACGGAAAATAGGTGTCCTTCTTTCAACTTCCTATGCAGTACAAGATGCAAGAAAGACAAAACGTAAAGCATCTACCGATATTCGGAAGAAAAACGGGATTTCCGTTGCTGGACGGTTGTATTTCATTAATTTCATGTAATTTCAAGGTGATATTTCTCATTTTTTTCATTTCATAATGAATAATTCCCATGCAATGAAGAACACGGAACCGGATAGATTCCCGTCTATACTTACAGGTGAGTTGGCCAATTACGGAAAATAGGTGTCCTTCTTTCAACTTCCTATGCAGTACAGGATGCAAGAAAGACAAAACGTAAAGCATCTACCGATATTCGGAAGAAAACCGGGATTTCCGTTGCTGGACGGTTGTATTTCATTAATTTCATGTAATTTCAAGGTGATATTTCTCATCTATTTCATTTCATAATGAATAATTCCCATGCAATGAAGAACGCGGAACCGGATAGATTACCGTCTATACTTACAGGTGAGTTGGCCAATAATGGAAAATAGGTGTCCTTCTTTCAACTTCCTATGCAGTACAGGATGCAAGAAAGACAAAACGTAAAGCATCTACCGATATTCGGAAGAAAAACGGGATTTCCGTTGTTGGACGGTTGTCTGTCCTTCTTGCTACTTATAAATTCATAGAAAATCCAAACTTGTGCGTCTTGTTACGCATGTGAAGATTGGAAAGCTGGAAAGTGATCCAGGGAACGGAGTAAATTTTTTTCTTGGGATCCATGCCTGGAATCTCACGATGCCTGAAAATTTCAGGAGAGCTTCGGAATCAATTCCCTTCAAACGCAATTTCAGAATGGGAATCTGAATCCTGCTCTGATTTTTGAAGGAAGTGTGAGTTTCTCCAGACTTTTGAGTCTGCGGATGATTCGTTACGGAAAAAATAAATTCTCTGTTTTATTTTCAGACTTTTCCCATTCAAAACTGACATGGATAGTATTGTCAAGAGTGGGATCTGTCTTTCTTTATTTCCATCCGGTATATAATTCATTTATATTTATGTAATACGCACTTTTTCAATTAAATTAAAATATTTAATGAAATTAAACTAATTGGTTATTGGTATGATGATAGTTAAATGAATTAGTCCCTTTAAAAGTCAGACATGGATTGTATTGTCAAGAATGAGATCTGTCTTTATTTATTTTCATCCTGTATAGAATTCATTTATATTTATGTAATACGCACTCTTTCAATTAAATTAAAATATTTAATGAAATTAATCTAATTGGTTGTTGGTCTGATAGTAGTTAAAGGAATTAGTTCCTTCAAAAGTCAGACATGATTTAGTAATTAATTTGAGTAACTTGGATTGAGTTTCAATGCATACTCAAACTGACGGCTGACAAGATAGTTAAATAAATTTTCAAATGCAAAAATTAAACCGTTAAAGTGGTTTTGACGAGGTAAATCATCCATCAAGATCTAGCAGGTTTAGTGAATTATATCTCATCGAATATTACCGATTATTTTATAATGACGAGATCACAATTCGGTCAGTTTTCTTTCGAATGACGAACTATCACGTCCATCAAAATTCTTTCAGTTTTTATGAAGACAAGTTACCAACCAACAGGAAGGTTAATCAGACATCTCAACTTTTACGGCTGCTAAAGTCAACAAGAGGTCGTAATCATCAATTACCATCAACCTTCTAATGAAATAGGTGGAGCTTTCATAATAGATACTACTTTCATAATATCTCAGAAGGATAAGTCATGAAGGTTTACGAATTGATTAGGGTCGATTACCTATAGAAGCGCAGATTAGTGTTTTTGATCACGCTGGAAATTCACTATAAACAATCAATAATGTGCTGCCCATTACGATTCGTGCTTTTCCTTACAACCAAAAAAATAGACCGTTGTTCCAATACGACGTTAATTAACTACCTACTGACAACTACACCATATATCATGAAACCGAGCGACCGGGAGATATAGCATGTATCTGAGCACCGATGCTCCTATTACCATCGACCATCATTAGAAGGTCGATGTTTATTGCACGCCTTTTTGCTGAAATACACGTAAGATCATGTAATTCAGCATTCATGGTCTGTCTCGATTGGACAATCTGTCACATAGTAGCATCTATCCAATTCAGATACTTCAAAAATTATTAGCTTATAATATGCAAGAATATCTAGCAGTGCAACGAATCTCCGTGAAGTACATTACTACTTCTACAAAACTCTGTCTATACGTAATGCTGCTGTAGCTTTATTTGTATGCGTGTTGTGACGGAGGCAAAAGCAAACGCTTGGTGGAAGACTTGAAAGGACGAAAATACGCGTCCCGCAGAGGTCACGTCGGCACATGACCCCAGCATCGGACGAGAGTTGACGAGCAGCGGCCAAGAGATTGGATTTCCGAAGAGGAAAGCGAAATGTCCTTTGTCGCTATGCCGACCGGAGACGCAGGGCGGAAAATCATTTCCGCCGCTTCCAGGATCAGGGAGACCACTGAGACCTTTTTGCCGCCGCGCCGCCTCGTTTCCGCCGCTTCCACGTGATCAGAGGAGACCGCAGAAACTTTTGTTCATGCCGCCGTCCGCTAATGAAGCTACCGGCGAAAGGGGAAAATTAACCTCCAATAGACAGCCCGATTTTGAACCAGCCAACAGCGAGAGGACAAGTGTGTCGAATGAAACGAGAGGGGGCCCAACCACCCCCTGGAACTTTCGGAGTCGAAGGAGACGGGAGAAAACTTTCGAAGAGAGGTCAACAGACACGAGGGATCAAACTGATCCGGATAAGTGAACACCCGTTCACGGTTACGATACCTCGTTCTCTGGAGACGCACCGAGTCGTGACAGTTGTTCGTGGACTCGAAGAAATTGCCCAAACTGGGATTACGTTTATCAGAAGTGAGAAAAGCTTAAACATGACCTGCTGCTCTTGCTGACTTGGAGCGAACACCGAACCAATTGCCCAAACTGAGATTACGTATAGGAGACGTGAGGAAAGCTCAAACCTGAGCTGCTACTCCTGTTGATTTGGAACGGACACCGAACCTGTTGTTGTTGTTTCTAATGCCTACACTGGCAGACCAGAAGAGTGCCAGGACCGTTGAAGACGGCAAGAGGCGAGGGGGTGCGCCTTCCATGTTATTGAGCCCCATTGGGAGGAAGTCCGACTTTGCTCGACATACATGACACATCCGTTTTACAGGAAGGTCCCTTTCATACATCTGTAATGGCTCACAATAGATGGCACCATGGCCAAACCACAAGCTTTTGTCGACTTTGTGACCACGACCTATTTAACGTGCCCCAGTCACCATTAGTGAACACGACGGTCTTTAGCCAGGTCGAAGCGCCGATCTCACAATCATCAGAATTGCAGGCTCCGCCGAGGACAGAACCCACAACCCTTCTGATGCGAGCCCGGCGCTCTACTGACTGAGCTACCGCGGCTCACCGAACCTGTTGCTAGGCTTACAGAAGCTGGGAATGACTCAACCGAGTGCCATTTAGGAAGTTCAACTGAACTGCAATCTCGTGCACGAGTGCGAGAACTTTTGGAGAAGCTCATCCGAGCTAGAAACATTTACTCGCCCGGGTAAGGTCTGGAGAAGGGCTCACCCGAGCCGGATAGTCCATTTGGAGTCCCGAGGTGAAGGACATTCACCATGCTCGGCAAAGATCTATCACCTGGACTCTGCCGGCCTGTATAAGCTACCTACCAAAATCCATTAAGGGTATTTTTTTTGTAAATAAAAATATATTAGTCTAGACCACTGCGGAACGATCTCATCTAGTAGACAACGCTACCATCCTCAAGACGTTACAGTGGGAAGATGATAAACCAACCAGTCCACTTGTATGCCAACTTTGTCAAAAACAACCCTGATTCGCTGGATTGCTCATTTTCTAGTACTTGAGGTTACAAAGTAACCTTGTGGACTGTCAGGATTTATGTTGGACCTTCCGGAATACCATAATTTCAACTTGACTAAGAGTTCTGGTCTACTTCTAATGACTGCATTTGATTGGTCCAAATATGACCCTTGCGCCATTATACCCTACCTAATCAACTTACATGAGTGCATTCAGACATGAAATGTAAGTAGATGTTATTGGGAGAAACTTCAAAAAGTCTATTTAGTAGATAGATTTGGAATTTTATATTTGATTTGTAGTATAACACATTGTGACGTGGTAGTTGTGTGAATACCCATTTCTATGACTTTACAACTAGTTTAAGTCACATGATCATGGTTATATAAATAAGTTTTACAATTTAAATTGTTGTGTTGCTCCCGCATGACGTTAATTCAACTACCAACAAATAAACCATAACTACTTTAGAAAACGTTGAAATTTCTTATGTAGGAAAAAATACATAATTCATGAAGGTGTTAGATCGTGTAATCATATCATCGCGTCTGAATGACTTTTGAAGATGCGGTTGTTTTAAATCAGATGTTTTTGGGAGAAGAAATAAAGAATTACTATCAGTATAAAATGCCAGTAAACATATTGGAAAGCATTGAATTATTATTACATTAATATGGTGAAATTCCAGGAAGCTTTCGTGTTTTAAATCACTTATAATGTAACAGGCATCTCTCTATGTGTGCCAAATTATTTGTGTAATAGAATTTCTGTTGAGCAAATGGAAGAAATTGGTTGAATTACTGATCTTCGGGATGGCAGTGTTATTCATGTTCCTAAGTGAACAACACTATAGCACATGTAATGAATTAATGCCCGAAGCGACTACCCAATCTGATAAAATTAAGTAGAGTTGTTTTATAATAAAAAAGGTAAATAGTTTTTAGCTTTTACTCAGTTTACGACACACAATTTTGTTCCTACGCAATAATGCACTTTTGTTCTGTTTCCAAATTGAATCATGCAAACAAGTCAGTTCATAAGATAACGTTAAGAACAGAAAAAATTGAATTATAATTTATCTGGTGAAATTGTTGCAATTTCCCTTGCTTGTAATATTTTTCTGTGAAAATGTTTCCACAGAACTGTTTAAATTTCGTACTTCAATATTCAATTCAACATATGTTTGTTTCAAACATACATATGAGTAAAAGGTAGGTAGAGTAGGTACCTAACGTTTCCCTCCCACAACACACCGGGCTATTGGCGACGGTCCGGGATCAATCACGAAGGAAACGATTCAAAGACGACGCCTCGTAATTTTGAACTACGGTCAGATGACGAGGTCAACACTCGAGCTAGCACCTCACTCTCCAAACTTTCACACAGCGCTAACACGAGGACATTTGAGGTCACAATAGATTTAACATACACCATCCCTCGTATAAACGAAGGTCTATAGTTGAACTATGGTTCGAACTTCCGCCCTACGGCTGCTTATCCGTGGCTCTACCAACTGGGCTACTGTTGCCCACATATGAGTTGAAAGCATTTGAGTTATTAATAATGTGTCGTTTAGGAACGCAGATGCATTAATCTTAATGTGATTGGTGTCACCCATCTGTTGACAGCTTATGGGATACACAAAGCCGAAAAGGTCCAGATATGTCGCAGCCAGAGACATCCTCACTTACAATTTAGACATTGCTTGGGAGGTGTGTCGGTGTTAAGGGTAATCAATCAGTGACAAAACGACATAGGAATCAGATAAATAGCTTCAGAATACCTAAAATTTTGCATGCAACCGTTTCATTGTGATAGTAACGTATTTAATATTTATACTCCGGCGAATAACCTAAATGACTTACAAAATTTGACTGCAAAATAATGCTTTTGAAATTTGGATAGCAATTTGATTCTGCTTCTGCTTTAACACTTTTCTTTATTATAGTTTATGAGAGGGATATTCAGCGCAGACACAAACCTGTCGGAAAGCGATGATTTTACTCTTTCTTGCCGTAATTCTGGCATATACACTATACGTACTAAAGTACTTGGACACTGCAGAAATTAAGAGGAGACTGGGTTGTTTTTCCTGGTTAGGATTCAGCCTATTGCTTTATGTACATAGTAACATGTGCGCTAGCTTGAACCTCGACGTTCTGAATACTTCGGCCTTGCCTACACTATGGCAATACTACGGCGAGGATGGTTTTTTCTCGCAACAGAATCAAGTCCCATGTCACACTGTAAAAAATGCTGGACTGATTTCCTGAAAATGGGGTGAATTTGCATGACTGTCTTGTTCAGAGTCAAGATTCTCAAACTGGAGCGACGAGTACGACACCGCCACGCACGCCCATCTTGACAACATTCTCTTCTCACAGCCTTGCAAGAGGCATGGCGAGCATATTCAGCCCATTCATTCCTGCCCATATCCAGAGAGAACTTGTGAAAAGTGTGCCTCGACGTGTTGCAGCTGTAATACAGGTAAAAATAGGGCCTACCCGTTACTAAATACAATAATACAGAACTTTTTCTGTAAGACATGCAGTGTCCAAATTCGTTTGTCCATAGTAGTTTAATTCATATTGGGGTTATTTCCACTTTCCTGGTGATTGCCTCGACTAGGTATACCGTCATTCTTAAAACTTACTAGTCATTCTAAGGAAACTGACCGGTTATTTATCTTGTCATCGTAAGGAATTCCAGTCTTGATGATACAATATTTCGTCGTCTCAAAAATTGATTAAACTTTTATAGACGAGTTTGTTGGGTGGAAGTTGAATTGACGTGGCACTGGAGCATCACAGTGATTGGTTTTGTGGGGTGTTATGGCGCAAGGGCTATGCTTGGTCATGCTGCGACAGACAAAAGACGTACAATATCAAGTAATAGACAGATACAATGAACATACACAGAAGAGAGCAATACACCCAGAGAGGAATGCACCTGTGGCGCCTACAACACGAAGGTTGCTGGCGCAGTGGGCATACACATTGATTCACGACGGCCCCGGGGAAACACAATGAGCCATTCGCGACGGTCTGGTATCAATCCCTCTGGGTAAGATGCTAGGACACTTCGTAAATTTGAGCCACGGTAAGAAAACGAAATTAACACACGATCTGACACTCCACATTTCTACACCACCACAACCATATGAGGAAATTTGTGATCACGATAGATTTGAACGTGCTCCAGCCATCAGGTATACGACGGTCTATGGTTGGATCGAGTTTCGAACTTTCAACCCTTCGACTACTATTCCGATACCCTTCAAACCCAACCAGCACGCCCCCCTGAAAATGAGTTTGAATTTTACTTCTAAAAAGTTCGTTCTACACTCATGTCCATAAATAAAGGATAGTTCAGAATCAAACGGAAATCGAACTCTAAAGTAAAAATTTCACCTGTAGAATTAACGCACACATTTTCAAGAATAATATCCAAATTACAGGAAGCCATCAGATGACGCCGATAGTACGTCACAACGACTAGAGTGTAAGTGTTCTTCTGTATATCTGTATAAGAGATCTATATATTCTGTATAACAGGTCATTCTGTATATAAGGAATGGTAGCAAAGAAGTAAAACTGTTCACACTCTTTCTGTAAGCCGCTCACTGCCACAACCGAATAGTTATGGCACAGAGGACGTATGTCGATGATTTTTTACGTGGAAGAATTATCGGCCGCCTGTAATGTGGGCGAACTCAGACGGAAGTTTCAGTGGAAATTTGAATCGTCCAAAGTGTGATCTCTAGGCTTTGGCAACGATTCCAAAATCATGGAAATGTCAGTAGACGTTACAGTACAGGTCGCCTCCGAGTTACAACGCCGAATGACAACCGGTATTTGGCAGTAACTGCAAAAAGAAGCAGACGGAGCACAGCATCCGACCTTTCTCGTCAGCTATCTTTTGCCACGGGTACGCCAGTTTCAAGGCAAATCGTTTTCAGACGTTTGGTTCATGTTAATCTATATGCTCGCAGGCTTGTCAGATATGTTCCGCTCACGGCAACTCACTGTTTCTAGCGGTTAGCCTAGAGTAGAGAACATGCAATGGGGACATCGTCATAGTGGGCTTGTGCGATGTTTTCCGACGAGTTTATGTTTAGCTTGCAATCTGATTCACGGCGGATGTTCATATGGAGAATTCCAGGTACCCGCTACCACCAAGACAACATCATTGAACGACACCGTTACGTTGTTGCAGGTTTGCTCGTTTGGGGCAGAATTATACTGGGCTCCAGAACAGATCTACATGTTCAAATCAGAACCATGAGAGGCCAAATTTATCGGGACATCATTCTGTAACAACATATAGGTATGTTTAGGGGTGTCGTGGGCGCAGAATTTGTGTTTATGGATGACAACGCCCGTCCTCACCGTGCAAACATTGTAAACGAATGCCTTGAATCTGAGGATATCCCCCGTATGGAATGGCCAGCATTCTCACCTGACTTGAATTCGATAGAGCATGTGTGGGACTTGCTTGGCCGACATTTTGCAGCCCGTCAACCACCTCCTACATGTGTACCGGAACTTCGGAGAGCATTGCTTGCTGAGTGGAGTGATATTCCTCAAGATTAGCTCGATAATTTGATCCTCAGCATGCCTAGGCGTTGTAGGGACTATATTTCATCGTCTGGGAGACATACAACGTATTAATCATTATACCAACCATTTCGTGTTAAGTTTTTGTAAGGTCGATATTTTTTGTAATTGCTCGAGTGAGCAAAAATCATAATTTTTATGAATGGTATCATATACAACATCTTTTTTGTTCTTTATCTCTTGTTTAATAAATTGGCTTTATGAATAAGTCACGTTTGGTTTGTTTCTGAACGTTTATTTGCCAGAGCCCTCATTATCCTTAATTTATGGACATGAGTGAGTATTATAAGGTCGCTAATAATCCACAGATCGAATAATCCGTACGCGCGAAAAAAATAATTAGGATGTGTCTTAAATATTATTAGAATATTTAAATTCAGACAAAACACTTGAATGAGAATTTTTTAGATGAGTATGAAGTCTTTTATAAATAGCTTCGATTGATGTGAGATTTGACTCAGCGACCGCCATAGAATCCCATATAAAACTCTAAGCCCCCAGGCACCCCACGCAAGAATCTATTTATAGTAAAATTGTCACATCATTAGTTTCCTAAAAAAATGACGGCATTAGAATTAAATATATACTTTGTCAGAAATACTACTCCATTATCTAAATAATCGATTCCCGAATAAGAGAGATAGTTTCAAATACCTAAATCAAACTTTCATGAATGTAACCATTCAATTTTTAATCTTTGGATTTCAACTTTCAAACCCATTAAAATATTTTTCTTTAATATAAACTGAAGGAAACCTCCATGGAAAATGATTGATGATTACTTCACAATGTTCAATATCCGATAAGAAAAGAAGATAAAACGCTGTATTGGGATTTTTGATATGAGTATGAAGTCATTTATGAATCTATGATCTATGTGAGATTTGACTTAACGACCTACAATTAATCCCATATACAAATCTAAGTCACCAGAGACCCCCCCCACCTGGGCAATACTGCTAAGTAAGATCACTTGTTCTTACCTAATACTAGCAACTTCGTGGCCTGCCCGATGATGCCAGAGCCAGTTGTTTTTGTGGGTGTTGGTTTGTGTTCGCAAACCAAATGGAAATTCGTAGCATATTGGATAACAGCCATTAAGGATTTCCTCTTTGTCAAAACGGCCAAATTGGAATTAAGAAGAGATCCAGCCGGCGTGACGTCACAATTTCCTGCGTAAATGTAAATATTTAATTGAAAAATTTTTTATTGAAAGAAAATCAAATGTATAAGGTATCTATCGGGTGTAAAAATTTCCGCAGATTTCAAATCCGTTAAAATTTTTAGTCCATCTTTAACGATCCCGACTTTACAAAAAAGAACTAAACAGTGTCAGTCAAAATGTCTGTCCTTCGCTGAAATCATAAGTGATGTCACAATCTCTTGCAAAAATATAAAAGATTTATTCAATTAAAAAATTATTTATTTAAAAAAAAATTGTATTTTTAGATATTGATCTAACGTAAAATTTTCTAGAAAACTGAACTCCAGTTAAAATTTTTTATTTTTTTTAGTCTGCTGATAAGTTGTTTCTCCGCAAAATCAAACGGTAGCACGGAAAAAAAATAAATTTAGAATCCGCGATCTTTTATGCTGTTGTCATTCCAAAGAAAACTATAATAATTAAATTCATTTTAAAATTCACCGCTACCCACAAATTAAAAAAAGTTTGGTCTACCTGTGTGCCAAATCCTATTATTGTAAGTGCCATAGATTCGTCAAGACTGTGATAACTAAAAACAGAAAAACATAGAAACATTTCCTTTTATAATAGTAAAGATAAAACGGGCATGAAATACGAATATGTATTCCAAACTCATATTACTAACTTGCAGGCAAATACACATTTTCCCCTTTACTGTCGCACACTTTTATTGTAATAGTACGTGTAGAAAAGTTTTAACTTTCCACAAAATCAGATATTAAAATACGAAATACAGTAAAATAATACATCACGCCGTTTCCCTGCACATTTTACCAGACAAACCCTATCACCTTATTAGAAACTGAGTTGACAAGCATATTCAATGGCGTTCATTCTCAATGTCACAAATACGTACTTTAAGCTCTAATAGTATAGTCATGCAATTAAACTTAAGGCGAATAATTTATGTTAAACGTATCAGAGAGGACAGGCTGGAATAATGACCTCCGAATTTTGAACCGAAATTATCCTTCAAGCGTAGTTGGGCAGCATAAATCTGAAGGAAAATTCAGTAGATTAGCGAATCAACTAACCACACATTCTCTACGATCTCATTAGTGAACGTAATAAGCTGTAATTAGTCTATTTACTCTGATACCTGATTTAAGTAGATAACATATTGATAACTATTTTGAAAGGAACGTTAGACTGAACGGGCGAGACGATTCGAAAGGTATCTGTTGTTGAAATATGCCAATGGCACAGTTAGAGATACAAATTCACTTCGTGGTCAGTTATAATAGCGATGTTATACAAATGATAGTATTTCAACGAATCCTTTGGAAGGACTGAAAGTCCTTTCCAGGTAGGTGAGTAGTTAATTTACGTCGCTCTGGAGATCAGAGATCAATCCAGAAGAGAAATATTCAACAACGTCTGGTAATTTTGAGCCGCGGTCAGGTGTCGAGGTCGAAACCTGAGCTGGCACTCCACTCTCCAAACTCTCTACACCACGTCAACGTAAGTACGTTTGAGGACATGGTAGATTGAACATGCATCATCCCAAGTGGTGATGGTTGGCACGGGCAACGCAGTGATGGCCTCGTCATTGTCAAATGCTGACAAATTCAGATTGAGAAGAGTTACAATCGGCGTGACGTCACAATATCTTGCGAACATATAAATATTTCGTTGAAAAATTATTTATTAAAAGAAAATCAAACGTATAAGGTATCTATCTGGTGCACAATTTTCCGCAGATTTCAAATGCGTTGAAATTTTCAATTTATCTTCAACGATCCCACTTTAACTAAAAAAGAACTAAACAATGCCAGTCAAATTTTGTTTGTTTTGCTTTCCTTCGCTGTAATCGTTTGGAATCTGTTGATTTCTCGACAGCGGAGGTCAAATTCGTATGGGAAAAAAATATAAAAGTTACAATTTAAAAATATTTGTGTGAAGAAAATCATATTTTTAGGTAACAATCAATGTAATGTAAAATTTTCCGCTGATTTCAAATCCGTTGAAATTTTTACTGTATCTTTAACGATTTAGGAGATAGAAAAAATAACTACATAACTCCAGCTAAAACTTTATATTTCTTTCTATCGTCGGCTTAAATCGTTCCTCCGCAATAATAAATTTACAATCTGTCATATCTTTATGATGTTGCCATTCAAGAAACAGTTGCCATCAAAGAAAACAGTAGTAATATTAAATGCCATTAAATTAATTTTATAATGTTCTAAATTGAATTTTAAAATTAGGACTCCCGCACAAAGTTTTCAAAAAATTAGGACTACCTGTGTGCCAAATTTGATTACTGTAAATGCCATAGATTCGTCAATTTCGTATACGCAGACACACACAAACAAACACTTCCTTTAAAAATAGTAGAGATACAGTTTGGAAATACTACAATTTAACACAAGAAACTTCACAGCGAACGTCTATATTAAAGGTCCTACCAGGGTGATAATTAGAATAAAAATTCATTTACATTCTTTAACATTTCATGGCAATTCCGAACAAATAAAACTCAAATGATGAATAACTAACAAAGAGAAAAAGTTTTCACTAAAATGGCAAAATAAATATTATTACAAACAAGTACAGGGTTATTCAAAATGAATCATCCAATTTCAAAATTCCATATTTTCAAAACTAAGCGACACGAAATGGTGTGGTGACAGAAGTGAAATGGTAGCGTAAAGGAATAAGATCTTTGGTTTCCATCACTACAACATTTATTCTAACATCCTACAACTTAGCAGATATTTACAGCAAAATTACAAATGTTTTTGGGACGAGACGGGTACGGCAAGTAAGCGAGCTTGTTCTCGCTCTCAGATCTCAGTGGTCTCTGTGGAAAATTGTAGTGTCTTTCAGGTCGCCTTTGAACTGAAAAACAGATGTCGATGGAATTTTCAGTGTTCTAAAATGGCTTGAGATTTATGAAATCGTGATGTCAGGGTAACGTCAGAGGAAGAGGGTCAGTGCCCAGAACTTTATGACCGATGTAATGTCAAATGGAGTGCTCTAATAGTACTTCTAAAATTAGTTATGGACAGTTGGGTCACTTGAAAAAAGTTTATCACATAAGCCGCGTTTACATGAATGCAAAGGGAAAATATGGAAGTTTTATACTGTGGAGATCTTTCGCGGAAAAATAGTCACTGGCATTATCTATTTGGATATGTTGTAAATCTGGCTTTTCCCCCTGATAAAAGAAGATCTCGTCAACTTCGTTTCCCAACAACATGGGGCAACACCCCACTGGACTACAGAGGTTCGTCGTTTCCTTAACACGGAGCTACCTCGCAGTTGAATCGGCCGCAGTGGACCAGATGACTTGATGTTACACAGCTGGCCACATAGGTCAACTGATATGGCCTCATGCGACTTCTTCCTTTGGGGGTTTGTAAGAGATAAAGTGTATGTGCCACCATTACTCATAAATTTATGTGAACTTAAACAGCGTATTTCTGCTGCTGTACAATCAATTACCACTGTGTAATCATATACGTGTTTGGCCATTACGTTAATCAAACATGTTTGGCAGGAATTTACATACCGCCTTGACATTATACGTGTAACTAAAGGAAGTTATTTCGAATAACTTTTAAAAAAAACTTCTATATTTTCCCTTTGCATTCACGTATTACTAATCATTCTGTGTCGTTTATTTATGAAAATATAGGATCGGATGATTCATTTTGAATAACCATGTATTACAAGTTAAAAATACTCTTCTCAAGCGAAAGCAAATCTGACTGGAGATATAATGTCACGAAGTACCGTTACCGACTAATATATTTTTCTTACACGAAGTGGTTCTAGCTACACAATATTTGGACATACTAATTAATGTTTTCAAAATGAAAACTCCAAACAATTTATTATTCTGGCGAAAACCCGGCAACGCATGAAAATTCTAGACTTTTCCAGACGACTGGTATCCCAAGCGACATAACAGTCGTAACGGGACATTAAATTATTAAATTTATCAAAAGGGGCCCCGTGAATATGAAAAGTTTTGTATTATAATGTGCAATCTCTTTTCTAAGTTAAAATAGAGCTATACGCTTTTTTACTGTTTTCGTAATAATAAATTGTACTAAAAAGTACCTTCATTTTATCTTAATTACAACGCGTGTAGATACAAACGAAAAGAAAATTGTATACATTTGAGTAAAACATGCATTGAGTGTCTGGGATTCATAGTTTTATTTCATGAGGGACCCATAATTTAATCTGGAACTGGGATACAGAGTTCATAGGCCTGTTAACCAATAAATGTTTTTATCCTACCCCATTACTCAGCTCTTTTCTATTTGTCTATGGCAGCCAAATATAGTCTACATACAGAACTAAAATGTTGAACCTACAGCAGTATTACTAACTGCTGTTGGTTCAACAATTGTGATGCCTGTAAGATCAGGAAAAATATTGAGGATGACTCCTGTCATATCTAGGGTTGTGAGCTCGAATCCAATCAAAGCTAGTCTTATACAAAGGGGACTGGTGCATATTAAATCTGTCGTGGCCTCAAATTTCCCCCACTTTGGCATGGTGTGGAAAATTATAGAGTGGGATGCCATATCAGGTATGGCCTCGTCATCTGGCCGTGGTTCTAAATCACGAGGTGTTGTCTTCGGAACTGTTACTTCGGGATTGATCCCGGACCGATATCCCGTTGGCCAGAGCAACTTATATTCAACTATCTACCTTTGTTCTACTATTCAGTTTTTTGAATTTTTGCGGCGAAGGGCTGAATTTGTATTTGAAAAATCATCTGACATCACGTTCAGAGTACGTACAGGAAACTTCCCTCCGCGTATCGTAAATGAGGCATATTCAATGCGAACAAGCAAACCAGATGGAATGCAAATATTTACATCTATTACGTAAATATCGGCTTCCCTTGGTAATTATCGGTGCTACCTTAAAAATGCAGTTTGTCATCGTTTTGCGTAGAATCTATTTGACGTTGAAAAATAAACTATGTCACCAATAGCCAGTTGTGTTGCTTCAGTGCGACGTAAATTCAACAACCGACCAATAAACTATCATATCAATTCGAAATTAAATCTTTGGTATTCGTATTGGCAAAGTGGTGAAATCGTATTAAAAACAAATCAATTGACAGCACGTTTGGAAAACGTACAGAAACACTTTCCGCCACAAAATGCCTCTAATGCAGACGTCAGATGTTGACAAATGTTGTTTGTCTGTCAATTCAATTCTTCTGATTTAAATATGAAACACATGCATTGTTTCTTGTGAACACAGCAACCCACATCATTGCTGGAGTTCCCAAAGGAAAATCCAACACTCCACCCTTACCCAATCAAAATACACTATTTATCGTCAAACAACTCGAAGTTTTTCCAGCGAATCCGTCTGATCATTTCTATCTCCAACGCTTTAACACAAACTGCTCTTTTTATCCCATCCATTTTCTTCATTTCCCCAAGTCAGTTAATTTACAGCGAAAGACAGTACCACTTATTTATATCAGAGACATTGTCTCACGAAACATTTCTGAACCAATAAACAAACTCAATGTCGTGGCCTCAAATGTCGAATATGATGGCGTGGTTTGGAAATTTGGAGATTTGGGTGCCATATCTGGTGTGGCCTCGTCATCTGACCGAGGTTTCCTCCTAGGAGGCTACATTCCGAGGTTTTATCCTCGGATCTTTCCCTTCGGGGTTGGCACCGAATCGTCACCAATAGCTCGTTTTGTTTTTCCGGTGCGACTTAAATTCAACGACCTACCTTCTATCGATCATTAAACTATCACCTAATTTTGGAATTCAGTTTTATGAACACAGTAACCCACATCATTGGTGGAGTTCCCAAAGGAAAATTCCACCCTCCACCCTCGCCCAATCAAAATACACCATTTGTCGTTAAAAAACCGGAAGTTTTTCCAGCGAGGCCGTGTTATTATTTCTATCTCCAACGCTTTAATACAAACTGCTCTTTTTAATCTCACGCATTTTCTTCATCCTCCAAGTCAGTTAATTTGCAGCGACAGCCAGAACCACCTATTTCTATCAGAGACACTGTCTCACGAAACATTCCTGAACCCATAAACAAACTCCAAAAAGCAAAGCAGACATCGGTGGACACTGAGGTGTGTTGTATAGACAAAAGGGGAAACAAACTTATTTTTCATCGATGCCGTTTTTCGGATCCTTGATTGCTTCTTTAATACTTTCGGTAGCATTCCTCTCTTGGCAAGTCTCCAACAAAAGTTGTCTTCGAAGTTGTTTCCAATCGGAGAATGAGGTGTTATTTTTATATTTATTCCACGTCGCAGTGGCGAATTTTGGACTTTTCGATTAAAGTCGCTCTGCTTGCTTTTTAAATACGAAGCGTTTGGACAGAACGCTTTCGTGGATGGATGCGCGAAAAGTTCTGTTCTCTCGTGCCCATTGTTTCGAAAAAAGTAGGTCATGCGGCTAAAGGTCGCGAATCTTGAAGGGCTTTTAATTTAAATTTCTCCTTGTCAACCAAGCCGTTGGCCGTATACATACCGGTGTTAACTTAAAATGTAGTTTATCAACATATTGGCGATGTTTGGCGAATAAATCTATTTGGTGTTTGCCAATCAATTATGTCACCAATGACCCATTGTGTTGATCCAGTGCGACTTTAATTCAAGTACCTACCGCACTAAAAAGGTCAGTTGCAGAAGGGTTTTGTTTAGGTTACTTCAGTTCCCTAATAAGACTCGTTCAAACCCATGAGAGCCCTCAAAGGCATATCCCTTTTAAAATGTGTTCGGGCTTCACGTACTTAAATGTTTTTTCTCTTACCATGAGGTTTACTGTCTTTAGTAAACACAAGGATAACTCTTCCAGGATACTCAATTGATATTTTCCTGCTTTAACCCCACTATCCTCTATTCCCCAATCCCTCGTTTTCCTTTTTAAAACATTTTATACCATTGTGTTGTTCGGTGCGACGTTAATTCAACTACCTACTATACAAGCATAAAACTTTAAAATGTGTCACTGATTTTTTGAGGTGACCATCTATTAGAATGGTCGTCAGGGCTGAAATGATCGAAAAGTTACCGTTTAGCGTAAATCCATTACTTAGATTTTGAAATTAAAAAATTCTTTGGACTATAGACTAGTTTTAGAGTGACTAGTCTAAGTGATGATTTCAAAGAGACGGCTTTCAAAATGCACACATACACTCATACACTAGTTTCAGAGTATGCTACTTAGCTACAAGGTTTGGAATGTGTAAAATTGTCCATGATGATGTCGTGTCTCACATTGCACAATCCATAGAAAGAGTGGTGTCATTGCCTCAGAGAGGTTGGACTTCTGCCTGTTGGTCCGCGGAAGGTATTTTATTTCCCTTCTACCACCCATTGGAGAAACAATGGAGGCATCCGTCACCTGTGGCCGCGTGGGTAAGTTGTCCATAAACGTGAAATATCAGTCTACTGCCAAAAAGAGGAGCATAAAAAAATTGTGACTAATGCGTCAACTATTAGCTACGTGACTGCTAAGATAAAAATATCCAATTTGGTATCTTATCACTTTGTTTGACGATATAACATCTTATGACAGGGTAGGTGTGTGAGTACGCATCTATATAGAGTGGCGACGAAAGTGGTGAAATCGTTCCAGTCTATAACTATCCAATTATAAGTCAGTAGACGAATCAGATGTTGAATGAATGGATGGGCGTATTCTCTCGTTTCGTGGACCAATCATATCGCACCCCTGGCAAGAAAAATGACACAACTTCATATTGCAGAATATGAGAAACATCAACTTAAGGATACTTTTAAACCTATATTGAAATAGTATAAGCTTCTTTTAAATTTTAGATAAGTATTTATGGCAGTAACTTCCATTATATTCTATAGAATAGTAATATAACACGCTGGGGCACCTCAAGCATATTTTTCAATGACATAACATCAAAATGTTTAGTTTTTGAATTGTGTCATTTTTCTTGCCGGGGTGCAATATGGTTAATGTCAGTTTCCACACATCAGACGACAGTAGTCTAATGGTTACAACAAGTTTTGCTCTCATGATCCCATCATATAAATGATTACCATTGCTCTACTTCACATTTCCTCTATAATTACAAAGAGACTAGTTTGTGTGCGTGTTACCTAGACACCAGTTTAAAGTTATTATTCCGATACTAATAGATACTGTATTGAAGGGTAAAAGTGCCAATGTTTCAGTGAAGTAATAAAACTTTTAAATTATTTTACCGAACTATAGTAAATACGAAATGGAATACACATGTAAATGCGCTAGGAGCAATGAAGAAATATTAGCTTATTGCAGGTAGAAAACATAAAACACATTTATATACGATTTTTAAGGAAGCAATAACTAAATAATTAAATTATGGTATTCTTGCTTTTTATACGATCTGGGAGGGTCTAAAGCTCCCATTCTCCATCCGTAGATGCGACCCTGGTGGCCTCTATAAAGGCGTTGTTCTATGAATGTATGTGAGGTGCAGCTTCAACTACCCAGTGGTGCACCAGGGTATTCTCAATTCCACTCTTGCAGTTCCGTGAAGACTTCTAACAATTTCAAAGTGGCCGGGCATTGCACAAAACTGTTTTCAGCTGAGCTGTAGAAAATTTTATTCGGGACTTTGAAATTTGACAGCTGTTTGTAAAAGTTAATATTTCTTTTTAAAAATATAAAACAGACAATTCAAGCAATGAAGTCCGAATTCGTATGAGTTAATGGTCGACGCCAATTGTAATCTGTGAACCCTATACATATTATTCAATAGCATTTAGCTAGTAGAGTTACTCTCTTCTATTGGTTTGTATGTGTACACGGAAAATATTTCTCATAACCATTTAAAAAAAAAGGATTTCCATTGATTTAAGAATAAAATTATATCAAAAGCATGTCCCCTCTTAAGAAATTCACGATAAATCAAACGAATTTTACATTAGATCATTCTTGTTTCTCAATTCAAATGAAAATATGAACTGATATATATGACCTCTGAAAGGTTGTTTATGGATGATTTAGAACCAAATTAATTTTTGTTCGAATTAAATCAGTTTTGTCCTAATGATGTCAATACTCTTTATTAGCTCAGTTGATCTAAATTTATCTTAAAATACAGTACAATTATAAGATCCCATTATAACTCATAAAGATCTTCTTTCTTTCTTATAATTAATTTTTTAATACAAAATTGTGTTTCTCTACAGAAAACTATCCTATTATATAGATAACAAGAAACATGATCCAAAAATGGAAGGAAAAGGCGTACACAAATGCAGTTAGAGATGAGGCAAAAGAAAACACTGTATTGAATCACATTACTTATTGTATCGAAATCATTAAAAAATATATCCGTCCAAGAAAGAATCATAGTGTTTAAAAATCATTCGTTTCCTAAAATAAAACTGTAAGCCTTAAAAATAAATAGATTCTACGACCGAAATATTACTCCATTATCTAAATTATCTCGATTCCCGAATACAAAAAGAACTTCGCAAATACCTAAATCAAACTTTCCTGAATGTAACCATTCAATCTGTCTTTAGATTTCATCTTTAAAAACCATTAAAAGATTTTTGTTTAATATAAACTGAAAGACAGCTTCATGGGAAATGATTGATGATGCTTTCACAAGAAAGTTTCAATACCCGAAAAAAAATGTACTTTTATCCGAAGATTTCTTTCCTTCGCAAATGCAATAAGTATTCAAAAACTCTCACTTAGATATCATACTTAATACGATACCATCAAATGAAATATGATGGAGGGAAAAAATACCGGTAAATACGATATTGTTAAACAACTAATGTATTTTGATTCAGTAACAGCGGACAACGTTGTCATTGCACCCTGTTTTGGAAATTGGGATGAAGTAACAATAGCGATGATTGATCTTTTCATCGATATCAGATAGAGAAGCGCTGACAGTGAGTAAATAAATTAATCCTCCGTGCCAAACTGTTTGTCACGGGAGATAATAGTAACGAATTAGCTGCCACGGGAGGCTTAGACAAGATAATTAGTTGGGCGCGTTCCGAAAACAGGAGTAAAAAAAGGCACAAACAATCGGAATCCCTGCAGTTTTTATTTACACAATTTCCTCAGATATAGTCTTTTAATAGAAAAGTACATGTTTCAGTAATAGGATTAGTTTTTGTCGCTTATTTGTCGGCTTAAGAAGAATGGAGTGCCCTTGAAGTAAGGATATGTACCAGTGTTGAAGGTTGTGTTTAACGTGTGAAAAATCAATTATATTATTTATTGATTTTTAACGGAATATGTAGTTGGTTAAACCTGCAAGACTGTAGAATCAAGCATGACACACTGAATACTGAGATACCACACCAGTTACATAAACCAAAATCCGGCATTGAAACCAAGGAACGAGATTTCAAGTAACAATGTGGGTACCAGCGAAAAAGTACTATTCCATAACACAGGAATAATTATCAAGAAAGCATATTGGTTGAAAGAATCCTGGGGAAGAAATCTATCTGTTCAAAAGGTCAAAATTTGTTAGAAATCATTTATAGAAGACAACAGGTTTCAGAACGTTGTGTGTGTGATCCCCGCAATACGGATACCAATGCATGAATTCAAGCTAAAAAAATATTTTATTCCAGTACTAGATGAATTACCTGGCGTTTCTTGGGTTTGAAATGGTTAAATGTTGATTGAAAAACGTTAATTAGAATAATCACTTTTCTTTTATAGAAAAATACAACCATTTGTTGTACCGAAAATACTTTTCAAATTCAATCATTTAAGTTGTTTGAAAAGTACTTTTTACTTCGTTTTGACTTTTTTATATAGCTTCTACAATTTTCTTCGGGTATCTCAATTACCAAAATTACGCTTTTATGATCAATGCGTTTTTCGTTTAGGCTTTTCGTGTTCCCCTACAAAATGTAAGCTATGAAAAATTAAATATTTTAATTATTACTTGCATGATGTTCCTTGTGACAAAGTTATGCTTACAGATAAAAAGGCGCATCCATAATAAGAACTATTGTATCCTTCCAGTTTCCTGTAGATCGTGTTTCTTTGTCCAAATACATTAATTGCAGGATAACAAACATTAGATTTCAAAATTGGAGCTTCGAGAGACGATTTTAAGACTACCTGTTTGCCAATTATCACGGTTGTAAGTGCTATAGATGGGTATGAAGACAGGAAAGTAATATCCTATGTTTTCCGCACTGTTCTTAAGTATTGTATAAGTGTACTAAATTTTGATGAGGATTGGTTAAACGGTGTAGATTTGTATAGAAATATACACGCATACGACACATCCTTTTTTTTATAGATAGATTAGAAATCGGGCTTGTTTGTCAGGTGAAGATTGTCCGACAACAAATTTGAAAGGAACAAAACAATATACAAGAGAACAACGATCAAGGTTAAGGTATATTTCTCCTCTGGGTTTTAATACCCTTCTTTTTTTCTCCTAATGCTCTGATGCGAGATTAACTCCTGAGCTGTCATCCCACTCAAATTTTCATTCCACGCCAATGCGAGGACAAGTGATGTGCCGACATATTTAATCTGACTCCGCCCACGTGCTCGACAGTCTTTAATTGCAGATCCGTTGTTTTTCTAAGGGTAGCAGGTAATTGATACAGAGCTTTGAATAAAAATGCTAAGGTAAATATAAACAAAACACAAATAAATTAACCTTCGATACCGCTACGAATCAATAATGTCCAAGAGCTCTCAGACAATGTCAAACGCATTTGAAATGGAAGAGCAAAGTTCAGTTTTTGAGCCAGACTACACAAATGAGAAGTAATGCTTCATTTAATTTGAATCGATTCAGCAATGAGTTATGGTATTCCCCGTTACGCAAGAAATTTCAAATGGGTGAGTTTGAAAAATGGGTGAGTTTGAAAAATGAAAGGTTTGATTTTAATATTTTGAAATGAAATATTACTTTAATTTTGGTTTGTGAGAGTGTACTGTAGGATGCTTACGTTTAATAAAATTCAAGTCGATGAGTTTCAAAATGCAAGTTCATGTTATGCATAAAAGTGTACATTCAGATTTCTGAGTGTTTTTAACATTTTCAATGCGGCTATAAGTATATATATAACAATCGCGATTCTTTCTTGGTTCGATTCTTATAACTTTCAAAGTACAATTGATGTACTGGCCGTTATCTAAATTCTTTCTTGGCGTAATCATGGTACAACTGCTGCACCGGCCGTTGTCTAAAGGTTAAACATCTATAAAACTTTTAGTAGCATTAAAAATTTGAAAAAAAAATGTATACACTCTCAAGGGTCCTCACGCATATATCCGTTCTGTAACATGTAATCTTCCCTACATTACTTCTAACCACTTTTAAATTACTTGACCCAATACAATCCCTCCTGTAACTCTTTCAACCCATAAACGTGGTTACCCATTATGCGTGTGTTGTGAGAAAAAACTCTACATTACATGGAAATATCATGACCGTTGGTTGATTAATTGTTTTAAGGTTTTATGGCACAAGGGTCACATTTGGCCCAGCTGCGTCAAACACTAGACAATGTTAAGTAAAAAAATGTCGTGCAAGGGAGGGTTTGGAGAATTGTATTAAAATTAAGAACTATAAATTTAACTCTCTCTGAAGGGTAAACGCGTAGACATTAGTTTTCTAAACTGTAATCTTCCCGGCGTGAGTAGCATGAATCTTCCTTGAGTTATTAAGCCACTAACGTGTGTTGTTGGGAAAAGAAAATACTACGCTGCATGGAAATCTCGTGACACAGAGGTTGGTAGTTTTTAGATTTCATGAGTAAGTGCCACATTTGGCGAAGCTGAGCCGAAAACAAGACTACGTCAAGCAAAAATTGACGTGAACGTGATGGGTAAAAAGAGGGATTGGGGAACAGAGTAGTGAACACACAGAATGCTAACCGCGCGATGAAATTTAGTAAATATACTCTAGAGCAAAAAAAATCGAAACAACAAAGAGGAGTTGTCCAATTGCGATTAAAATTGGCAAATGTGAAGAACATACTTTTATAGAAAAACCAATGATTAAAATTTCAGAACAATTGAATGATTTATTTCTGAGTTTGACCGTTACAAAACGAGGAAGTCAATAAGGAGTTGCTTCGCCTCTGGCCTGGAAGCAAGCTGTCACCCGGCGTGGCATAGACTGAAAATGTTCTCGGATGATGTCCTGTGGACTTTCTTGCCAAATTGTCTCCAACTGTCGGGCTAAATGGTCAACATTCCGGGATGTTTGCAATCGTCTTCCCATAAAGTCCTAAATTTTCTCTATGAGAGAGAGATCAGGAGACCTAGCTGGCCAAGGAAGTATTGGGAAAGCTTGAAGACAATTCATAGCAACACGTGACGTGGGCGGCCAACCATTATCTTGCTGAAAAGTAAGTTCGGGGTGTCGCAAAAGGAACGGTAACACAACTGGCCGTAGAATGTCGTCTACGCACTGTTGAGCTGTAAATGTGCCAGAAATGACTACCAAAGGGCTATCATAGGAGATTGGAACCAACGACCATAACGTCCTGTGGTGGGCACGTGTGGCGTGTGATAGTAAATGCAGGATCCTCAAGCTGCCCTGAACATCTTCACACACGTCTGAGGTTGTCGTCAGGACACAGTTGGAAACGAAATTCCTCACTCAAGAATATACGTACCTAGTCAGCGCAGTTCAAAATTGATCGAGCCTGGCACGACTGTTGGACAACTTCTTGGTGCGTCAATTTTATTGTTAGAGAGTGTATTTTAGTATGCTTTCTGAAGTTGTGTATTATTCTATTATGTTATTAATTACTTCATCCCCCTTAGTGGTTGTCTCGACGAGGTATCATTAGCAAAACTAACCAGGTCTTGATGGACGTGATATTCAAGTCATTACCACCGTCCCAGCCTAAGCTATTCGGAGTATCGCCACGTAATTTTGAAACACGGTCAGATGACGAGGCAACATCTGAGCTGGCATCCCACTCTCCAAACTTCCACACCAACCCAACGTGAGGACTTTCGGCCTAGACAGATTTAAGGTGCATCAGCCGCCTCTACACCATACGTTTACACACATCCATACCCTGACCCGGATTCGAACCAGGAACATTTCCGATCTAGAGGCTAACACATTAACCACCACACCGTTTGTTTGGCCTATGGACGTGATATACCGTCGAAACCACTTAGAGACAATCCATTAAATACAAAAAATGACTATGGGATTTATTTGGGGAGCCCCGAGAGAAAATTCTTGTGCAAACTTTACGGAGATGTGGAGAAGATTAAATAAATTTTATTTATCCGGGTATATCCCGAGTCGTCACCCGGATATGATGTAGTGTACATTAAGATGCACAGATGAAAGAGCAAGTGTGGTGGATAAAATTTTTGCTTGAGGTGTAAGTTTAAAGTGTGACAAAAAATTTTCAGTGTATTTCATTCCGTGGTAAGTTCATATTTCACTCAAAGTCTGGTTTAAACGTTTGATGATTCGGCACACGTATGCCGGGTTTCGTTACAATGTCACATCGTCTTGCTAAAAGCCCTATGTGACAGTCGGATGTCAGCCATTTCGGAATTCGGGAGATGATATAGGCGAGAAGGTCGTCGACCTCGGGTGAGTCGATTTTTGCATAGGTGTGAAAGCGTGTTGTAAGAAGTACTGCACTACACAAAAACATGAGCGTCGATCCCTGTAGCTGTTTCTCAATCTGCCAACTCCTTATCACTACTATCACTTTTAGCACCGAATAGTAAAACCCAGAAACAGATTCCACGCAAAAACGGTGTGGAAGTTCGGAGATTATTCGGTTGTTTTTGGCATCTGACCGTTGTTCAAAATTGCGAGGCGTTGCCCTTGGATCTACCGTTTCGGAATTTCCCGTTGCTAATAGCCCGTCATGTTGCTCCAGTACGACGTTAATTCACTACCGTGCTAAAATGAGCTTCTTATGGTATCTACCAACTAGAAATAACTCCCAATTCTCGAGTTTATTTTTGTAGTTGTAACTGCATCGTGCCTATATCTAAGTAATAAATTGCTTTCTAGGTCACATAATTAGGTATGTACGGACCTTCATGGTACTCCATATATATTTTTTCCTTTTTCATGAGGTTTACGGTCTTTTGTGAACATGGGAGTCACGATTCCGGGGTACCCAAGGGAAATCTGCAACTCAAATTTGACGTCAACTAAAAATACCTCCCGATTCTCGAGTTTGTTCTTGTAATTGTAACTGCATCGTGCCTACATCTAAGTAATAAATTGCCTTCAAGGTCACATAATTAGGTATGTACTGACCTTCATGGTACTTAATATATATATTTTTCTTTTTTTCATGAGGTTCACTGTCTTTTGTAAACATGAGAGTCACGTTTCCGGGGTACCCAAGCGAAACTGGAATTCTCTCCGATTCTCGAGTTTGTTTTTGTAACTGTCAACTGCATCGTACTTACATCCAAGAAACAAATTCCCTTCAGGGTTACATCTTTAGGGGTTTCATGGTACTCTAGTGGTTTTTTTTCTTTTTTCTTTGGGTGTACTGTCTTAAGTAAACACAGGTGTAGCCCTCACGGAATACCCAAACGATCTTTTCCTGCTTTTATCCCACTAGTCTGTTCCGTAATACCTCTTTTTGTCCATTCACATTTTGTGCTCGATGTTCTATTTTTTTTGAGCAGTTTGGTTAAATGTGGCTGCTGCTCCATGAAACCTCGAACCAACCAACCAAAACCATGTGACTCAACTTCCTTCTCACGTGACCGCACTATAAATCTAACTTGTACGGAGTCACTATCTGAAAAGACGAGGACCCAAACTGGGCAAGTGCTTAACTGAGCCATCTCGATTGGCCAGGAGGCACTTGTATCTATATTTCTCTTTAAATGACATATTGATTGTGCGTTCCATATCTCACTGTAACCCTCTGAGCAACTTGAATAGCGCACTGTTGTCTTTAGCCCACAGCACATATAATAACTAAATAACCACATCTATTGGTCTAAAGAATTCTTGGAAAGATTCTGTAGGTCAAAACGTCAATAAATGGACAGAAGTCATGCAGGGAAAACTGCAGTTTGTATTATGGAAAAATTTGTGGCTGAACCTTGGAAGTTTAAGGGGAGCACATTAGCAGAAAGTAATGTCAGGTTCTACACTAAGTATGCTAAACTTCATTATTGTTGAGCTGCTTTTTTGATACATCCTGCGGGACTGCGTAAGAAAACGTAACGAAAACTGGCACTTATATCTTTATTCATGGACACAAAACTTTAAATGACAGAATGTTAGTTTTTCAATTTCCTTTTTAAATATACATCTATCTATACTTCTATAATATACAATCATCTATATTTATCACAATTATCTAAATTATCTATATTTACAAACCATCCTATATTTATCTATACTCTACAAATTCCAAATTTAAAAAGAATTCATAAAACAATATTTTTCAATAGAACTTTGAATGTTGTGTCTACTGAAACTCGAGTGTTTAATGGTTCTGCCCCCTTAAAAGTTTGTGCAGGAACTATTGAAAACATTATACAAAAATATTGCTCAGCGTGACCTCTAGAGCCTTACACCCCAACCAATCAAGCAGCAATTTAAGCTAATTTAATTCCATGCTCATTTATTGATCATTACACAATGGGGTAGATCTCAAACCGTACATCAATTTATTTCTTTTTACATAAAATTAGAATTAACCAACAGAAAAATCAAATCCGGTTGTTCCAAACAATGTTATTAAGTGAATTTAACATACGACGTTCACTTCCTAACCATTAAGTGGTTGTATGTGGTTGACAATGCCATCTGACCTAGATTCAAAAATTACGAGGCATTATCCTTGGATCTTTCCTTTCCGTGCTTATCTTGTACCGTCACCAATAAGGCTATGATAGGACGTTAATTACCTACCTACCAACATTTATATTAAAGTCTCCATTAGCCAGTTGTGTTGTTCCAGTCCCATGGTCATTCAACTATCCTAAGTATTAAAATTTAAAAGTACGATTTTGTTTCCTTTCACAAACTCTGAAAACTGTTAATTTAGTTGAATTGATTTAATAGTCGCGTTTTGAAGAAACGACCAGTTTTCAAGCATCAGAAAGAATTTTTTAAAGATGGAACATCAAAGTTGAAATGAGTAAGTGGCAGACAAAAAGAGAATCTGAACGAAATTTGTTGCTTTCTCCTTCGTTTCCGGAACTAAAATATAGACTTTTAAAGTAAATAAATGCAATATGGGTGGAGGCACTTATCACTAAAATTTTTATTCCCATTCCTTTCTCAGTAAGTGGCAACACTAGAGATGTCGTTTGGTGCTCTCTGTTCAGTGAAATGCACAAACAAGTGCCTCCAAGGAGGATTGGGACTCACGAACGGAAGAGGGGGCCATTGAAAATGACTGCTCAACGCGTATTAAAATAGTTCCCCCTTCAGGTTTTACTTCATAACTTCTCTTCCTAGGGAAATGGGTCATTAAGTACCACAGTACTCACCGCACTCTCTATAAAGTACATTTAAATTGTCTATTCGGGGTACACAAAAAAAGTTTAATATTCTTTTCTGCACATAAAATAGCGGACGTATTTCTCCCGTTTCGAATTTCTTTTTATGGCGTTTCCTGCTAAATTGATGTAGAGGTTTATGCGATGATACTTTTCTCGTCATTTTATTTCGGAAAAAGATAGGGAATTGTTAATGATGTAATAACGCAGTTTGAAGTTTCATGCAGATTTACTCCCATTACGCTATTTAGAAATGCATTACCTCGAATGTGGTATGATGTTATGCTACATCAGTCTACTTTTGAAAGATTCTGAGTCAACTTCATCGCGGAGATATTTCTTTGAGAAATTGGGCAGGTTTTATCACCATGAAGGGTTCTTAAGTGTGCTTTCACCCCTTTTGAGTGCCTCGAGCTACGATGTTCATAGTTATATTACTCCCCACTGCACCTTATCGAGGAAATTGACACAACTCAGAACTGTAAATTTTACAGCGGATTTAAAATATAAAAAAAAAACCACATGCATATTTTCTTTTTTATCCCAAATTTGTATAATTCGTTCCTACATTTTTTTGTCAAATGTATCGAAGAACTACTAAACAAGTGTTCGTTGGTTGGCTGTCTTTGAGTTTTATGGAGCACTTACCATATGTGGCCCAGCTGCACCAAACAAAATAGAGACAACTACAGGTAATGGGCAAACACACACAGAGACGGATTACATAGAAAATACAAACTCACAGAACCACGGCGGCCCCGAAGACTTCACATATCGCACTCTTGTAAGAAAAGTGACACAGTTCAAAATTGCAGAATTTAAGAAACATCAACTTAAAGGATACTGTAAATCGTTCGGCAGATCGTAGTGGTCCGAAGACTCGGAACGAGTATCACCGAAACTGCAAGACTGGTAGGTTGGATAAATGTCGATGACACCAGCAGTAGACACCAAGGTGTTGGTCGTCCACGCGTCATCAAAGGACGTTGTAGACGTCCTTTTTCTTGACGCTTGGTAACACTTTTCTTGAATCTTGGTAAAGCAAAATCGGGGCGACACAGTAACTCAGCTGACAGCCCAATGCAATGCAGATCCAAGCGCAAGTGTTTTGTTACACACAGTTCAGCGGACATAGTTGGATGTGGAACTGTGCAGCAGACGTCCCACTCGTGTGCTTCTGTTGACCAAGCGTCATCGTCAACTATGTCTACAGACACCACCATGTCCTAATATCTCGACTTTGCGTGACCGCTGCTTTGACATTTGGTACAACCTGTCTCCAGTCATGTATCAAGAACCTGTGGCATCTATGCCCAGGCGAGTTGCAGCTGTTTTTCAGGTGTAGTATTGAGTAGGTGGTTATAATGTTTTGGCTCTTCAGTGTAATAGTAATATAACACGCTGGGGCACCTCATACATATCTTTCACTGACATGACATTAAAATTTTTGTTTTTTAACGTGTGTCACTTTTTTTGCCGGGTTGCGATATGTGATGTACAGTTGAAGAGAAAAAAACAAACCACCCCTCTTCATTCGAACAATTTTAATAGTAGCGAAAATTCAAAGATAGCGTTTGACAGGAACATAACGTCTTCTATTAATTCAAATTCATAAAATTTAAACTAGGGGACGTCTTTATTTTAAATTGAGCACGAGCTTCATAATTTCCAACCGAAACCACCTATTTTGACATACAGTTCCGAATCTATATCAAAATGTAGCTTCAAGTACCAAATTTTATGTCATTAGGTCTTGCCGTTTCGAAGTTATTACGACAGAAAGATTGGAGCTTTAATGTTAAATTAATTTCTTAAACCTGTGAATTTCTTCCTAAATAATATTTATATAGCTCTGATATTTTGTACTATGTTACTGATTCTCAAATCGTTTGCACTTGCATAATCTATATAAATAAGAATAGAGTGTTTGTTTATGCATTAAAAATTTTCGACTAATTTCAAGGTTTCTATCCATTTTGGACCCTTCTGATGCCAAATCTGCCTCTTGCGCGTTTGGTGTCTGTCTGTCCATCAGTCTGTCTGAATGTATGTATCGTATGTGCCCTATACACGTCCACGCGGTTTAATATATATTCATGGAAATTTGCATACAGTACTTATCTTCATTTAGTAAGTAAACTTGGTTGCGAAAGTCTGTCTGTCCGTCTTTCTGTTCTATGTTCGATTTTGTGTTTGTGTATTTGTGTAGGCATCACATGAATTTTATTCCAGATATTGGATTGCAATATGTTTTATTGTATACAATATCTATTAGTTTAGTGAATGCAATATTAAACATTTTCTAATTGTTATATTTAGATGAGTTTCATGTTAAAACACCCGAGTAAGTATACTTAAATCAACCATAATTTGGTAGTTTTGGAAAATTGGAATGTATATTAAGTATTACGATTACTTTGATATGCTTTACCAGTACTGGTGAAAAAACAATTATTTTTCAAAAAATTATTATTTTTCTTTTATGTAATTTCAGCTCTGACACATCATTTGTTTCGAGTCTTAATTTAGTTACGATTTCCGAACATCTGGGACAGACGATATTTTTCAACGAACGGGAATAAAACGGAAACTACTGTTTCTTTCGCTTTGAATTGATTTCGCATTTTTAAATTTTGTGCACTTTTTAGTGGTAAGTTGTGGCAACTGCGAGATCAAGAGATAAAAAGGAATCACAAATTAATATCTTTAGTACTTTTTCCCGACATATTTTATTTTGTTTTATTTCGCTGTTTTCTTTAGTTTTCTGTTTTAAATATTTCTTATTCTAATAATTTGCATTTCGTTTTCATCACACGCAACACCACCACAAAGTATTCGACTTAAAGTGACAGGAAAGTCCGAATAAAGCAAATTTTAAGTGTAATTATGCAATTATTGAATGAATAATAATGTTTAAAAAATCCGAAGTAGAACTTTTCAAACATTAAAAAATCCTTTGTCATAATGGCAGGAGAAAATTGCGAAATTCCACAATGTCACATGCCGGATGCAAGAGTGCCGCATGTAAAAAAATATTGTTTTGTTGACTATCAGTGCGAGAGCACTCGCCGTAAATCGTCGTTTTTGTTAATTGATTTGAACATGAAAAAAACTTAAACGTAAATCCAAATTTCCCTCAAAATCGTATTTTGTAGTAGTAACCTTAGTGTCACCTTTCGTCATGTTGTAGTTTTGTCATACAGCAAGGGTGCGATGTATGTGAAATGTATTACATGGATATACATGTGTAGTATTTGTGTCCAAAGTAAGTGGTAGGAATTGTAAAGATATAAGGCGAAAAAGGTATTGAAATATTATTTTATTATACGAAAAGCGTAAGTCATAAATTTTGATCATCTCTTCAATCAAGAAAAACCATTTCAAACCGAGTAAGGTCGGGTATTTTGCTAGTAAATATAATAATTCTCGGATTGCTGAAAAATACGTTTGAAATAGTGTTCAAATTTGAAATTCGGGTAGGGATAACTACAATTAATCTCGATCTACGTATATCGTATTTCTATCTCCTGAAATTGAAACAACTCTAACATTGAATATTTCGGGATATATCAGAGTTGAGTCATGAAATTTTATATTTAGACTAATTCAACTATACAGAATCCAATTATGGCATCAAAACATGATGTTTCCCATTAGAAATTTTTGTTGTTTGTGCAAAATTTGATATAAAGACGTCCCCTTATGCAACATTATTGGATTTGAATTTGTAGAGGACGTAGATCCCTCTTTAATGATACCTTTGAATTTGAACTGGTATGAATAGTGCTCGAAATAAAGAAGGTGGTTTAGGTTTTTTTTCCGCGACTGTACGTCTGGAGGTAATGGTAATTTTAGTTAACGTCGTACTAGAGCAACACAACGGGCTATTGGATCAGTCCCATGAGGGAAAGATCCGAGGACAACACCTCGTAATTTTGAACCACTGTCAGATGACGAAGCAACACCTGAGCTGGCACCCCACTCTCCAAACTTCCACGCCAACCCAACGTGAGGACTTACGGCCACGACATATTTAAGGTGCACCAGCCACCTCTACACCATACGCTTACAAACATCCATGCCCGTACCCGGATTCGAACCAGGAACCTTCCGATCTAGAGGCTAACACCTTAACCACTATACCGGTTGGTCGGCTGTACGTCTGGAGGACTCTTTATTATAATATCATTGATCAGAAAGGTCACAAATTACTAATTTTTATAGCCACTTTGGAGGTGATATATGCCGATATACTCAGTCAAATAGAGTCCTTATTCTATCCAAATATGTTTGCTATAATTCCTCATTTAGATCCCTCATATCCCGTGGGTGATGCCATTTACAGCAGAAAGTATCCCAGACATACTTAATCGGAGTCATAAGGAGGGTCACAATATCACGTCTTATTTACGTAAGCATCAGATTCGAAAGATGAAAAAAACCCTCAAGCATATTTTCTTTTCTATCTGAAATTTGTATAACTTGTCCCTACATTCTTTGCCAAAAGTATCGAATCAGAAAATTCTATAAAATAGACTCGAATGCAAAATCGCTTCTGAACAAAGTCAATGTGCCTGAGAGTCGAAAACCGGCTGAGAATGACGACATATCATATTTAGCGACGAAACCACCTCCTTTCTTGGTATGAATGACAACCTCATTGCGTGTGACTGAGTCCCTACCATCGCTACCATTCTAACTTCGCTATCGAGCAGCACATCGTCATAACTCTTAAGGCTGCTACACACTAGGCTAGTAATTTAGTCGAGTGAGTTAGTAACTAAACGAGTTGGGACAAAACTATTGAGTCGAGTAGTTTAGTAAAACGATTTAGTGGACTCGATCCAGTCAAATGGATAGTAGGCGGTCGAGTATTGCCCCACACCCCACTCCTCTCACCACTATCGGAACACTAGACAGGTGTGAACACATCTGCTTAGTATAGTTCATAAGTTATTCGTTTTCATTTCTCGAGGTCTCTCTCTTGTGTGTGTTTTTTGTTAAATATGCTTAGTACATATGAGTTTTAAATTTTTGCAACAGTTCGTTGATCGTCTTGTCTCGCGGATCGTTTCTATAGCTGTAATTTAAATCCTTTATTTTTCTTTAGTCAATAAATCGTTTCTGTTTGAATGTTTAAGGGGGTCCGGGACACATCAGAAAAAAATTTTTATTAATTAATTTAGAACTTTTTATTTTTGTTGTACTGATAATCCATCTAACTAATAAACAAAATCACAACACAAAAGTTTTCCAACATTTTTTTTTTTAATTTAAAATTAAAAAAATTTTTTAAAAAGAGGGGTTATTTTAAATTGCTAAAACTTAAAATATTTTTGATTAATTTTCAAAATTCTTGCAGTAAATTATTCACAAATTTATAAACTTTAATTCTGATTCAGCAAATTTCAAAATATTAATTCAATAAAAAATTAAAAATATTTGAAAGAAAACTTCTAAAAATTTTAAGGTACTTTATTTTTAAAAAGTTATATTTTTAAAAGTAAATATTTGTTTTAAATTTGCTGAATCAAAATTAAAGTATAATGTTTGAAAAAGATATATTCCAAATTTCAACCCTTAAACTTTATCGGTTTTCGACTTATAGCAATTTGAATACAGGAAATCTTGAAAAAATGTATCATGGAGAAAAACGCATTTAAAGTTTTAAAGACAGATGTTATTGTCATGACAACAAGTGTCAAGAGTGTTAGATTTTCAAAACAACGCACCACAAAAATTATTATATCTCTAGTTCTAATTAAGATAGAAACATGATTCAGGCGTCATTTTAAGCAGAAAAACAAAGAGAATTTCTTAAAATAATAAAATAAAAATTTCGAAAATTTGACGATTTTTGTGCCCCGGACCCCCTTAACGTTTTTTATTCTCTTAAAATAACATTTTTATCGGCACCATGATTCGTTGGAGTGATGATACTACGGTCAAATTTGTTACTGCTTATATGGAACAGGAGTGAGTACGTATGGAATGTGAAGTCTTTTCCCTGAACAAAAATAAAGCATCCAAGGCAGTTGCAATCGATGAATTAGAAAATGCGATGGGAATACCGGAATTTCACAAGAAAGAAATCAAACGAAAAAAATTAAAAACACCAGAAAAGTGTTTTATATTTATTTTTAAAATAGCAGAATTAATTAACCAGCGTTGCTCGGGTGGAAATAATTAAATGCTGATTGAAAAGTGATATGACTAATTACTTCTCTTCCGTAAAAGAATGCTAGCTTCATTTAAGTCATATATGGGCAACCCCCAGCCCGCGGGCTGGCCCGCCCCGGCTTTTGATCCGGCCCGCGAAACATATTAAAATCGCGCTGAAAAAAAAGTAAATACTGTCGGTTTTCACCAACAAGAGAGTGAGAGGGGGGAACAAAAGCCTGAACTACTAGGGTTAGTCTTTCTCAACCTTTTTTAGCTGACGGCACACTAAAAATATCTTGAATTATTTGCGGCACACCTGAATATAAAAATGTAAAAATAGCTATTTCCAATATTACCTTATAATAGTTATTATTGCTAATAAAATTAGTATTGGATATATGAGATGGCTGAGCCTGCTTTCTTGAACAAATTAAATCAAAACGAGGTTTCAAAGTCGCCGGACAAGTTATCGGCGACACATCTCGCCACTCAATTCCACTGATAATCGGGAATAATAATTATAAATTTCGTTATTGATTGTATCCGAGAAACGGCCTTGCACTTCTTGATTCCATTCCTTACTAGCGGGTGTGATTGTTAAAACAACACTGATGCAAATCATCAATACTCGGAATTCTGGCCTCTAAAAGGGACTACTGGAGAAGATATTTTTCATGAGGTTAAAAGTGCTATTGAACAGTATGGTTTGCACCTTTGAACAGATGATGCACCTTCTATGGTCGGTTCACGAAAAGGTTTCATCGGAATTTTGAAAGAAAAAGCAATTGACTTGAATGTGAAAAAAGACAATTTAATAATCCTACATTGAATTATCCACCAACAAAACTTGTGTTCTAAGTCCATCCTATTGCAAAACGTTATGGATGTAGTAATAAAGACAATCAATATTATTCGATCCCACGCGCTTAACCATCGCCAGTTCAAAGAATTTTTGAATAACCTTTCTTCAGAACATGGTGATGTGACATATTTTTCCAAAGTAAGGTGGTTAAGCAAAGGCAAAATACTAAATAGATTTTACGATCTTAGACAGGAAATAGACGATTTTAAAGAAATCAAGGAAAAATCATTGCCTGAAGTCAGTGATCAGAAATGGTTATGTTATTTAGCATTTCTAGTTGACATCACGAGTTGAATTCGAAGCTTCAAAAGCAAGGTCAGTTGGTAAACGAATTGTATAGACATCTGAAAGCGTTCCAAAACAAAATACGCTTGTGGGAAACAGAAATGCGATCTGGAAGCTGCTATCCTTTTTCAACACTATTTAGTCGTGAAAATATTGATTACACTCAATATGCTGATGAACTAAAATCACTGTCGGAGCAATTTTTTAATAGATTTTCCGACTTTGAAAACATGGATAGCTGCTTTAACGTTTTTGCTACGATAAAAAGTGAAGCAGAGAAGGCTCTTACGCACCTACAAATGGATTGATCGAGCTTTAGGAAGACATACATTTGATGTCAAAATTTGAAGACGTAGAGCTAAGGGATTTCTACAGAACATACCTTGTCAAAGAAAGTACCCACAGCTGAGAGCATTTGTAAGAAAAATGATTGGCGCATTTGGAAGCACTTATAAATGTGAACAGTTCTTTTCCATGATGAAAACTAATAAATCGAAGTATCGAACCAGGCTTAAAGATGAAAATTTGGAAAACACTCTGTGCCTGTGTATTAGTGGGTTTGATCCCAACATTGATTATCTTGTTTCTCAAGCTCCAACTTCTCATTAATTTCTGGCGATTGTAAGTACATACTTAATCAATATGATATTATTCTGTTCATATAACTTTACCATTCTTCTTTATAAATATGTAAAGTTAAATAAACCTTATCATTATTACTTTTTCACAACATTATCTACGGCCCGCGACTTAGTTAATAACCTTAAGTTTCGTCCGCAACTTTCCAAAGGTTGCCCATACCTGATTTAAGTGTACGGAAAATAATTTTTAATAATATATATATATACTCTATTTCATATCATATTTTTCATCGAGATTCAGCTTCGCTCTCCGCATCATCTTTAGCAGTCGACACTCGAACACCAACTAAACCGTGTGTGAACAACCACTTCCCCACTTGCCGTTATCTCGTTTAGTAGAGCTAGTAAATCCCTCTCTACTCAACTAAATTACTGGCCTAGTGTGTAGCAGCCTTTAGGCACAGTGCACACATCCGGTTTTTCATCGTGCGGCACCGTTGCCGCAACGCAAGTACGGTCTGAGTTACATTAGATCCAAAGGAGTAGTGCGCACTAGGGATACGACATCGACAACAAAACATCGATGTTCAAAATTAAAACATCGATGTTGATAATACATCGCCCCAAAAACATCGATGTTCTTAAAATTCAATGAATTTAAACTTTTTTCCCCCATTTCTTAAAACTGGTTTAGCAACTAGTGATGCTACATCGACAGCAAAACATAGATGTTCAAAATTAAAATATCGATGTTGATAATACATCGCATACCCCAAAACCATTGATGTTTTTAAAATTCAGTGTATTTAAACTTTTTCCCCATTTCTTAAAACTGGTTTAGCAACTAGTGATGCCACATCGACAGCAAAACATAGATGTTCAAAATTAAAATATCGATGTTGAAAATACATCGCATACCCCAAAACCATCGATGTTTTTAAAATTCAGTGTATTTAAACTTTTTTTCCCATTTCTTAAAACTGGTTTAGCAACTAGTGATGCGACATCGGCTCCAATACATCGATAAAAAACATCAATGTTTTGGAAACATCGACATCGATGTCGCATCCCTACTTTTCAGAACCTTCACCCTTGGCCACTTTGGTCTAAAAGTATGTTCAATTTGCTGATTATAAAAATTATGCTATTAGGTTATTTATTAAATTTTTATAAATGTACTTTTTTTTATTTAAAAATAAAACATCGACAACGTAAAAACATCGACAAGTATAAACATCGATGTTACAAAAACATCGACTCCAATACATCGATGTTAAATCCATCGAGGATTTTTTTTAAAAACATCGACATCGATGTCGCATCCCTAGTGCAGTGCACACATGTCTTCGACGCGTTGTGGCGACGCACGTCCAACTTGCTTGCAATTTGTACCGCAGTTCCCCATGGTGCCGCATCTCACCGCACACGCTTCTGCGTTCTCAAGTATCTTGTTTTCATAAATAAATGGAATACAAATAATAATTAATTAGTGGTTGTATCCAGTAACGTCTATTTTTTTTGTTTCAATATATACTTTTTTTTACACCAACAAGTGAAATAAACACGTTTTATTCGATTCTTTGCAAATGGCGCGAAATGAGTACTTGCGTCATTTCACGCATAGTACATCTGTGCGTGAAACTACATTCTGTGTGCATAGTTGCACACAGAACCGTGACCGCATGTAGAACCGGCGCCGCACGTTGAAAATTAGGATGTGTGCACCGGGCCTCCGTATAATAATTCGGGGAACAATCACGTCCGTCAATTAGTACCTGGTACGAGATAGTTTTGGAGCTTGCAGATACATCCGATACATCTTATAACCTGTTTTACCATTCGTACCACGAGTCCAAGGGGTTATTTTCAGCACAAGACAACGCACAACAAAACGCCCATTGAGCATGTTTGTAATATGCTATGCAGTCACTTCTGGAATATAAGGTACCTGAAACAGCAAGTATGGAATTCTTGGCATGATATGACTCAGAATAGAATTAGGACTCCATTTGATATAGACACTCGGTACATCGACTTACAACGTCACCAGAGTGAGCTCTGCAACTTACTAATTTATGCACTTTCTGAGGCAATTCTACGATAATAAAGAATTCTCTACATTTAATACAATGATCATTTCCTTATATCTTCGTGTACATAGCGCATGCTAAGTCATCGTTGTGTCTATCTTTTTAGGCATCGAGTGTATCATTATAAGAAATATATTGACTTTATTTACGTTTTTTTTAAACGTAAATACGTCTTTAAAGTTGGAATATTTCTCAGGTTATGTATGAATAGTCAAGTATTACACAAAGGCATTTCATGTTTTTAATCTTATGATTTCAGAATAAGAAATATCCGGGAGATAAATATAGCATCGTGTAGATAAAGGACGTCCGTACCTGATATGGCCTTCAAACCGAATGCGCAGGCGATCTGAACCCAGGGATTATGGTTTAAAAGTGTCGAAATTCTATGGTGCTGGGCGAACTTTGGGCCAGTGTAACTTTGTATTAAGGTGGAGGGATGACGGCGTAAGTAGTGTGATTCGAAAGCAACTGAAATAAGCTATAAATTAAGGGGGTCCAGCACTTCCATAGGCACCCATGTTAAATTCACAAACTTTGGGGACATCTAATTTATTTATAAATTACTGTCATGATCTGAAATTTTTACAGTGTAATATTTGAATACTTTTCAAGACTTAACCACGGGGTTTTTAATTTTTTTGTATTCACAAAATTATAAACTTAAAAAAAAAAGACTAAAAAAAAATTGAAATTCTTTAGACAAAATATTTTTTTAAGTATGCATTTTATATCTTATTCCTTGGGTTAAAGTGTTTAAAAGTGCTTCATAAACTAAAAAAAAAACAATCATAAAAAGTTTTAAGAATGTATCTCAAGTAGTTTTTGAGTAATGTGCCCCCAAACATGAAAAAAAGTATGTTCTGAGACGTACATCGCGGTAATACTGCCATCTACTTAAAAAAAATATTTAAAAATACTTCCTATCAACGGATTTTTACAAATGAGTTATCGTTATAAAGAGGACAATTCAAATATTTATAGACAGCAAAAATCTCAAAAATGATTTTTTTTTCGAATTTTTAGGTGTCGGACCGCTTTAATATTGCCCCCCCCCCAATAACAATTTACCAATACTTTTTATCAAACTGCCCTTTAATCGTTTAAACTGAAAATTAATTGTTGAGTAATCTCAATAAACAAGTTCAAACTTCCTCCGTCTACTTCATTCATTCCAAAATCCTATATCTGTCCCCAACATTCCCGTCAAAACTATGGTCTGTGTCCTCGATACAATCCAATAATCTTTCTCTGTTTAATAGAAACTCATGAAACTGATCCAGTAAGATTTACAAATTCCAGTAACGAATTACTCGCTATTCTTTCGGTTTGTAAACACAATCGTGAAGGAATTCGAAAGAAATACTTTGAATTTGACAGATTTAACAATAGAAATCCCATAAACGCTGAAATAGAATCAAACGTATTGCACTGCCTATCCCAAGCCACAAATCCGATCATCCTCAAAAAATATCAAACCAAGAGCAGTTCGTTTGAAGGGGAAAAAAGGATAGGAAAGATTATAAAGATTGACGATATTTATGATCGCTGGCCCATACTCAATAAAGCTTGACTCAGATCAAGTGCCTTGGTAGGATCACTATTCGGATTGACGGTGATGGTACTTAGTCTCCTATTTTTAGTTTTCTTATTCTTTGCCGAGTAGTTTAAAACAGCTTTTTCAAAGTTATTTTAATGGTTACCTCAAGGATCGTGAGTAGCGTCTCTAGGATAAGGTCATTTTTGGCTCTTTTATAAGTAGAAGGTAATTATTTTTGCTTTGCAGTGACATTATAGTTTTCACGGAATTTTAAAAACAATATTTCAGTGTGAGGTTTTGTGGCATTTTTTTCACAATGGGTTATTGAAAATATCTGTAGTTGTATCTTAATGTGTCGTTATTTTTTGTAACTTTATTGGAAATGACCACGTTTTCTGTTCGAGAAAGCTCCTCATACCATTATTAGTAAATAACCCTAGTATCCCAGTTCGTAGAGTATTAGCAGCCGGAGAAATTACAAATTCTAAAATCGAACCAACCACTGAGCGTTGTGTCATGGGGGAGGGGATACAGGTACAATCTGTCTTGACCCCAAATGTCCTCACTTTGGATTGATGTTGAAGTTTGGAGAGTATCGTGCCAGCACTGGCTTAGTCCTCGTTATCCGATCTTCGTTCAAAATTACAAGGAGCTGTCATCGAATTTGTTCCGTCGGCAATGATATCAGACAGTGGCATGTATGGCTACATGGAGCTTGCTGTTGAAATTTCGAGTAGGGAAGGACGTCTTACGCCGCAGAACGTTCTTGACTGATCAACAGCGTCTTCTATCACCTAAACATGGCATTTTAGGTCACATATTCGTTAACATAATGTTTATTTGGGTTCCCCTACTACCATTACAATTTGGCCAGATCTTTATTATTATTCAATTTGGCCAGATCTTTATTATTGTTCAATTTGGCCAGATCTTTATTATTATTCAATTTGGCCAGATCTTTATTATTGTTCAATTTGGCCAGATCTTTATTATATAATCTATAACAATAAAAATCGACCGACCAAGAAGGAGTCGTCCGATTTCGATAACAATTGGTGGAAGTGAAGAACATACATAGAAAAACAAATTATTAATATTTTAAAACAATTGAATGATTTATTTCAGAGTTTTACCATTACCAAAGGAAGTCAATAAAGCGTTGGTCCACCTCTGGCCTGGATGTAAGCTGTTATCCGTCGTGGCATACACTGAAAAAGTTCCCGGATGGTGTCCTGTTGAATTTCTCGCCAAATTGTTCCCAACTGTCTGGCTAAATGGTCAACATTCTGGGATGGTTGCAATCGCCTTCCCCTAATGTCATAATGGTCTCTATGGGAGAGAGATCAGGATACTTAAATGACCAAGGAAGTCTTGGGAAAGCTTGAAGACAATTCATAGCAACATGTGCCATGTGCGGCAGGGCATTATTTTGTTGTAAAGTAAGTCATGGGTGTCGCAAAATGTGGTAGAATGTCATCTATGTACCTCTGTACTGTAAATGTGCCAGAAATGACTACCTACGGGCTACCAAAGGAGATGGCACTCCAGACCGTAACGCCCTGTTTTGGGCATGTGTGGTGTATGATAGTAAGGGCAGGATCCCCACGCTGCCCTGGACACCTCCAGAAAGGTCTGCGTTTGTCGCCAAGACACAGTTGGAAACAGGACTCGTCCGCACCTTTCCAAGTTGATCGTGCCCGACACTACTGTAATTCTGCATTTCCTAGACGCTTCGATTTTTTTTTGTTATACATTGTATTTTCAAAACACCCTATATATTATACTAGGGGGCCAGCCCCCTGCTCGCTAGCGCTCGCCAACCCCCGGAGGATTGCTTTGCAATCCTCACTGGTTCGCTGCGCGAACCTATGGTCGCTTCGCTCGCATCAATGAAGACATGTGTCCTAGCAGAAGAGATTGTTTACAAAATATGATATTCCAAAAAAAAAAAAAAAAACATTTTTTTTTCCAATCTAAATTTGCTGTTTGCAGAAAAGATATATACAGTGCCTCTAAAATCAGAATTCAAACGAAAACTGTGCAAATTTTGACTCGAAATGTGATTGCTGCTTTGGAAATTGAATACCCAGCATGTTGTTTGTGTGTATATTTCCCCAGCACTCGAGCCACTCACTTTTTCATTGAGTTTGTTGTCTAAAGTTGAAGTTCAAGCGTATTTTTGAACTACAATTGTTGGCCCTGAAAAGATACCCCGTTTTCTTTGATTTCTATTACAAACTACAACAGCTCAACTAAAATTAATTTTTTTCAATAAAATTTCATCCGATTACGCTATGAATTCAATAGAGGCGCGAGACCTCGTGATGGTAAACAAACAATCGCACAATGTTGCCAAAACGCAATAACAAATAACGTCTTTTTTGCGAGCCACGTAAGAGAATTATATATATAGATAAGTTAAATTTTGTATCACTTCAAATAATTTAAAGTTCTTTACCTTTTAATCCCTTTTAAAAGATTGTTGGCTTCACTATACGTGAACTACTTTCCTCAACCCTAACGAACCAATGATATCTGAACGAAGAGATTAGATCACATAGGAAACTCCTTTCAACATAGACTGAAAATTTCCAAGAGACCAAAGATTATTAATGTGTAAAAATAATTCCGATGAAAAGTGATATAAAAATGCACTTACATTTTCTCGTTGATTATCGTTATCCCTAATGAAAAAATAAATATGTTTTGCTGTTAGTCCTAACTGGCTTATCGCTGCCACTAGAAACAATCGAACGACACAAGACTAATTCTTTGAGATGATACAAATCCCGTAAGAAAAAATAAAATTGTGGAGTTGTTTCTTACTAAATGATTTCAGATGGAAAAATGTTTCCGGGAAATATATATTCTCATTTGTATGAAATATTATTTCCAGGAATTTTATAATTCCAACATGTTTACAATTACGGAAATATTACATTTCCGTAATTCGCTTTTAATTTATCTCAGCATCTCTAAATGTGAGTTTGAAGAAAGAAAAGAGTAAAGCAAAGCGATTTCGCTCTCCAAACGTTCCATTGTGAAATATCATTAAAACTGTTTGTTTAAAAAAGTGCATTCATGATTTATGAATGGTGAAATCCTTTTTAGAAGTGCGCATCTAAGTTAGAATAATGTTGTGACATTCGTTACACTACCGCTCAGAAAAAGCAACAATAAGATAATATATCTATAGCATAAATGCAATGAAATGTTTTCATAGAAATGTAAGTCAAGGATCAAACTTAAATCAGTTAAGTTGTGTTCTGTAGTTTTTGTAGGAATACGGCTTTTCAATTATAAGCCTCGATTGCCCCAATTGGAAGAGTACTGAAGTAACCGGAGGGTTGCAAGTTAGAATCCGATTAAAGATCGTCGTGTACAAAGTTGACTGGTGAACGTTAAATAAGTCGTGTACAAAGTTGACTGGTGAACGTTAAATAAGTCGTGGCCTCAGATGTTCTCACGTAGCCAGGGTGTAGAAGTTTGCAGAGTGGGGTGCTATCTCAGGTGTGGCTTCGTCATCTGACCGTGATTCAAAATTACATGGAGTTGTACTGGGATCTTTCCCTTCGAGTATGATCCCGTACGCATATTACCAACCTTTACTGGAGCAGAAGACATGGTGAAATTTTAAGCCGACTGATTCGTTGGTTTCAAACTGTCGTTTATGACGTCACTATGTGACGCCTTAAATAGTACGTGGTGCCTTCACGGTGGACTCGGTACGAAGTTTCTAGTGAAAGCCGGTAGCAAACAAAAGCAACCTAGATATTAGCCATCCCTTTTTTTGATAGTTGGTAATACTTTAAGAAATACTATTTTTGGGTTATAATTGGGCTTTTGGTATGACTAAGTAATTTTTTGACAAATAATTTGTATTGAAGGATGAATTTAGCTCCTACTGATCACATTTTTAATTACTCCTATGGTTTTATGATGGATGTGATTTAATGACAACTGAAGTAATACTTAGCATAATATTCTTTCGAATTTTTAAATGTTTGCTGAAAAAATCTTCATAATGCTTCATGTCAATCGTAAGTATTATTTTCGCTAAACATCATGAATAAACAAGTTTTTTGTTTATGTTTTCATACAATATTGGAACCTTAATTATCCAATTTAATCAGTAACGCAAGAAAATTCATTGCTATTTGGTAAATATCCGATTAAGAATGAAAATGTTTCAAAGTTCCGAAAATTCACACATCCCATACAACTCCATGCGAAGAAATTCATCGCCTACGCAAGCCAAATTTGGGGATCTATAAACAACACCCTTGAAATCCTCCAATCTACCACCCTCAGAACAATCTCCAAAGCCAGATGGTTTCAGCGAAATACCGAAAAATAAGGCACGATCTTAAAATTAACTTTTTTAAAACCCACATAGCAAAACATCTGGAACATAAATAACGAATCCATACAACAGAACCCCAGTAATAACGGAAAAACTAACGTTTCCGCCTTTTATTCTGTTCAAGGTCCCAAGTATCCTTTTAAGTTCGAAAATGAACTATTTTTAAACTGTGCATGGTAGAATCTATACTGGGATTAAAACTGAATTTAAACACAAAACATTTGCGATCACAATTACGAGTACACGGCACAAACAGAAGCGGCTCAATCCCATGATAGTACTTTACGCAAGTCCAACTTGATTGGCTAGTTTCACGGGCTTGGCTTCACTTGGATATCTCGCCAATCTGATTGTTGCAGTAACCATTTGATTTTGAATATGCGCGTTGTTTCGTAGAAATACAATACATGCACTAGCGCCTCAGCGTACAGCGTAAGTGTCCGACAAGTTGACTCTGATTTGCTCCTCATATATATGTTGTATGGTTGTTGTTAGTATTTCTTGCCAACTCTATTAAGGGTACTTATACTTTAAAGAGCTTCTTTTCGTGAAGCAACGATGGCCTAATGGCTAAAGTCACCCACCTTCAGATTAGCGTCGGCAGCGGGGGATGACTTCCCGAGTTCGAAACCAGCTGGCGGAAAAATTTTTAGATCCTCCAAATTATTTTTAAGAAATTCCAATTTAATTCCTTTTCATTCTAATTTACTTTTCCTAATTTTTAATACCCTTTTCATATTTTTCCAAGCTTCCGTTGATTTTACATAAATAATCTAAGAACCACTCCTGAACTCACTACCAGCTGATACTTTTCCGCCCCTCTGCCGTCCCCTTTGCTTTAGGATGATGGTGTCGTATCCACTGCTGGCTTAGGACCATTCTGATGTAGCAAAAAGCATACATAAAACACAAACTAATAAAATTATTAACTTATATAATAAAAGGATACAATTTTCGGCTCCCACCTCTACCCACCCATAGCCATGGATCTGAAAAGAATAGAAGAAAGCAGAAAGGAAGAGATAAATCGCCAACAACTATAAACCTTGATGCAATACGTATCTAGGTCATGTGATCCGATTAGCCAATCAAGTTGGACTTGCGTAAAGTACTATCATGGGATTGAGGCGCCTGTGCACAAACCGTTGAACTATCGTTTGGTATAATCATCTTTCTTTTTTATTCTGAGTATTCTATTTTCGGTCGAAGCAGTTTCAACTTTTTTTTCGCAAACATTGCAAATAAAGATTGATACTTCTCACATATGCGCAGTGCGCACTATGAGTGCGTGACGTCATAGATCACGGGGTAAGAAACCAACGAATCAGCGAGCTTAAAATTAAAACCAACGAATCAACGGGCTTAAAATCTCCCCATTTCTTCTATTCCAGTAAAGGTTGGTAATATGCAACCCGCACCGTCCCCAATAGTGTTGTGTAGTATCAATGGACGTTAATTCAATTACCTACCAATCTCAATTATTTGCTATCCGACAGTAGTTTTACTATTCATATTCGAAAGTATTCAAATAATATTCGAAAGTATTAAAATTAATATTCGAAAGTATTAAAAAAATTCATTTTCAAAGGTATTAAAATTCATATTCGAAAGTATTAAAATTCATATTCGAAACTGTTAAAATTCATATTCGAAATTACTTTTACTACTCATTGAAAATTGGTATACAGATTCATCTTACATGAAATTTATGTTCTAACCTTAAGAAACACAGAGAGCGTTGAATACAAAAATGTGATACGAGAAATTTGTTGAATAATGATGTAATGTATTCAAAACAAAACTGATGTGCACAAAAATATGGTTATTGTACTTAAGCACATTTTAAATTAACCAGTTAATTTATCCAAATTAATACTTATCACCATTTCTTCCAAATCCATCAAAACACCCGAGGAAATTAACATCAACAGAAAATAAATTATTTTAATCTATTCTCTTGGAAGTTCAGTCCATGCTACAGAAAGAATAAATATTTACTTTTAAAGAACACTTAGGATACTGAACATTTAGGCACACAAATGTGCTTTTTAGACTAATACAATAGTAAAATAACTATGTAATATATCAGTTTTTCATTTAGTCATATTGATCAAAATTAGTACTTACCCTGTGCTTTAAAATTCATCCAATACCATACAAATCCACAAAATAATAACAGAGCCAAGCAGCTGTGAAACTGCAATCAATAGGTTTCTCTTCCAGACAAAAGTCTTCCCGTATATTCCAGGTTCGAATATTGGTTTGTAAGCACATAGAAGTTGGTCATCATCCCTCTTAGGAGTAAAGGCGACTGGCCATTACATATTCTCTCGCAAATAGCCACAACTTCGTCCCTTGTAAGCCGAAGGTCGAAGAGGTCAGTGGTATGACATTCAAAAAGTACGAGGTTCTACAGAAATTTATTCAGATTAAAGTCAGCAAACAGTTTCAAAGTTGAATAACGACAATGTTTATTTTTTACTTTATGATAGAATCAGTAGACAAGAAAATGAATTTACGTCGTATTGGAGCAACACAACTAGATATTGTGTCAATTCTGAAGGGAAAGAAGTGAGGAAAACATCATGTAATATTGAACCATGTTCATATGCTTATGAGAGAGAACTCAAGGTTTGACTAATGGAAAGGCAGCACGTTATTTCAACAGTGTGATCGCATTGTTATCGCCTTGACATTGTTGCTGAATAACACACAGTAACTAAGTGCATTTTATGGCATTGTTGAAATTCATCATTGCTTTAAACATAAAAATAAGCTTTTGTGATAATTTCTAAAAACTCTAAAGATAATATTTTTTACACTACTAGGGGGCTCCGCCCGCTGCTCGCTAACGTTCGCAAACCCTCGGTGATTGCTACGCAATCCCATTTGGTTTGGTTGACAAACTAACACTCCTTTTGCAAGCGTATTGGTGACTGTCAGGTGTTAATGTGTTATGGCTTCGCAAATCAACTCATGAAATAAAGGCTTGTTTGCTGTGCAAGTTCTAATTCTAAGAAATCAGTCACATCACCACCCAATATGACACGAGCATGTCGCCTCATTCCTTCCCTGAAAGATAAGAAAGGACGATTTAAAGTCGGTTCGTTCGTTCGTACGTGAAAGAAGTCCCCTCCGTCTCACCCTTAACTTTGGACATATCGGATTTGCCAATCGAATGGTTAGGGAAATCCTCTATTAGGAAATGAAAGCAGAACAGGTCCCTGACACTCCGCTCGAAAAATCCTCTGACAGCCTTGAAAGGCTAAGTCGGGACATGAACGTGATCGACCCAGCAGGTCGGTGAGCCTTGTAAACCAAGGCAATTTGTCCCGTTGTACAGACAGTGAGGGCGTTGTATGAAACGACGGTAGCAGTACCGTGTTACTGTTGTCCAAGTGTGGACGGTCAATGTTATTCAATTACTTACTAACCACTTATTTAGGAACCATTGACCTGCAACTGTACTTGCAGTTGTATCCATCCAAGCGATGGTTTCACCAATTGTGGCAGACATAAAATACATTTTTGAACGCATCTTCAGCGAGCGCCTTCTCAAACCAATAGCCATCGTTACATTCTTACTAACAGCAAAAAGATACCAACTAATTTGTGCCTCGAGGAGCACGTCATAGAGAGAAGGAGTTACGGCACGCAAGGCACGAGCTTCTCAGTCACAAAGCTGCCCAAGGCAAGGAAGGCCTTGAAAATCTGAAGGTTATGGGAGCAGATCTCGGTAGCCTTTTTAAGGTAAAGGAGGTATCTTCTTAGGTGCTCTGTCAACTTACAGTCGAAGATGTAGTGATGTGTATCACCCACCTCTCAGCACTGACAGAGGCCAGAGACTTGCTTTCCGAAACGACTGAAATATTCCGGAAAGCGACCGTGTCCGGTGAGTAACTGGGAGGCTATGGGGTGGTACACGTGCCTCTTAAGATGTGGAGTGGAGAAGAACGTGTGCGTTGTCTTTCCTACTCTATCTCCGTTCCAGCGTAACTCCCAGGTTTCCATGAGGAGACCAATGATACGACTGCGTATTACAGAGTTAGAGGAACCCACTTCTATAAGTCCCACCTCAATGCCATTTTAGCCGCGTTAAATGCCGCTTCATTTCCCACGAAACCAATATGCGCCTTAATCCAGTGGATTCGCACTCATTGATATTTGATCGCCGTTTTGTACAGTCTTAATTTATTAGACCGTATTGACTTTGCAGTTTAGATCGTTCAAACGACAATTAAAAATTAAAAATCATATAAACGAAACGAAAGAAAACCATTCACTTGCTAGCAGTTCTGAGTGAGATTTATGGCACTAATATTATGGTAACCAATGGGGTCCAATATTTTATATACAGTTCGTTATGTGCAGAGTTGAGTTTTCCATGCCCTTCCACACTAAGTTAATTTTTGAAAGGCATATTTTCCGGTATTTGAATCGAGCACATAATAATTCGTTATTCTTGATTGGAATTTCCGGGCCTCGACGTCACAGCGAGTTTCAACCTGTTGACATTCATAGACTTCCTTGTTATGCCTACTGTGATAAATTTTATATCTGGAATATTTTTATCGAATTTATTTATAACCAATTTTTAAAATAATAATACCATAAAAAAGAGTATGTTTTAATTATTCACGTGGTATTTTAAAACTAGTAGTATCAAGCTATAGATATGAAAATTTTAGTTTGGTATCGGAAATTAAGATTTAAAAATTCCAGACTTTGCAGGACCAACTTTTAATCACATCTAGTTATTTATTAAGCAATTTAAAAAATAATTGTATTATAAGAAAGAGTACATTCTAAAGTTTTACCTGATGTTTTAAAATTTGAAAATGAATAGTATTATGCTAAGATATGGGGGGGGACAGTTTTAACATAAAGTATAGACGCATCGGAAAAAACCTTCTCCATCTTGGTCCCTGTACAATTTTGAACAAACAATGTAAATTTCGTAATTTTCTGTTGCGTATTTTCTGGGGAAACCGTCTGAGAACAGAACGAAATTGGACTTTCCGAACCATGACATCACAGCGAGTTTCAACTGCCCAAAAAACATTAATCGTTGCTATGGCTACTTCGATAAATTTTATATCTGGCAAACCCGTTAGGAATGTAACCACTTCATCTCCGCAAAGAAAGATTTATACGTTTGCGCTAAATTAAATTTTACATTTCATCACATCGCATTTATTAAAAAACCAATTTCAAAATAATTGTACTATAAGAAAGCGTACATTCTACTGTTTCATGTAATATTTTCAAATTTAGATTTTTTGATTTTTGAATTTTCTTATCCACAATTTACTTGAAGACTTTTTTGTATTACAACTATTTATACAAATTTATTATTTACTATGTAAAGTAATATTTAGGTAGGTAGTGAATCGTAATATGGAGCGACACATGTCGCGCTGGAGTAGCACAACGGAGTATTGGCGTACTAGGAGAATAATAACACTCATTTTGAAATTGAGAAAATCTAGTTTAAAATTCAAAATGTGTGCTTATAATTAGTTATTTTTAGCTTCTCTCTCTCTCTCTCTCTCTCTCTCTCTCTTATAAGTTAAAAAGCGTCAAAATAATCCAAATATCTAGAAATCTTAAATTCAATATTTTTGGAATTTTGGAAGTTCAATCTGATCCTCATGTTTTGAAAGACTGAGATTTTGTTAGAAAAATGCTCACAATACTTCCAATAATCCTAAAGCTCGCAAGTAATCATGTAGCTGAGTATCTAAAAAGTTACTTACAAAAAATGTTTTCAGGATTGACTCACATTTCACTCGTTTTCACCAAGCCCAAACAGATCATGTTGTAATGAAGAAATGATAAATTATAAGCAGAAATAATTAAAAATGCGATGCGAGGATTTAAAAAACGTTTATTCGTGAAAGACACAGTGAAAAATAATATAATTACTGTAAAATAAATTAGAATAAACATGACATAGAATAAAATAAATCATTTGAAGTTTGCTGAAATATGATTTTTATGAAGTGTTCCGTAATACCAATCTCGTATCATGCAAATTTTAATAAAAAAGTTTTTTGTTCCCAGATGATATTTTTTAATAAAAATTGTTATTAAAAAAATATTGTCTGGAACCAAAACGTGGCAATATATATTTCATTTCCGATCTGTTACTTATAATCTCCTGTGAATACCTCCTATCTTTTACTGCGAATAATAATACCAATACGAATACTTTTTATCGTATTCTAAGTCTTTCCAAAACATTTTTTATCACAACCAATGTTAATTAATATCTAACTTAATGAAATGGATTTTTTAATATTCACTTGAGACATTTTTAAAGCTGAAGTTGGTAAACAATTTTAGATATGTCTTACGTCCATTTTGTCCACTAACTGTTTTCAACTGATAGAGCACACTTAAAGTGACAGACTAGACTGGAAAACAATCCATCTACAAATATAAAGTACTATGCTATTTTGCAGATATTATGTACATTAACTCTTTCGGGCATCAAGAAATATAAGAGGCAAATAGTTCATAAGTTACACTCTGAAAAAATCTTATTTTAATTACTTTTACAGAAAAGTTAATTTGGATTTCAAGGGCTTTTAGGAACTTTTCTGCCGTGTATTGTCTTGTGTTTGTTTTGCTGTTTTAAATCTTTTCGCTGTCTTCAGAATTGACGTATGAATGAATAAAGAAATAAAAAACTCGGATATTAACTAGGAATGTTACAAGTGTTAGTCGGAAAAAGTTTAGCATATTTAAGATTTTGAACAAATATGAAAAAGGTTCATAAGATTGTAATTACGCAGTCCATAAATAAGAAAATTTTCAGTAACTGTTTAAACGATCAGTTTCGATTTTTGTAATTTGGACGAAACTCTTTTCTTACGCATGGGCATCTTCTACACTGCTTTGAAAATCTTTTGTGTTTACTAATAATCCATAGATAACCTTAAAGCTACTCAAAATGAGTGTTTGTTTTAAAAATCAAAACCCCAATCCAATTCATGAGATATTTGTTCAAGTGAAAAATAGAAACGCAGAGAAAAGGACGGTTTTTAATCAAAGGACTGAAAAAATGTCAGCTAATAAACATTTTCTTATATTTTCAAAGAATGTGTTTCTGATAATTAAATCTGAAGTATTCGCAAACCCAACTTTGTTATACATTGGCTATTTCATAAATACATGCTTGTACTTCAATAAATATTTGAACTAAAAAAATATTTTCTCTTGTTTTATATTAAAGAAAGTGTTGCTAAGAAAGGAATTTTTCCCCCATTCTTCACTACACCCTGTTATCAACACGATCTCAGAAATGATAAGTTTTATTATTTTTTGTGTCATTTTTTTTTCCTTGACGAACACATAAAGCGATACCTCAAAAAATTCGCTGTACTTTAATGAAGTTAATTAAAGTAGGAAACTCCTTTCAAACTTTTTTTCAGAACATCAGAAAAAAATGACACACTTCTGGATACTCTCCTCGTAAAAACGGGCAGAAGCAAATGATATTATTTGTTTTTAGTGCTTTAACGAAATAATAAAAAACCCTGATTTTAAATTGTAATTAAAATTGGGGTCATTTTATAAGCAGTATCTTTTACGCGTTTGTATTTTTCACAAGTAAGAATAATTGCATCATAGTTTAATTTAATAAATTCTGTTATGTTTATTCTTAGATTACAGTTTCATTTTTAGAAAATCATTTAATAGTTAAAGAAGTGACTAATGTTGTTTGTAGTGGTAACATTCTTAGTGGTAAAACCATCAGAACATTCCTACTAAATTTACTATAGTAGTTGACTAAATTGAGTGCAAAACTATTTCATCTATTGTATTGATAATTTATTATACTTGAATGGTGTTACAACTACTATAAATTTACTATAGTAGTTGACTAAATTGAGTGCAAAACTATTTCAGCTATTGTATTGATAATTTATTATACTTGAATGGTGTTTATTTTAGTGACACTTTTTTAAAATGACTATTAAACGACAAATATAAAATTATAAGCATTTCAATTTGAAATGCATTTAACTCTCCAATTTGTTTCGAGGATTCAACAAGATATCTCGTCCATCAAGGGCTGATTTAATTTCCTATTGACGAGATGTCTCAACAGCAATATATAGCCGCTTGTTTTTATGATAACGAGATCAAAGTCTGGTCAGTTTTCTGCTAATAACGAGATATATCGTCTAACAAGATGTGGTCAGTGTTATTCTAATGGTCAGATACCTCGTCCATCAAGATTTAGTCAGTTTTCTTCAAATGTTGAGCTATCTCTTCGTCACAGACACCTTGAGAGTTAAGAATTGTTATTTGTTACCGGACAATTATTGCATAGGTATCTCCCGTATTACTGAACGCACATATGAAATGTTATCTGTATTTTAAGACAACTGCTTCTTTTTTGTTAATACACTCACTCTATAACAAAAATAAAATTGACGCACCAACAAGGTGCAGTATTACAGTAGTACCAGGCTCGATCAATTTAGAACTGCGCTGACTGGGGACGCATAGTCTTTAATGACGCGTCCCGTCTCCAACAGTGTCCTGACGACAACCTCAGATGTATCTGGAGACGTCCATGACAGCGTGGGTATCCTGCCTTTACTATCGCACGCCATACATGCCCACAACTGGGCGTTATGGTCTGAGGTGCCATCTCCTTTGATAACCGGAGCCCTTTGAATGTCATTTCTGGCACACTTACAGCACAGCGGTACATAGACGACATTCTACGACCGGTTGTGTTACCGTTCCTTTTGAGGCATCTCGGACTTACTTTCCAACATGATAAATGCCCTGTCGCACACGGTACGTGTTGCTATGAATTGTTTTCAAGCTTTCCCAACACTTACTTGGACAGCTAGGTCTCCTGATCTCTCTGCCATAGAACACATTTGGAACGTTATGGGAAAGTGACTGCAACCATCCCGGAATGTTGACTATTCAGCCCGACAGTTGGAAACAATTTGGCAAAAAATCTCACAGGACACAATCCGAGAACTTTTTCAGTCTATTCCACGCCGGAAGACAGCTTGCATCAAGGCCAGAGGTGGACCAACATCTTATTGACTTCCTCCTTTGTAACTATCAAACTCTGAAATAAATCATTCAATTCTGATATTTTAATCGTTTGCTCTTCTATGTATGTTCTTCACATCCACTAAATTTTTATCGCAACCGGACAACTCGTTCTTGGTGCGTCGATTTTTTTTGTTATAAAGTGTATAATTACTAACTTTACTACCCGTATTTGCCCAATATTTTTTGCTGCTTAAGCGATTTAAGTCTCGTCTAAACATCCTTTAAACTTATCTTTCCTCAGAAATTTCCTTGCGTCATCGAACAACTTTACGAGTTTAGTCCTCTTCACGTGCTTGTGTACTTTTATATTCCGATATCTCGATTTCTGACAGCTTTTGACGTTTTGTGTTGGCTGGTTTTTCTTGGTTTTTTTTCCTATATTAAATTATTTATCTTCCGTTGTCAGGTAACGACTTATTAATGTGAGATAGCTGCATTCACCTACAAATTCCAGACATAATAAACTGGGAAAATTATATGACGCCAGAGCTCAACGAACGAGTGTTTTTGCTGCTTCCCACAAACATCTATATTTTTTCTTTATACATAATAATATAACTATGTAACTTAGGTCACGAGATGCTATAAATATTTTATCGTTTGTGTATTCTTAGTTTAATTGCCTTTAACGCTAAAGAGACTCGTTAAATTCGTTGGCCCCTCTAGATCATTGACCTCGTAATGAAATAAATGGAGCTTATGGTCAGTCACTGTCGTAAGATCTCACAAGCGTTGGTTACATGGGCATCAAAGGCCCTGTACACACATCCGGTTTTTCAACGTGCGGCACCGAAGCTCAACTATGCAAACATAACCGTGAAATGACGCACAGACTCATTTCGCGTCATTTGCGATAAATATTCTATCGAAGAAAAAGTGTTTATTTCGCTTACATGGTGTAAAAAAAAGTATATTTTGAAACAAAATAGACGTTACTGCATACCACCATTTATTAATTATTATTTATATTCCATTTGTTTATGAAAACAAGGTACTTCAGAACGGAGATTCATGTGCGAGAATTCATGCGGCGCCGTGGGGAACCGCGGTACAAATTGAACGTAAGTTGGACGTGCTATATATATATATATATATATATATATATATATATACAGGGGTTGGACAAAATAATGTGAACACCTGTAAAAAGAGGATTTTCCTTTTGCATGAATTACAGCTTGTATCCGACGTGGAATTGACAAATACAAGTCACGTACAACATACAGAGGGTTCGTTCTCACTCAAATTGCAAAAAAGTCCTCAATTCAGAAAGTTAGGGTAGTTATTTAAAACCGTCGTATTCTTCTGGCTTTTTGCACATATTTTCAATAATAATTAATAAACATGCTATAAAAATTTCAGAGTGCCTAAAGAATATTTTTTTGCGTTCATTATAATACAAGTTCAGCGCAGTCGGGTTGTACTTTAAAACCGTCCAAACAGTCTGGGAGTTTTATTTCTGCATTCTATGAATGCTAAATTAAGAGATTAAAAACATTTCTAAGTGCCTAAAGGATACTTGCTGGGATGAATGTTTTGCAAATATCCTATGCTGCGCAGTAGCGAAATAACCGCAAACGGCGTTCCCGACCCTCGATTCCCTATTCAACTAACATTGAATTTCTATTATTTTACAATTTCATAGTGCCTAAACTACCTTCCCAAAATTCATCATCAGCTCTCCTATTATGTCATTCAGCTTCGATTTTCGACCACTGTGGTGCATTTTAGATGATGTTTTCCCCTGTTTTAAATATGCTGACATTACAGTCGACACCGTACTCCTCCCAACAACTAGAAGGGTGTCCGTTATCGTTACTGAGGCTCCAGCAAGACAGGCCCCAACAATCATACCTCTTTCGAAATCAGAGAGGTCAGCCATTACGCAATTTTAACACAGAAATATATTTCGCATGAGACTTCTATCACTTCTAGTAGCAGACTGATGTGTCTACTTTCTCATCCGCTGGGTGGCACCTTTCACCGCTAGAGAGCAGGAGTATACGAGAGGTTTCTTTCGAGTGCTATCTTTTCACAAGTGTTCATATTATTTTTTCCAACTCCTGTTTATATATATATATATATATATATATATATATATATATATATATATATATATATATATATATATATATATATATATATATATATATATATATATATATATATATATATATATATATATATATATATATATATATATATATATATATACATACATACATACATACATACATACATACATATATATATATATACATATATCCCACCGGGGTATGCTTTACACAAGTCCTTGTATGACGACTAATGGTAATTTTCTTAAACTCGGCTTAGAAAAGACATGTAAGTTCCTTCACCGATTTTGGACGATTTTGCACCCTTTAATTCGGCGATCCAACTCGTTCTAGAGATTCGACATGGTTCAGGTCAAGGCTCTGGGCAGGCCAGTCCATTCAGTTAACCCCATTGTCACCATACCAATCCATCGTGTACCTCGCAACATGACAGCTGGCGTTGTCGTCCTGGAAGTAACATGGGTCCAACGCGTAAACCTGCCACAACGTAGGAAGCACACTGTCATTCAAAATAGCGCAGTAGACCTCGGCGTTGAGTTTACCATGAATTTGGACCAAGTTTCCCAGTCCATACCAAGAGAAACACCCCCAGACAATAATTCCACCTCCGACGAACTATACTGTGGGCACAATGTATTCTGGTAGGAGGCGTTCTCCAATCAGACGCCAGACTCAGACCCTGCTATCCGAATCGTAGAGTGTGAACCTTGATTCGTCGCTCCGAGAACACGTTTCCACTGATCTACGGTCCACTTTCGACGTGCTTTGCGCCACATTAACCGAGCAGCGCGGTTGGACTGTGATCAAAGGCTCATGGGCGGCAGCATGACCATTAAAACTAAGCAGTTGCGCTTCCTTACGGATGGTATTAATCGAAACAATCCCGCATGCCTGTTGAAACTCCTGGAGTGTGTGGGCCATCGGTTGGGTACGGTTCTTCCAAATTTCTCTGGACAGCATCCGTCGGGGTCTCTATCTCCCAGTTTCGTGGGTCAGCCGACTCGGGGCACATTCCGACAATCACCGCTCACCTTCCACTTCTGAATCACATAGGCCACTGTCGATTTTGGGTAATTCAGCTCGTTAGATATGTCCCTTAAGGATCGATCATTTCTGTGATACCCAACGAATACACCTTTCTCGAAATCAAACAACTCTGTACTTCGTGGCATCTTGCATGCGACTAACGCCAATGTTGTTTCCTACACGACATTTAACGGTGGAGGGCGTGACGAATATCAGGACCGCAGATATCGTCATTAGGGATGCGACAGCGATGTATTTAACATCGATGTTTTGGAGTTGATGTTTTTGTAACATCGATGTTTTGGAGTCGATGTTTTTGTAACATCGATGTTTATACTTGTCGATGTTTTCACGCTGTCCATGTTTTATTTTTAAATGAAAAAGGTACCGTTAAAAAAACTTAAAAAATAACCAAGTAGCATAGTTTTCATAATCAGCAAATTAAACATACTTTTAGACCAAAGTGGTCAGGGGGGGGGAAGGGTCTGAAAAGTAGCGATACGACATCCATGTCGATGTTTTCAAAACATTGATGTTTTATAAAAAACATCGATGTCTTGGAGCCGATGTCGCATCACTAGTTGCTAAACCAGTTTTAAGAAATGGGCAAAAAAGTTTAAATACACTGAATTTTAAAAACGTCGATAGTTTTGGGGTGATGTATCATCAACATCGATGTTTTAATTTTGAACATCGATGTTTTGATGTCGATGTCGCATCCCTAATCGTCATTTGCATGGGTGTCCCACTACTTAGTGGTAGATAGTGTATAATTGCATAAGCAAGCCAGTACTTATTCCTACATTAAGATTCGTGCATTCTACAAATACAATACATTACGTTTGTTTTACAGTCTTCAAACCCGATAAGGCTAAACCACTTGAAGCTACAACACTCACATGTTCCGTCTATTTCATGAGCAGGTCAATGTGTATTATGATGTGACGTCACGAGTTACCATACATCGACCTTTTAATGAAACAGATGTGAGTTTTGAGTAGAGTCGCGGGTCTTAAGGTCTCAGAAGTGTTGGTCACATGAATATGTGAATAAATTTCAGCCGATTGGCTATTTAAACGCAAAATGGTGTTTCATTATTGCATTAACTTGTCAATAATTACTCCTACATTATGATTCGTGCTTTCTATGAATATTTGACTTTATCCTGGCAATCTTCAAACGCAATATTGCTAAATAACTTGAATATGCGTTACATTCTCTGTATATTTTATTATTAGAAGATTGATGTTAGCATACATATCTTTAAAATGTTAATTTGGCCCATTTAGAGTTATTTTTAAATTCTAATTCGGTCAATTTCTGTGTCATTTCAGAAGTGCGTGAAAGTTTTCTGTTTTCCGATCTGTTTTTATTTTCCAGCAAAACATATAACGGAATTAGGAAAATTGTTGAATTCTTTGAGAATGGAAACTGATTTTGCTTTTAATGGACTAGCAAACAAAATCAGTTTGTTTTCATTTCCAACGAATTCGACATTTTTCTAATTCCGTTTTATGTTTTACTGGAAAATAAAAACCGATAGGAAAACGAAAACTTTGAAACCCAAAATAAACTTTAAAAGCAACAGAACGGAATATTTTTACATTTCTTAGTTTTTTTTCGCAATTAGAGTGCCATGATTCCGTCTATTTTTTTTTTAATTTAAATATAAGCGAGGGTCCTGTTTGCAACGTTTCTGGAATATAAATCATGTTGAAAACCTGGCGAGTGCATTTATACCATACAAGGATAAAATTATGTTTATCAGAGGGTGGTAAATATATTCTCTCAATCAAGTCTAATCAGGTAATATTCAAAGGAGTTAATACTCATAAATAGTTTTTAGTAAACATGCTTCCGAGAATGTCATAGAAAAAGACAAATACTTAAAGCTAAATTCACACGAAAAAATATACTATATTCAGTGACATTGAATCCATCAAATACATTTTCTAATTTCAATAAATTCTCTAGTTATTACAAAACGTCCTTTCTAGGAACAATGTAATGTGATTTTCAAGATTCGTTGGACGGAATTGCAATCCTAAGGCGTATTGATCTCAACAATGAAACTTATTTATATCACATGGAAAGCAAAAATATTTTTTTTTATGTCTTTTCAATTCTTACATTTTTTAAGCTAGAAAAAAATACTTCTGAAAATGACATGCGACGCACAATGGGAATGCTAGAAAAAAATACTTTCTCTCTCTTCAACAGATCGATAATGGCAGAAATGCAATGAGTCGATGGCTAAAACAAACATGTATTCATCAGAAGACGCCTGGAATTTTTTTTGCACATTCAAATATATTTTCAAGCTTAGTTTCCCCCGATTCAGTAGCCATATTTCTTAGTTCCTCACTTTCCCCCTAGTTCCTTATGGTAAATAACAAATAAACAAAGCCACATTTATTAGTTTCGATCAGAGTTTTTTGAGAGTTTTAGTAGATAAAATATGTCAACAAAGTCATTTCCAATACAAAATGGTAGTGAATCTTTCCTGGATTATTGAAGCTTAGTGTAGTATGGGAGCATGATAGATGAAGAGCAATAATAATTCGTGGCAAACTTGAAGGAAGATACTGTACTTCATCTATATTGCGATATTTAACTGCACAAATGTGCGAGCAAAACACTATAATAGTTAACTATAAACGCTTATTAGTACATTGAGGACAGTTACACGATTAGGACAAGCATTTAAAGTTAAAGAAAACATTAAATAACATCTGAGAGGTACATCTTAGATCGAAACATCTTAACACACCTTATCAGCTATCTAAGGAAGTAACTGCTATATAGAGGGCTCTTTAGGAGGGAACTCCTATTGTGCGCGAGGGTTTTGGGCAGAAACCAATTTCTACAACTGGACCGTCCTGTAATGGTTGCGACCTCGCATGTTGAGAGCTAGCGCTCAAAAAATGACATGACACTCAAGAAAATGTAACAACATAATTACATCTTAAATGAATCAGTAATTAAATAATAAAGATACACTTAAATGCAAAACAACACTTAAATCCAATTTTAAAAACAAATGAAGTAAATATTAGTTATGGATGCATAAAATACAGAAAAGTAAAGCACTTAAAATATAGCACACTGTTAATCAGATAAAACATGGTGAGACATCTGGATAACATCTTACTAAAATCCTGAAAGCACACACACAAAAAAATATACAAGCAGGATCGATCACTCTGGAATGAAAAGTAAAATATAAAAAAAATTGTTGAATTTGAAAAGTACATTAGGGTTGAATCAACAAAACGGGAAATAAAAACTAAACAAAGGAAATAATAAACAGAAACTCAAAACGAGAAGTCATAAAGTAAAAATAATGAAACAAACCTGTATGCTTTAAAGATGGAAAAAAATCATGAGCTTCAATAAAAATAAATATATAAATTAATATTACAACTATGCTCCAAAACTTCCTTTTATAATACTAGGGGGCACCGCCCCCTGCTCGCTTACGCTCGACAACCCCCGGGGATTGCAACGCAATCCCATTTCACTCATCCCACAAACACTCATTTCACGGATACCATTCGGTTTGCTTCGCAAACCAACATTCCTTTAGCAGAGTGAAACTATCTGAATAATTCGTATTATCCTGACTTACTTTCCAGTCCATGACGTCACAGCGAGGGCTTCGCACCCTGATCGCTTACGCTCGCCGACACCCGGAGATTGCTACGCGATCCCATTTGGTTTGCTTCGCAAACCAATACTTCTTTGCAAGTGATTTCACTTTTTTTTTTAACTTTAACACTTAATGCACCCTAAACTAATAGCCGCATCAGTAAAAAATCTTCTGCACCTTGTTCCCTGTACAATTTTAAGCAAACCGTGTTAATCTCCAAACTTTACGATCTGTTCTTTGTACTTTCTCGGTAAATCGTCTGAAAACAGAGGGAAAAAAACGAGCTTTTTTCCTCGCCAAATAAAAAGAAATCGTTTTTATGGCAATTGTTGCTGCGATAAATTTGATATCTGGCAAACCCGATAGTCAAAAATACAACCCTCATATGCGTGCGAAACCACTGGCGGAACCTGCTCCATGAAATAAAAAATACGAAAATTGTATGACCAACTTTTAATTGCATCGATTTTATTTATTAACCAATTTTAAATATAATTGTACCATAAGAAAGAGTGTAATGTAATGTATTCAGTGATGTTCTCAAATTTAAAAAATAATAGTATTTGCTGTAGATATAACGGTTTTAACAAAAAGTAGCGAAAATATCCAAAGAATACGAATTAATTTTGAATGACCAACCTTTGTTCGCATCCAATTTAATTATTAACCGATTTAAAAAATTATAGTAGCGTAAGAAAGAGTACATTCCGAGGTATACTGCAATATTTAAAAAATTAAAAGCTAATTGTAATAAGATATAGATATGGCAGTTTTAATAATAAGTAACAAAAATTTCCCGATTTTTCCCGAATTTCAAAAAAATGTTATAAAGAACCAAATTGAATTTTCAAAAGAACTCGCCGAGCAGCAAAAATTTACGTTGAGAGGTACTCTTTAAATAAAACTCACGACTGAAGACTGAAAATTTGTATGTGTTTTGCTCACTCGCGGAAGAAATTTCGCTTTTTCAATTTTGACACGTCATAAATCCTAAACTAATAGCTGCATCAGAAAAAAATCTTAATAATTGTCCAGGGAATACGATGAAGAACAAACCTTGTGAATTTCGCTTTTTTACGATCAGTACTTTCTCGGGAAACCGTCTAAGAATCGAGCTAAACAACACAGTTTTCAATCCTGCGGCGGCGGTAACTTTTTTTCATATATATTTTAGAGATATGTACAATAAAATAATGAATAAATGAAAAATGCACTAGGTAAAATGATATGACATAAATAAATGTTCCATCTGAAAAAAATTAAGAAAAATGTTTATCGCCGAAATAAAAAGAAGAATTAGTTCAGGTTATTAGTCCATGTCTTCTTAAATTCAGCCATTGTAGAAGTTCGATTACGTCCATCAAAGGTCGAAAGTTTTTCTACGTCGTAGGTATCATTTGGCATAACTTTGGTAACACGGTAAGGTCCGATGAATTTGGGAAATAAATTCATACCAGGAGAGAGCATTCTTTTGATGGCAACTTGATCATCAATTTTATAATTCTGAGGTTTCTTTCGTCTTAAATTGTAGGTGCATAGATTTTCATTTTGAACTTTGCAAATTTATTCTTTCGGAGATTTTCTCGTTGCTGGGTAAATTTGATTTGAATGTGTTCTTGAAAAAGTTGCTGAATGTTCTGATCAGATTTTAACTTCATTGTTATACCAAATAAGAGTTCAAATTGCTTCGTGTTTATACTACGCTGAAACGTGGAATTGATGATCTGTTGAACCTTTGGGACAAATTTATACCACGTATACGGATTATCTTGCGACAGTTTGGAATTAACCGAAATAATTGTTCTGTTCGTTTTTTTAATCTATTCATTCGCTCGTGGAAGTCCTGTAGTAACATGATGCAGTTTAATATTCTCTCCGGAGCAGTATTTGCTGAACTCTTTTTTTATTTAGCAGTATTTGCAGTCTTTTTTTAGCAGTATTTGCTTGAAACAGATGTAAATGCTGTATCACGGTTCGTGATGATTTGAGACGGATTACCAAAAATAGCTTCTTGGAGTTCTAACTTCGTTACAACTTTACTAGATGTTGTAGATTTTGTCGGATAAAACCATACAAACGTAGTGAAGGAATCGGTAACTGCAAGGATATGTTCGTAATTTTTATTGGAACTGGGTAAGACTTCGAGATTATCTTTATAAGTGGGAATATGAGTATCTTCCTTCGGCAAAGGATGCAGGACACTTTCTTGTTTACCAGTCTTGCGGTTAGCTAATATGCATGTAACACAATTTTTAATGTATTGTTCCACTTTCTTAGTAAGTTAAAGAATGAAAAACCGAGATTTAATATGCTCTTCTGTTTGTTTCACAGCAAAATGTCCTTTGTCATGAGCATTCTTAATTATTTCTGTCTGCATAGAAGACGGAATAACAAGTACATTTGCACTATTAATGAATTTGTAAATGATGTCATGTTGAACAACATAGTCTTCATATGATTGGTTTTTTAGATTTCTATTTTGCACGTTCAGAATCTTCGTCTTGTGCACGTTGTATTTGAAGAATGAGGGGATCAGGTGATGTTAAGGTGGACCACTTGAACACGGCTGAGGGTGTCTACATGTGACATTCGAGAGCCACATCTATGTTCGATTTGATAATCATAGTCCTCTAGCATTAAAGCCCATCTGGCGACTCTGGTACTGAGTTCTCGTTTAGTCTTAGTTTTCTTAAAAGCATCACAATCAGTAATAATTTTGAAGGGAAAACCAAGAACATATACACGGAATTTTTTTAGAGCTTCGACGACAGCGAGTACTTTGAGCTCATAACTGGAGTATGGCATACGTAAAAATTGATATTGGCCGCTATTAGTGACAAACGCTGTATAGGGATGACTTTTTTCGCCAACGGACACACGAAAAAAGCCGTTTTTAAATCACTGGTACTGAAAACACTAGCATCTTGCAATTTATATAAAATATCGTCTATGTTGGGAATTGGGTAATGATTTTGTTCTATAATCCGGTTTAAGGGTCTGTAGTCAATACAAACTCTATGATCACCATTTTTCTTTTTCACCACAACCACAGTACTGGCATTCTCTGAAGAGCAGGGTTCTATGATTTTGTTTGTGAGCCATTCGTTAACATGTTTCTCTTGTATGGCATGTTCTGAAAATGGTAAATGACGGAGAGTACGAAAGAGAGGTCTCAGGTATTTAAGGGTAATGGACATCTCAATGTTGGTAATTTACGTTTTCTTAGGTGTATACTGAAGGATTAAATTCTCAACTTGTGACTTAATGTCGAGGGTAACAACTGGTGCCATGTCATACACTGGCGAGTCATCAGTAATAGCTTGCACAAATGGTTCGTCAGGAGAATTATCGATGGGAAATTTCGTGAAATGTATACCTGTTGGAGCTATGGTTAGTTGAGCATGGTTAATTAAGTCGCATCCAATAATTAAAGCAAAATACATGTAGTTATTAAGAACCACACGAACAGCAGTTTTGAAGGCATGATGATCGATTTCAACATTACTGCGAAATGGTCCAAAGACAGGTATTCGGGAAAATCCAAATCCAGTGAGAAAGCCATCGACAGCAACACGTTTTGGGCTACCAATCTTTCGCAATTCGTCCTCTCTTAGAAGAGTTACTTGCGAGTCTGTGTCTACAAGTCCTATGAACTGTGTCCCTAAAATTTTCGCGGATTTAGTAGTGGTCCGAGGCCGATGGTTGTTGATGAACTCCGTCGTGAAAGTTCAGTAAAAGACTCAAAAGACACAGAGTCAAAATTCCATATTTGGAGTATATTTTACTAAATTTAATCGGTCACCACGTAAGTTACATGTAGTATAAAGTAGCAATTACATTTGGATAGGCATTGAAAAGTGTAACTTTCCTCCCACCGGCTGTATATAATCTTTACTTGACCTCCTCTTCTAAAGATGGATTTTATCTTTTAGTTGTATCGGTAACTATTTATTGCTCTGACTTTTTTAATTGGCTTTTGCCGCACTTCCTCGCTTGAAATCTTGTGGACGTTTCTTTTAATTGAAAAAGCTTTGTTCTTAGGTTGCCAGCTTGGCGTTTTCTATGTAGGGTTGCCAACTTGGCGTTTCACTTCTTGTAAGATGCGAGATGGCGAACCTTACAGATTTACACAAGGTTTGATAGGACTGAACCTGAGCGACATTATTTGCATCATTGCCAGTGAGTTTAATTCTCGAATTGTTTGGGCAATCCTAACTTTTGTGATCATATTTGCAGCAAACAAAGCAACGGTGTCCCTTTCCTTGATGTTCACAGTTGCGGGAAATAGGATTTTTACCACCACATAAGTAGCACCTTAGATTACTCTGATTCATTTGTTTTGGTTGAGTGATTCCTTCGTGATAATTTTGTGAAGAGTCCACACAATAATTTGACTGTCATCTTGACGTTACTGTATGTTCTCTAAAGTTCTCTGAAATCATGAAAGATAAACGTTCGTAAGAGCAAAATGTGTCGAAATTTTCAAATCTTTCCTTTGTGTCAGCAATTGTTCTACATCTATACAGTACTGTTTTATTGCCTCGCTGTTCAGGAATACCATTGATGTAGTATACTCGACCCCCCCCCCCCATCCACTTAGCTACCTGAACATTGGTGACACTCGTGGCGATGCCAGCGCCACGGCGTACATAACACGGACGAAGGCGCAATCGGAGGAGTGAAGTCACCAGTTGCTAAGCGCTCATCGACACGTTCGTTTGGAGGTGTCTTCAGTTAGGCTTAACATCCTAAAGCTGTATACTCAACCGTAAAATATGTCTTTGCATTGAAACGGAGTTATTCTTTAGTCTTCATCCATCAACACCCCTAGACTTACCCAACCAGAACATTGATGATATAATCACAGAGGGCAGATTCCTCGATATTACACTTAGAAGCGATTTCACGCATCGCAATTAAATATACAAGCCATCTTAAGTAGTGATGGGGAAAATGACTCTTTTCAGGGATCGGATCGGAACCGCTCACTCACTAAAAAGAGCTAGCTCTTTTTGATGACTCACCGCTCCTTTGAGATATATAATAATGTATATTATATATCTCAATATATGTATATAACATATCGAAATGTATACAATATGTTTGGGCCATCGAACATCCCTCGTTGTCACGTGAGCGCATGTGTCCAGACGAAGAGGCGCCAAGCGTGCTTGAAACACCCACGCACACAACACTTGAAACACTCACTCATCCAGCAATTGCGCAGTTTACCTCTAAAATCAACAAAAGGAGGGAGACGGGGCCCGAGGACGATAGGCATTGCAGCATAGGGCTGCTAAGCTGTAAAATTTAATTGCTAAGGCATAAGATGGCCCAAAACCATGTCAATTCATATAACTTTGAAATTGTCCATAAAGAATAAATTACTTTGAGGACACTTCTACTTTTGTAATTCCCGTCATGAACCCGTTGAGATTACAGAAGTAGCAATTAAAATATCCAAACACGTTAAAAATCTCATTTTTGACCAAGAATTCTAAAAAAGTTTTCGATTTTATTGGATAGTATTTATTTGACTTTCCAAAACATTTTTAATGTTTTCTCTGTTAATTACTTGAAGAAGTATTAAGATTTTAATCAAGGCGGGAAAACAAGAAGTAAGAATGGAAAACACTGGAAATGGCCATTAAAAGGCCAAAAACATGGCAAAATCAAAATTTAAACCTTACTTTTTTTTGCAAATATAATTTTAGAAAGTTTTTTCAAATATTTAAATGGTTTCTCTTTTGGAAATGGAGTGAACTTTTTTAAAGAGAAGGAAGAACAAAATTGTTTACACAAAGAGCAAACGCATGGGAGCAAGCGATGCACTTGAAACTACCTTTAACTCTAAATTAATATTTTTGCATTATTTCCTCACTTCAAATGTTATAATACAAAAACTTATAACTGGATTCTAGTAAACTTTTGAGAGTTTGTTATTTATAATGTTGTCAAGTGAATGAACTAGAATAATTATGCTGAGTTCAAAAGTTTCTAAATTATTACTATTTATTTAAGAAGTAGGACTGTAAAACTATAAAAAATCTTCTATTCATTTTTCAATCACTTGTAAAATTGTTGTTTATTTAAATATCCTTTTATTCTAGTTCATTCCCTAGAAATATGCATGCAGTTTATTTTGGTAGCATCATTTTTCAAATTGGTTGAATAGATTTTCAAGTAGCACATTTGAAGTTTTTGACACATTTCTTTAAAATTTCATACATAATTATCATATTTTTACAAAATTATTAATATATACTTTTAATATTTATAGCCCATTGCTATTGTTTAAAACACAAAACATAAAAATATCATTAAAATGTTTCTATACCACATTTAAAAAAAGTGTCTTGGACGTGTTTCGATACATTAAGATTTCTTTCTAAAACCACTTAGTTACCAAATGAGACTTCCTAATAATTTAAAGGATATTTTAAAATCATATAATAAAAATATTAATAATTTATTTAAGTACTTAAGATTTTTAACTATTTATTTTAAGATATAGGTATATAATACCCTCGAATACTCGTTGTCCCAAATTATTTTCAAAATCCAAGTCCCCTCCCTGTCTTTTAATAAAATATTTTCAAAATGCCTTGTTTTGTGAAGGCAATGCAATAAAAACGAGTTACGTTTAATTTAATTTTGTGTAGCTTTATTAAAATGATATCATTCCCGAGAAATCAAGGTTTTATTATAATTATTATATTAATGTTAAGTGAATAATATAATAACTGTTAGAATATTTTTTTATAACAACCTTAAGACTAGTTTTAATTAGTGCTAAAAGGCGTGACATGACTTAAGCCGTAAAAACACCCTTTCAATCTAAAATTGAATTAAATTTAAAAAAATAACATTTATTATAATACATTGATATTTAAAAATTTGAAACTTAAAAAAAGTAACAAAAAGCTAGGGAGCGCAAAAGAACGAATGCGGAATTGACTCTTCGAGAGCGATAGTTATCGAAAAGAGCCAAAGAGTTAACTCCTTAAAAGAATCAACTCCCAAAAGAATCAGTGAGCGCAAACGATCGAATGCGGAAATAATTCTTCGAAAGAGCCAAAACTCGAAAAGAATCAACTCCCAAAGAATCAACTCCCAAAAAGAATCACTGAGTTGGTGATCGCATGCGGAAATGACTCTTCGAGAGTGGAAGCGCTGATTGGTTAAAAAAGAGTTACCGCTCTTCAGCCCTGATTGGTTAAAAAAGAGCTATAGCTCTTTTTTGACGAATCAGCGCTCGCTCACTCCGTCAAGAGAGTTAACTTTTTGAGTCAGCTCCTGAACGGATCGCCCATCTCTAATCTTAAGCAGATGTGTAAATGTCGCGCACTTAAGAGCTTATGAACATCAGCACTGTTCAACCGCTCACCAAATTCGGATAATAATTGGTCTTTCAGAGCATTCCACGTATGGATTCCAATTAATGAATGCAATAGTTTAGCTGCAGGTCCTCGTGAGGTTAAAGTTTTCAGATCATTTAATTTATATTCCAATTAATGAATAATCCAATAATTTATATAAAGTTGACATATCGGAGACGTATGATATAAAAGCTTGAACACTGTAAATGCCTTGAACAGAAAATGGTTGAAGAGAGTCTAAAATTTCGCGTATAAAGTACATCGCGTCATTCATTTCGGGTAATAAACACTGATCTTTACTTGAAAGCACTTGAAATGGATTATTGTTTATAGTTCTTGTTTAGTCTGCGTCCGTTTCGAGAGAGGGGGAAAGAAACTGTTGGGGTGGCGCCGAAATCAGCGAATCGTTTTGTCTTCCTCCTCAGCCGAGGAAATGTTTTAATTTAATGTCCAATTAATCGCTTTTGATGAAGCAGATTTTAATATACGTAGCATCTGAAGGATTTCACTTAGAGTTAAGAGCTCACAAGAGCAAAGAATAGTAATCAGTGGAAATAGCTTCAATGAAGTACTGTTGATTTATATTCATCATAAGCAGACAGAAAAGTTTGTTGCCAAAGTACTCACGACCGGACGAGTTGATAGGTTTCCACGTAATCCAATGCAGACACGGAAATAGTTGAAAAGTCACAATTTGTTTCCTTTTAGCGAAACGCACACACAGTTCACTTCAAACCACAAAATCGGCACACAACATCAGCACACGTCTTGAGCTTTGCTAGGGGTTTAATTTAAGTAAACTATCTTAACTTATCACAGGAGAAACGAAATGGTTGAAAGGAACCAGGAGGCTGAGCCCCCATAACTAGAAATGTTCAAGCAGAACACTATTTAGTTAATTATAACCGTTTATTAGTACATTGGGGACAGTTACACGATTGGGTAAAACATATAAAGTTAAAGAAAACACTAAATAAGATATGAGAGTAGCATTAAAATTCAAAGCAAATGAAGTATACGAAATTTATAATAGACTTAAAAGTATGCAGAAAATAGAAGTTTGGAGGTAGGTAGTTGAATTTAGTCGCTCTAGAGCTAATACTATCCAACAATAATGGACCGAACGACAATGTATTTGCATAAAACCCGACTACTTGATTGGGGGGTGTTTTTCGTGGTATGGCCTGGAACCTTTGCATGTTGTTCCTGGTAAATTGAACGCCGACCCCTACATGAACATTTTGGACAATCAGGTTCTTCCTACGCTCTGGCAATTTTATGGAACGGACGAATGTTACTTCCAGGACGACAACGCTCCATGTCATGTTACAGCCTCTGTTAAGCAGTGGTATCAAGGTATGGATGTAAAAACGTAGTCCCTGATCTGCTCATAGTCCCGACCTAAATCCCATAAACATTTGTGGGACGAGTTAGAGCGACGCTTACGGATCAGGGAAACTCGTCCTAAATCTACAGCTAACTGGCGACATTCTTGCAGCAGGAATGGACACTAATACCCATAGCTGTGTATCAAAACCTTGTTGAAAGTTTGTCCATAAGGGTTGCTAGTGTAATTGTAACACGTTGGAGACTATCCCTTTATTAAAGCATGTATTATTTCCCTTACACCACCACATCATGCTGTCCGGTCCGTTATCGTAGTGTTGTATATATTAGAAAGCGCTCTGGGATCCGTAAAAGCACTTTATAATTTTGAACCCCAAATATAGGTAGGAAAGGAAAGCTGTAGATCTGGTACATTGAAATCTGCAATTAGAAATATGTTGCCAACTAGAAATACCTCCCGATTCTCGAGTTTATTTTTGTAATTGTCAACTGCATCGTGTCTACATCTGAGTAATAAATTGCCTTCAAGGTCACATCTTTAGGTATGTTCGGATTTCATGGTACTCAAGGTATATATTTTCTTTTTCCATGAGGAGAGAGATTACTGTCTTTTGTAAACAAGGGGTTACATTTCTGGGTTACCCAAGCGATCGTTTGCTACTTTCAGGACATTTTTTACTTGACATTGTATTGGATGAATATGAATGGCCCTTAGACAAAACCTACATAAAATCAAAGAAACATTCTACTAACTAAAGCTTATTGAAAACCGTGGTAGGATTCAATGAATTACCTTGGTATCTGAAATAAGAGTTAAAACGTTTAATTTTATTTTTTGACGATTACGCTTATAATAAAATTGTTAATATATAGTAACGTAGATTAATAACATTTATTTTTCCGTTTTGAAATAAATCATATATACAAATAAAAAATTTAATAAATGTATACAATATGTTCCATGTGTTCTTCAAATTTAATATTATTTTTAATGCATTCTTATCGCATGTGTTACTAATATTATCTTAACTAGGGGGTTCCTCCCCCTGCTCGCTTACTCTCGCCAACCCCCGGGGATTGCTACGCAATTTCATTTGGTTTGCTTTGCAAACCAACACTCTTTTCTCAGATCCCATTTGGTTTGCTTCGCAAACCAGCATTCCTTTCACAGAATCAATCTCCTGATACGGCGAAACTATCTTAATAAATAATACGGTCAATGACGTGACAGCGCGTCAACAGCGAATCAGGGAATTGCTCTTTCATGTATATATATATATATATCATTCAATAGTTCAATACTATTTATACACAGTCCGGTCACATTAATGTGACCACTTGTCAAAAGCCAGAATAACCACCTTTGGCAGAGCGGACCGTTGTGAGACGTGCAGGAAGAGAGTAAATTAGGTTTCTGATGATGAGAGCATCCAGTGAATGCCAGGAAAATATTCCCCAAACCATAATGCTTCCTCCTCCAGCCTGGATCCTTCCGACAATTGTTGCAGGGTGTTTGCTTTCAGACTTTTCACGCCGTATATGCCAACGTCCATCTGTCCGATGGAGCATAAAACGTGATTCATCGGAAAAAGTCACCTGTCGCCACTCTGTGGACGTCCAGTTCTCCAGCATCTCCGTAGCCTTCGTTCGCCTCTGTCTTCTATAGCCCGTGGTGCACCACATGTGCCATGCCACTGATTTTGGATAGTGCCATTTTGCCATGCACGGTACACTTTTACCACGGCGGCACGCGAACAGTTCACAAAATTAGCCGTTTCCGAAATGCTTCCACCCTTGGCTCGAAAGCCGATAATCATGCCCTTTTGGACGTCGGATAAATCGCTACGTTTCTGCATTACGCCAACGTTAGATATGCTTTCCGATGCCCTAGGACATCCTTTATATACACTCCACTGCAATGTGATGCCACCTGCCTTTTGTGATTGGTTACTTCACGTTGATGTCGAAAGTAGGTGGTGGTCACATTAATGTGACTGGACTGTGTAGCATTCAATGCTGCAAGTATAACATTATTTAAAATACATGTCTGTTTCCCTTTACATAATAAATTATATTCATGAGACATTATTATCCTATTGGTTTTTTTTTAAACAGGAACATACGACGGATAAATGTGAAGGCATTTCTCAATCAAATGGGATTTAACTCTGCGGTATAGCGACATTCTCTGCCTCGTTGTGTAGCAACGCTCTTTGCGCATTGTTGGCGCACTACTTTGCGAGTTAGGGCAGGTGAATATAACCTATCTTTATTACGTTTATCCCGTTTTTTTATGGCAACCTGTGCAAGCGGAAAGTTTAAATTTTCATATCGATTATTCTAGTATGGTCTTTAATTTCCGAAAAATTATCCCTTTGATTTCATTTTTCTTTAAAAAATTTTCCCTGATTATTTTCCGTTTAAATTGGAATTAAGCATTCAGTTTGATTTAGTGACTGTCCAGTACCATCACATCAGGTTGTATTGTTTCTTGCTATTTGCTTTTGAAAACCGTTACCTTTAAAAATATGTTTTAACCGCTACTTTCCAACCTTTTCTGTTTTTTATTTTTTCCATTAAAGAAATATTTTTTTTTGACTAATTAATTTCCGTTAAGGCTTTTTTTTCGTTGCAAAGAAGAAAACGCCTTTTTGTAAGAATTATTTCCTTCTGACATAAAAATTGCCCCCAAAACGAGACAAGACCGTTGCTACCAAACGAGGCAAAGAATGCAGCAGTACCAATACGGCATTAAATATTCTATTTATACTAAGGCTGCTCAGGAACATACATATTTTGTCATCCTGATGTCTTGGCATGCTGTAGATGAGTGTTGATACATCTGGGGCCAACTCCCTTTAATCAATGGAGGGATTCGCATGCCATTATCCGTCCTGTAATTTGTGGTCTATAACACTACACTATACGGAAATCTCGTGCTCAGAGTGTTAAATAAATTTGGGGTTGTATTGGGTAACATACATTCATATAAGCCAGGGGTGGCCAACCTTTTGCATACCATGCGCCAATTTTTCTCATATACGAGTTCAGATGCGCCATACAATTCAAGCACCTTTTTTACCTTACGTTCATGGGCCGACCAACCGGTATAGTGGTTAAGGTGTTAGCCTCTAGATCGGAAGGTTCCTGGTTCGAATCCGGGTCCGGGCATGGATGTTTGTAAACGTATGGTGTAGAGGCGGCTGGTGCACCTTAAATCTGTCGTGGCCGAAAGTCCTCACGTTGGGTTGGCGTGGAAGTTTGGAGAGTGGGGTGCCAGCTCAGGTGTTGCTTCGTCATCTGACCGCGGTTCAAAATTACGAGGTGTCGTCCTCGGATCTTTCAATTAAGGGACTGATCCCGGACCGTCGTCAATAGCCCACTGTGCTGCTCTAGTACGACGTTAACTAAAATTACCATTTACCTTACGTTCATGGTCTTGCCATATCCTTAGTAACTTTTTAAATAAAAGTATGTTTATCGACATAATTAACCTTTTTAAATTATTGAACTATATTGTATGTAAAACAATGTCTATTACAGAGAATTCTTCAAATTTGAATCAGTCATTCGCGACCTCGTTTTCTATACCTTTATAACCAAGATGGCGTGCAAATATTTGGAAACAAGGCTTCTCCGTCAGAATAGTTTTTTTTTCCGCCAATGCTAAAGCGAATTCATTGTACGCTTCTGTCATCGCCTCGTCTTCACAACTTACATTAGCAGAAATATTTTCTCTTCTGATTTATTCCATTTTTAGTCAAATATTCTTTACGTAAATCCGACCTAGAACAAGTTTAATTTTTCATTCTATGTTAGCCTGATGCTGTGTTTTATAGTGTTTATTAAGATCATGTCTTCTATTATGTAAAAGAGTAGTTTCACAAACAATGCAAAGAACGATTTTCTTGATGGACTTGCTGTAAATAACTAAATTTCATTTCAAAATTGCGACGAAATGAGGAGTAAGAAAGCTCTATGAATTGAACTGAGAGTACTATGGTGTTGAAAATATGAAGATATTTTCAGTTATCTACTTCAAAAGAATAAGGAGTCAAAATAATGCAATGCGCCATTTTTAATCATCCAATGCGCCACAGGTTGGCCACCCCTGATATAAGGTAACAGGTCTTCACCCATAAAGAAAAAAAATCGTGTAGTGTTCTTCAAAGGATTGTTGCGTACTGCTTACCATCTTACAGTGTCATAACTAAACTCACCAGCAAATTATGTTTCTATTGAGACAAAATATAAAATGTGATGAGTAAATAAAAATAAATTCTGCCATATCCGACAATAGGTTCTCTATTATACTCAGTAGCAATACTAACCGCTGTTGATTAAGTGGTGAAGGTCCGCAGGAAGTATTCATGTCCAAAAAGCAACACGCTCCTCACTGTAGCGATATGAGAAAGCAAGAGTTATTGAAATGGCTTTCCGCGTTTTATTGACCCATCACTCTACAAATAAAAGCATTCAAGAAGGAAGGAAACTCGCAAACTTCCCTGCATGTTTTCAAACCACTTTTAGCCTTCGTAAGCAGATGAATGAGTTTTCTAGGATTCAGTCAACTGATCCATTTAGATAGTTAGTCCCTTTGAGTGTTGCGGATAATAAGTTATATTACATTACTGGGAAGTCTCTAGACATTAGAGCAGGGGTTCCCAACCTTTTAATAACTGCGTACCACTTGAAATTTTTGGCGTACCACCAGTCCTATATTTTTTAGAAACATATATCTAATGTCAGAAAAGTACCGAATGGCTTGTTTTATTTTAATTAAAATACTAAGAAAGCTTCAGATTTTATGATTAATGCACTTGTATTTCGTATTAATGATGTTTTAATAAAGGAAAAAAATAAAACGATTATTGAAAATTACAGTTTTATTTTCTATTTGCTGGTCTAAAAACAAATAATTTTAAATATTTAGTACAAACTAAGCAAACAAATATTAACATAATCAAAAATCAATGTTTAGTGCGAAACTTGTTGTTTGTCTTTTATTAAAATATCAATATCATGTACCATATGGTACTTGCCGACCCTTTTCCCTAACACGTGGACGCTGGAATGTTTCGGAATGCGAAAACAACTTTAGTCTGTGCACGTGCACCTCGACGGCCCGGCGGCCCATTTGATCCATTCACAGCTGAAGTTTCCGTCGGTTCCCCAATCTCGTATCTGGGATCAAGTTTTTGCGGTGGGGGACTCAAGTCGGCATGACAGACGGTTTTCGCATCTGTGTGGGGGTGTTTCTGTTCTGGAGAGGACATAAACATCTCTAGAGGGCTCGGAATCCCCCCCCCTCTGGTTGGCAGCTGCGGTTCTGTTTGAGCGAAGCGAACGTGGATTTTTAGGAGGATTCGGACTCGAGATTCCACGAGAGACAGACGTCTCTGTTTTGCCAATTTTGTTACTTTGGCTTCAGGCAGGTTTCGGTTGTCGATGGATGTGCCCATAATTATCTTGTAAATATTTATGAAAATAAATAGTTTCATTTTAAACCAGCTGTCCGTCAAATTCTTACATGACGGTACAATCAGGAGCAACGGAGCTTAACTTCACTCTTTAGTCCTCTTCAACACTTTCTCTGTTTCTATATTTATTTTTTATACACAAAAGTTCAGAAAAACCACTATCACACAAGTAACTAGTAACAACTGGCATAAGAAATAGCATAACGTGGTTGTACATACTAAAAAATGGAACAAACTTCGTAGAGTATTTGGGTCGCTCGTATCATCCTTGCGTACCACCTGAAACGTTGCTGTGTACAACCGGTTGGGAATCCCTGCATTAGAGGGTTAAACAATTAAGCGTTTGTTTCATGCAAAATACATGTATACAACGTCTGTACCTGAAGATTCTATTATTTTAGAAAACTTATTAATAGCACAGATAATTTATAAAAGTTATCTCAATGTCTTTAAAACTGTTGTGACACCAGTGTCCTTACAAGTGTTATGACGTCACACGTACAGTCTCCTTAAGAGTATCATGTCCTCATAATATCTTTAAAATGTTATGATTCAGTGTCCTGGCAAGTGTTATGACTCCTCCACACAGTATCCTTTAAATTTTTATAACTCAGTGTCCTTATGAATGTTTGGAAATTAGGGTGCTAGCTCAGGTAACAATCTCATCATCTGACCGTGGTTCAAAATTATGAGACGTTGCCCTTGGATCTTTTCCCTAGGGATTGATTATGGACAGTCCTTAATAGCCTGTTATGTTGCGTTACGCTTACAAACATCCGTGCACAGACCCGGATTCGAACCAGGAACCTTCGGAGCTAGAGGCTAACACCTTTACCACCAGACCGGTTGGTCGATATCTATAGCCGTAGTCAGAAGGTGAAGTAATTACCAACTTACTTTACAAACGTTATTATTCAGTGTTATGACTCAATGTTCTTAAAAGTATTATGACTGGGTCAATGCTCGAAATACCCGGGTGCACTGTGCACATGAAAATAAAACTGTGCACCTAATTTTTTCCCCACTAGGTGCACACAGTGCACCTAACATTAAAAAAAAGGTGGAGGGCGTGTTTTATGTTATTTTGATGTTTGAACAAAATATTAGTATCGATATCTCTCGCCCTAAAGGAACGAAATTAAAATTCCTAAATACACACTAAACGAAAACAAAATCCCTGTGCCCTAACGGGTTTATACAAGAGGAAGGTTTATTGTGTCACTGCCACCAGAACTTTCCGATGATCGAAACATTTTCCAGATGGCTCTGTTAAAGCGACTGTCGCGACAGCCGTGCGCCGTAAAACTTTGATATGTTTAAATATTTTTTATTTACTATCTACTACGAACCTATATGAACATACCCAACTAATACAGTAGTTTACATTACATTAATACTCTTATATTATGTTTTTTTTTAAATGTGCACCTAAAATATAACCTGTGCACCTAATTTAGAAACTTAGGTGCACAGTGTGCACCTGTATTAAAAAATCTATTTCGAGGCCTGGACTAGGTGTCCTTACAAGTTTCACGACTCAGTGTGTTTAAAAATATTCACTCAGTGCACTTAAAACTTTTATGACTCGGTGCCCTTACAAGTTTTACCACAACTCAGTGCCCTTGCGAGTTACGACTCCGTGTCCTCAAAAGTGTTAAAGACTAGAATGTGAACTCCTCAGTAAATATTTCTGAAATTAAACCAGAACGCGAAGCCCACTGTAAGGCAACACATGAATCCCATTCTGCGACTGATTTGACTCCTAATTTGATTCACGAGTGGCAAACAGCGCATAAAACGGATCCAGAGTCTCGATTCCCGGCTAATTTGACAGTCAGCCAAGGGGAGATGAATAAGAGGCTACTGGCAAACTTTGCGTGACCGACTATTTCATGTCTGCACCTATTTCTCACTCTCGCTGACATTCGGACGGGCATAAGCTAATTTGCCACCGCCCACACTCGATCGTAAATCTCCTTATTCAGTTGGGAGAATCAAGTTAACGGAGTAAATAGATTCCTTTTCATAGACGAGGTGGGTGAAATGTATTTCTTGTTACAACCCCCCACTACGGGGTGCTTTTCTTGTCCTCCGATTTCAAGGAGTTCCTTTGTTACTCCTCGGAAATTACTTTTGCGGTGACTGTGACGGAAGTCGTATTATGCGTCGTGGGATATAAATGCCACTTCGATTGGGGTTGGTTGGTATTTCAGATCATTATACATGAATTTTGAATTTGATCGATCGAGCTTGTTATGAAGATGAATTTGCATGATCCGAAATGAAAACCCGTTCAGATTTGACGTTAAAGTGTTGCACTAAAAAATCTGACTTTTGAATTTTGACAGAAGTGAACGCATTTTTTTTACAGAATTTGAATTTTAAAGCTATCGATTTTCAACCGGTGTGCCACAAGAATGACACGAGAGGGCCTTTCCGATGGTTAAACGATTTAAATTGTATCAAATTTGGTTTAATTTCAAAGGTTTGGTTTTGCGATATTGAGTACGGACCTTCGTCAATAGCCCGTTGTGTTACTCCAGAGAGACGGAAATTGAAGCTTCTACCTCCCACTAGGGATGCGACATCGGTGTCGATGTTTTCAAAACATCGATGTTTTTTAAAAAAACATCTATGTATTTAACATCGATGTATTGGGTTCGATGTTTTTGTAACATCGATGTTTATACTTGTCGATGTTTTTACGTTGTCGATGTTTTATTTTTAAATAAAAAAAGTACCGTTATAAAAATTTAAAAAATAACCAAGTAGCATAATTTTCATAATCAGCAAATTGAACATACTTTTAGACGAAAGTGACCTTGGATGAAGGGTCTCAAAAGTAGGGATGCGACATCGGTGTCGATTTTTTCTAAACATTGATGTTTTGAAAAAAAACATCGATGTATTGGAGTCGATGTCGCATCACTAGTTGCTAAACCAGTTTTAGGAATTGGTGAAAAAAGTTTAAATACACTGAATTTTAAAAACATCGATGGTTTGGGGGCGGTGTATTATCAACATCGATGTTTTAATTTTGAACATCAAAGTTTCAAAACATCGATGTTTTGCTGTCGATGTCGCATCAATAGTTGCTAAACCAGTTTTAAGAAATGGGGGAAAAAGTTTAAATACACTGAATTTTAAAAACATCGATGTTTTGGGGGTCGATGTATTATCAACATCGATGTTTTAATTTTGAACATCGATGTTTCAAAACATCGATGTTTTGCTATCGATGTCTCATCCCTACCCCCCCACCAACTATCATTTTAAAAAAATCTCTAATTTTTGATACATTTGTACATATAAACCTATATTCGGCCTAACGCTTTAATTAGTACTCTTCAATCTGTATCAAATCAGTTAAATCCTAACAACTCCCTGTTATTTTACGTGTGAGTTCCCTCCAAACATTTCAACTATTCTATCTCAGTCCGTAACGATTCAGTTGAATCCGAACCCCTGGATATACAACGGCTAGTGTGAGTAAAAATAACCTGATGTACTTTAATAAAAAAATTACTTAATATATTAGAAATATACACCCATCGTGATATACTCGCACGTTATGCAGACAAGACGGAAATGATATTACGTGAAGACGCGTAATTCGATCAAGATGACTGCCTGCTAATTGAATTTCAACGCCTCCCTTTCCTTTAAATCCCTCCAACTGACGTAGAATCCTTCACGTGGCATCCATGACAATTTCCAAACTCCACTGACGAGCAGATGATGCTGTGGCATCTCTTCTAAGACGCTACTGCATTCTAAAATGACAGATTCAAATTTGTGGAGATAGTTACGCATAACGTAAACAGTTCCGATTTCACAAGCTGTGAACCGTGTTAAGGTAGGGAAGAGTGGTATAGCTAAGGTACAGTCATACCTAGGAACAGTCGCTGTATAAAATAGAGGAAGAGAAGGGAATTTAGTTTTAACAAGTTGGTAACACTGACTAGGATGCCGTAAGTCACTCATGTTGTTTGAAGGTGATGATTTTAATAGATACGTCGTATTTTGCATTTTCTGTTTTTGCCTACCAAAAGTATGATGTGAAGTAGTTTTTCTCTATTTTTCATCATTCTTCAGTGTACTTTACATATACATTAGGGATGCGACATCGATAGCAAAACAACGATGTTTTGAAACATCGATGTTCAAAATTAAAACATCGATGTTGATAATACATCGACCCCAAAACATCGATGTTTTTAAAATTCAGTGTATTTAAACTTTTTCCCCCATTTCTTAAAACTGGTTTAGCAACTTGTGATGCAACATCGACAGCAAAACATCGATGTTTTAAAACTTTGATGTTCAAAATTAAAACATCGATGTTGATAATACAACGCCCCAAAACCATTGATGTTTTTAAAATTCAGTGTATTTAAACTTGTTTCCCCATTTCTTAAAACTGGTTTAGCAACTTGTGATGCTACATCGACAGCAAAACGTCGACGTTTTAAAACTTTGATGTTCAAAATTAAAACATCGATGTTGATAATACAACGCCCCAAAACCATTGATGTTTTTAAAATTCAGTGTATTTAAACTTGTTTCCCCATTTCTTAAAACTGGTTTAGCAACTTGTGATGCTACATCGACAGCAAAACGTCGACGTTTTAAAACTTTGATGTTCAAAATTAAAACATCGATGTTGATAATACAACGCCCCAAAACCATTGATGTTTTTAAAATTCAGTGTATTTAAACTTGTTTCCCCATTTCTTAAAACTGGTTTAGCAACTTGTGATGCTACATCGACAGCAAAACGTCGACGTTTTAAAACTTTGATGTTCAAAATTAAAACATCGATGTTGATAATACAACGCCCCAAAACCATTGATGTTTTTAAAATTCAGTGTATTTAAACTTGTTTCCCCATTTCTTAAAACTGGTTTAGCAACTTGTGATGCTACATCGACAGCAAAACATCGATGTTTTAAAACTTTGATGTTCAAAATTAAAACATCGATGTTGATAATACAACGCCCCAAAACTATTGATGTTTTTAAAATTCAGTGTATTTAAACTTGTTTCCCCATTTCTCAAAACTGGTTTAGCAACTTGTGATGCTACATCGACAGCAAAACATCGATGTTTTAAAACTTTGATGTTCAATATTAAAACATCGATGTTGATAATACAACGCCCCAAAACCATTGATGTTTTTAAAATTCAGTGTATTTAAACTTGTTTCCCCATTTCTTAAAACTGGTTAAGCAACTTGTGATGCTACATCGACAGCAAAACATCGATGTTTTAAAACTTTGATGTTCAATATTAAAACAGCGATGTTGATAATACAACGCCCCAAAACCATTGATGTTTTTAAAATTCAGTGTATTTAAACTTGTTTCCCCATTTCTTAAAACTGGTTTAGCAACTTGTGATGCTACATCGACAGCAAAACATCGATGTTTTAAAACTTTGATGTTCAATATTAAAACAGCGATGTTGATAATACAACGCCCCAAAACCATTGATGTTTTTAAAATTCAGTGTATTTAAACTTGTTTCCCCATTTCTTAAAATTGGTTTAGCAACTTGTGATGCTACTTCGACAGCAAAACATCGATGTTTTGAAACTTTGATGTTCAAAAGTAAAACATCGATGTTTTGAAACTTTGATGTTCAAAAGTAAAACATCGATGTTTTGAAACTTTGATGTTCAAAAGTAAAACATCGATGTTGGTAATACATCGCCCCCAAACAATCGATGTTTTTAAAATTCAGTGTATTTAAACTTGTTTCCCCATTTCTTATTACTGGTTTAGCAACTATTGATGCGACAGCGACTCCAATACATCGATATTGTTTTCTAAAACATCAATGTTTAGAAAACATCGACATCGATGTCGCATCTCTACTTTTCAGACCCTTCATTCTTGGTCACTTTGGTCTAAATGTATGTTCAATTTGCTGATTATGAAAAATATGCTTACTTGGTTATTTTTTAAATTTTTATAACGGTACTTTTTTCATTTAAAAATAAAACATCGACAACGTAAAAACATCGACAACTATAAACATCGGTGTTGCAAAAACATCGACCCCAATACATCGATGTTAAATATATCGATGTTTTTTTTTAAACATCGATGTTTTGAAAACATTGACATCGCTGTCGCATTCCTAATATACATATGTTTTAGCAATCAATTTTGCTTTTAAAGAGTTAATTCATATTATATTTGGATCGTTCACCTAACTTGAATCCTGCCATGTTGGTGATTGAATTCAAAATGACCAATTGAAGCAAGGGATTATTTTGCCTGTCATACCTGAGGACAAAAATATACACTGCTGTCACTAGGTACAACAGCGGATTGTCAATGATCTGTTTCCAAGTTACTTTGAAATTTTCAGAATGTACTATAATTAACAGGTAAAATGATTTTGTTAGTGCTTTTGAAACAAAACTTTACAGATAAAACGTTACAAAAAATTCAGTTTCCTGTGTCTTTTATTAGTTTTGTGTTAAGACAATATTTTCACATTTTTTGATGCACTTAAAAGTGGTATGCGTAGAAAAATACTAGTTATTTTGCTGCGATTCATTGTTAATGAAGAAGTCTGATATATGATTGAGACCATAAATAAAAATCTCACTGAGCAGTGATTTTGAAGCACAATTGAAGCCTGAAGCTAATAAGTAAAATCTAAGTCTTTTAATTATTTTTGCTTAAGTATTTGATATTTTGATATTTTTGTAAATAATCTTAATTCTTGGAGAGTAAAATTCTTGATTGTTCAATAAAAGTTTGAGTTGAAAAATTGTTTAAAAGTTCTTTTCCCCAATTTCTATCCCTGTCCTCAAGTACAACACTTCCTGTCTCTAAGTGTGGAGGGAGCGTCATACCAAGGGAGTGTGGAAGAGGTTAACAATTTTCCATTTTTCATATCGATAAAAACGAAAACAGCCTCCTCTAAAATAAGAAATAATTAGCAAAATACATCAAGTTCAACATGAGTATATAGCAAAACTCTCTGACTTAGATAGAATAAATTAAGAAATTCAAAATAAAATTTTGTACCTCTGGTACAACACCTTCCCGGGACGAGAATTGATGACGTTATTAATAATTCAAGATAGCTTTAGATAGATAAATAGGTTTTCATATAGCAATTTCTTCATTTACTGTCTTAGATACATCATATCTCAAGAGATTTTCCTTAAAATATTTTCGATAAAGAATATGTCTTACCTTTTGAAATCGGGGTACCACGGTTAGTTTTTAAGTGTCACAAAAAAACGTTGATCACGAAAATTTTAAAAACTTGAAAAATGTAAATGATATAAAAATGAACGTTATCGCGTTCAATAGAACATTAAACAAAGCATGTTATAAATACTCATTGATCTTGCGATTATTTCATTGGCTGACGCAATAGCAGCGCAGTCACCGAAAATGCTCACTGCCGCTCAAATAATTAAGTCTAACTCCGACATCCTCAGTGCAAGCACGAAGTTTGAAGTGTCTTTTGTTTCGTCCCTGCGCTATATAAAATATAAGAGAAATAAAACCTAAATATTTCAGACTTGTTTAGATATCGGACGTCAAAGATTGGAAAATCAAATTTTTTTCAAAATATATGCATGATAAACACCAGAAGAAGAATCATAGAAAACGTCAACAGGAAGAAAGATTAAGAGATGGGTAATCCAGGATGTTCCGGACATCCAATGCTGAGTGTCAACGGGCTCGGTGGGAGTTTTCGAAAGTATAGGTGTCGCGTGCGCATCTTCGAGGTGAAGAAATACCTGATACGAGTGCGCCCCAAATACCTCCATCGCTCAGATGAACGCAAATAGCATATATATGATGATATAAACATTTCATTATTGAGTGATGGAGTTCAACTATGAAGGTCGGTAATGAACCACAGCCATCAATATCAATAGCGAGTATACCAATTGTGATATATGTGCGGAGAGATGAACATTATTGAGTGATGGAGTTCAACTATGAAGGTCGGTAATGAACCACAGCCATCAATATCAATAGCGAGTATACCAATTGTGATATATGTGCGGAGAGATGAACATTATTGAGTGATGGAGTTCAACTATGAAGGTCGGTAATGAACCAGAGCCATCAATATCAATAGCGAGTATACCAATTGCGATATATGTGCGGAGAGATGAACATTAGATGTATGAAATTGAATTCTTAAAACAGCGTAGTACTAATTTCTTTCACTCTCATTTACCATATGGCCTCACTGATATATTCTATGCCTTAAACCTAGCGACCATGTACAGATACATTCCCGTCCATTTTTATTAAAAATGTTCTACCTGTATTTGAAGTTGTGAGAAACATCAGCTGACATTACTTACTACTCATAACAGTTTTAGATAGATGAATAGGTTTTCATTTAGCAATTTGGTCATTTGCTGGCTAGAAGACATTAGATTTGAAGCCGTGGATTAATAAGGAAGCATTTTAATAAAACAAATAATTTATTTAGAGGTTAAGAGATAATTAAGTACAAATGGAAAAGCATGTTTATACAGCATCACATCATTAGTCAGAACATTATTGCGAAACAAAACTTATTAATTTCCATGTGAAGTAACATCACTAGGTGAGTTGTAAATATGCTGGTAAAAATATCCAACAAGATTCTAAGGACTTTTCCTAAAAACCGGTTTTAAATTTCTAACAGTGTCTGATGGTGTTAGAAGTATTAGTGACATTATTTATCATTATTTATACTCCAAATATCATTATATATTTCAAAGAGGCTCTCAGTTGGGAAATTTCGAGCCGCCATGACATTTATTATTTAATTATTCTATTATATATAGTAAAAAAATTTAATTATACACTTTTAAACCATTTTTGTATTTTCTAGAGCAAAGATCAATGAAAATCTAAGCAATGACGAAAAGATAGTGTAAAAGCCTAGTGGTACCATACGGTACCAGTAACATTCCAATACAAAAAAGATGTACATAATATTATTATATTTTTTTTAAACACTGTGCACGTAATATCTAGACATAAACGATAAATAAACGACTTTCATTTCTATATGTATCAGTAAAGAGAGAAAGGTTGCACTTACTTTTTCGATGCGTCATTTTGTCATAGCCCAAAAATGTTATTGTTTCTTCCGCTCAAAGTAAAAATCTAACTTGTTGTTCACTTAAATTATTATCCAGACAGGATTTTTCACTCTCGTGTGTGGTGCCATCTACTAACAAACAAACAAAATATTTGAATTATAACGAAGAAAATTGTAATATTTTAAACCTTTATTTCTGGTACCATATGGTACCGCTAGGCTTTCCCGGGTTAACTTTAAATATTTGTCCCAATCATGTAACTGTCCTCAATGTACTAATAAACATTTATAATGAACTAAATTGGTGTTCTGCTTGAACATTTCTACAATACTGAGAATATCGAATTAATAAAATTAATTCTGACAAAACGATTGCCGTACGCAACTCATTGTTTCAACAGTGTTGATCAACAATTAAGTTTTACAGTGATATTGTTTTACCAGTATATTGCTAAAAAACAACACCATGCGAAATCAAGGCAAGTTGACAGAGAGTGGTGGGAATAGATTTATACACACAGCCAGTGATCATGTACTGCCAGGATTTAAAAAATAAATGCATGAAGCTTGACCAAAAAAACAAAAAAACATTTTGTTATGCACCCATAGGACGACAGGCAATTTTTCCTAGTTAATATATAATAAGCTGCATGTGATAAAAGAAAAGCGTTTATTTACAAAGCGGTTGTGTAAAACCATTTATTTACAAATGCTTCACAATCTAATGCGATGATATCAAAGAACTTTCTTCAATAAAATATAATGGATAACTGCAGAAAATCTCAACTTTGCGAATAGATCCAAAAATTCAATTTTGGGCAAAGAAAGAACGGATATTATAAGGCATTTACGTCCTTCATTTCAGTTTTGTTTTCCTTTTGACGATCGATGCTCCATAAGCGCTCAAAGACATAAACAGAAACAATTTTCCTCTGCGGTAATGTCCATACCACAAAACAGTACTTGCCGGGAGAAAAGTGCTTAATATTTATAGTTATCTTTGTCTCTGGAATCAAATCGCTGAAGTTTCAAGCTTCGTGAAGAACGTACCCCGCTTTGAATCATCACATACAAAACCCTTTCACAGCCTGCGGGGCGAAGGTTAATGGCTTTACAACCCGAGCTAAAGCCCGACCATAAAACTGTTAAGATTCAGAAAATGACGGGGGAGCGAAAAAAAAAAGATTCACTTTAAAAAACCAACTTTACGGGGAAAAAAAACTACTTTCAACTTCAGGATAAAAAGAAGTTTCTGAGTGGGGGCTTCGGTATTGTAAACAGAGGATCTTCATTTTGAAATCAGTGGTCAAGTCAAGCGACAAAATCCTAGGAATCGCGTCTCGCATTTTTAAGTACGCATATAAATGCGTATGCTTTCGGCAACTGTCTTCCACTACAAACAAAACAGAAAGCAGAACACAGAAATTCCTTTTTTCTGCACATCTCCAATCCTTTTTCCGAAACTCGGAAAGAAAGCATTCGGGATAACGCCTTGGGTTCCAGAAAAGTGTGCAGAGGACGAAGAAAAACAACAAGTTAAAAATATCGAACCCTTAAAAAGAATATTTGAATAAAAAAGACCGCCATATTGAATGCTGGTGTTTGTTATTTAAATGAGGCATCCACACTCGTTCCTTCTCTTATTTCAAGATTCCCGATTTTCCGTTTAAGAGAGAAAAAAAACTGAAAACGCTCGTGGAAAGAATTAACAGGAGGATGTGTTTGCTGCAGCTAAACATTTTTCAAGATCATGAACTTTAACGGTTCAAGAATTTGGTGAATATTTTAGAGTCATTCTATAGTCTAGTGAAAAATCTCCTAACTCCGTAAGCTGGATAGGTGAATGTTTGGTAAAGATTTAGTTAACGTTACTTCTGAGGTTATAAGATATTTTTTTACACTTAAAATAAATGAATTATTTCTTTCAACATCATCATCCACAACACAGACATTATTTGTTCATAATGTAATTGAAGGTATTGACTCGGTTGGAAGGTTATTCAACTTGGTTTCATCTATTAGATAGCTTAGTTAAGGGATAAAGGATTAATATGAAATACCATCCTCATAACACATTATTTTCTCATAATGTGGTCAATGGTTTTGACATGGTTTAATTGCTAGAATTAGGTACACAATGGGTTATTGGTGATGGTCCAAGAACAAACCCGAACGGAAAGATCCGATGTTAAAACCTCGTAATTTTTAACCATGGTCAAATGAGATCACACCTTAGCTGGTACACCCCTCTCCAAACCATTCCAACGTAAGGACATTTGACGTCATCGATAGATTTAACGTGCATCAGCCCCTCTGTACACGACGGGCTTTTGGTAGAAATCGTACTCGTAACTCTCCAGTTCCTAACCCGTTATTCTCCCAACCGAACACCCCTTCCCATGTTAGAACTAGGGAAAATGGTTTATGGAAGATTTGAGACATTCAGTGCCTCTTGAACACTTTTTTTATTTTAATTTTAAAACAAATATTTTAGTGTACCAATACACATACCTTAGATTATAAAAAAAATATTTAAAAATAGTTAACAAAACAATTGTTTCTGATTGTTTCAATATTTAAAAATTCCTATTCTGGCCAGTTACAAAAAGAAATTAAGAATTTTCCATGAAATGTGTCTCAGAATTTTGTGTTCAGATTTGCATTTCTTCAAACCGACAGTCGGGATTAAGAACATAATAACATAATCCATTAATAATATAATGTGTCTTCGCGTACATGATCCGTCTATTTCATTAAAAGTTCTATATTTGAAGGGTATTCTCACATCCCGACGAGAACAACGGCCATTTCTCAAATTGCTAAAAATACACATTATTGTGTCTAACATATTCGGAGATGAAAGAATTCAAGAACTTCCCTTCGTAAATTTCTAATGTCCCTTAGATGTTAATCTATCCAAAGAAATAAAACCGGTATAAGGATCTAACGTATTAGACGCTTATTTTATCGTTTTATTCTTACCTAACAAAGACCGACACTAACTATTTGCTTTAACTGCGTAAATTCGAATTGCTTGAAACAAAAACACCCAAAGAACATTTAAAATCGAGGCTTCTCAACTGATAAACGGTACTCTAAACGGCATTCCGGAACAAAATCTTCAAAAACGGTACGCATTTCAGAATTCATTCTCATAAAAATTCCAACCATCATAACTGCGACATCGCGTTTTCCCATTGCATTGGCGTTGCCTTTAAGCTAAACAAAGCATCGAGTTCTTTTGTTTGAACTATTTGGCGGAATGAGCTTATATGTTGTTTTCTAGGACTGATGTCGTTTGTGTGTGTGTGTGTAATGTATGAGTTGCCAAGCGCTTCCTTTTTGTAATGCGTTTACGTTTTATCTTCATGACACCAGGGACGTTTTTCACAAATAAATTACCAAGTTTGCGCTTGCTTTGGTGATAAACCGTTTTTTTCGCGGAACGGGAATCTTTCTGAGATAATGATGCGACTATTTACAAATGCCGTCTAGAGTTTCGCAGACATTGTCCGTATTAAAAACTGAATGTTTTTGATAGTAATTCTGGAAGAATTCCAAATCAGCGAACGTATTAAATCTGATAAATAACATCTTTAAGTTCGTTTATTTACTTTTTCAACCAAATAACACCGAAGAGTAATGAACGAAGTGTATATAGGCTACAGTGTTTGGAAGTAAATTCTTGCCGCCTTAAAACTAAGGATGTTGTTAACCTTAAGCCCTCCCTTTTCTGGTGATATATTCCATACTGTTAAATAGCAAGTTACACTGTAGCAGTTATAAAAGTAGGGTATAGTTATACATTACAGATCAGTGAGTGTGTTAAATCAAGTAACCTCTTTAAGTTAATTTATTTACTTTTTCAACCTAAAAACACTGAAGAGTAATAAAGGAGCCCCTAGTGTTTGGAAGTAAATTCTTTTCACCTCAAAACTGCAGGATATTTTTAATCTAAAACGTGCGTAACTTTTAAATAATTAATTGATAATTTTTTTAATTAACGTCGTACTAGAGCAACACAACGGGCTAACGACGGTCCGGGATCAATCCCTAAGGGAAAGAAACGAGAACAACACCACGTAATTTTGAACCACAGTCAGTTGACGAGGCAACACCTAAACTGGCACCCCACTCTCCAAACTTCCACACCAACCCAACGTGAGGACTTTCGGCCACAACAGATTTGAAACGAACCAGCCGCCTCTACACCATATGCATACAAACATCCATGCTCTGATCCGGATTCGAACCAGGAACCTTCCGATCTAGAGGCTAACACCTTAACCACCAGACCGGTTGGTCGGCAAACTTATAAATCCTTAATTTTTTGATAATCAATTCTGTTAAATAGCATATAGCAATGTTCGTAGTTATAAAGCAACGTAGTACTTATAGACTCTTAAGTTCGTGTTACTTTTTCAACATAAAAATGTTGGATTGTAATAATGGAACTTTATTTCTTAAAAGCTGATGTTACCAAGTTCTTGATTTTATATTCTGTTGTTTGACCGCGAATTGCTCGGGTGTTTCATTATGTGTCACAGGATTGATAGCAATAATTTAAGACTTTTTAATTTTTAAAAACTGTTTCTAATTTTTTACGAGTAATATTTGCAAAATATTTATTTTAATGCTCTAAGGTTATAGATTTTCTCTAGCTATGATGAGAAATATAGCGACAGGTTACAAGTTGATAATTGTGATTATATTTCTGATGGATTATCACGTTGGGGTGGCGTGGAAGTTTGGAAAGTGGGATGACAGCTCAAATGTGACCTCGTCATCTGATCATGGTGTTGTCATCATATCTTTGGGTTTGATCCCGGAGCGTCGCCAATAACCCGTTGTGTTGTTCCTGTGTGACGTTAATTAAAATACCTACCTGGTGGTATACGATCATACTAATGACATTTGCAACTCATTACTCACATCGTTTAAATCGATTCTTGAAATATGGTCATATAAATAAGAACAAAAGGATAAATAAAATATCAGCTAAAAAACTGGTTTTATGCATAAAAAAGTATTATAACCGAAAAAGCAATTTTTACGTGCCCAGGATTATGAGACCTAAACAAGCAGTTACGCAACTCTTAAACTATTTTCATCCTGCAGGGTGGAAACGAGCATTCGTCATCTGATTGGTGCATGCAACAATGTTGTAGACTGGGGATTTCACAATTTTTGATGTCACTACATAGGAATCCGCATTCACACACTTACCATGACATGTATATTAATGAGGCGATAAGATACCAAATCGGCCAACCACGTCAATTTTACACCGACCAGTCACGTGATTACTTCGAAATCACGTTGTCGTATTCTAAATAGGCCTTGCTAAGGAATCAAAATAACAAATAGTAGTGTCGACTCTAAATTTTTGACACATTCGTTTCGAAAACGCAAGACTTGTACATACCAATTTAGTTTCCTCATGTGCTCATGTGTTAAAAACATGACTGACATAATTGAGATGTTCATACGTCGGTTTCTAAGCCACGTTGTCATATTCTAAATAAGTCTTAGTAAGGAATTAAAAAGACAAATACTAGTAGCGTTGTCTAAATTGTTGACACCTCCGTTGCGAAAACGCAATCTTTTTACATGCCATTTTAGTTGCCTCATATAAACTCGTATTAAAAATATGACTGATATAACTAAGATATTTATACGACGGTTTCCAAACCACGTTGTCATATTCTAAATAATCCTTACTAAGGAATTACAAAGACAAATAGTAGTGTCGTCTCTAAATTTTTGACATTCGTTTCGAAAACCAAGCCTTTTATATGCCATTACAGTCGCCTCATATAAACGCGTATTGTAAATAAATTTTTATCGGTACATAATCCCTATATCCGAAATATTGTTTTTTCTCACGGGGTATGCTATCCAATTAGTTCTCGCGAAGCAAAATATGAATGTAAAGTTACAAACCAAATCTAAAAATACCTACCGTAGGAAACAAATTTGATTTACTGATTGGAAATCTCGGATTAAACAGCTGTGTATCCTCGCATTTTAATCAAAACACAAAATGAAATTCAATAAACAACGGAATTATTTGTAACGAAGCTCTCTCTGCTCGGGTTTCTGGGGGAGAAAGAAAAATGTTGAAATAAAATATTTTAAGAAGAATATTTTTCTGCCAGCAAGAGGATGGATATTTATGGATAAATCATTGAATATTCAACAACATAGAACACGACGTGGAACAATCTTATTTTAATTGCAGCAGCTTTATCTCTCATTTGTAAAATTGTTTAGTGATTATAAATGGTAACATTCTTCAATAATTTTTATTGGAACAGGAGAAAACGGATTATCAACAGTTTCACTTGAAAGTTATTTATAAACATTTTTTTGTTAAATGATTTGAATTCTTATCATCATTGTACATCTCTTTTGTACTTTGTTTTCTACCTTTCAAATTCGTTATTGTAAAATGACACCCTTACAAACAAGCCGTACATGTATTTAATGCCATAAAATATTCTTTAAGCATATTAGCAATGTTATAACTAAGTGGGGCTCATATAGCATAGATATGTTTCGCAATCTGTAGTCTTCTATTAATGACTTCTAACTAATTTTGTCCTTCTGGATCAATATAGTTTTTCCGGGGGTTCTTTCAAACAATATGTGGTTATTTATTAATTCTGCGTATGTTATGGAGAAAGAGCAATACTTCAGTACTTGGAAAGCTTGAGACGCTCAGATTGTCTGAGCATGAAATTAAATTAGTTATTTTGGCTTCTCACACAGAATTTATTCAGCGAGTAAACAATTAATTATGCATTACAACTACAATAAGTTTCAACTGCGCAAGTATTGATCTCGATTAACATAACTTCTCAGTTATTTACTCCTTAAATCCAATAGCTCAGCTCCTTTATCCTGTCAAGGGACCGTGGTATCTCAGTTCGAAGAGTAACGGATTAGCTACCGGAGAGTATCTAGGTCGAAAATAGGTCCAACCAAAGACCGTCGTGTTCGCGGGATCTGGTGTACGTTGAAACCGTCCTGGCTTCAAATGTCTTCACGCTCGCAAGTTGATCAGGCGTTGGCCTCATCATCTAAGCGTGGATCAAAATTCCGAGGCATTGTCTGAGGATCTTTCCAATGACCTCCGCCAATAGCCCGTTTCTTCAGTACGAAGTTAGTTAACTACTTTTCTACCTTTATGCGATATGTTTTTTACTGCGATGTGTTTCCTTACGCCAGCACTCGCGTGGGTTGGTATGTCACAACAGATAAGCTTACTACTTATAAGTGTTGGCATCGCTTGTAACCATGGCAATGAACTCTTTTAAACGAACGCGATAAAAAATAGATACTGATAGAACAATACGATTGAGAAAGGCGTGAGAAGTTCGTAAGTATAGGTTACCTTGGAATATATTCTAACGTTGAATTTACTTTAAATATAAGTTCTTACAATTCAAAAGTGGGATTGATATCTACAATCCGCCAAAGGACGACGATCAAAGCGTGTAAATAATTCACGTAAACGCACTTCACGCATTACGATGGGCAATGATTAAGCCTAATGGAATACACAATACGTAGTAACACTGACGGACAACGATAAAGTCTATCGAATAATATATACGATTCTGCGAAGAAATAATTCCTATAAAGGACGACTACGAAATTGACAAAAATCGCACCGACGAAGAATTTATAAGTTAAGTCTTATTCGAAGATTTACCTCTGACGGAACCTGTTTTCAAGTGCAACGCTTCTATGAACTTTTCCAGTGCGACTTATTCAGAAAACCTCTACGTAACGGATTTAAAAGGTACATGCTCCTGTGACATCCAAAAGTGTATTTAAAGTATAACTCGAACGGAACAATTTGAGTTCCAACGTATTACGGAAACCTCCATGTAAAGGAATTATCGGAGTTGTAACAATTTCAAAAGTCGTTTTGCATTTAACCGTGTTCTTCACTTTTACCAAATATTCATATAGCGTGTGTTTGAACTTTCTTTTCTGCTGCTGTGCAAAATGTCTTAGCTGTCGAAAGCTAAGAAAGTTGAATTATGCGAATTAGCAGATGAGTTAGGTGTGAAAATCAATGATAAAATAAAAGTTGTGGAGTTAAAATCATTAATTTTAAACTATGAAAATTATGAAGAAGAGTTTGTTAAATTAATGTTAGAAAGAATAAAATTAAGGAAAAGGAACTAGAACGATTAGTACAACAAGAACGAGAACGATTAGTACAAGAACGATAACGATTAGAAAGAGAACGAGCTTTTGAGCTAGAAAAGAACGAAAGAGAACGAGCTTTTGAGTTGGAAAAATTGAGAATTACAAATGAAAATATCACAAATGATACGGATCTTAGTCATTTTTTTAATCAGGGGGTAATTGTCAATAAGCCTAATACTGATTTTCAAAAGTTGATTCGTAAGTTGCACATTTTGGGATTGCTCCCCTACGAAATTTCGTAAATAATCGCAAGAGAGTCAGAGGAAACAGCAAACGACTATGAACATGTTAAGAGGTTGTTATTGAAACGGTTTAAACTTAGCCCAGAAAAATTCCATCAAAAATTTATTCGACATCAAAATTCAAACATCACATGAAGTGACTTTGCTTTTGAATTACAAAACTTCTTTGAGGAATGGATCGCGGGATTAGGTATCGTAGATTTTCAAGGTCTGAAAGATTTGATGATTACATACAGGATGAAGATAAAAGTCCCTAATAAACTTAAAGATCATTTCATAGATGAATGGTCGAAGTTCGTAACTCCTTAGGAACTTGCAGACAATTTAGACGAATATGAAACAGCGAGATGAGTTAGGGCTACTTATAAGGCCTTTGACCATAAGCAGACAAATCAATTCGATAATATTCAAAGTAATGCTAGTTCTTAAAATTCTGAATATGACAACAGTAAATCAAAGCCCCGAGTTCCACAAACGAAATCAACCCAAAATTGTAAGACTCAAGGCTAACGGAAACCTTTACGTAACGAGAAAGGTGATCCCAAGTGCTTCAATTGCAATGATTATGTACATTATTCCAAGGATCGTCCCGAGAAGACGCATAATTCTGGAAATAACATTACCAATTTAACCACAAGGATTAGCGATTGTTCAAATTCGTTTCTCTACCTCAAAACGGCCAGGCTTAACCATGGAAGTAGGAAAGATAAGGAAGAAAGGATATCTTTCCTACTTCCATGGGCTTCACAATGAAAACTGGGTAAATGCATTAATTGACACAGGATGCTCAGGATTTTTGATGAAAGAATCAGTCGCAAAGAAGTTAAACATTGAAGTTATTCCTGAAACAAATGAAGTTTACGGATTTGGCAACCAAATTACACCAGCTGCTAAAACTCCTGGAAAAGCAGTAGTTGACACTGAAATGGATACTGTCTTGGGAAAGGAAATAACAGTTCTGATTGTAGGCGATGAAAATCAACCAGTGGGCTTGTTAGTTGGTAGAACATTATTGGATATGCCTCACATAGCCTATGCCAGAATGGGTAACGAATTACATATCGATGAAGCGCCATTCAATAAACTGCAACTTAGTTTGGATAACACACGTGTAGCTCTGAAATCAGTGCAAGCTACTGTACTCGAGAAAAATACCATATCATCTGGTCCAATTTTAGACTGAAAGTCAGTATGACGGGTTAGTCATGGTTTAGGGAAATAAAAATATAGGTTGTTTATTGGAAGTAGTTAAAGGAGAAGCAAAAATACCTGTTACAAATAGTCAAAATCAAAGTATTATTTTAATGGAAAACCAATGTGTTGGTAGAGGTGAAGCAGTAAAATTACTTTCAAGCAATGATTGTTTAGAAAATAAAGAATGTGTCGTTTCGATCCTGGTTGATAAAGCTCCAAAATCATACAATTTCGAAATTTTCGACAGACAAATTTTAAATACTTCAAAAGAAATTCCTGAAATAAAACTCCCAATCAGGAATGAAGACATAAAAACGGATGAAGATGTTACGTATGATGAGAAGCAAGAGTTAGTTCATCTTCTAAACGAATATAGAGATTGCTTTGCTTTAAACTTGAGTGAGCTTGGGTGTACTGATTTGGTAACGATGGAAATTAAGGCAGCAAACCATTTTCCATGCAACCATACAGAACAAATGCCGAAGAACGAGCTATAATAAAGGAAATCGTGAAGGAATGGAAAGATAACGGAATCTTTACTGTAACAAGATCTCCTTACGCAAGTCCAGTGATGATTGTAAAGAAGAAGACGGGGGAACACCGTTTAGTAGTTGACTATCGAAAGCTAAATTTGCAAACTATAAAAGATAAATATCCATTACCGTGGATAGATGATCTGTTAGAGTCCTTAAACAACTGTTCAATATTTATAACGTTAGATTTGACCCAAGGGTACGTACATATTCCGTTAAGTGCATACGCCAAACAGAAGACGGCTTTTATAACTCCCGACGATATTGGACAGTTTGAAAGGATGATTTTTGGATTGACCAATGCTCCTTCAGAATTTCAACGCATGATGCATATAGTACTCAGACCATTGCTGAACAATACAGTATTATGTTATTTGGATGACATTCTCATGCCTGCAAAAAACTGGTCGGAGATGATGGATAGACTGAAGCAAGTTTTGGATTGTCTGAAGTCAGCCAAACTAACATTCTAATTACCAAAATGTGAATTCGGCAAGAAAGAAATCGAGTTTCTTGGATTCGTGGTTAATGAAAATGGAATTCAATCAGGTCGAAGGAAAATAAAGGCCATAATTGAATTTCCGACACCATGTAAGAAGGAGCCTCACAAGTTTTTTTAGACGTTTCATATCAAAGTATACTACACATGCTGAACCACTGAGTTGACTTACACGAAAGGATGCAAAATTCCAGTGGAATGAAGAACAACAAAAAGCATTTGAGAAGTTAAGAGATAATCTGACCGAGCAACCTATTTTGGCGTTGTACCGACCTGACGCCAAAACAGAGGTACATACTGATGCAATTTCTGACGGTATTGCTGGTATGCTACTTTAACAAGGAGAAGATAGAAAACTACATTTAGTATATTGTATTAGTAAGAAAACGACAGCAGCTGAAACAAAATACAATCCAGCAAATTAGAATCGATGGCCATTGTTTGGACTCTAGACAGACTACGCCAATTCCTGATTGGTATAGAGTTCACTGTTGTTACAGATTGCCAGGCTCTTGTTTACCAAAATACGAAGAAAACGCAGAACCCTCAAATTGCAAGATGGAGTAACTTGATACAAGAATACAACTTTGAGGTGAAGTTTAAACCTGGAACTGGTATGGGTCACGTAGACGCCTTAATTCGATCTCCTATTTCACTAGAAGACCACACGTTAGATATATTAGTCGAAAACAACTTAGAGATTTATCAAACATTTACTGAGGACGAAAAAGTCTTAATAATGCAACATGCTGATCAAGAACTGAAGCAACTCATAGAGATATTTGAAAAAGTTCCTCATGAGAGAATCAACGATGAGAAACAGAAAATAAAAGAATTTGACTACAAGCATAAGAGATTATATCGAATAGTTCAACACAAGGAAGAAAAGAAGTTACTGTACGTGGTTCCTAAAAGTATGAGGAAAAGTTTAGTCGACAGGTTTCACGATTTAATGGGACACTTTTCTGTTGACAAAACGACAGTCAAAATCAAGGAACTTTACTGGTTCGCTTCTATGAAAAGATATGTCAGACGGCACATATCAATGTGTTGCGAGTGCTTAGTAAATAAAGTGCCAAGTGAAAAACAACAAGGTGCCTTGCTCCCCATCAAACCAGGAAAGAGACCGTTTGCTATAGTTCATCTAGACCACCTAGGTCCGTTTGTAAAAAAGTTCTAAAGGGAATAGTTATTTGCTGATCTTAATTGATAACCTTACACGATTCATAAGACTCTTTCCCACTAGAAATACTTCAGTCAAGAATGTAATCAGAGACTTTGAAGTGTTTGTTGATGAATTCGGGCTTCCTGAAAGGATCATCAGTGATGAAGGCTCGTGTTTTACATCACATGAATTCGAAGATTACTGCAGGATAAATGGAATCAAGCAGACATTGACTTCTGCACAACAACCTCAAGGAAATGGAATGGCTGAAAGAGTAAATAGGACTGTGCTACCTGCAATTATGACGAGCATGACACACCCTGGGCACATAGATTGGGACAAGAGAATTAAGCAATGCGAATGAAATTTGAATAATATGGTAAACAACACAACAAACAAAACACCATTTGAACTGCTGCACGGTTATTCGCCAAGATTCAACGAATTTTGGTCGATGCTGATGCTAATGTTTGGAAAGATCCAGAAAAGTTTCAAGCTGAAGCAAGAAAGACAATCGAACGATAAACAGGGAAAGCAAAGGAATAGTACGACAGAAAGAAGTGTAAAACTGTGAAGTTTTAACAAGGAGAAATAGTGGTGGTTTGAAGATTACCCGAGATCAAAGGGAAAACCAACTAAAACTCAACCAACATATCGTGGGCCATTAGTAGTGACGAAGGTACTCCCAAGCAACACTTACAGAGTTTCCCAACTCGAGCCTTAAGAGAAGGGACGTTTCTACTCTACCACCGCTCACGTTAGTCAGTTAAAAACGTGGCGATACGAGAGCGAGAAAGACGAAGATGCAAATGACTGGGACATAGAATCTCCACCCAGGAGGAATTCTAGACGCTCCCGAAAAATTCCTTCCCGATACTCGAACTAAAAATGACAGACTTAAAACCCACAAGAACTTTAAACTCTAAGTTAATACTTGCTTTTAAGTGTTTAAGTATATTGGTCACATTTCACAGGAACTTTAAGTTTCAGTTGTATATATTGTAAAATTATGTAATTAGTATTAGTTAATCCTCTACATCGAGGACGATTGTATGTCAGGATGGTCAAATGTTGGCATCGCTTGTAACCATGGCAACAAACTCTTGTAAATGAACGCGATAAAAAAATATACTGATAGAACAATAGGATTTAGAAGTGCGAGAGAAGTTCGTATGTAAAGGTTACCTTGAATATATTCTAAGGTTGCATTTACTTTAAAGATAAGTTCCAACATAATACAGGCCTGTTTCTTTCTAAAATTACTTCAAACTAATTTCAATACAAACATATCTGTTTAAGCCCTTATGATTGAAATAGCTTAAATTTAGAAGCTTGTATTGACTGGTTGTTTGGGATTAGCTTATAGGCTAGTTGCACAGTTTTACAACATAGCATAAGCTTATCACAGCAACAATTGCTCAGTTGCAAATTTCAAAATCACCGCTAAGTTGCAGTTTTGTGTAAGGATTAAAAGTTTCATTATCATCTTCTATTGTTTTATCCTTCCTTTAGCAGGATAGTTATATATTGCCTAAACACACATATAACCACAGAATTGTTGCAGCGTTTCGTCAATGTCCATATATTCTTCATTAGTGCAGTCATTTTTGGAATTCTGAGCGAAAAAAAGAAATCTCAAATTAGTGCATTCTTTTCAGTTTTATATATTTTCAGTCTGTTATAAATGCAATCAAATCTGAGGTCTCTTAAAAGAATAAAAACATGTGTTTTGCGTAAAGGGTTAAAAGTTTGAACATAAACTAGTATTGGTTTATCCCTCACTTAGCATGTTAGTCATATGTCACCTAAACACAAACAACAAAGTTTTTGCAGCGTTTTATCAATCGAACGGTGCAAGCATTTTTAGAATTCCTCTTGAAAATATCAAATAAATCTTGAAGTAGCGCAGCTTTTTCAGTTTTACATCTTTTCGGTCCATCATAAATTCAATCAAACCTGAGATAACTTAAAAGAATAAAACCTCTCATGTGGCATGGTGGAACAACACCCTCACACAGCGCATAGAATCGCATGCATTGGAGGGATAGAGACGAAGAATGCCAAACACAAAGCCAGGCGGGGTGTCTGGCCCACCCATGGTCAAGAAATTATCTCTTCCTCACAAACAAAGAAGGTTCTAGGATTCAAACCATTGCGTTATCAAAGGTGACATTCCTAAACCCAGCAATTCATGTGATAAGGTTTCTGCCATGAATAGTATTTCGTGAAGGATCCATTTTAGATCCTTGGGTTGTATAAATACCCTGTTCTCGTACATCTGGTTTAAAACAAAACTTTTTGTGAATTCGAGTTTTCAACTCACAAATGGTAACCCAATTTTCATTACACGAGATGCACGACGATGACTAAAATGTAATAGACTATGTGTTCATTATTTCGTGAAGAAAATAGTTGTAACCCAAAAGCCTTTTATTGTCCTCAAATATTTCTGTAATTATTTGCATCGTCTTGGATCTTTGTTCCCCCTTTTTGTGATTGGGTAGTTTTGTCTCGACGAAGTATCTCATCCTTAGCAAAACTGACCGGATCTTGAATAAGATCTCGTCAAAATCAATTGGAAGATTAAGATTCTGAAATATGCGGAATATAGACTAATGGGGAAAACTACTAAGCTTTACTTTATGGCTCATTGCACTCATTTTATGTAGCTGAAATCTTTTTATGTCCAAAAATATCTGTGCACTTATTGGCTTCGTCTTGGATCTCTATTCCCACTAGAGTAATTGGGTAGATTAATCTCGACAAGATATCTCATCCTTAGAAAAACCGACCAAATCTTGAATGAGATCTCATGGAGACCAATTGGAGGTTTAAGATTCTGAAATATGTGCGGAATGCTGGTAAAAACTACAAAAACTTACTTTATGGCTTATGGCACTCATTTTATGTAGCAAAAAATCTTTTACTATACAAAAATATTTCTTAAATTATTAGCTTCGTTATGGATCTTTATTCCACTTGGAGTAATAAGATAGTTTTGTTTCGACAATATATCTCATCCTAAGCAAAACTGACCAGATTTTGAATGAGACCTCGTCAAAATCAATTGGACGATAAAGATTTTGAAATATGCGGAATGTAGATTAATCTTTTAAACGCCGCAATTCATTTTAAAAATATTTATTTTATTTTTTCGCTCAAATGGCTTATTTTACTGCTAGTATAACTGTTCCAGACCTTTTTTGACTGAAACAAAAATCTTAAGTATGATTTTGAGGATGTTCCCATTTGGGAACATTGGCGTTTGGGATGAAGTAAATAGGGACATTTTTCCAGAAAGGTAATTTATTTGCAATAGACTCAAAAGGAGAACTAATTTTGGTTTATATTACATACTTTTATACATTTCTCTTCAGAAGGAAGTACATTTTTCTCTTATTGCCAGTGGTATGGGGGAAGCGAGATGAATACATCTGCTTTTTGTATGCAAGGCACTCTGCTTTCTAACATTTTTCTTGCACAATGCGCAACGTCCTTGGGTGCAAGCGATTAGATAGTGTTCGTCCGTCTTTCTAAAGTGAACTGGTAGTTGAGATCGTGGCCCTGGTCTTGCTGAGACGACCCTTGATCCTAGTGGAGCATCTGCTTGGTACCATCCTGTTTCCCTGAGTGAATTTCTATCCTATATAGATACTCGTTAGATGAGCATATATCATCCAAATTTTGTACCCAAATCTTTTGGGGATTCCGCGAATGAGCATCATACAAGAATGATGTCCGTAATACGGCACCATTGATCTGTCAATGCTGAGTTTATCATGAAAAACTTCAAACTGAATTGTTTCTACACAATTGACGTATATTGGTGCAATCTTTTCTATTTTATCACCTGGTTGAACATCCTTATTGTTGTCAACAAGATGAAAGTACTTTTTAAGCTGACAAAGCGTGTCCTAGCCATTATCTTAGAAAAGATTGCAACACATGTGTCTTAAGAATTACTCCAATAAAAGTCCTCTGTAGGCGACGTGAGGTAACCGCTCAAAAGAAGTAGTCATAGGAACTGAAGAATATCGTCCCAGCTAACTGTTATTATCTGCCCCTTTTGCAGCGTATACAACGCTGTCATCACAATTAGAATTTGTACATAATTCATAGGGATTATTTTGTGGAATAACTCCAGAGGATCCATTGTCTCAAGCTCGGGAAATTTTTCAGCCAGCGTTTCGAGGCTTTTTCCTGAAAGATCATTATCCAACGTTGTATCCCTTCTCCATCTGGGATTGAGTTCTTGTCTTCGCTTCTTTGCATTTCGAGCAGAACATGAGGGAGTGCTTCTCCTTTGATCTTCGCCCGAATCGGGAATTCGGTCATCTGAAATAGTCGAATCACCATCTTCATTGTTGATCATCATGTCAATCTGGCCACAAACATCTTGAGGCCGAACCTCATTCAAAGCTCCATCGTTGATGTGTTCTTCATCACTCAAATTCGCGTCTTCATCAGATGGCAATATGCAAAGATCAGGATCGTCTACGTCCTCGAGCTCGTCATCGGATAGGCTGTTGAAAAATTCCAGCACGGCTCGCGGGAACTTGCGAGGTATCGCTGAAAGATGTAGTTGATACGGAGTAGTGATACCTGAGAAGCACTCGAACAGTCAATTCCTATTAGGAATAGCGTGTTACGTAACAAAAAAATATTAAAACTACAATGTTCAGCGTAAACTATACAGTAGTACTCTCTGAGATAGGCGAGAAATAAAATCTTTGGTGAGAATGAAACTCATTGGATGAAACCGTAAGGACTACAGGTCACACCTTCGTCGAGTCTTGAAAAAGGAATGTTGTTGGAATGTGATCTTTGCAAAAGTCATTCAAAACGCGCTCCTCTCTTTTCCTACCCGTAAGTCACGTGATACATTTCAACCAACCATTTCATCAAATGGGAATGTGGTTACTATTCTTGTAAGGTGAATAGTGATAGAAATCCCAATCGCAAAAATTTATAACTGTAACAATGCGATTACCTTGCAATAGAGTGTCACGGTTTGCACAGAAAACGGGTGTTAGGCACATGCAGATACAAAAATTCCAGCTGGAAGTATGAAAGAATCAGCTGCCACATTTATTAAGTCACCCATAGCAGAAGAATTGTGATAATTAAAAACAAAGGAGAGTATTGACTCGAATTTTGTGAGTTCGAAAAATCCCCTCAAACACTATACCCCAAACGCCAATGTTCCCATTTGGGAACATCAAAATTGTTGTAAAAATTACTTCCTACAAATGACACTTAGAAATATTTTGTCAATTTGTAAGAGAATATATGTCCCTTAACTACCAAATCACGCCAGTAAAATTGTTTTTAAATTTATTTTAAAAATTGCAGAAATTAAAATTTTCATGGCACTTTAAAGTTTACAAATTCAGTAAATTTGACCTAAATTCTATCAAAAAGCTGAATTTATTTTTTGAAAAACAATGACACCTAAAATAAATTAATATTATTATGTGGCATTTCGGCAAGTATGAATATTCTAAACAAAAAATTAAGTTATTAAAAAAATTCACAAAAAAATGTTCCCATTTGGGAACATTTTTTTGTGAACATTGGGAACCCATTTGGGAACATTGGCAGGTAAAAGGCCCTAACGGTGAAAACAACAAAACTTTACTTTATGGCTCATTGCACTCATTTTATTTAGCTCATTTTATTTAGCACTCATTTTTAAGTCCAAAAATATATGTGCAATTATTAGCTTCGTCTTGGTCTGTATTCCCATTAGAGTAATTGAGTAGATTTGTCTCGACGAGGTATCTCATCCTTAGAAAAACTGACCAAATCTCGAATTAGATCTTGTCGAAACGCATTGGAGCATTAAGATTCTGAAATATGCGGAATGTAAACTAATGGTGAAAACTTCAAAACTTTTCTTTTCGGGTTATGGCACTCATTTTCTGTAGCTAAAAACCTTTTGTTGTCAAAAAATATATCTGTAATTATTAACTCCTGAAACAAAACATTAAGATACTCTCTTCATATGTATTGAATTGTTCAAGTTATTGTGGTGACATGTGTGAAGAAGCTGATATCCTAATGCCCACCGATTTAAACTACAAGCCACCGTGTCTAAACACGGGACAAGAAACTTTTTATACGTGGACGGTTAGAAAATTCAACTTCAATTTGAGCGCCCGGTCGTAAATTTAGGATACAATAGCTAGTCGGAAGTAAAACGCATTCTACACGAAGGTACCACCCAGAAAAACAGAGAAAAGGTGCTTTAGAAGAACTGTTTCTCACTCCTGAGTTATTTTACGGAAAAAGCTGCTATAAAAACAGAACACTGTGTTCAGACTGCATTTTCTCCAAGGTAATAAACAGCAAGTTTTTGGAAAGTTCTTTTGTTAAAGTTAATATTATGTTTTTCCTTTAAAAAATACAAGTTAGCCATCGAAGCCTAGTTCGAAACTTGAGAACAAAGTATCTCAATTCCTGTAGGATTCGTATACAAATAAAAAATGACACTACCGTTATTTGAAAATAGAATCGAATATGATAGCCTGTTCGCTAAATTAATTTATCTCTTCCGTTTTCATTTTTATCAGAAAATACAGTGTGAAAAGGAATGATTTCTCGATATTTTACTGTCGAAACCTCACGAATCCAATTTTTTGCGGTTTTAATAAATTATTTGGTTACAAATACCTTACTAAACTTATTTCAAGTGCTCCGAAGTAAAATGTGAAACCTCGTATCACATAACTCATTTACAGTTTGGTATCTAGTTTTACATTGCTCCTAAAGAGTATAGATTTCAAGATATGATCAGTTTTACTAATGACGAGAGATACCTTGTTCGTCACGATCTGATACGTTTTACTGTTGAAGAGATATCTTTCTTTTTGTCTCTCCATCAAGACCTGGTCAATTTTATTATTGATAACATATAACGTCAAGACAAAACTGCCCAACCAAGGGGAGTGTCGGTCCAAGAAAAACAAATTATCCATTGCCGGGAACTGGTTACAATTTCCAGCAGGTTTTTGCCCCAGAGACTAGCCCCTACAAGGCAGTTTAGAACGCGAAGTAAAACTACCATAAATTGTTACGGGTCAACTCAAAATTCGACGATCACGCACCAAAAAAACGTCAGTTCAGTTCCAGAGTTAGAAGTCCTCTCTCGTCACTCTAATTGACACTGAGAGACAGTTCATTAAAACCATGGTCGCCAACCTCTCCTTAAGACCATCTGGACGTTGAAGGAGATGCTTCAGATATGTTGACAGATTTACGATCGGCTATCGGCGGAAGGACCCACTGGTGTTGATATCCTAGCCCAAGCTGTTGCTATGGGCGTTAGAGGGGATGAAAATGTGAAAAGATTTTATAAATGCCTGGCTTTTTGTGTAGTCTATTATTAAGTTAAAAAGTTCTAAATATTTTCAATGCATTCATAAAATGCACATTTGTCACAAAAGATAGTAATGTATACAAATTATGCAACATAATAAGGGAATAATGTAATGTATACTAATTATGCAATATAATAACGGAATAATAAAATGTATACCAATTATGCAATATAATGAGGGAATAATGTAATGTATACAAATTATGCAATATAATAAGGGAATAATGTAATGTACATAAACGCAATGGGTGTTTATAATCGGGTCCTTTCCTAAACTGTACTGGATCCTAAAGTAATGTTGTGGGAACCCTAAGTTATTTTACAGTTTTTCGTGTTGGTAGAGTTCTCGTTCGGGAAATAATTATCATTAGTCGAGAGCAGGATTGATCGTGGTTAGTATGTTAAATTCAAGACTTCTACATTTCGGAATTTATTTCGTATGTTCCCAATAAAAATCCCAGCTATCCCTTTATTTTCCTTAACCCTACTGGTGGTTATCTCGACGAAGTATTTCATTGACCAGATCTTGATGGACGAGATGTATCGTCATTAGAAGAAAACTAACACAATCTTGATGAACGAGATGAATCATCATTAGAAGAAAACTAACCCGATCGTGATGGACAAGATGCAAGGTCATTAGAAAAAAACAAACCAGGTCTTGATGGACGAGATATATCGTCATTAGAAGAAAACTAACCAGGTCTTGATGGACGAGATGAATCATCATTAGAAGAAAACTAACCCGATCTTGATGGATAAGATTAATCATCAGTAGAAGAAAACTAACCCGATTATGATGAACAAGATGCAAGGACATTAGAAGAAAACTAACTAGATCGTGATGAACAAGATGCAAGGTCATTAGAAGAAAACTAACCAGGTCTTGATGGACGAGATGTATCGTCATCAGAAAAAAACTAACCAGATCTTGATGGACAAGATTTATCGTCATTAGAAGAAAACTAACCCGGTCTTGATGGACGATATGTATCGTCATTAGAAGAAAACTAACCCGATCTTGATGGACGAGATGAATCATCATTAGAAGAAAACTAACCCTATCGTGATGGACAAGATGCAAGGTCATTAGAAGAAAACTAACCATATCTTGATGGACAAGAGGCACTCATTAGAAGAAAACTAACCAGATCTTGATAGACGAGATGTATCGTCATTAGAAGAAAACTAACCAGATCTTTATTTTGTCATCATAAAAAATCGGCAATATCTTAAAGTAAATTTAATTAATTAATTTCGAGAAATCGTGTCATTATTACACATAATAGTAACTATCCCTGACACGAAAAAATAGCATTTTGATGAGGAAACAAAACAAGTAAGCCAATCCTTACTAGCAAATTACAAGACAAAATATGTCAATCATGTATGCGAGATATACGTCTAAATATGACTCTTGTGTATGTCTCGTATCAAATGTAGGGGAAAGTGTCGTACCCTGGGACATTTTAAAACAACTATTTTTCTTGAGGCTATAATGTGTCAGCATCTTGTTTTCCCATCGAATACTTACATTCATTAGTTTTGATAGAATTTACCTTTTTTAAATTTACTTGTACTTAGAATACAAACTGTTTAATAAATTGTATTGTTAATCTATCCATATGTGTCAAGGTTTAACATGGTGTTGTAGCTTGGGATACATGATACGAAAAATACAATTTTGATGAGGAAACAAAACAAGTAATATAATTTGTATCAGTAAATAACAAAACTAAATGACACGTAATGAAATGATTGACAAACATTTACACAAACTCTGAAGGCCGCATCAAACTTTGATATTAACTATCAAAAGTTTCAAACCATGACGCAGTCTGCACACATTGCAAATTGCTTATGACTCGATATTTTGTCATCAAGATAGTGCTGATTTTTGTATGATTACCAAATCAATATCTGGTCACTTATTTTCTAATTACGAGATATGTGTCTATCAATATCTCTTCAGTTTTGCTAATCACGAGATATCGCGTCAAGACAATGATTAGGAAGATTAATCATGGTTTGGTTTTGTTACTTTTCGATACAAGCAATGCTCAGAAAGACTTATTGGACCAGAGCCTACCTTAAAGTAAATTTAATCCAGGAATTAATTTCGAGAAATCGTGTCATTGTTACACATAATAGTAGCTATCCCTGACACGCGAAAAATAGCATTTTGATGAGGAAACAAAACAAGCAAGCTAATGTGTATTAGCAAATAACAAGAATAAATAAAACGAAATGAATTGATTGACAAAGATTTACACAAACTCCGAAGGCCGCATCAAAAGTTTGATACGAACTATCAAAAGTTTCAAACCATGACACAGTTTACACGCATAAAAAGACACGTACTACAAGTAGATACTAAAAATTAAAAACAAAAGTTCATGCATCAAGTTCATATTCTGGAGGCAAATTATCGGGTTCTTAATGAGTTTCATAAAACTTTTAATATTTCTCATCACCTCTCTTTAATTAATTAATAACATTGTCATACTCAATCATCGTGTTTATTTTTATCTCGCACTTTACGGCTAATTACTACTTTTGTACCTCATAAGCTGAAGGATAAAGGTAAACTCATTAAGTAAGCACGCAGTGAGCAGCAACTGTTAATTACTGGTGAAAAAACGAAATTGGTAAATAAAAAGATCTGTATTGACTGGTAGGGTAGACTAAAATGACCCTTGATAAACGAAAGGCTTCGGAAAATTCTTAGATTCACACAACACTTGAAAGACTTTTCGCTTATTTTACAGGTTTTAAATAAAATGAAACAAGCAACTAAAGTTCAGCCAAGATGGATGAACTCAGAGCTACAATGTGATCAAAATCCCGTAAATGTGATTGAATGCTTTAAAAGACGAGGGTGACGTTGCCAGACTTAACATTGGAAAAAAAAAAGTTCCTATTAATTTGCTTATTGTGTTGAGACGGTGTTTTACTTAGGTATTGAATGTGGGCTGTCAATCACAGATCGAATTATTTTGTCATTTGAACCATCTGACAATCACGAGATTTTTGTGTAGTGTCGGTTTTTTTTCATCCTACAGCACACATAATGACTAAATAAGCACATCTTTTGGTTGGAAAATTCTATTGATCAGGAAGATCAAAACCAGTTAGATAGGTAGATAGTAATATTAATTAACGTCGCACTAGAGCAACCGGCTATTGGCCCGGGTTCGATTCCCGAAAGGAAAGATTCGAGGACACCACCTAATTTTTAACCACAGTCAGAAGACGCACTGAGCTGGTACCCCACTCAATAAACTTCCACACCACGCCAATGTGAGGGCATTTGATGCCATTACAATTTTAAATTGCACCAGCTCCCGTGAGGATCTTTGGCTGGATTCGAACTCACAACCCTCCGGTTGCTAGCCCTTTACTCTTCTAAACGGCCTACCTCCAAAACTAGTTAGAAGTCATTCTATAAAATACAACAGGTTGAAGGTTGGTTGCATGCGCGTGAACTCCATATAATGTTAACGATTGCGAACAACTGTTTTAGCTTATTCAGATATATGGTCATTCCTCTGACATATTTGGGACAATCGCGAACTCATTTTAGTGATGAAAAAAATGGCTGTATCTTTTATTATTCTTTATTAGTGTCAAAAACTTTTTATATGTCTAAACCATTTTATATCCTTTAAATCAGGCCTCGAAATAGATTTTTTAATACAGGTGCACACTGTGCACCTAAGAAAAGTGCACCTTTTAAATTAAGTGCACAAGTTATATGTTAGGTGCACATTAAAAAAAACATAATATAAGAGTATTAATGTAATGTAAACTACTGTATTAGTTGGGTATGTTTATATAGGTTCGTAGTAGATAGTAAATAAAAAATTTTTAACATATCGTAATTCTACTGCGCACGACTGTCGCGATAGTCGCTTTAACAGAGCCATCTGGAAAATGTTTCGATCATCGGAAAGTTCTGGTGGCAGTGACACAAGTACACCTTCCTCCTGTATAAACCCGTTACGGCACAGCGATTTTATTTTCGCTTAGTGTGTATTTAGGAATTTTAATTACGTTACTTCAGAGAACGAGCGATGTCGATACTAATATTTTGTTCAAACATTAAAATAACAAAAAACACGTTCCCCCCCCCGTTTTTTTTTAACGTTAGGTGCACTGTATGCACCTAGTATGAAAAAATTAGGTGCACAATTTTATTTTCATGTGCACAGTGCACCTGTGCACCCGGGTATTTCGAGCCGTGCTTTAAATAAGCATATCCCAAATTTATGGGTATATATCCATTCGTTTTTCTATAAAAGAGACTTAATATCAAGCAGGTATGGGACGCCTCTGATCACATTAACATTATCAATGAGATAATTCATACTTAGATATGAATTAATAAACATTTTCGATTTACAAACTATTTTAGTTCGATGTGTTTCTTTTGGTGCAATACTACTGTAGTCAAAAAAGCAAAACTCGGCCAATTTTGCGCCCGAAATATTTTCAAATACTTCGGCAGTCCGGTGGAAAACGTTTCTTCGTATCAATTAAAACCTGGGAGATCCACAGCAAAGTGTGCTTTTCTTTGGTATGTATTCTTCTGTCAGCTAAAAGAAATCTCCTTCAGCTTCCGTCTTTCCCCGGTGTCAACAATTCATCCATAGATAGAAAAACCTATAAAGGATTTGTTTTGCTTTGAAGGATAGGGTCGGGCTTTTTTGGCGCCGAAAGCTAGGAGATCAATCATTTGCGCTGTGCTTTGTAATAAAAATAAAATCGTGAATGAGATTGGAATGAGATTGGAATTTGGAAATGTTTTCACGGAAATTATCAAATCCCAGAAACATTACGAAAATGATTAAAATATGTCCCCGAAATCATCTAAAAATCGAGCATATCGAAAGAGTGGCAAAAAAATTACCTAACAATCAAAATTACGAAAAACGACGTAAAATTACGTGGAAATCAAAAGCACCGCAAATGAAAATAAAAACGAGCAATCCAAAATGGCGAAAATTACGAAAGCAACCAGAAATCTAAAAACAAAGATGAAATATCGTCCTTGAAATAAAAGACAAAAAATTACCTAAAAATCACTGAAAATTGCATAAGCAGCAATCAAAGGAAATCTAAAATTAAAAGATAATGATCAAACTGACCAAAAACAATCTTAAGTTTTAAGAGCCCTATCAATCGAAAGGTTAGAAAACGAGTTATCAGAAATCCTGTACCCTCAGTAACATTCCGTTGAGCTCCAATTTTCCCTCCCGATATTGGTTCCCATCCCAATCCTAAGTTAATCTTGTCCAAAGGTCGAAAGTGTTTCAAGTAGCTTAACTAAAGTGATGTTAAATTTACTCAAAACAAGAGAGAGTAGAAGCTACTTAGCAGTGTACATTCATTCTGTTGCTCCATTCCGAGACTTCAGTGCAGGTTGGAACACGCCTCAGCTGTGGTGGGTATTGGACTTAATTACTTTGTGCAAAAGAGACAGCCACTGACATAGAAACTAATAACTGCACAGTTGAAAGCAGTTTGTCGTACATCAATTGAGCAAGAAATATTAATTTTTCGGTTAAGTTCAGGAAGACAATGGATGGTAATTAGTCTACTTTAAACAATCGAAGTAACATTTATCAATTAGCCAACGATTCTGTCTAGTGGCCATAGGGAAGGCTTCTAGATCGAAAGAGCCGACCAACCGGGATAGTGGTTAAGATGTTAGCCTCTAGATCGGAAGGTTCCTGGTTCGAATCCGGGTCAGGGCATGGATGTTTGTAAGTGTATGGTGTAGAGGCGGCTGGTGCACCTTAAATCTGTCGTGGCCTAAAGTCCTCACGTTGGGTTGGTGTGGAAGTTTGGAGAGTGGGGTGCCAGTTCAGGTGTTGCCTCGTCATCTGACCGTGGTTCAAAATTACGTGGTGTTGTTCTCGTTTCTTTCCCTTAGGGATTGATCCCGGACCGTCGTTAGCCCGTTGTGTTGCTCTAGTACGACGTTAATTAAAATTATCATTACCATTACCTGGATCAAAAGGTCCCTGTTCGAATCCAGGGTATGGTATTTATATTTGTCTGTCTGGAATGAACGAGTGGCCTCTATAAAGAGATTGTGCTTACAATGTATGGTATGTATGTGGGTATAGTTTCAAAGAACACCTGCCATTCCTTGTGATCCAGGTCATCTGTGGTTCAAAATTACGTGGTGTTGTCGTCGGATCTTTCCCTTAGGGAATTGATCCAGGACCGTGATCCATAGCCCGTTGTGTTGTTCTAGCACGACGTTAATTACAACTTACCAAATTACCTGTGCTCCAGGAAAGGATCAAGCGGCAGGATGACGAGACATACCTTGGAACGAGTGATATCTCAGATAGAAAGCCTCTAGAGAAACCTGAAGTAGGTGGCATACGGCCACGCTCGACAATAATGTGAAGTAACGATGATCTCCTGTAAATAGTTTGCCCCTATTCGTTATAATTAAACATATTTAATTGTATTATGAACGTCTTCTCCCATCCCTTTACCAACAAATAAGAGTTATACATGTTTCTTAGCTATTACTTAAACCCAAACCCAGTGGCGCATAAGGATAACCCAAGTTGCTTACAAATCCGCTCTTGTAGTAGTTCTATAATAAGTAATGTACAATTGGCCTGACATTAAAAGCATTTATCATTTATTAGGTATGTCCACCTTTTACGCTTTTGCTTGCGATAAACGCATGCCTTGACGCATGCGTCCCTTGCGTCAAGGCATGCCCGAGATAAGTCAGAAGTTGTAGTATTCCATAGCGCACATCGTAGCGCAAGGAGTTCCAACAGCCTTGGATCTCTGTGCGCTTCAATTTTCAATTTGCAGTGTTTTGTAACCACTTTATACATTGTGTTTTGAATTTATTTTTATTGGTTCCATAACACACATAAGGTCTAAACAACCACATGTATTGGTCGAAAGAATAACAGGAAATATTTCAATTAGTATTAAATTTTAATAATGATCAGCGGGTGGGAGAAAGGTAAACTCAAGTATAACAATAACTTGAAGAATTTAATCAACTAGCAAAGGAAGGCATACATGTTAGCTGCAACCAAGGCGAGAGGCATTCGTACTCTGACCCGAGATCGAATGAAGCAAAGGCATAAAATCACCCCATCCTCCTTTTTTCTAACAACTTATTTACAGGGGAAATACCGTTCCGATTTTAAGCAGATACAGCTGTGATTCGCTGCGAGCAACGAGGTGCAAACGAATCCAGCGAAATGTATCAAATAAAATATAAACATCGCGTTTGATCGTGTGCTCCCCCCCCCCCAACAAATAATAATAAATTTTAACGTAAATTAATAAATGCTCATTATGCGTTTTGAAATATTCTTTCAATCAAATAGCTCGCCTTGATTTCCTAAGTTTATTTATTTGCCTGATCACAAATTATGCCGCACTGATTTAACATCCAGAAACAGTAATAACAGAATAGCATCATCTTCATCCATCTTGAAACTGAAGTGAGACACGAGTGTGGACAGGTGAAGGGCATGCCTCTAAGCGCTTGCAATAAGTCATGTTGATTGAATGTTGAATTGAACGTTGAAAGGCAAGTTGAAAATGAAAGCGCACAAGTGTGGAGATACCTATCGACGATGCTTCCTATTGAACATAAGATTATTTTTCAATTATCGGATGTGTGTTTTAAAAATGACAATATATACGAAAGTAAATGTCAAAAGGAAGATACAGAAAACAACTAATACAGCTGAAAATTGTAAAAAGAGGGTTTTTGATTTGATTCGCTTTATCAGAAAATAATCTTTTTCTGTTATAATTTCAATATGTAAATGTGCCCAGTTTCCGTCTATTTTGCACCGACTGTCTTGTAACTTGTCGCCGTTAAATTTTCTAGTTATTTTAACTGTTTGCATTTGTTCTTTTGTGTCACTGAAGCAGTTTTCAGGACTACCTGAGCATTTCTTTCTGTCATTTATCATCTTTCAACTGAAGGAAATTTAACTAACGCCAGGAAAGCTACCTAGTTTGTTTTCAATGATTCTTCAGGAATCGTCATTCCTCTAAGGCCACGTTCACATGAGGCGTTTCAAAACGTGTATGGCGAGGCTAGCGAGGTCCTGCAATTAAATTAAGTTTATTTATTCCTCTAATTCAAGTACCTATCTTTGCGACTTTGAAGAGCGGGGACCCTAATAGCCTCGACAAACGCGCGTTTTCCGGGCCTCATGTGAACGGGGCCTTAGGCAAGCCACACATTAATCCAACATAAGACAAAACATCCGACTTGCGTTTTGGTCTTCCTCGAGGTCTAACTCAAATTCACCTGGTCATGAATATTTATTTGTGTATTTATTTCATCAAATATTCGAATAAATACCCAGCCCATCTCATTCTCTGTATTTTTATTTTTAACGGTATTTAGTTTATTTTGTTTCCTGTATTTTATTGTCAAATATGATATATATGTTACCGCTAAAGTGCAATAATCAGTTATGGTACAGATTAGCTTGGAGGATCCGTTAAAGTGCCGAAAATTGTTTCAATTTCTCAAATTACCTAAGTAATCTGCAAATTACCTAGATAATCTGCAAATTAACCAGAAAATCTGCAAATTACCTACTGGGCACTCGTTGTGAAAATAAGATCTTTGCTGAAACAACAGGAACGTACAGTCAACACATCATACCTTTGAATTATTCGATAATCTCGAGATTATTCCTTTTTCTTGGAAACTTTTATTCGCTTTGCATCTTCAATTATGGAATCGTACTTTCGTTTTGTCATTAAAACACTATTATATTTTAAATCTTCGCTAAAGAGGTTTGCTAAGAATCTTTTCTTCATTTTACTCACCAATTCGGTGCTTGCTTGCATACTAAGAGTTAAATTTATCTGCTTTAAAAAAATCCCGACACAAATTCACGCGCTTACAGGCAGAAACGAATTTGAAAACAGAATTATCTGTGCTACACACTGGCAGCCGACGCAAATTATGAGAATCAAAATCAACCGGCGACGACAAAACGCTGGCGAAACCAAACTAAAACTAAAAGTGGAGGGAGAGGGGGAAGGTGTAAGGACAGAAAATGAGGGAAACAAACTTTTGAACTTTAACTATATCGAAGCCGTTAATGTGCACATTACCTAGGTTAAATGCGGGAAAACTCTTGATTCCGCACGTTAACGGAGCAAATCAGTTAATCTGCAGATCAGCTTCGTAATGTACACATGAACGGCTTCGAGCTCTAGCGTCAACATATATATAAATGGGTGTTCGTATTACTCTGCATAAAACATTAAATAACAGTCAAAACGAAACACATTTATAAGAAAGCAACGCAAAATGAAAATTCGTATCTGGCCATTGATATAATTTTTAATTTTTTTAAAGTTACTTCAATATGTGAAACCAATAAAATATTAAAAAAAAAAAAACAATAAAATATACAAAAACAATAAGATATACAAAAAACAATATAAAATATACATAAAGCAATAAAATATACCAAATATAAACTATACAAAAAACAATAAAGCAACGATTTCCAGCAACACCAGCGAAATATTACACTTGTAGAAATCGAGAAATTGTTTCAACTCTCTTTGCGTATGATTTTTATCGCTTCAACTATTTAATTTTTTTGAGTTCACCAACAATTTTCAGTAAAACCTGCATTTTTAATACCCTTGTATCGAAACTTAATCCAACCAAAGTTCGTAATGTACGTAGGAGCTGGGGCACGAAAAATATGTTATGACCTAAAATGTCCTTGGCGTAGTGTTTAAGTTTGGAAGATGGGATGTCATGTCCGGGATTGACCTCGTCATCCAATAGTGATTCCAAACTACAAAGTGTTATACTGGAATCCTTCCTTGGGATTGATTTCGGTCCATTGCTAATTCCTCGAAGCGTTGCTATGGTGGGACGTAGTCAACCAACCGGTCTACTGGCTAATGTGTTAGCCTCCAGATCGGAAGGTTCCTGTGGATGTTTGTAAGCCTATGGTGTAGCGGTGGCTGGTGCACCTTAAAACTGTCATGGCCGAAAGTTCTCATGAAAAATACAGGTGTTACTTAAATATAATTCTTTCTAGAAATGGTTTCAAAAAGACTAAGTTAAACCCTCAGGTACAGATTCATTTGAAAAAAAGAAGTTCGAATTATCGTTTGCACAATAGTTACTGTGAACTTCGATACTTCCGTTAGACGTGCAGAGCAGTTGTCGGGTTTGCACTCTGTACCCCGTGGCTCCAACAAGACTACTGTTCGTCTAGTACACGGAACCTTGCAACGCTATGATAAAAATAAAAATCTCTCTATATTAAAAAAAAGTTGCCGCCGTAGGATTGAAAACTGTGTTGTTTAGCTCGATTCTTAGACGGTTTCCCGAGAAAGTACTGATCGGAAAAAAGCGAAATTGACATGGTTTGTTCTTTATCGTATTCCCTGGACATATATTAAGATTTTTTTTCCGATGCGGCTATTACTTAAGGGTTTATTAAGTGTCAAAATTGAAAAAGCGAAATTTCTTCCGCGAGTGAGCAAAACACATACAAATTTTCAGTCTTCAGCTGTGAGTTTTTTTTTTTAAAGAGTACCTCTCAACGTAAATTTTTGCAGCTCGTCGAGTTTTTTTTTTTTTTTTTTTTTTTTTTTGAAATTTTAATTTGGTTTTTGATAATATTTCTTTGAAATTCGGGAAAAATTGGGACATTTTCGTTATTTTTTTTCGAACTGCCGTATCTATATCTTATTACTATTAGTTTTTAATTTTTAAAATATCGCAGTATACCACAGAATGTACTCTTGCTTACGGTACTATTATTTTTGAAATCGGTTAATAATTAAATTGGATGCGATCAAAAGTTGGTCATACAAAATTCGGAATCTTTGGATATTTTCGCTACTTTTTGTTAAAACTGTAATATTTACAGCAAAAACGATTATTTCTTAAATTTGAGAACATCACCGAATACATTACATTACACTCTTTCTTATGGTACAATTATTTTTTAAATTGGTTAATAAATAAAATCGATGCAATTAAAAGTTGGTCCTACAATTTTCGGAACTTTCAGATCGTAATTTTCCGATACAAAACTAAAACTGTCATATCTATATCGTATTACTATTAGTTTTTAATTTTGAAAATATCGCAATATCGTAATGATAAGGCGAGCGTAAGCGAACAGGGGGCGGAGCCCCCTATTGTAAAAAAAAAGAAGAAGAAAGAGTTTGGTAGTAGAAGCGAGCTATGAGAGAACCGGGGGTTCTCAGTACTGATTAATTGTAATCATGTTAAACTAATTCTTTGTTTTTATCTTTTAGATTTTATGTCTGTTCAGTCCCGTGATGTTTTTGTTTTCAATAAACTTGTTGACATCAAAGAAAAGTCTCCGAGTGTTTCCATTCGAATTTCCCAAATCGAACCAACTTTCCCCAAGCATGATAATTGACTCACCCAGACAGGATTAGTTTAGTGGATACGTGAAGGCCGCATGGAATCGTTTTAGGAAACAAATGCAACTTACTTGAGAATACTTGACCATTATAACAATGGAATGGACAGTAGAAAAAATTTTAAATGTTTCAAATGTAAGGAAGGACACTTGATGAGATTTTGTCCGAAAGGAGGTGCAGTGTTTCAGACGACCCAACGGCCTATGGAAAATAAACAGGAGAAAAGGGGTCTCAATAAAATATGGATTAATATGAGTAATACGATTTTGGGAAGACGAATTCCAGTAACGAATACCGAAGTTGAACTGCCACGTGTTGAGTTAGGAATCGGAGTTAATCGATTTAAAGGTGTCACCGATAGTGGTGCCGAAATTACATTACTGCGGAAGTCCGTGGTACCGGAACAATATCTTCAGTCCTGTGGGACAATATATTTGAGACCTGCAATCGGACAACCTGTGGAGGCTCAGTTTTTAGCTGTTCCTTTGAGTCTATGGCCAGATGAAGAAGGTATCACGCCATATGTTGAGGTGGAATGTGCCTTTGTGGAAGGCTTGAATGAAGAAGCTTTGATAACCCCCAGTGTTTTTCAGCTCTTAGTGGACCAGAATCTGAGGTACCTGGTAGATGAAAGGTGGTATCTGAAGAAAAGCTTGAGGAGAAATCCATGATGAGTGTGGAGGGAAGGACCGTAGGCGAAGCGGTGGAGTCGGGTCCAGTGCTTGCTATTCCAACACCATTAGAGGAAGACGCTTCGCTCGAGGAAATGGCTGAATCAGGAAATATGATTTCAGCCGAAGAAAGGGTTGAAACGGAAGAACAAGACTCAACAGAGGCAATGGCTGATCGAACTGAGAAAGTGGCTGGACGAGAAGAGGCGGAAGAGGAATTTCCACCATTGTCGCAATCTCAGAAACTAAGAAGAGAACAACTAAAATGTCCAACATTAACAACTTGCTTAACAGATGCAAGACAAGGAGAAAATAATTATTGGCTGGAAGGTGATTTGTTGTATCACAGAGGTAAAGTTGGAGGACATGAATATGTTCAACTGGTAGTACCGGAATGTAGAAGAAAAGAAATTATGAAGCTGGCACATGAAACTCCAACAGGTGAACATGTAGCCGCAAAGAAAACAAGAGATCGAATAGCTATGTCATTTTGGTGGAATGGTATGCCAAAAGAAGTGAAGAAGCTATGTGAATCGTGCCATGAGTGTCATTTAAGAAGAAGAGTTAAGATTAAAGACAGATCTCCAATCGAAGCTCTAGGTAGGCCGGAACTACCATTTCAAGTTGTAAATGCCGATATTTTGGGACCAATGGAACCAAAATCATCAAGAGGGTATCAATACGTTCTATGTGTGATGGATCAACATAGTAGATGGCCTGAAGCAATTCCTATTAAATCATTAACCGCAAAGGCTACATGTGAGGCTTTCCTGGAAATTTTCATGCGAACTGGGATTCCAAGAACTATTGCGATGGACAATGTAACTAACTTTGCAGCGAAATTAACGAAATAATTTCTTTAACGCTTGGGATCTGTCCCAAGATTTTCAACTCCAGGCTATCCTCAATCGAATGGACTAGTAGAGAGATGGTTAGGAACTATAAAGTCAATGTTGCATCATGCGATAAATTCACAAGGTAGAGGTTGGGACAAACAACTTCCATTTTTACTGTGGGCATATTGAGAAGTGCCAAACGAAACAACAGGTGTTGCTCCATTTCTGTTAGTACATGGACGATCACCTGTAGGTCCATTAGCTATACTGAAGTCCAGTTGGGAAGAGGACGTTACTTTACCTCAAGGTATTGGAGAATCGGTAACAGACTATTTGCAAAAATTACGCCAAAGTCTGGAAAGTGCTACAGAATTTGTTAATATCATGACTAAGGAGAAACAATAAATGTACGTTCGTTACCATAATTTAAGATCCAGAAATACAGAATTTTCGATGGGAGATGAAGTTATCGTCCTAGTTTCAGACTCAACGAATAAGTTATGTGCTAAATGGAAGGGTCCAGGAGAAATAATTGGAAAGAAACCACCTCATTCATATACTGTTAAGTTACCGGATGGCAGTGTAAGACACTTACACCAAAATAAACTTAGGAAGTACATACAGCCTATAAGAACTATCGGAATCATTTACGAGACAGACCAAGAGTTTGGTGATATTGATCATGTACGTATAGAGAAGGGTAAAAGTCTCAAGGAAGATTTTGGGAAGCTCGAGGGAACGAATAACTGGAGAAATTTATCTCCAAAGCAGAAGAGTGAGCTGTTCCAGATAGTGCAAAAATATCATTCGACATTTAATGGAGAACTGAAGAGAGAAAGGGTGGGCTCGCATGAAAACAGACTAAAAGCGGGTGTTGAGAGAAAACAACCCCATATCTACAGAGTTCCTGAATCGTTAAAACCAGAAGTTGAGAAACAAATAACTGAATTACTAAAGAAAGATCTGATTGAACCATCTATAGAAGAAATTGTATATCCATTGGTTTGTGTATCAAAGAAAGATGGAACTATTCGTTTGTGTTGTGATTACCAAGGATTGAACGCGGAAAGTTCCATAGCTCCCTTTCCTATGCAGAACTCTGAACAACTCAGATTCAAAGCTGGTGCTGCCAAATATTTGACTACACTGGACTTTCTGTTCTGAAGGGATATTGGGAAATCCCGTTAGCATAGAACAGTCGAGAACTGACCAGTTTTGTGTCTCCAAAGGGACAATATCAGTGGAAAGTAATGCCCTTTGGGTTGTCAGGTGCCCCAGCAACTTTTCAAAAGATCACGAATCAGATATTACGACCATATAATGAGTTTGCAGAAATCTTCCTGGATGATATTATTACATACTCCTTAAGTTGGGAAAAACATTTGAGACACTTAACATCAATTTTGGAACTTTTGCAGGAGTGTAACTTTTCTGCTAATTTAAGTAAATGCTCTTTTGCCAAAGCCAAGGTAAAATATTTAGGTCATGTAGTTGGATCAGGAGAACATAGTCCAGATCCAGATAAAATTGCATCCATAAAAAATTTCAAAACTCCAAAGACAAAGAAATTCTTAAGATCTGTGCTTTGGGTTTATTTAACTATTATCGAGAATATGTCCCTAACAATGCTAACATTGCTAAACCATTGACAGATTTGACTAGGAAAGCTATTTCTAATGAAATACCATGGTCAGAGAAAGCTGATAAAACTTTTAACCATCTGAAAGAGAGCTTATGCAGAGTAACATCTTTGTATACACCAGATTTGACAAAAACTTTTGAACTACATACAGACGCATCAGTGACTGGAATAGGAGCGTGTTTGATGCAGCGAGACAGTGAAGGGAATCCAAAACCTATCACATTTGTTAGCCAGAAGTTATGGCCTGCTCAAACCAAATGGAGAGTATTGTCGAAAGGGAAGCATATGCAGTGATCTGGGCTCTTGGAAAATTCGAGTTATGGACTTATGAAAACCAGATACTGTTGTTTACAGATCACAACCCTTTGAAATTTCTAACCGAGGGCATTCTCAAGAATGCTAGACTTCAAAGGTGGTCTTTAGCTCTCTCTCTCTCGTTATCAAGTAACTATCGCTCATAAACCAGGTAAAAAAATTTAATAGCTGATGCATTATCAAGAATTTATGAATAACAATCAAATCTATGAATAAGAGTAAAATTGAAAATTATAATTTCACTTTGTATAGTATTATGCATATACGTTTATTTGGATAACTTATCATTTTATGTGTGTTAATAAGTGAATATTTCAGTATGCTTATTTTCTGATTTGAATGTTAAGAATTTTACACAATATGAGATTTGAATTAAGCTTGGTGATGTGAGCTCTAGCATGTGAGCTGAGTCGAGTCGGACACAGACATATACACACTCTGGCTCTTGATAACTTTGATAGATCTAAGGACTTTTCAGAATAGCGAGAGACTGATGCTTAGGGCTGACTCACCAGGTAAGATGTTTGTTTTCTCTTCTGTCATCTTTACGACATTATATCAAACTTAAGTAGTTTACATCCGCGGGACAAGGTTCAGCATTGGAAACTGGAGGGAAGGTGTGAACTTTGATACTTCCGTTAGAGCAGTTGTCGGGTTTGCACTCAGTACCCCGTGGCTCCAACAAGACTACTGTTCGTCTAGCAGCCGGAACCTGGCAACGCTATGATTAAAAGAAAAATGTAAAAAAATAGAAGGAGAAAGAGTTTGGCGGTATAAGCGAGCTATGAGAGAACCGGGGGTTCTCAGTACTGATTAATTGTAATCATGTTAAACTAATTCTTTGTTTTTATCTTTTAGATCTTTGTCTGTCCAGTCCCGTGATGTTTTTGTTTCCAATAAACTTGTTGACATTAAAGAAAAGTCTCCGAGTGTTTCCATTTGAATTTCCCACATCGAACCAGCTTTCCCCAAGCATGATAGTTACTGTTATATTTTAGTGTAATTTAGTTTGATAAGAATGGCAACAGTATGAGAGAGATCGCACAACTTCTGATCTCCGCGTTCATTCCCAAAAAGAATGTCGCCGTGTAAATGTTTCTCTGTATTGATTCAGATTAAATAAAGTGTATTTTTGTAGAGAACGATTGAATAATTTGATTCAAGGAGAGTCTCGTAATACCAATCACTCTTGCCATGAACAAGAATGTACATGTTTAATTTTGTCTTAGTCTGAATGACGAATTAGACTCATCATCCGTAACTTAGTCAAAACAAGTACATGACGAGTCTCAGTCGACAAATGTACCCAAGGGGTTTAAATTAACTTTGCTTAAAACTAACTTTGTTTAAAATTAACTTGTTAGAAATTAACAAAATGCAACTCTGGCACAAAAAAAAAGGTAATCACAATTATTACTTTTGTAAATAAACCAAATTACACCTTTTTTGTCCGATCTGAAAAAAATGTAATCCATTTTTGTGTGCCCCAGAATTTTAGTTATTAGTTCGCGTTCCATGAGATGAAAAATGTTTGAATTCAATGATTTAGATGGATGAATTCAATGGTCCGTTCACTGTAAATTTCGGAATGATACTATTGTACTCATGTCAGCTTTCTTCTATCGAAGACAAATTCTTCTTAAAAATACTCTAACGACCTCAATATTCCCTCTGTAGATCCCGATCCTACGGAATAAGTCCGAAATCTATTTTCAAAATCTAGCCAAATCTTTCATCGCGAAAATCGAACAGAACGATAGCGATGCATCAAGCAACTCCGTAGTTTGTGTAACACGCAATTTTGCTGTCGGTCCTCCATTGAATTCTGAAATCGACGAAGAACGATGGGCGGCGATGTGGAATCGATCATTCAAGAAGGTTATTGAACAAGAGTCTGGGAAATAAGTGAAGGAATCTATCCGGAAGAGGACTGGATGCATTAAAACTGAAGAGAAAGCAGCAAATCGACTGATGTGATGTTTTTAAATCCCCAGCTTCATTCATTTTTCTCGGGACTGTCAGATGAAGTAACGCGACTTTTTAAAGCACTGAGGGCAATAAATATTTGTCTTTGTACCCACAATCAATCCTCGATATTTTTTTTTAAAGTGTAGGTAGATAGGTGTTTTACACTCATGTCCATAAATTAAGGATAATTCAGCATCACAGGGAAATCGAACTCTAAAGTAAAAATTTCATCTGTAGAATTATCGCACACATCTTCAAGAATAATATCCAAATTACAGGAAGCCATCATTTGACGCCGATAGTACGTCACAATGACGAGAGTGTAAGAGTGGTGTATATAAGGAATGATAACAAAGAAGTAAAATTGTTCACAAGCGTTCTGTAAGTCGTTCAGTGCCACAACCGAATAGTTATGGCACAGAGGACGCATGTCGATGATATTTTACGTGGTAGAATTATCGGCCGCCTGGAATGTGGGCGTACTCAGACGGAAGTTTCAGTGGAACTTGGAATCGCCCAAAGTGTCATCTCTAGACTTTGGCAACGATTCTAAAATGATGGAAATGTCAGTAGACGTTAGAGTACAGGTCTCCCCCGAGTTACAACGCCGAATGACGACCGGTATTTGGCAGTAACTGCAAAAAGAATCAGACGGAGCACAGCATCTTGAACCACATTCAGAAGACAAGTTTTGTAATTGGGAGGTAGAATTTGTAACGTTCCCAAGAAGGATTTGTGGGGATAAGAATTACGAAATATCCGTCATTACCATATTGGCGGTACCATATTGGTATTACGAGATAAGCTTGTGAACAGTTTTCTTCAAATAACGAATTATCTCGACCATCACGATTCACTGTTTTCACCTAATGACGAGACATCCAGTCCATCACGATTTGCTCAGTTTTCACCTAGTGACGAGATACCTAGTCCATCACGATTCACTCAGTTTTCACCTAATGACGAGATATCTAGTCCATCACGATTCACTCAGTTTTCACCTAATGACGAGATATCTAGTCCATCACGATTCGCTCAGTTTTCAACTAGTGACGAGATACCTAGTCCATCACGATTCACTCAGTTTTCACCTAATGACGAGATATCTAGTCCATCACGATTCACTCAGTTTTCACCTAGTGACGAGATATATAGTCCATCACGATTTACTCAGTTTTCAACTAGTGACGAGATATCTAGTCCATCACGATTCACTCAGTTTTCACCTAATGACGAGATATCTAGTCCATCACGATTTGCTCAGTTTTCACCTCATGACAAGATATCTAGTCCATCACGATGTGCTCAGTTTTCACCTAATGACTAGATATCTAGTCCATCAAGGTCTAGTAAGTTTTTGACGGATGGCGAGATACCTCGTCCATGAAGGTCTGGTCAGTTTTCGCTTCATGATCAGATAATTTGCCCATCAAGATCTGGTCAGTTTCTTTAATGATGACATATTTACTCCATCCATATCTGGTCAGTTTTCATCGAATGACGAGATATCTTGTCCAACAGGATTTTGTTAGTATTTGTCAGATGACAAGATACTTCGTCCATCAAGGTCTGGTCAGTTTTCTTTAATGACGGTACATTTACTCCATCCATATTTGGTCAGTTTTCACCTAATGACGATATATCTCGTCCATCAAGTTCTGCTCAGGTTTTGCTTATGACGACATACTTCGTCGAAACAACCACAAGGATGGTTAGTAATTGAATGATAAAAACATATTTGTTGTACAAATTATTCACAAAAGGACAGGGCAAGATATTTTCATATAAACACAATTATAGCTATATACGTACATATACATATGTATAAATCTATATGTATCTAAGTATATGTATATGTATACACAGAACTAAGAGAAACAGTAGTTAAACTTAAAGACTGAATTGCGTAATTTAGAATGTAGTTGTATAATAGAATATTGTACTGTAATTAATTTATTCATCCATTTGTAAAAACACACAATTCTAAAATCTTCGATATAAAACGCGATCATATTCAAAACGTAACTGAAATGGGATTTGAAAAGCCGGGTCATGATGTCATCCCAAATTCCTTAACAAAACAAAAATGATAAAAATAAAATAAATGGCTAAAATCTTGTAAACAAACACCGTATGGATTGGTAGGGAAATCTCCCGGTTGCAGCTACTATTCACTGGAAATATAAATGTTTTGTGATATTAGGAGATACAAGCACTAACAAACTATTTTCTACCTCCCGCTACCTACTTTACTTTCACTAATGCATCAATGTCGAACTCTCAGAAAGACTACTCAAATATTTATGCTCCAGGGGAACGATGCTTAATTGCAACCGCACTCCAGTTCCTTTCTTTGGAGCCAGGAACTAGAATTAAAGGGCGACATAGGCGATGTATACATATATATTTGTCCAAATGTGTGTATTGCGATTCAAAATTATCGTTACTTCGCCTGAAATAACTTAATTCAGTTCTGATAAGCAACTTTCTATGTATTAAAAATTATCTATCAGATTTTCTTATGTTCATGAACTGCAGTAATTGTATTTGCTGCTTAACCACCGCTGCATAAAATTATCTGCTGCACAATAGTATAATTTATACTTTTATATGATAAGTTAATTTATTTCCAATATACACAGTCCAGTCACATTAATGTGACCACCACCTAATTTCGATGTCAACGTGACATAACCAATCACAAAAGGCAGGTGGCAGTACATTGCAGTGGAGTGTATATAAAGGATGTTCTAGGGCATCCGAAAGTATTTCAATCGTTGGCGTAATGCAGAAACGTAGCGATTTATCCGACGTCCAAAAGGGCATGTTTATTGGCTTTCGGGCCAAGGGTGGAAGCATTTCGGAAACGGCTAATTTTGTGAACTGTTCGTGTGCCGCTGTGGTAAAAGTATACCGTGCATGGAAAAATGGCACTATCCAAAATCAGTGGCGTGGCACATGTGGTGCACCACGGGCTATAGAAGACAGAGGCGAACGAAGGCTACGGAGATGCGTTCGGGCGAATAGACGTGCAACTGTTGAGCAACTGACCGCCGAGATGAACCAAGGGGCTTCCAAGAGTTTATCCTCAACAACGGTTCAGCGAACGTTGTGCGCATGGGCCTCCGCAGCAGACGCCTGGTTAATGCACCTATGCTGACTGCTGTTCATCGGCGACGAAGGCTGGAATTTGCACGCCAGTACCGCAACTGGACGTCCATCGAGTGGCGACAGGTGGCTTTTTCCGATGAATCACGTTTTATGCTCCATCGGACAGAATGGACGTTGGCGCATGCTGCGTGAAACATCTGAAAGCAAACACCCTGCAACAATTTTCGGAAGAATCCAGGCTGGAGGAGGGAGCATTATGGTGTGGGGAATGTTTTCCTGGCATTCACTGGGTGCACTCATCATTGTGGAAGGCACGATGGATCAGCAAAGTACGCATCTGTCTTTGCGGACCCTACATGCGAATTATTTTTCCTCAGAATAATGGCATCTACCAGCTGGACAATGCGAGGTGTCATACAGCTCGCAGTGTATGTGCGTGGTTCGAAGAGCACCAGGATGAGTTTACCGTACTCCCCTGGCCAGCAAACTCACCGGTTTTAAACCCAATCGAGAATCTGTGGGATCACCTCGATCGGGTTGTTCGCGCTATGGATCCTCAACCGCGTAATCTAGCTCAGCTGGCCACGGTACTGGAGTCGGCATGGCTCAACATCCCAGTGAACACCTTCAGAAACCTAATTTACTCTCAACCTGCACGTCTCGCAGCGGTCCGCTCTGCCAAAGGTGGTTATTCTGGCTTTTGACAGGTGGTCACATTAATGTGACTGGACTGTGTATAATCTATATACACTACTGCATAACAAGTTAAGTATTTCCAATTTATCCTATATGCTATTGTATAAAAGTTACTAGTTGAATAACCCGGCGTTTGTCGGGTTTCAAATATGACCGCATCAATTCCCCATGTAAACTCATGCACAAACCTTGTAGAACGTGTTTCCTTATCCATGACAATTTTTACTGCAGGAAAACAAATTTTAGATTTTAGAATTGATGGCTTCGATGAACACTTTTAGGATTACCTGTGTGCCAATTTTCATTGCTACAGATTGGTTTTAGGACATGAAACAAATAGCCTATATTTTCCGCAGTGTTCTAAAGTATAAGTGTACAAATTTGATGTAGATTGGTCAAACGGTGTAGATTTGTATATCTACTATTATAAAAGGAATTGTTTGTTTGTTTGTTTGTCTGTTTGGGGCCGCAAAATCCTGACGATTCTATGGCATTTACAGCAATGAGATTTGGCACACAGGTAGTCCGAATATTTTGCAATTTTTGGGTCGCGGCGAGTTTTAAAATTAAATCTAGAAGATTTTAAAATAAATTTAATAGTTTTATTCTCCATCGGTTTTTTAGCGCATTTCTTCCGGAGAAAAGGAAACACCCTAATCTGGATTTTTTTTTCTACCCACGTGATCTTTTTTAATATTTTCGCAAGAGATTGTGACGTCACGTAAACTTTCTCTTTCCAAAAAAAAAAAACAGTTTGCATATTCTGCCTTTTGCATTAAACAAAATAAACATATTACTTTTCCTGTCCACTTTTCGCCGAATGAGAGCAAGACATAAGAAACATATTGACTGGGATTGTTAAGTTTTTTATTGTAAAATCGGAATTGCTAAAGATAGATTGAAAATTTCAGCGGATTTGAAATCTGCGGAAAATTTCACTTTAGATTGATACCTAAAAATTTATAATTTTTTTTCCTTTAAATAAATTATTTTTAAATTGAATATATCTTCAACGGATTTTAAATCTGCGGAAAATTTTACACCAGATTCATACCTTACACCATGGGCAAGGGCAACGCCGGGCTAGTCACGCAGTGGCTAGTAGAGAATATGTACACACCCACATCCTTTTATATATATATATATATATATATATATATATATATATATACACTATTGTATAATAAGTTAGCCATTTCCTATTCATCGTGTATGCTATTGTATATAAGTTATACAAGCATCGTAACGAAACTCTACCAGGAATTACTTTTTGGCAGACAAAGCTGCATTGTATTTCATAAGTCTTGTTAAATTGGTGGTGCCAAAGTAGCCCAGTAGCTCAAAACTAGGTCCAGCCAAAGATCATCGTGAACACGAGGATTGGTACACGTTGAATCAATCAAATACCCTCCAGCTGGCATTGCGTGGAAGTTCGGAGAGTAGGATGCCATCTCAGGTGTACACCTCGTCATCTGAGCATTGTTCAATATTATAAGGTTTTGACTTCGGATATTTCCCATCTAGAGAGATCCCGGACGCTTCCGCGGAATCCCTCACGTTTTCAGCACCCCTTGGAGAGTTGGCGAAAGCCGGTTGTATCGCCAATTACGAGAACTGTATCGGGACACAAGAGACATGACGAGTGTCATATACCCTCTTGCTGCCATCTGTTGACTCAGAAAGGAATCTTATTATTACAAGTTTTTTTCCGTTTTAAATGTTTTGTGTTTTAAATGTTTGGCTTCGGCTACAAATATATAATAAATGCATTACATAATATATGTTTTTGTGACACATCCTAATATCTTAAACAATAAATATGAAATAAAACAACGTTAAATATTTTTGTTTCCTTTAATAATACATGTGTAAAAAATTTCTGTCTCCTTAACATCCCAAATGCAAATGCTATAATTATACACGATACGAGTTTTAAAAAAAACTTTGTTTCGAAGAAAGTTATTGAAGACAGTCAAAATAGAATATTTTTTTCATTTAAATTTTGTAATCTTGAGCTCAAATGAGTGAAACTAATCAAGAAGTGTATTTGTTTACAAAAAATACGCCGACCAACCGGTATAGTGGTTGAGGTGTTAGCCTCTAGATCGGAAGGTTCCTGGTTCGAATCCGGGTCAGGGCATGGATGTTTCTAAACGTATGGTGTAGAGGCGGCTGGTGCACCTTAAATCTGTCGTGGCCGAAAGTCCTCACGTTGGGTTGGCGTGGAAGTTTGGAGAGTGGGGTGCCAGCTCAGGTGTTGCTTCGTCATCTGACCGTGGTTCAAAATTACGAGGTGCTGTCCTCGGATCTTTCGCTTAAGGGACTGATTCCGGACCGTCGTCAATAGCCCGTTGTGTTGCTCTAGTACGACGTTAACTAAAAATTACCAAAAATTACCAAATTACAAAAAATACTTTAATTAAATCTTAATACTTATTATTGATAACTGCTTTTACTAAGTTTTATCTACTACTAGTTGTCTCCACAAACAGTGGCGAAATTATATTAAGTAGGCGACCAAACAAGAAATTTTATTCATAAGAAACTATATTATGAAAATAAAAACACTAGGTTTTAAGGGCGAATAATTTCCATAATAAACAATGTTGTGACGTCATTTGGCCCTTTCAAATTCTGTTTAAAGTGTGATGTCACGGGCGCGGTCTATGATTGGCCCGTGATTATGTCATATCGAACTGAAACGTTTAAAACACCTATAAGGTGAGGCCAAGTCATATAGATGGTTGGCGACTGCGTAATTGTACCTTGGCGACTGCGTAATTGTACATTGGATTCGGTGGATGTATATGTGCTGTTTTCGTGCTGCTTTCTGGTTTGTAGTAATAAAGTCTTGTTCAGGTACTTGTTTGTTTTTACTGCCAATACACTGCTTCTACATGTACGCTAGATTAGAGTTCTAGCAAACAACGTAATTGATTTATCTGGCTCCCCTTTACCATCTTAAACAAATACATACTCATCAACACTTTCTATTTTACGAGTTCTAGAATAAGTGATTACTTTATATTGTAAAGATCATAACGAGACACAATTGAATGACTAAATTTCAAATAAATGTAAACATACAATTTGTTTACATGGGGGTACTTATTATACCGCCTGCTTCTTATATCAACCAACATTACGAAGTAGTTACAATAGAGATAGATAAAGTAAAACACTCAGCGAGAAAAAGATGGCGATCTTCTTAACAACTTAGTAGGATTGCTCGATAAATTGAGAAGGATTGCCAATTTCCCCAGCTTTCGGTTTTCAAAACGGCTTTATATTGCCAACTCGCCAAGGGGTGCTCAAAGAGTGAGGGTTTCCGCGAAAGCATCCCGGACTGTCACCATTGTCGTTGTGTTGCTCTAGTGCGATGTGAAATAACTACCTGCCTGCTAAATTAGTTACCTGACGTCACATGAACACACGAACTTTAAAAAACCAGCGAGATGGTGATTTCGAGAAATTCAGAAGGCGCTCTCCTCAATCTTCTCACATTTTGATGGATGGCCCACGGTGAACAAGTGAACGCCAATGTAAGATAATATTTCCCAATTAGAACTTGCCCGTCTGCCAAATACCAGGAGGCACTCACATCAGTGGATCACACACTTTGATGGATGGTCCTCGATGAGTTGTTGAATTGCCAATGCTATGCATATATTTTCCATCTACCTCAAGCTTTGTGAAAACAGTCACTACTTCTACTTCTAGCACAGCTTCATTATTTGTTACGATCATCCTCTTTTTCACAAACAGTCACTATTTCCTCTCCAATCAAAGCTTCACAATTCGTGTCCGATCATCCCCATTTTAACAAACACTCACTACTTCCACTCCTGTCAAAACTTCATTATTCGTTACCGATCATCCTCGTTTTCACAAACAGTCACTATTTCCACTCCTATCAAAGCTTCACAATTCGTGTCCGATCATCCCCATTTTAACAAACACTCACTACTTTCACTCCTATCACAGCTTCCTTATTCGTTACCGATCATCCTCATTTCAACAAACAGTCACTACTTTCACTCCTATCACAACTTTATTATTCGTTACCGATCATCATCATTTCAACAAACAGTCGCTACTTTCACTTCTATCACAACTTCATTTTTCGTTACCGATCATCATCATTTTAACAAACAGTCACTACTTTCACTCCTATCACAGCTTCATTATTCGTTACCGATCATCCTCATTTCAACAAATACTCACTACTGCCACTAATGTCAAAGCTTCATTATTCGTTACCGATAATCTTCATTTTAACAAACACTCACTACTTCCACTCCTGTCAAAGCTTTATTATTCGTTACCGATCATTCTCATTTTAACAAACACTCACTACTCCCACTCCTATCACAGCTTCATTATTCGTTACTGATCATCTTCATTTTAGCAAACACTCACTACTTACACTCCTGTCAAAGCTTTATTATTCGTTACCGATCATCTTCATTTTAACAAACACTCACTACTCCCACTCCTGTCAAAGCTTCATTATTCGTTACCGATCATCCTCATTTCAACAAACAGTCACTATTTTCATTCCTATCACAACTTCATTATTCGTTACCGATCATCTTCATTTTAACAAACACTCACTACTTCCACTCCTGTCAAAGCTTTATTATTCGTTCCGATCATCTTCATTTTAACAAACACTCACTACTTCCACTCCTGTCAAAGCTTTATTATTCGTTACCGATAATCCTCATTTTAACAAACACTCTTTACTCCCACTCCTATCACAGCTTCATTATTCGTTAGCGATCATCATCATTTCAACAAACACTCGCTACTTTCACTCCTATCACAACTTCATTTTTCTTTACCCCGATCATCCTCATTTTAACAAACAGTCACTACTTTCACTCCTATCACAGCTTCATTATTCGTTACCGATCATCCTCATTTCAACAAATACACACTACTGTCACTAATGTCAAAGCTTCATTATTCGTTACCGATCATCTTCACTTTAACAAACACTCACTACTTCCACTCCTGTCAAAGCTTCATTATTCGTTACCGATCATTCTCATTTTAACAAACACTCACTGCTCCCACTCCTATCACAAATTCATTATTCGTTACCGATCATCTTCATTTTAACAAACACTCACTACTTCCACTCATGTCAAAGCTTTATTATTCTTTACTGATCATCTTCATTTTAGCAAACACTCACTACTTCCACTCCTGTCAAAGCTTTATTATTCGTTACCGATCATCTTCATTTTAGCAAACACTCACTACTTCCACTCCTGTCAAAGCTTCATTATTCGTTATCGATCATCTTCATTTTAACAAACATTCACTACTCCCACTCCTATCACAACTTCATTTTTCGTTACCGATCATCTTCATTTTAACAAACACTCACTACTTCCACTCCTGTCAAAGCTTTATTATTCGTTACCGATCATCTTCATTTTAACAAACACTCACTACTACCACTCCTATCACAGCTTCATTATTCGTTATCGATAATCCTCATTTCAACAAACAGTCACTATTTTCACTAATATCACAACTTCATTATTCGTTACCGATGATCTTCATTTTAGCAAACAGTCACTACTTCCACTCCTGTCAAAGCTGCATTATTCGTTACCGATCATCTTCATTTTAACAAACATTCACTACTCCCACTCCTATCACAACTTCATTTTTCGTTACCGATCATCCTCATTTTAACAAACAGTCAGCTTCACACGCAATCGGCTGCTAAAAGCAACGCTGGGCAGTAAAAGGGTGGAGCACCAGTGATCTTATTACATCTCACGGCTTCGAGCAATTGGTAATCATCTAAATTAAATTATGGTGAACTTTTATACCTTTGAAGTCAACACATCTGGTGGTTCCGTCTGTGTTCCGGAAGGACCCCAACTCAAATGCTGGCTAGTAGTAACTAAATATTCTATGTTATTCCAGCATGCTCTATGTTATTCCACTGTGCAAAAATAATTCCAGTAACAAGAAGACATAATTTATTCGAACATAACAATTCATGATAATAAAAATAATAAAAAAAAATAAAAGGTTTGACTTTCAGACTTTCGAGAAAAGATATCTTTCGAACAAATTGAATTTTAAAGGGGAATATATGGCATAGGCACCTGCGACTTTGTATTTGGTTTCTGACAGAGCTATCAGATGACGTGATTAAGAGTTCCTTAATGATTGTTAACACAAACCTTTTGGTATACAAAGCTGCACTGTTTGTCACGTTCTACCAAAGATATAACAAATTTTCTTATGTGATTTTTGTTACATCTGAGTGACAAACCAAACCATTATCACTACAGAAAAAAAGAATTTATCAATAATCGGAAGAAATTTTATTATTAACATATTAAATGCATTCCGATCAACAGATCCAAGGAATTTGAACTCGGAGCATGTTATATCTACAGCAGTTCCTTATAATTAAGAAATATAACAAATATTAATATTTCTAGATAAAACCTATGAATACTTTCCAAAGATGGTATCTCATGAAATTTGACTGAGCTCATAATAATTTGCTGAGGTGTAGATAATTAATCGAAATTGTCTCCTTTCATTGTATTTTTTAAATGGAAAACAGTCAAATTCAGAAATTAAAAAATTCAGCGTATTAACTACTTTTATTTTGTGTTTGAAATATACCATAGGTAAAAAATTTAAAAACATTAATATTTTCAGGACTGAATATTTCATCTTCTCTTCCATTTCGTGGGTATTAGCGTTTGCTTGTTTTCATATACTTTGCATAGAAAACACATAATCATTTTAATGCTGCCCTTCAAGCAAAAAATTTAAGCAGATTTTCCTTATTATAGGTTTTGTGTTTTCCTTTATAAACGAAATTTGAGATAATATTTGTCTGTAAAAGAGCATAAAAATTAAGCAAATGCAGTCAACTGTCCCTGGTTAAATTAACTAATGTTTTCAGATTATGGACTTTGGAGGAATACCACTATAGTATGTTAAACTATTGCAGCAGTAATCTCTACAATTACGTAAAGCTATTAATAATCCATAAAAATTTTGCTAGTTTTATGGATTAAATATTACGAGCTCATCACAAAAAATTAGAATGGTAAATATTAGGTATTTTTAATTAACGTCACGTATCACCAGACAAAGGGGCTATCTGTGGAGGTCGAACATTAACCCCCAAAGGGAAAGATCTGAGGACAACACCACGTCATTTTGAACTACGGTCAGATGACGACCAAATCTTAGAATGAGCAAGAACTGTTATTGCACTTTAACGTAGATCTTAATTGTAACCAAGTGATAGGGGACAGAAAAAATCGCAGAAACAGTATTGGATTCGTCCGATGTGTTTAAGCGTAAACCTACGTATGCACTTTTCTTGTGTCTATGATAATATCGTAAAGTACAGAGGATGTTGGTGATGATGCTTATTTATTGCGGGTTTTAAAATACACGATTTCAACGTCAACATCATTTACATATGGTCAACATCATTAATGGTCAACCACCTTTAGTTTTGGAGAATTGAAAATGTAAACAAAAAAACCGGAGCAAAAAAAATTACCAAACTTTTTCAGTGATCCTCAAGCTCTCCACTTATGATTGTCACTGTCATCTGTATGCAAACAAATGACACTACCATTATTACCACGTTCCTGGGGACCATGGAGATATTGCGAGTTGAAATAGGTTGCACTCACCGCCATCTGTATCGTACCAAAGGGCGTAGTTCTCGCAAATTTCGGTTTCCATGTTTACAATTGTACATATTTAACAACATTCAAATTACACATGGAGGATTAAAATTAGTGATGTAAGTCACTTAAAACGACTTAGACACACAGAAACCAGATATAATGTAACCAAATTTAACTTAAGATAATTAGAGTAGATATAGAAACCAGCTCTAAATAAGTCAATCTGTTAACAAAAAAACGTGAAATAAGTAAGAGCTTCATTCAACTGCCAACACATAGCAGTGGAAGTTCTAAGGTTTTTTTTTGAAAAAGTGACTTACACCACTTGTAACTTTATTATTAAAGGCAACTGATAAGCAATCAGAGGGTTGCGAGTTCGAAATTCGATTCAATCATAGACCGAAGTGTACGTGGCGGCTGGTGCTCGTTAAACCTCCCATGACCCCCAAATGTCCTCACGTTGGTGTGGTGTGAAAGTTCAGAAAGGCCAGATTTATGCAGACCCATGGATAATTTTTTAAGCGGGCGTAAACGAGCATTAGACGATAGTCCAGCATCAACAAGTCCACAAACAAGCTTGGTTCCGAAAATAAAATCAAGAAAATATTCTCAAGAATACTTAAATTTGGGATTTACCAGTACTGAAGTAAATGAAGAAGAAAGGCCCCTGTGTATCATTTGCTCAAAAATGTTGGCCGCAGACAGCATGAAACCTAATAAACTTAAACTACATTTGGAAACTCTTCATAGCGAGTACGTCAACAAACCCAGAGAATTCTTCGAATTAAAATTAAAATCATATGAAGAGCAAAAATCATTTTTTAAAGAAAGTTTGTCTGTTATAAAAAAGCTTTAATTGTATCCTACAAAGTTTCATATAAAATAGCCAGATGTAAAAAAACATCACACAGTTGGTGAAGAGCTTATTTTGCCAGCAGCAAATGTGAGATTGTAGAAACTATGTTTGGAGATAATTTTTCAAAACAATTGCAGTCCATACCTCTTTTAAATGATACTGTTGCTCGTCGATTTGGTGATATAGCTGAATATGTACAGTGTCTGCTTTTCTCGAAGTTGCGTGACAAATTGTTTTCAATACAGCTTGATGAAGCAACATATAGTAATACAGATGCTCATTTCACTGCCTATGTTCGATTTTGTGATATTATGTCAGTAGTAGAAGAACTACTTTTCTGCAAACCGATAGAACTCAAAGCAACAGCGCTCGCATTATTTGCTATTTTAAATGATTTTATGAACGAGGCAAACACAGAATGGAAAAATTGCGTCGGAATATGCACCGATGGTGCTCGTTCAATGTCCGGAAGATCCCAAAGTATACAAGCACTTGTAAAACAAAAATCGCCTCAGTGCGTCTGAACACATTGCATGATCCACAGAGAAGCTTTGGCTTCCAAAGAAATAAGTCCTGGTCTGAATATTGTGTTAACTACAGTTGTAACTGTAGTAAATTGTATCAAAATGAGACCCCGGAAATCAAGAATGTTTTCCGCACTTTGTAAAGACATGGGTGCAATACATTCAGCTTTACTATTTTATTGCGAGGCAAGATGGTTATCACGTGGGAAATTCTTGCAACGGGTTTATGAATTAAGAGAAGAAATCGACATTTTCCTGGAAGAAAAAAACAGACCTGAGGCCAAGAATTTTCACGATGGTTTATTTGTATTGAAATTGAGCTACTTGTGTGTGTGTGTGTGTGTGTGTGTGTGTGTGTGTGTGTGTGTGTGTGTGTGTGTGTGTGTGTGTGTGTGTGTGTGTGTGTGTGTGTGTGTGTGTGTGTGTGTGTGTGGTCGGTCGACATATTCGAGAGAGAGAGGCCGACCAACCGGTATAGTGGTTAAGGTGTTAGCCTCTAGATCGGAAGGTTCCTGGTTCGAATCCGGGTTCGGGCATGGGTGTTTGTAAACGTATGGTGTAGAGGCGGCTGGTGCACCTTAAATCTGTCGTGGCCGAAAGTCCTGACGTTGGGTTGGCGTGGAAGTTTGGAGAGTGGGGTGCCAGGTCAGGTGTTGCTTCGTCATCTGACCGTGGTTCAAAATTACGAGGTGTTGTCCTCGTATCTTTCCCTTAAGGGACTGATCCCGGACCGTCGTCAATAGCCCGTTGTGTTGCTCTAGTACGACGTTAACTCAAAAATTACCAAATTACCGAGAGAGAGAGAAATTAAATAACTTGAATCTTCAACTCTAAGGAGCAAATATACATATGTTGGTAATTTGTTTGTTAATTTTTTTTAGTTAACGTCGTACTAAAGCAACACAACAGGCTATTGACGCCGGTCCGTGATCAATCTTTTAAGGGTAATAATAATGGTAATTTTAGTTCACGTCCTACTAGAGCAACACAACGGGCTATTGACGCCAGTCCGTGATCAATCTCTTAGAGGTAATGATAATGGTAATTTTAGTTCACGTCCTACTAGAGCAACACAACGGGCTATTGACGCCAGTCCGTGATCAATCTTTTAAGGGTAATAATAATGGTAATTTTAGTTCACGTTGTACTAGAGCAACACAACGGGCTATTGACAACGGTCCAGGATCAATCTCTTAGAGGTAATGATGATGGTAATTTTAGTTCACGTCGTACTAGAGCAACACAACGGGCTATTGACGCCGGTCCGTGATCAATCTTTTAAGGGTAATAATAATGGTAATTTTAGTTCACGTTGTACTAGAGCAACACAACGGGCTATTGACAACGGTCCAGGATCAATCTCTTAGAGGTAATGATAATGGTAATTTTAGTTCACGTCCTACTAGAGCAACACAACGGGCTATTGACGCCAGTCCGTGATCAATCTTTTAAGGGTAATAATAATGGTAATTTTAGTTCACGTTGTACTAGAGCAACACAACGGGCTATTGACAACGGTCCAGGATCAATCTCTTAGAGGTAATGATGATGGTAATTTTAGTTCACGTCGTACTAGAGCAACACAACGGGCTATTGACGCCGGTCCGTGATCAATCTTTTAAGGGTAATAATAATGGTAATTTTAGTTCACGTTGTACTAGAGCAACACAACGGGCTATTGACAACGGTCCAGGATCAATCTCTTAGAGGTAATGTTAATGGTAATTTTAGTTCACGTCCTACTAGAGCAACACAACGGGCTATTGACGCCAGTCCGTGATCAATCTTTTAAGGGTAATAATAATGGTAATTTTAGTTCACGTTGTACTAGAGCAACACAACGGGCTATTGACAACGGTCCAGAATCAATCTCTTAGAGGTAATGATAATGGTAATTTTAGTTCACTTCGTACTAGAGCAACACAACGGACTATTGACGACGGTCCGGGATCAGTCCCTTAAGGGAAAGATTCGAGGACAACACCTCGTAATTTTGAAACACGGTCAGATGACGAAGCAACACCTGAGCTGGCACCCCAATCTCCAAATTTCCACACCAACCCTATGTGAGGACTTTCGGCCACGACAGATTTAAGGTGCACCAGTCTACTCTACATATACGCTTAGAAACATCCATGCCCGGACCCGGATTCGAACCAGGAACCTTCCGATCTAAAGGCGAAACGGCCGCTAGAGGTCCATATATCGGCCAAGTTTTTTTATGACCACCCTGTATTTTTCTGCACTAAAAACAAGGGCATTTCGCATTCTATTACCATTTTCAACATCCCACCTTTGTGAAACTGGATTTTCTGCTGTGGCTTCTTTCAAGATAAAATATAGATCTCGGCTAAATATAGAAACAGAACTGAGAGTGGCTATTTCTAATATTAAGCCTTCCTTCGAAAAACTTTGCTCGGTAAGACAGGCCCAAGGAAGTCACGAATAATTATTAAATTTGTTTTTAATTTGGTATAATTTGATTAAGTAAGTTTTGATTTAGAAGTTGTTTTGCTCTAATGAGTTAATTATTAAATATGTCGAAATGTATTTTGTTTTCTATGTGTATGTATGCTTTTTTTTAAGTCAGTTAATCAATTTTTTTAAATAATATTTTCTCTTTGGGGGCGCGCCCCAAAAGTTGAGAATCACTGCCTTAAGGGATTGATTCCGGACCGTAATCAATAGCCCGTTGTGTAGCTCTAGTACGACGTCAATTAAAAATTACCAATTACCTTGTTCTTTAAAAAAATAGTTGGAAAGATGGAAAAAATGATTTAAAAAAATCGCAGGTTAACAAAACATCCGGATTTTGGACAATTCTGGATTTCTGACATTAACGTCGTACTAGAGCAACACAACGGCTATTGACGATGGTCCGGGATTATTTTCCCAATATAGCATATCGAATATAAAGCATACGTAGGGCAAAACTTTAGTGGAAACAAGAAACAAGTGTACAACACTGCCCATCTAAGATGAAATCACCGCTCGGATAACCAATCCTTCTTTTAACCAACCAGCTTATAGTAGCAGTGCATATTCTACAGTATTTTAATTGAACTTCAGCATAGTTTCAATATTTGATCTCCCAATCTCTGTTAATCAGGGACCGTCGTCAATAGCCCTTCGTGTTGCTCTATTGCAACGTTAATTAAAGAATTACTGAAAAAAATTACCCGTCGCCGTCAATAGACCGTCGCGTCTCTCCAGTACGACGTTAATTAACTATCTATCAGCCTACGGTTTTTGGTCATTTAAAATAGTTTGTTGCTGGTTGAAATCCCGAAGTTTATGTGAGTTGCAATCCATTTTTGCGAGTTGAAATCCAAAAGTTTTTGGGCCGGCCAACCGGTATAGTGGTTAAGGTGTTAGCCTCTAGATCGGAAGGTTCCTGGTTCGAATCCGGGTCCGGGCATGGATGTTTGTAAACGTATGGTGTAGAGGCGGCTGGTGCACCTTTAATCTGTCGTGGCCGAAAGTCCTCACGTTGGGTTGGCGTGGAAGTTTGGAGAGTGGGGTGCCAGCTCAGATGTTGCTTCGTCATCTGACCGTGGTTCAAAATTACGAAGTGTTGTCCTCGGATCTTTCCCTTAAGGGACTGATCCCGGACCGTCGTCATTAGCCCGTTGTGTTGCTCTAGTACGACGTTAACTAAAATTACCAACTACTACCAAAAGTTTTTGGAGACGCGAAAACACCGTTGGAACGGTCTAGTGGTTAAGGTGTTAGCCTCTAGATAGAAAGGTTCCTGTTTCGAATCCGGGTCCGGGCATGGATTTTTGTAAGCGTATTGTGTAGTCGCGGCTGGTGCACCTTAAATCTGTCGTGACCGAAAGTCCTCACGTTTTGTTGGCGTGGAAGTTTGGAGAGTGGGGGTGCCAGCTCAGGTGTTGCTTCGTCATCTGACCGTGGTTCAACATTGCGTGGTGTTGTCCTCGGATCTTTCCCTTAAGGGATTCAACCCGTACCGACGTCATTAGCCAGTTGTGTTGCTCTAGTACGACGTTAATTAAAAATTACCAACCCGGTTGGAAGAATTATGGATTAACAACCGGAGGGTTTGCTAGTTCGAATCCAACATAAGACCGCTGTATACAAAGGGGGCTTATGCACGTTAAATTCGTCGTGGGCTTAAATGTCCTCACGCTGGCGTAGTGTGGACGTTTGAAGAGTGGGATGCCAGCTCAGGTGTTGCCTCGTCATCTGACCGCGGTTCAAAATTATGTGGTGTTGTCCTCGTATCTTTCTCTCCGGGGATTGATCGTTGTCAATAGTCGACTGTGTTGCACCAGCACGACGTCAATTACAATACAATACCATACCACATGAAAAGAGAATCGAACCATCGCTCTCCCATAGTTTTTATCCGCGTCAGTTCCCTATAAAATCAACACCACTCCCGGCAACTCCGCCCCATCTTCCAGAATGCCAGCACCCAATCATATAGGTGCTCGAGGGGTGCTACACCCCACCACCCAGTGGCGATAGGGCAACTCCGAAACAAGCCTCTGGTCGGGATGCATCATTTATGTTTTAAGAGCCCGGAATATGTATTATTCATACACCCTTTACATCCGTCGAATGGAGAGGGAATACCAATGAGGCTGGGGCCAGCGATACTTATTAACTTCCATTTCCAAGTTGACAGTGCATGGATTGGAAATGGACTGGATCCGGAGATGGGCGGCTTCTTCCGTTGATGGAGATACACCGAGAAGAATGTACTCAAATTGTCCTCATTTCTCCACATCCTGACACGGGTGGGAGGTGTTTGTAGGGAAGCTGGGAAATGGCCCAGAGAGATTTGAACCGAGCTCATTTTTTTTTCACATACACATTCGGTCTTTTGAAGGAAGGCTGTATATCGGTACTTCTCACTCACTCAAAACCGTACTCTCGAAATGTGTGTATTTCATAATGTTTTCCATATTTATTCATGATAAAAGGTGTTCGAACCTTATGCAATTCTAAGAAATGAAGAGCAATTTTAGTGTGGAACATGCCAATATAGTAAATGTGGCAGAGCTAGATATGTAAAAATCAATATGTGCTTACGCGTCACTCTGCGACTTCTACCTCTAGGGGGTATGTAGGTAATTGAACTAACAGAGCGCACTGATGTAGCACGATGGGCTATTGGCTACTAGAGATACGACGTCGATGTTTTCAAAACATCGATGTTTTATAAAAAAACATCTATGTATTTACCAGAGTCGCGGTAGCTCAGTCAGTAGAGCGTAGGGCTCACATCGGAAGGGTTGTGGGTTCTGTCCTCAGCGAAGCCTGCAATTCTGATAGTTGCGAGATCGACGCTTAGACATGGCTAAAGATCGTCGTGTTCGCTAATGGTGGCTGGGGCACGTTAAATAGGTCGTGGTCACAAAGTCCCCCCATGTTCCTATATCAAATCAATACCTCTGGGGGTAACTGATCAGGGAGTTATCGGCCTCTGATTGGGATCTAAATTAGATATGTGTGAGTAAATGGATGTGTGAAAGGGACCTTCCTGTAAAACGGATGTGTCATGTATGAAGAAGTCCATCCCTCCGTGGCAATGGCACCCCCTATTGGGCCATATATGGCCCAATTTGCACGACGCCAACAATTTGCACAATGCCAATTTCAACAATGCCAATTGCACGACGACGACAACATGTATTTACCATCGTTGAAATTGGAGTCAATATTTTTTAACATCGATGTTTATACATGTCAATGTTTTTACGTTGTTGATGTTTTATTTTTAAATGAAAAAAGTACCAGTATAAAAATAATAAATAAAAAAACAATTAGCATAATTTTTATAGTCAGTAATATGAACATACTTTTAGACCTAAGTGCCCAAGGGTGAAGGGTCTGAAAAGTAGGGATGCGACATCGATGTCGATATTTCAAAACATCGATGTATTTACCATCGATTTATTGGGGCTGATGTTTATTTAACATCGATATTTTAACAATGTCGATGTTTTTACGTTGTTGATATTTTAATTTTGAATAAAAAAAGCACTATAGTATAAATTAAGAAAACTAACCGTGCAACTAAGTATTTGTGAGTGATGGCGACATCTATCCCATCAGAAAGACTTTTCCCAGACTGGTGGGATAGTTTGTGAAGAAGAAAGTCGGCTTAAGGTGGAAAAAGTTAACAAACTTCTTTTCCTACAAACTGTAAATAACAAATATTAAAGCGTGTAACAATTATAGGCCCCGAAAATTTTTTATTTACAGTAAATAAAAAATAAGCTTCTTGTGTTTTCCCCCCATAAGTTGATAAATAATTATTAATAACTAACAATAATTATTGTTATGTGCCTACCTAACTATACTTATAGTAAGTAGCACTTATGTTAAATTGTTGCAAATATTATTTTCTTTTATATTATTCAATTTCAAATAAAACATTTGTTAATTGTTCTTTTTTAATTCTTGACTGTGTTTGACAGTTAAAAAATATTTTAGTTATAAATGAATAAACACGGCAAACACAAATTAAATCCCCCCCCGCAAATAATGTGTTTGAGATTGCTAAACCAGTTTTAAGAAATGGAGAGAAAAAGTTTAAATGCACTGATGTTTAAAAACATCGATGGTTTCTAAGCGATGTATTATCACCATCGATGTTTTAATTTTGAACATCGATGTTTTGCTGTCGATGTCACATCCCTATTGGCGACTGTGTGGGATCAATCCGGATGGAAAAGATCCAAGAACAGCGCCTCGTAATTTTAAACTACCGTCAGATGACGAGGTCACACCACTTTCCAAACATGCACAACCTTTCAACGTGAGGAGATTTCAGGCCACGAAACTTTTAAAGTTCATCAGCACCCACATACACGAAGGTCTTTGGTTGGACTGTTTCTAGAACTTGCAACCTTACAGTTGCATATCGGCGACACTACCAACTGGGATACTGCGGCCCTGTATTTTATAGCTGAGAATTTATCTAGTATCAACATTTATGTAAGCCAACTTAAATTGACAACATGACATGTAAACTGGCTTCATCGTGGTTCTCTGATGGATAGAATCTAAGGAAAGCATGATATCCTCCTATTAACATGCAAATAGATGGCTACAGACAAAATGGTGATATTGAAGAATCCCGGCAATTTTATTTTGTGTCTAAACGGAATAAGAATGATGAATATATAATGGCACACAATTTTCTTCGCAGTCTACATATCTTGCATTATGGTTAAGACTGTCGCTAAAGAATAAAAGCGTTGAGCACTAAATAATTCTAATTTCCTCTTCGTAAGAACATTAATAGGAAACGGCAACAACGATTTTTTTTTTCATTTTCTTTCTATTTCAAAATATATTTCAAGTGATTAAGTCCCCATTTACACAGTCGCCGTCCAACCGGTCTGGTGGTTAAGGCCTTTAGATCGGAAGGTTCCTGGTTCGAATCCGAGTCTGGGCGTGGATGTTTGTAAGCGTGATGTGTTTATAATGTAGAGGCGGCTGGTGCACCTTATATCTGTTGTGGCCGAAAGTCGTCACGTTGGGTCTGTGCTCAGTTGTTGCTTCGTCATCTAACTGTGGTTCAAAATTACGAGGTATTTGTGACGGTTCTTTCGGTCGGCGTATTTCCTAATTCCCTGCCTTGTCGTCCCCAAAACAGTAAAACTGATCCATGAGCATATTTCAACATTTATTTACACCACTTCTTGACTAATTACTATACAGACGATACATAGAATAACATTCAGTCCATCATACACTGTCGGGAATAATCCCCCATCGATCTCAAGCATAAACCAACGCGTCTGGTTTCCTCGCTGGCATTTGTGCAAGTCCTCCTTTCTACCCCTTCCCGAAACGGGTTTTTTTCCCCATACAAGAGGGTGTCCCCGTGGTGTCCATCCCTTAGAGGAGGAATAAAGGTAGAGAGCGCATAGGGGTTGCCAGTGGTTGTCCTCGTAAGACCACGTGACGAACGGACGCTTCTTCGCCTCTGAGAACGGTCTCAATGGGATTTAACATTGGGACGGTAAATTGACGCGTTGAAGAGAGAAAGTTTATTGAAAAAAAACGGTTGGCCAACTGTTGTGCAAACAATTGCAAGGAGAGAGGAACTGAAGGATCACCCTACTCATGTCACAGATGTTATTATTTACTTATCTGCTTTTTTTAAGTATTTAAAGCATATTAAAACGAGTAACGTTGCATCACATTGTTGTATAATAAATGTTTATTCATCATTGTGAGAACTTTTTTACGTTAATTGACCTCGTGAGAACAATTTGAATATCTGTAAGCTGATAGAAAATGTTTTAGAGCCATTAAAATAATGAATTTTGCGAAAAAATCGAATGTTTTACGGTTATACGCAAAAATGTAGGTTGGCGAATCTTGGCGCCTTCCGCTGGAATAAACAAATATCACGTATTTATAAAGTTGTAGATAGGCTCTTGTATGCGGATGTGCAGTTCGCTTATTTAAGACTAGTCACTGCTTGGCTAGCCTGGCGTTGCAGTGCCATTTGCTTTTGTGGAGTTATAGGTTTGCTTCGCAAACCAAATTATGAACAATGGTTTGGATATCAAACCAAAACCAGGGCACGCCGTAATGGTCTTGGCATTGTCGAATTCGGCAAAATTCGAATTGCGAAGAAATCCAATCGGCGTGACGTCACGATCTCTTGCGAAAATATAAATATTTAATTGAAAAATTATGAATTAAAAGAAAATCAAGGTAGCTTTTTTTAGTGTAAATTTTCCGCAGATTTCATATCCGTTGAAATTTTCAATCCATCTTCAACGATTTTGATTTTACAAAAAAAGAACTACGCAATACCAGTCAAAATGTTCGTTGTGGAATCGTTTGAGCGGTGAAATCAGGTAACAAAAAGGTTTGTTGATAATCAGTATTTTTTTATATTTTAAAATAAAGCTACATCATATAGCTAAAGTTTATAACGAAGATCTCCAAAAAAAATTGAGAAGTATAAATAATAAATTAACTTTGTTTAAAGGTCACTGATTCATTTGTGTATTTCATGGAAATTAAATGTAAATATATTTTTAATCAATTTAAAATCCTTTTCTTTCCACTATGTCAATTGTTCATTTATTTAAATTTTTTAACAGTACAGATAGTGGCATTTCCATTGGCTTGTCTTCATTGGTATTGTATCGTATTAAGATGGGGCTTTTCTGTATTTTTTAGTCATAATTTCGTTTTTTAATTTTTATTTGTGCGTTCTTTGCTTCTCTATACTTTAAACAGTATGGAAAAAAACTTAAATAAAGCTGAGATAAAAATTTTTGAAATTATTTTCTCTTGACTGTAATATTTTTCAAGGAATTGACCTGATGTAATCTATGTAACTTAAGTGCTTCTGTTAGAGTATGGAATATTTATTTATCTGAGTCATTGAGCCATTAAAAAAATATCAATGATCTTCATGCATATGTATTTTTAAATGCTTGTCCAAAAGCCATGAAATTTATTCACAGTGAAAACGTATTTGAAAAACAAAATCTGTTTCAAAATCTAATAATTATTACTTACAAGTTTTAAAATCATAACACATATTTTCAAAATTAACAAAGTGATCTAAAATCATTAATATCACATTGAATACTTAACTTTGCATCACTGTTTTTTAAATATCTTTAGTTTGTAAACATTTTAAGTCAGCAAAGTAGCAAAAATTGGCATGCTAAGAAACTTTGCTTTTATGAATTAATTGTTCAAAGTACGCAAAATCATACAGTAAAAATACTTTATGCGAAATTATCTGTTTGAACTTCGTATTTTTTACAAAATAAGCACGAACTCCGTAATTTTTACAAAATAAGCACGAACTCCGTAATTTTTACAAAATAAGTACGAACTCTGTAATTTTTACAAAATAAACCCATTTCGTTTATTTTGCGCTTATTTGGTTCTAAAAGGTGAAAGCCCGGTAATGAAAGCCCGATAATTACGCAGGCGAAGGTATCGCCAAGATTGTTTACGTGGCGTGGTGATATGAAGCCAAATCTGGTTTAAAGGTGGGCTAAAAACGCAAAGTTAATAGTACAACAGCTTTTTCGACCTCATGAATGGCGATGCGCTCTCTATTCTTATCTCTCCTCTATGGTCCATCCGCCCTACCCAAACATAGTGAGGCTACGAGGAACTTCACAGTATTATCCTCGGATCTTTCAATTAAGGGATTGATACCGGACCGTTATCAATAGCCGTTGTGTTGCTCTAGTACGACGTTAGTTAAAAAATTACCATTTACACGATCGTCTATAGTTGGACCTAGATTCCAACTCGCAACCCTGTTGCTAATCTGCTGCTTCTCCAATCGGGTTACAGCGGATCCCTTCCGCTGGATGATAAAAGAATAGAGATTGACACTCTCAATAGACTGTGTATATCAACCAGAACTCTCGCTCGCTAATACATCGTCTTTGCATATCTTATTTGTAAATACATAGAACTATATATATTCTGGATAAAAAGTAATGGTGTCGATGTATAATCAAAATGATTGCTGCATTAACAAAGAATACATTTAATTTAATTTTTCAGAATTCTATATTTTTTCAATCATTGTAATTTTATTTCTTTTTGTCCTACTGCTGGGTTTAGGTGCTTTGTTGTTTTATGTGTTGGAAATAAATTATTCAGAAGTTAGATTTTAATATTTATCAGTCCTTTTATTTTGTGCAAAATACCTCTATAAACATGGGTTTGTTTCTTGGATGCATATAAATTCTGACCAAATTTCCAAAACAGTCATTGGTTTAATATACGTCTTCTAGAATTCCGTTTTATAAAATAAATAAAGTTTACAAAACAAAACGTAAAACTTGTTTTTTACTCAGGTACATGGTTTCCATTTAATAACGATATGAAAACAAACTGCTAAACTAAGTTTGTCAATTTTACAATCTAATAATAAAGAAGCAGCATTCACAATCAATTCCAAAATTCTAAATCGGTTTCCCGTAATACTCACCTTTGTATAATCTTTATAGTTTTATCTTACACTACAGAGTGCGATGTATGTGATACGGATTATATGGATGGATATAGCAGGCATTCGTGGAAACAAGATAAGAAGATTTTTTTCAAATGCGGCTATTACACTCTATAAACAAAAAAATCGACGCACCAAGAAGGAATTGTCCGATGGAGACAAAAATTGGTGGATATGAAAATTATGTACAGAATAGAAAATGATTAAAATTTCGGAACAATTGAATGATTTATTTCAGAGTTACAGAAACGAGTTCAATACGGTGTTGACCCGCCTCTAGCCTGGATGCAAGCTGCCACACGGCGTGGCATAGACCGATAAAGCTCCCGGATGGTCTCCTGCGGTATTTCTTGCCAAATTTGCTCCAATTGTCGGATTACGTCATCAACATTCCCTACCGGATGCAGTCGCCTTCCCATTATATCCCAGACTTACTCCATGGGAGAGAGATCTGGTGATCTGGCTGGCCAAGGAAGTGTTTGACAAGCTTGAAGATAGTTCATAGCTACACGTGCCGTATGTGGTCTGGCATTGTCTTCTTGCTGAAAAATACGCCCAGGGTACTGCGAGAAAGGAACGGTAGCAAAACAGGTCTAAGAATGTCGTCTACGAACCGCTGTGCAGTAAGTGTACCTCTAATGACGACCAAAGGGGTCCAGCTATCAAGGGATATGGCACCCCAAACCATAACTCCTTGTTGAGGGCCCCGTGTGGCGTGCAATAGTGAAAAAAGGATCGGCACGCTGCCCTGGGCGTTTCCAGACACGTCTTCGATGATCGTCAGGACACAGTTCGAAGCGGGATTCGTCGCTAAAGACTATACGTCCCCAGTCAGCATCATTTCAGCCTGATCGAGCCATGCACCACTGTAATCTGGTTCGACAGTGTGCAGGCGTGAGTGCAGGTGGCGTAACGGTCGGTACGAGCGTAGATTACGCTCTCTCAGCCGTCTGTGAATGGTCATGGTGGACACTCGTGATTGTGTCGCACGACTGATGGTTGATAGCGATGAATCATTCGCTGTGACAGCTGATCTGACAATCACTCTGTTGTGGCCCTACCTCGACCGCTACCATGATGACGCTGAAATCTGCCATTGTCCACCCACTCTTGCCAGCATCTTCTAATCGCCGCATTGCTTTGACTCACATGACGAGCGATTCTCCGATTTGCCCAACCTGCCTCTTTCAATCCAATGATACGACCTCTTTCAAACTCTGAAAGTTGCTCGTAATGAGCTCGAATCCTGAGGCGAGGCATTTTTTCAGTCGTTGAAAGGTATCATAAATCGCAAATGCAGCATAAATTTTTAACAACAGTTCAAGAACAACTCCTTATATACATCTGCTGGATGCGCAGTTCCGATGCGCTGGAGATCACACTATTCATTTATTGGACACCAAATTTTAATCATTTGCATATTTGGTCAAATCATTTTTGCATACGAAATTTCAAAGCAATCGGATGATTCCTTCTTGGTGCGTCGATTTTTTTTGTTATAGAGTGTAGTTTAGGATGTATTAAGTGTCAGAGTCGAAAAAAGCGAAATTACTAACCGAGAAAGTAACCATCTACAAATTTTCAGACTTCAATTTTTTAGAGTAACTCTAAATGTGTACATTTTTGCCCCTCGACGAGTTTTTTCTAGAAATTTCAATTTGTGGTTCTTGGTAATATTTTTTTATTCGGGAAAAATCGGTATATTTTCTTTACTTTTTGTTAAAAATGTCGTATATACAACTTATTACTGTTAGTTTTTAAATTTGTAATCATGACAGGAATCCTTAGAATGTACTCTTTCTTATGGTACGATTATTTTTGAAATTGGTTAGTAAATAAATTCGATGCTATTAAAAGTTGAACCACAAATTTCGGAATTTTGTGAAATTTGCGTTTTTTTTTGTTATAGTATATATATATATATATATATATATATATATATATATATATATATATATCAGAGAGAGAGAGAGAGAGAGAGAGAGAGAGAGTACACCTTTGAAATGTCATTTTCGACAAAAATATCGATTTTCTAATTTTGATAGAATATTAAAATATAATCTTTTTTTCTATAAAATACTGCTTGAATTGTGTTTCTATCTAATTTAGAACCGAAGTTATAGCGTTTTAAAAATTAGTTGAAACTGTTTTTTTACCCCGGAAGTGCTTGTTAATAGACAGAAGTCATCTTAAATGTTTGTTTGCATTCCTTATTTCTTCAGAATCTTATTATAAAAGTGAAGAGTTTACTCAAGTAAGGCAAAATTATTAAATTTAAATATATTACTATATTTTTAATGTATCTGGCAGCGTATTATTTTTTAATTTGTGATTCGAAAATGGCAATAAAATAGCTATTCATTGCGTTGTTTGCTTGTGTGTTTTAGGTATTTTGAATTCACCTAGCGCTTTTTTCAATACGTATTTCTTTTGAAAATTTTCACTTTTTTTACTCAACCTTTACGCTGCGGCGATAAGATTTTTTTCAATCGTCTCACAGAACGGCTCTTTAGCCTGCATGTCCAACCCCCCTTACCTAATTACCTAGCTTAATTGACATACTTAATTGAGTGATAGAGCCTTAAGTGGCATTTACGACTGACGCTTTCCTTACATAGTATTGTGCAGTGTACCGTTTGGCATGAGAGATATCACCGGAGCGAACTTCTGCCTTTCCCCCAAAGCGTTCACACCTCACGGTAGACAGGGTAGGGTAGCGAACAAATGGGGGAACACTGTAGAAGTCAGTCGCTGACAGCTCGCAAATGGTGATCGATGCCAGCTGTCACTTAAAAGGGGGATAACATCCACAGTATACAGATCTATACCGTTCCGATATGTGTAAACTATGTTTTAATGGTAACAATTGTCTATCTGCCGTAGCGCAAAGGTTAAAATGCCTTCCCGGTGAAACCCAGAATCCAAATGAATATATGAATGGTGCGATATGGCAAAGAGTACCAAAAAATGAATTCGTTTGCCTAAAAACTTAAAAGATTGGGGGGAATGATACTCTGATTCAGTTTACCGATGGCTTTAAAACCTTTTTATCAATTTTAAAAAAACTAAAAGTTTCTAATCCTGCGTATTTTACCTTGAAAGGATATAGTTACTTGGATCAGGCGAGAATTAAGGATGCGAAAAGACTTTCTACTCCCCAATTAAAAAAACGCAAAAAGGTGCTAAAAGCACTTAGAAAGAAAAAAATATATCGTTTTTGAATCTAAAGAGGGTGAAATATTTAAATCTGGTGTTTTTCAGTTTTTAAAATACATTTTTTAAAACAAATTTGATACACAAATCTTGTTTTTGGCATTTTTTCATAATAAGATTTTTAGTCGATTTTGTTTACGCAAAACATCATCAAACACATTTTTATGTATGAAATGCTTTAAAATTTGGCGTGATTACGTTTTAATTGCTTATAAAGGGAATAGACTCTGCTCATGATTGTAGATTAATTATTTTTATTTTTTATATCAATTTATATTTAGTGTTGCAATATATTTTATTAATTTTTCAACAATGTATTTCTCGATCAACCATAACTCTTAAAATATCTTCAGAAATATTACGTGAAAAATCTATTCCCTAGATAATATTGTTAGATTTGTTATTTAGTGTTTAAAATCTTGATATTTTGATTGAAATTTGAGTTATCAAGTATGGCGTATGAGTAATTTTTGTTAAATTTTCACCCATTTTTCTTGCATACAAAATTTTTTTTCAATGTAAACAAAGTTTTTATAGTATTTTTCTGTGTTTTATATTATGTTTCAATTTAAAACGTAGTTCTGAAAAAGAAAAATTAATAAATTAAAAAAAAACACCTCCAAAGGTGTACTCTCTGATACCTTAAAACTGTTATATCTATAGCTTCATACTACTAGTTTCAAATTTGAAAACGTCACAGGAAACCTTAGAATGTACTCTTTCTTATGGTATAATTATTTTGGAATTGGTTTATTAATAAATTCGATTCGATTAAACGTTAGTCATACAAATATCATACTTTTTAGATCGTAACTTCCGATACAAAACTAAAACTGTCATATCTATAGCTTAATACTATTAATTTCAAAATTTAAAAATATCACGTGAAAGCTTAGAATGCAATCTTTCTTATAGTATAGTTAGATGTAAAATTGGTTTGCAAATAAATTCGATTCGATGAAAAGTATAATTTCACGATAGTGCACAAATTGTTCATCGCGGAGATGAAACGTGAAACGGTCTTTGTGTAACTCGCTGTGACGTCATGGCCCGGAAAGTGCAATAAGGAATATACGAATTATTACGATAGTTTTGCCGTCGCAGTATTGAAAACTCAATTTTTTACGATCGATTCTCAGACTGTTTCCCGAGAACAGACACATCAGAAAATTACGAAATTAATATGGTTTGTTCAAAATTGTATAGGGAACAAGATGGAGAAGATTTTTTCCGATGCGGCTACTAAAGCACATTCACACCTGACCCTCACCAAGACACTTGCAAAAGAAGTGTTGGTTTGCGAAGCAATCACCGTGGGTTGGCGAGTGTAGGCGAGTATTGTAACTCTAGTATTGTGAATAAATGAAGCACTTTTAATCTCTTAATCAAATTAGGCCGAAGACCTCTTCTCAAAGCTTACAGAACTGGTTAATTATGATAGATGGGGATGTCCTCTGGCAGGCTACAGAAACTACCTATCACAAAGTTAACTCTCTAAGTAGTTTCGACGAGATATCTCCTCCATTAAAATCTTTAATTTTGCTAATGACGAGTTTCGTGTCATCAAAGTTTCACCGATTATTTTTATGCTGATGTGATTATTATGAAGAGTTTGTTACTTGTCTATCAGATCTGATTAGGTTTGCTAGTGATTACGTTTTTGATGTGATATCTCATCGGCAAAGTCACCAAGAGAGTTAAACCCACATACATAAAAAAAGACGGAAATTATTTTATTTCACTCCATAGAACTAGCATTATCGCTTTTTTAAACACAATCACCTTTTGAAAGCTGAAATGATTCCGAAAATACATACTCCACAGTTGCTATCAAAACCTCCCTCTCAGAGGGGGAGGATTACTGTCCCCCGCTCTCAAATCAATAACTGGAGAAATCGGAGAATAAACTCCACGCTTTGAAATCTCCAACCGATGCGAGGCTATTCAGAAACGAGGTCTATAAAAGGAAACGTAAACATATTCAAGGTTAAACTATTTTCGGTATCTTTGGGAAAAAAACATTGCTTTAAAGGTCAATAGGCTTTTGGATCTCACAGAGTACATTAGCAAAAGGGAAATAATGGCCAATGAACAATAAATAAAAGTAATCTATTCATCAATCCGTGATCTAGAAGGATTATATGTATCTACCCAAGTGAGATAAAGTAGAATTTTGAGTTAGGTTAACGGCTTGTTTCTGTGACCAATCGAAAAGATTCTACAGTAGAGTAAGTTAGCATATCTTGATAAGGTGCTCATGTTTTGTCTCAATTTTCCTAGTTTAGCTTTGTCCGTGTCCTCAGAAGTATATGACGTAGGGTAGGGTAGTGGAAGTATTGACGTAGGGTAGTTGAATTATATGTATCTACCCAAGGGAGATAAAGTAGAATTTTGAGTTAGGTTAACGGCTTGTTTCTGTGACCAATCGAAAAGATTCTACAGTAGAATAAGTTAGCATATCTTGATAAGGTGCTCATGTTTTGTCTCAATTTTCCTTGTTTAGCTTTGTCCGTGTCCTCAGAAGTATATGACGTAGGGTAGGGTAGTTGAAGTATTGACGTAGGGTAGTTGAATTATATGTATCTACCCAAGGGAGATAAAGTAGAATTTTGAGGTAGGTTAACGGCTTGTTTCTGTGACCAATCGAAAAGATTCTACAGTAGAATAAGTTAGCATATCTTGATAAGGTGCTCATGTTTTGTCTCAATTTTCCTTGTTTAGCTTTGTCCGTGTCCTCAGAAGTATATGACGTAGGGTAGGGTAGTTGAAGTATTGACGTAGGGTAGTTGAATTATATGTATCTACCCAAGGGAGATGAAGTAGAATTTTGAGTTAGGTTAACGGCTTGTTTCTGTGACCAATCGAAAAGATTCTACAGTAGAATAAGTTAGCATATCTTGATAAGGTGCTCATGTTTTGTCTCAATTTTCCTTGTTTAGCTTTGTCCGTGTCCTCAGAAGTATATGACGTAGGGTAGGGTAGTTGAAGTATTGACGTAGGGTAGTTGAATTATATGTATCTACCCAAGGGAGATAAAGTAGAATTTTGAGTTAGGTTAACGGCTTGTTTCTGTGACCAATCGAAAAGATTCTACAGTAGAATAAGTTAGCATATCTTGATAAGGTGCTCATGTTTTGCCTCAATTTTCCTAGTTTAGTTTTGTCCGTGTCCTCAAAAGTATATGACGTAGGGTAGTTGAATTATATGTATCTACCCAAGTGAGATAAAGTAGAATTTTGAGTTAGGTTAACGGCTTGTTTCTGTGACCAATCGAAAAGATTCTACAGTAGAATAAGTTAGCATATCTTGATAAGGTGCTCATGTTTTGCCTCAATTTTCCTAGTTTAGTTTTGTCCGTGTCCTCAGAAGTTTATGACGTAGGGTAGGGTAGTTGAAGTATTGACGTAGGGTAGTTGAATTATATGTATCTACCCAAGTGAGATAAAGTAGAATTTTGAGTTAGGTTAACGGCTTGTTTCTGTGACCAATCGAAAAGATTCTACAGTAGAGTAAGTTAGCATATCTTGATAAGGTGCTCATGTTTTGTCTCAATTTTCCTAGTTTAGCTTTGTCCGTGTCCTCAGAAGTATATGACGTAGGGTAGGGTAGTTGAAGTATTGACGTAGGGTAGTTGAATTATATGTATCTACCCAAGGGAGATAAAGTAGAATTTTGAGTTAGGTTAACGGCTTGTTTCTGTGACCAATCAAAAAGATTCTACAGTAGAATAAGTTAGCATATCTTGATAAGGTGCTCATGTTTTGCCTCAATTTTCCTAGTTTAGCTTTGTCCGTGTCCTCAGAAGTATATGACGTAGGGTAGGGTAGTTGAAGTATTGACGTAGGGTAGTTGAATTATATGTATCTACCCAGGGAGATAAAGTAGAATTTTGAGTTAGGTTAACGGCTTGTTTCTGTGACCAATCGAAAAGATTCTACAGTAGAGTAAGTTAGCATATCTTGATAAGGTGCTCATGTTTTGTCTCAATTTTCCTAGTTTAGCTTTGTCCGTGTCCTCAGAAGTATATGACGTAGGGTACGGTAGTTGAAGTATTGACGTAGGGTAGTTGAATTATATGTATCTACCCAAGGGAGATAAAGTAGAATTTTGAGTTGGGTTAACTGCTTGTTTCTGTGACCAATCGAAAAGATTCTACAGTAGAATAAGTTAGCATATCTTGATAAGGTGCTCATGTTTTGCCTCAATTTTCCTAGTTTAGCTTTGTCCGTGTCCTCAGAAGTATATGACGTAGGGTAGTTGAATTATCGTCACACTGAAGCAGCACAACGAGCTATTGGTGACTGTCCTGGATCAATCCCGAAGGGATCTGGAACAACACTTCGTAATGTCGAACCACGGTCAAATGACGAAGTCACAACAGAGCTGCATTCCACTCTTCAAACTTTCACACCACTCCAGTGTGAGGACATTTAAGGAAACGATGTATATAATGTGCACCAGCCCTCAAATATACGACGGACATTGTTTAGACAGAGTTTCAAACTCGCAACCCTATAATACGTTACATTTCCAACCGGGCTACCAGTGTCCTCAAAATCTCCTGTCAGAGTTATAATTTTCTTATTTCCATTGGCGACTGATGATTACAAAATACTGTCTGCTACCAAACAACAGGACAAGTAAAAATGACACAGAAGGAAAAGTCTAAGGACCCTTATTCGGTCCCTCGCTTCCCAGTACTTCGCCCACATTGAAAGAGAAGAAAGCTTGCAAAATCTCAGAGTACTCTTTCACGGTCCGGTCCAACCGCTCTAGTAGTTAAGATGTTGGCCTCTGGATCGGAAGGTTCCTGGTTCGAATCCTGTGTCAGGGCTTAGGTGTATATTATGCTGTCGTTTGTTAGGGACAATGATGGACCTCCCATTAGGTGCTCCTTCACAAGTGGCCATCACTTCCGGCCTTGTAGTGGCCTATGATTGAGTTCATATATGTCCGCCATTGGAAAATAAAAATATTTCATGGTCCAAGCCTTGAAGATTTCAGAGATTGAAAAAAGGATTGCAGATATAGCAAGGCATTCGGGACCAGTAGCAGGACTGAATTCCGAGCAGCATATTGTCAAAGGTAGTGCGGTGACGCACCGGAATATAACACTCTAGGTGCCGACAGGTGGCCGCTAGGTGGCCAACAGTCTTCAAGGTGACTTACCAGAACTGAAACCAAAAGATTGGCCAAGCTGTTCGACTATAAATATCTGTACACAAAGAGACTTGCAACTTAACTTTCTCATTTTTATGAAATATTATTTGTCTTTATGCACTGGTTACATTGTTTGTAGAAACCACCTTGTTATTCAACTCGTTCTTTTACAAACTATCTACCTTTCTGGATTACCAAAACCACTCGTCGGTAGTTCACTTAATTGTCCGCCTGGGAGGTGTGTGGCTGAGAAATTAAACCCTACCACCCAGCGCTGCAGTAGTATTACCCTTACAAAGGTACGTTATGCGACATATTCTGGTAATTACCATCGCCCTTCTAATGAAATAGACGGAGTGTGTGCAAACAGCTACGTACTATTTCTTCTCATCTTTCGGTCTGAATATGTGTCACGTCGTTGTGGGGAAAAGCATGAATCCTAATGCGGGATAAATTGTTGATTGGTTAAAGTTATTATCCAGCGTGATTAAAAATATTAATCCGAGTTTCGGTACAAAATCGGGATAAGTCGATTCATTAGCCCACTTGACCTAGCCTACAGCGATCTTACACACAACAGCAACTCTGCTCACATGCTCAGTCTATTTCATTAGGTCGAAGGTAATTAATCTCTCAATTTAGCAACTAAACCTTTTAATTTAGATTTAAGATTGTGTTATTACAATTCCTGTATATACTTTCATAGATAATTCATTACACTCGCATATTTATAGTTCATGGTAACAAATCCGTTTAAAGCAGAGTTAAACTGTCGCACAGAATATGTTTTTGTTTCTCAGATCGTTTTGAGGTGGTGTAAAAGGTAAATTCGTGGTAAAATATTTAGGATACTAGTATTTCATAGGCTTGTGGTCTTAATTTTGGGCTGTGATGACGATGGTTACTGCTGTGGGAGCCATGTTTTATACTATTAGATCTCAAAGGATGGCTATCACTTTTGGGTTCCTTGAGGATCACGATCACAGATCCACACACTTCAGCAATCTAGAGAATCTATCGTCTTAAACGATCTCTCTAGAATTCTTTCTTGCGGATACATCCTCATGAAACCCTCACTTCATAATGAATTCTCCGACTTATTTCAGCAAGTTCACTCACCCTACAGCCAATTCTTCTGAATTATTAAAATGTATAGCGCGATGTACACAACGATTACGATTATTTTGTAGTTTCATAATAAATCAAATTTGAATTTTTCATGTATGGATGTGTCCGGAACAATCAATTATCTTGTGTTTGCCAGTTATAATTTCTTACAGTAGTAGATCTCCGGACATCATAGTGGTAAGCAACTGAAATATGTTTCATAATGAAAGAAATTAAAAACAAAAACTTTATTTAAAAGGAATGAAGAATTTATAATTGTCTTAATGAGACCATAATACTTCAAAGTTTACAAAACATAACCCCTAAAATAATCAATAAACTATAACATTTTTGGTATTTTTTTAAACATAAAAAATAGCTAGGCCTGAAAATTTTTAAATTACGGTGACAAGTTATTTGTTGCCCAAAGCGCATCATTTAAAGTATCCCAAGCTATAAAATTCATTAAATACTCTTGATTGATTTTATTCATAACACATTTTATTACTTTTCATAAAACAACATTTGTGTTAAATTTGTTTCAATATATATATATATATATATATATATAAATGCACGATTAGAGTAAAATTATTTCCTTCTCGAGCAAGTTTATTGCATTCTTTATGTTACTCCTTCCTACTGAATCGCCCCCCCCCCAATGCTAATTTTATCAAAGAAACTTTAACACCAGGTATAATGCTGACCTTTCTAATTTTGGACAGTGACCAGTTTTATACATCCATGCGGATTGTGAAACAGTGCATGTGCGCATATTAAAAATATATTGGACTGGATAGGACGCTTTAGGCGGACACTGTTCCACCTAGGCGACTTTCAGCTATATTGTCAGCCTTACGAATGAGCTTTGGGGATTGTGGAAACCAGGGAACATATCGCTCACTCATTTCAACAGCGTCATATCTCAAAATAGGTGATTTTTCAGGAGAGTGTTTTCACAGTTTAAAAGAAGATTGAAATGTTTTTCAAATAAATATTAATTCTGCTCTCTAGCGGTTAAATATTGAACGGTGAGATGTGACGATCTTGCAGTGATATACAGGTGACCCTCTTATAACACGGTATTCTAACAACACTGATTCCCTACAACACGATATTAAAATTGCGACGACCCTCGTATAACACGATAAAAGTTTCTGTACAACACGGTTTAATTTTTACCTACTGTTGGTCAATTGGACGGTTAAATAGAGACCCGTCAGATTTTTTTTCACATGTCTGTCCTGTTTGTCTGTCCTGGGTGTCTGTTCAGTCCGTCTGTTCAGTCTGTCGGTTCTGTCTGTCTGTCTGCCTGTTCTGTCTGTCTGTTCTGATCCGTCTGTTCTGGTCTGTCTGTCTGTCCGTCTGTCCTGTCTGTCTGTTTGTCCTGTCTGTCTGTCCTGTCTGTCTGTCCTGTTTGTCTGTCTGTCCTGTTTGTCTGTCTGTCCTGTCTGTCCTGCCTGTCCTGTCTGTACTGTTCTGTCTGTTCTGGTCTGTTCTTGTCGGTCTTGTCTGTCTTTTCTGATCTGATCTGTTCCGTCTGTCTTTTCTGATCTAGTCTGTTCTGTCTTTTCTGATCTGGTCTGTTCTGTCTATATGTTGTGTCCTGGTCTGTCTATATGTTCTGTCCTGGTCTGATCTGTCATGTTCTTGTCTGTCTGCATGTCTAGCCTGTCTGTTCATATGTCTGTATGTCTGGTCTGTCTCTTCATCTGTCCGTCTGTTTTTTTTATGTGTGCCCTATGCACGTCCACACGGTTTAATACATAATTCAAATGTTTTTTTAAACGTATATATGAATTTACTTACATTATTTATGGATCCCTTATGTAACTTTATATAAAATACAAATAAATATGGTAACTTTTTCTGTCTTTAATACTCAGTATAACACGGTTTTCGTTTCCTTATTACGTGGAACATAATCTCTACTTTTATATAATTCTAAGTTTCGCTTTACATGGTTTCTATGCAACACGAACTATCCTATTGTACAGTTTCCTTATAACACAGTACCATTTAACCGTCTTGTAAGAGGGTCACCTGTACTACTCTATCAGGGCAATCTGAAAACAGGCATAACAAAAATTCACCGATTTTTGAGATATGACGTTGTTGAAAGGAATGAGCGATATATAAAACATTTACGCGCATATAAATATAAGGTGAGTGAAGGACAACAGATGTAAGCGCAGAAATACAATATGACGTACGAAAGGATAACACAATTTATTGAATTTATAACGAATAAAATAATAATAATCTGTATATAAGTCAGGAGAACAAGGCTAAATGAACAAGGATTTGTAATTAAAAAAGGTCTAAGATCGAAACGTTTTGAATTAATGCTACAAAATATGGATAAAAGTATTTCGTAAGGAAAACTTGGTAAAATAAATAAAAGTGGTTGCTGAATAAAAAATGGTTCCATTTAAATAATAGACTGCAGTAAGATAAATGTGAGGTACACACTGCGGAATGTTGGCTGAAAGGAATCATTGTATCCCTTACGGACGTTGGCGGGGGTGTCCCTGGACAATCATCCGGAAAAGTAGAACGGTACGGGTGAAAGGGATACTCTGTAACGTTTTGAGAGCATCCAGAATCATCATCGAGAATTGTGGGAGCTCACAACGGTTCCCGAAGTCCACCCCCTGGTCCGACTGCGGAAGTGACGACTGGAGGAGGCGTTCTGGGAAGAGACACTTTGGAACGGAGGCTGTTTCTAGCCGGAGACGATTTGAGAAACTTTTAATCTTGAGGAGGCTGTATTGTATTGACGATGGACATCGTCTTTAAATATAAAACTGTAGCTGTACATATTCTGAAAAAACTTTAATTCTTAATATAAGTATTTGAACCAGGAAGTGGTTTTACTTTTTCGTCGATACGGTACAACTCGAAGAATAGATACGAAGGACGGGCGTACGAGGTTCCTTTCGCTGGAACTGTAAATAGACTAATGTAAATAATATTGTCAAGTCCATGAAGAAGCGTCACCCTCTCCATTAACGTATACAGTTGGTTAAGAAAACAACCAATAATGCACACGTAGTGTTACAATAACAAAATACGAGTTTTCCAAGTTAACAGACATTTCATTTATTTTTAGCAGATGAGGACATCAATACAACTGGATAGAGCAAACATGAAAGAAAATGTCTATATCGAGACATAACAAGGTATCGCGCGTTAATCCTCTGCCATGTACAAACAGGAAGTGCAGTAAAACCTTGATTATTCCAGAAAAGATGGACCATCTTGGATAGCCAAAAATTCGATAATACGGACACAGAAATCCAAAACAGTGTACAAAAGAAATGTACGGTACTACATGTTACTTCCGCTGTTACTGAAATATTCATAAGGCAAGGATTAAAGGTAATCTGTACTCGTATTTGGAGTCAGTACGTGTTTATTGTGATTTTCGCGTCCAGTTAAGAAGAAAATGCTAGAAAAAGAAACTCTAGGCTTTAAAAAAATCTTTTAACTAGCTTAAAAATTTAATTTTTTTGCCATTTAAAACTTAAAAACAATTATCTGAGTATCCAACTCTTCGAGCTCGATTAATCGAAGCTCGAATAACTAACGCTCTACTGTATTTATTCCTCCCCATACACCAAAGCAATTTCATAACTTCCCTGTTTGAGGTTTGGTGATTTCACAGTGATGAAATATGGAATTTGAAAGGCAATCGACTGATATTTCTAACTTATTTGAAAGCTCGCTGACATGCATGTCCTTGGTTGTGCGAGGTATGTTAAGTTTTTATGTCACAAGGACTATATTGTTCAAGCTGCGTCAATGACGTGACGACTGACAATATGAAGTAATGGACATGCATATATAAGGAATGTTTTACTGACCCATCGAACAGGAGCTCGCAACCCTACAGAATTAACCCCCTGGTGGTTGTCTGGACTAAGAACCTCGTCATTAGCCAACCTGGCCAGATCTTAATAGTCGAGATATCTGGTCATTAGAAGAACTGACCAAATCTTGATACCGACATTATAAAAAATGGGCGATATCTAAATGACGAAATATCTCGTCATCGGTAAAATTAATCATACCTTGGAGGAAGAGATAGCTAATCGCAACCACTTAGAGGTCTTAGAGTTCAGGTATCAGAAGACTTGTGGAGGAGTTTGTGATAAAGTTCTCAGAAATGGGATGGGAAAAAGGGCTTCTTGTTCAGTGAATGTTCGGTTAGGGATAACTTAATATTGAACTTACTTTTCTCAGGTGTTGGTCTTCTCTAAATTCATTCAATTTAGATATACAGGGTGTTCATAAAGTCACTACAATTTCAAAAATTTATTACAAAGGCAAATGAAAAGACAGATAAGAAGAAATTGTCACAAAATGAGACGTAAAAATTGAATTATTTTGTCTCATTTAGAATTCTTCTATATGGGCACCACCATTAGTTGCACGAAGCACATCAAGACGGTACTCTATTTCTTGCCATGTTCGCTGTTGCATATCCTCATCAATGCTGGCAATGGTCTCAGTGATCCTCTGCTTTAGATTAGTGATGTCCCATACCTTTGTTTGATACACCACCCCATTGGGGACTTCCGGTTCGTGGGTTCCTAAATGAAACATTTCCCTTGTTTGATACACCACCACATACCGGAATGAATCCTTTGTTTGATACACCACCACATACCGGAACACCACCACATACCGGAATGAGACGTAAAACACCACCACATTGGGGACTTCCTGTTCGTGGGTTACTAAATGAAACATTTCCTTAGTTTGATATACCACCACATACCGGAATGAATCCTTTGTTTGATACACCACCACATACCAGAATGAGACGTAAAAATTTAATTATTTTGTCTCATTTAGTACTCCTCTATATGGGCACCATTAGTTGCACGAAGCACATCAAGACGGTACTCGATTTCTTGCCATGTTCGCTGTTGCATATCCTCATCAATGCTGGCAATGGTCTCAGTGATCCTCTGCTTTAGATAAGTGATGTCCCATACCTTTGTTTGATACACCAGCACATTGGGGACTTCCTGTTCGTGGGTTCCTAAATGAAACATTTCCTTTGTTTGATACACCACCACATACCGGAATGAATCCTTTGTTTGATACACCATCACATACCGGAACACCACCACATACCGGAATGAGACGTAAAACACCACCACATTGGGGACTTCCTGTTCGTGGGTTCCTAAATGAAACATTTCCTTAGTTTGATATACCACCACATACCGGAATGAATCCTTTGTTTGATACACCACCACATACCAGAATGAGACGTAAAAATTTAATTATTTTGTCTCATTTAGTACTCCTCTATATGGGCACCATTAGTTGCACGAAGCACATCAAGACGGTACTCGATTTCTTGCCATGTTCGCTGTTGCATATCCTCATCAATGCTGGCAATGGTCTCAGTGATCCTCTGCTTTAGATTAGTGATGTCCCATACCTTTGTTTGATACACCACCCCATTGGGGACTTCCTGTTCGTGGGTTCCTAAATGAAACATTTCCTTTGTTTGATACACCACCACATACCGGAATGAATCCTTTGTTTGATACACCACCACATACCAGAACACCACCACATACCGGAATGAGAAGTAAAACACCACCACATTGGGGACTTCCTGTTCGTGGGTTCCTAAATGAAACATTTCCTTAGTTTGATATACCACCACATACCGGAATGAATCCTTTGTTTGATACACCACCACATACCAGAATGAGACGTAAAAATTTAATTATTTTGTCTCATTTAGTACTCCTCTATATGGGCACCATTATTTGCACGAAGCACATCAAGACGGTACTCGATTTCTTGCCATGTTCGCTGTTGCATATCCTCATCAATGCTGGCAATGGTCTCAGTGATCCTCTGCTTTAGATTAGTGATGTCCCATACCTTTGTTTGATACACCACCCCATTGGGGACTTCCTGTTCGTGGGTTCCTAAATGAAACATTTCCTTTGTTTGATAAACCACCACATACCGGAACACCACCACATACCGGAATGAGACGTAAAACACCACCACATTGGGGACTTCCTGTTCGTGGGTTCCTAAATGAAACATTTCCTTAGTTTGATACACCACCACATACCGGAATGAATCCTTTGTTTGATACACCACCACATACCAGAATGAGACGTAAAAATTTAATTATTTTGTCTCATTTAGTACTCCTCTATATGGGCACCATTAGTTGCACGAAGCACATCAAGACGGTACTCGATTTCATGCCATGTTCGCTGTTGCATATCCTCATCAATGCTGGCAATGGTCTCAGTGATCCTCTGCTTTAGATTAGTGATGTCCCATACCTTTGTTTGATACACCACCCCATTGGGGACTTCCTGTTCGTGGGTTCCTAAATGAAACATTTCCTTAGTTTGATATACCACCACATACCGGAATGAATCCTTTGTTTGATACACCACCACATACCAGAATGAGACGTAAAAATTTAATTATTTTGTCTCATTTAGTACTCCTCTATATGGGCACCATTATTTGCACGAAGCACATCAAGACGGTACTCGATTTCTTGCCATGTTCGCTGTTGCATATCCTCATCAATGCTGGCAATGGTCTCAGTGATCCTCTGCTTTAGATTAGTGATGTCCCATACCTTTGTTTGATACACCACCCCATTGGGGAATTCCTGTTCGTGGGTTCCTAAATGAAACATTTCCTTTGTTTGATACACCACCACATACCGGAATGAATCCTTTGTTTGATACACCACCATATACCGGAACACCACCACATACCGGAATGAGACGTAAAACACCACCACATTGGGGACTTCCTGTTCGTGGGTTACTAAATGAAACATTTCCTTAGTTTGATATACCACCACATACCGGAATGAATCCTTTGTTTGATACACCACCACATACCAGAATGAGACGTAAAAATTTAATTATTTTGTCTCATTTAGTACTCCTCTATATGGGCACCATTAGTTGCACGAAGCACATCAAGACGGTACTCGATTTCTTGCCATGTTCGCTGTTGCATATCCTCATCAATGCTGGCAATGGTCTCAGTGATCCTCTGCTTTAGATTAGTGATGTCCCATACCTTTGTTTGATACACCACCCCATTGGGGACTTCCTTTTCGTGGGTTCCTAAATGAAACATTTCCTTTGTTTGATACACCACCACATACCGGAATGAATCCTTTGTTTGATACACCACCACATACCAGAACACCACCACATACCGGAATGAGACGTAAAACACCACCACATTGGGGACTTCCTGTTCGTGGGTTCCTAAATGAAACATTTCCTTAGTTTGATATACCACCACATACCGGAATGAATCCTTTGTTTGATACACCACCACATACCAGAATGAGACGTAAAAATTTAATTATTTTGTCTTATTTAGTACTCCTCTATATGGGCACCATTATTTGCACGAAGCACATCAAGACGGTACTCGATTTCTTGCCATGTTCGCTGTTGCATATCCTCATCAATGCTGGCAATGGTCTCAGTGATCCTCTGCTTTAGATTAGTGATGTCCCATACCTTTGTTTGATACACCACCCCATTGGGGAATTCCTGTTCGTGGGTTCCTAAATGAAACATTTCCTTTGTTTGATACACCACCACATACCGGAATGAATCCTTTGTTTGATACACCACCACATACCGGAACACCACCACATACCGGAATGAGACGTAAAACACCACCACATTGGGGACTTCTTGTTCGTGGGTTACTAAATGAAACATTTCCTTAGTTTGATATACCACCACATACCGGAATGAATCCTTTGTTTGATACACCACCACATACCAGAATGAGACGTAAAAATTTAATTATTTTGTCTCATTTAGTACTCCTCTATATGGGCACCATTAGTTGCACGAAGCACATCAAGACGGTACTCGATTTCTTGCCATGTTCGCTGTTGCATATCCTCATCAATGCTGGCAATGGTCTCAGTGATCCTCTGCTTTAGATTAGTGATGTCCCATACCTTTGTTTGATACACCACCCCATTGGGGACTTCCTGTTCGTTGGTTCCTAAATGAAACATTTCCTTTGTTTGATACACCACCACATACCGGAATGAATCCTTTGTTTGATACACCACCACATACCGGAACACCACCACATACCGGAATGAGACGTAAAACACCACCACATTGGGGACTTCCTGTTCGTGGGTTACTAAATGAAACATTTCCTTAGTTTGATATACCACCACATACCGGAATGAATCCTTTGTTTGATACACCACCACATACCAGAATGAGACGTAAAAATTTAATTATTTTGTCTCATTTAGTACTCCTCTATATGGGCACCATTAGTTGCACGAAGCACATCAAGACGGTACTCGATTTCTTGCCATGTTCGCTGTTGCATATCCTCATCAATGCTGGCAATGGTCTCAGTGATCCTCTGCTTTAGATTAGTGATGTCCCATACCTTTGTTTGATACACCACCCCATTGGGGACTTCCTGTTCGTGGGTTCCTAAATGAAACATTTCCTTTGTTTGATACACCACCACATACCGGAATGAATCCTTTGTTTGATACACCACCACATACCAGAACACCACCACATACCGGAATGAGAAGTAAAACACCACCACATTGGGGACTTCCTGTTCGTGGGTTCCTAAATGAAACATTTCCTTAGTTTGATATACCACCACATACCGGAATGAATCCTTTGTTTGATACACCACCACATACCAGAATGAGACGTAAAAATTTAATTATTTTGTCTCATTTAGTACTCCTCTATATGGGCACCATTATTTGCACGAAGCACATCAAGACGGTACTCGATTTCTTGCCATGTTCGCTGTTGCATATCCTCATCAATGCTGGCAATGGTCTCAGTGATCCTCTGCTTTAGATTAGTGATGTCCCATACCTTTGTTTGATACACCACCCCATTGGGGACTTCCTGTTCGTGGGTTCCTAAATGAAACATTTCCTTTGTTTGATAAACCACCACATACCGGAACACCACCACATACCGGAATGAGACGTAAAACACCACCACATTGGGGACTTCCTGTTCGTGGGTTCCTAAATGAAACATTTCCTTAGTTTGATACACCACCACATACCGGAATGAATCCTTTGTTTGATACACCACCACATACCAGAATGAGACGTAAAAATTTAATTATTTTGTCTCATTTAGTACTCCTCTATATGGGCACCATTAGTTGCACGAAGCACATCAAGACGGTACTCGATTTCATGCCATGTTCGCTGTTGCATATCCTCATCAATGCTGGCAATGGTCTCAGTGATCCTCTGCTTTAGATTAGTGATGTCCCATACCTTTGTTTGATACACCACCCCATTGGGGACTTCCTGTTCGTGGGTTCCTAAATGAAACATTTCCTTTGTTTGATACACCACCACATACCGGAATGAATCCTTTGTTTGATACACCACCACATACCAGAACACCACCACATACCGGAATGAGACGTAAAACACCACCACATTGGGGACTTCCTGTTCGTATGTTCCTAAATGAAACATTTCCTTAGTTTGATATACCACCACATACCGGAATGAATCCTTTGTTTGATACACCACCACATACCAGAATGAGACGTAAAAATTTAATTATTTTGTCTCATTTAGTACTCCTCTATATGGGCACCATTAGTTGCACGAAGCACATCAAGACGGTACTCGATTTCTTGCCATGTTCGCTGTTGCATATCCTCATCAATGCTGGCAATGGTCTCAGTGATCCTCTGCTTTAGATTAGTGATGTCCCATACCTTTGTTTGATACACCACCCCATTGGGGACTTCCTGTTCGTGGGTTCCTAAATGAAACATTTCCTTTGTTTGATACACCACCACATACCGGAATGAATCCTTTGTTTGATACACCACCACATACCAGAACACCACCACATACCGGAATGAGAAGTAAAACACCACCACATTGGGGACTTCCTGTTCGTGGGTTCCTAAATGAAACATTTCCTTAGTTTGATATACCACCACATACCGGAATGAATCCTTTGTTTGATACACCACCACATACCAGAATGAGACGTAAAAATTTAATTATTTTGTCTCATTTAGTACTCCTCTATATGGGCACCATTATTTGCACGAAGCACATCAAGACGGTACTCGATTTCTTGCCATGTTCGCTGTTGCATATCCTCATCAATGCTGGCAATGGTCTCAGTGATCCTCTGCTTTAGATTAGTGATGTCCCATACCTTTGTTTGATACACCACCCCATTGGGGAATTCCTGTTCGTGGGTTCCTAAATGAAACATTTCCTTTGTTTGATACACCACCACATACCGGAATGAATCCTTTGTTTGATACACCACCATATACCGGAACACCACCACATACCGGAATGAGACGTAAAACACCACCACATTGGGGACTTCCTGTTCGTGGGTTACTAAATGAAACATTTCCTTAGTTTGATATACCACCACATACCGGAATGAATCCTTTGTTTGATACACCACCACATACCAGAATGAGACGTAAAAATTTAATTATTTTGTCTCATTTAGTACTCCTCTATATGGGCACCATTAGTTGCACGAAGCACATCAAGACGGTACTCGATTTCTTGCCATGTTCGCTGTTGCATATCCTCATCAATGCTGGCAATGGTCTCAGTGATCCTCTGCTTTAGATTAGTGATGTCCCATACCTTTGTTTGATACACCACCCCATTGGGGACTTCCTGTTCGTGGGTTCCTAAATGAAACATTTCCTTTGTTTGATACACCACCACATACCGGAATGAATCCTTTGTTTGATACACCACCACATACCAGAACACCACCACATACCGGAATGAGACGTAAAACACCACCACATTGGGGACTTCCTGTTCGTGGGTTCCTAAATGAAACATTTCCTTAGTTTGATATACCACCACATACCGGAATGAATCCTTTGTTTGATACACCACCACATACCAGAATGAGACGTAAAAATTTAATTATTTTGTCTTATTTAGTACTCCTCTATATGGGCACCATTATTTGCACGAAGCACATCAAGACGGTACTCGATTTCTTGCCATGTTCGCTGTTGCATATCCTCATCAATGCTGGCAATGGTCTCAGTGATCCTCTGCTTTAGATTAGTGATGTCCCATACCTTTGTTTGATACACCACCCCATTGGGGAATTCCTGTTCGTGGGTTCCTAAATGAAACATTTCCTTTGTTTGATACACCACCACATACCGGAATGAATCCTTTGTTTGATACACCACCACATACCGGAACACCACCACATACCGGAATGAGACGTAAAACACCACCACATTGGGGACTTCTTGTTCGTGGGTTACTAAATGAAACATTTCCTTAGTTTGATATACCACCACATACCGGAATGAATCCTTTGTTTGATACACCACCACATACCAGAATGAGACGTAAAAATTTAATTATTTTGTCTCATTTAGTACTCCTCTATATGGGCACCATTAGTTGCACGAAGCACATCAAGACGGTACTCGATTTCTTGCCATGTTCGCTGTTGCATATCCTCATCAATGCTGGCAATGGTCTCAGTGATCCTCTGCTTTAGATTAGTGATGTCCCATACCTTTGTTTGATACACCACCCCATTGGGGACTTCCTGTTCGTTGGTTCCTAAATGAAACATTTCCTTTGTTTGATACACCACCACATACCGGAATGAATCCTTTGTTTGATACACCACCACATACCGGAACACCACCACATACCGGAATGAGACGTAAAACACCACCACATTGGGGACTTCCTGTTCGTGGGTTACTAAATGAAACATTTCCTTAGTTTGATATACCACCACATACCGGAATGAATCCTTTATTTGATACACCACCACATACCAGAATGAGACGTAAAAATTTAATTATTTTGTCTCATTTAGTACTCCTCTATATGGGCACCATTAGTTGCACGAAGCACATCAAGACGGTACTCGATTTCTTGCCATGTTCGCTGTTGCATATCCTCATCAATGCTGGCAATGGTCTCAGTGATCCTCTGCTTTAGATTAGTGATGTCCCATACCTTTGTTTGATACACCACCCCATTGGGGACTTCCTGTTCGTGGGTTCCTAAATGAAACATTTCCTTTGTTTGATACACCACCACATACCGGAATGAATCCTTTGTTTGATACACCACCACATACCAGAACACCACCACATACCGGAATGAGAAGTAAAACACCACCACATTGGGGACTTCCTGTTCGTGGGTTCCTAAATGAAACATTTCCTTAGTTTGATATAAAACCACATACCGGAATGAATCCTTTGTTTGATACACCACCACATACCAGAATGAGACGTAAAAATTTAATTATTTTGTCTCATTTAGTACTCCTCTATATGGGCACCATTATTTGCACGAAGCACATCAAGACGGTACTCGATTTCTTGCCATGTTCGCTGTTGCATATCCTCATCAATGCTGGCAATGGTCTCAGTGATCCTCTGCTTTAGATTAGTGATGTCCCATACCTTTGTTTGATACACCACCCCATTGGGGACTTAATGTTCGTGGGTTCCTAAATGAAACATTTCCTTTGTTTGATAAACCACCACATACCGGAACACCACCACATACCGGAATGAGACGTAAAACACCACCACATTGGGGACTTCCTGTTCGTGGGTTCCTAAATGAAACATTTCCTTAGTTTGATACACCACCACATACCGGAATGAATCCTTTGTTTGATACACCACCACATACCAGAATGAGACGTAAAAATTTAATTATTTTGTCTCATTTAGTACTCCTCTATATGGGCACCATTAGTTGCACGAAGCACATCAAGACGGTACTCGATTTCATGCCATGTTCGCTGTTGCATATCCTCATCAATGCTGGCAATGGTCTCAGTGATCCTCTGCTTTAGATTAGTGATGTCCCATACCTTTGTTTGATACACCACCCCATTGGGGACTTCCTGTTCGTGGGTTCCTAAATGAAACATTTCCTTTGTTTGATACACCACCACATACCGGAATGAATCCTTTGTTTGATACACCACCACATACCAGAACACCACCACATACCGGAATGAGACGTAAAACACCACCACATTGGGGACTTCCTGTTCGTATGTTCCTAAATGAAACATTTCCTTAGTTTGATATACCACCACATACCGGAATGAATCCTTTGTTTGATACACCACCACATACCAGAATGAGACGTAAAAATTTAATTATTTTGTCTCATTTAGTACTCCTCTATATGGGCACCATTAGTTGCACGAAGCACATCAAGACGGTACTCGATTTCTTGCCATGTTCGCTGTTGCATATCCTCATCAATGCTGGCAATGGTCTCAGTGATCCTCTGCTTTAGATTAGTGATGTCCCATACCTTTGTTTGATACACCACCCCATTGGGGACTTCCTGTTCGTGGGTTCCTAAATGAAACATTTCCTTTGTTTGATACACCACCACATACCGGAATGAATCCTTTGTTTGATACACCACCACATACCAGAACACCACCACATACCGGAATGAGAAGTAAAACACCACCACATTGGGGACTTCCTGTTCGTGGGTTCCTAAATGAAACATTTCCTTAGTTTGATATACCACCACATACCGGAATGAATCCTTTGTTTGATACACCACCACATACCAGAATGAGACGTAAAAATTTAATTATTTTGTCTCATTTAGTACTCCTCTATATGGGCACCATTATTTGCACGAAGCACATCAAGACGGTACTCGATTTCTTGCCATGTTCGCTGTTGCATATCCTCATCAATGCTGGCAATGGTCTCAGTGATCCTCTGCTTTAGATTAGTGATGTCCCATACCTTTGTTTGATACACCACCCCATTGGGGACTTCCTGTTCGTGGGTTCCTAAATGAAACATTTCCTTTGTTTGATACACCACCACATACCGGAATGAATCCTTTGTTTGATACACCACCACATACCAGAACACCACCACATACCGGAATGAGAAGTAAAACACCACCACATTGGGGACTTCCTGTTCGTGGGTTCCTAAATGAAACATTTCCTTAGTTTGATATACCACCACATACCGGAATGAATCCTTTGTTTGATACACCACCACATACCAGAATGAGACGTAAAAATTTAATTATTTTGTCTCATTTAGTACTCCTCTATATGGGCACCATTATTTGCACGAAGCACATCAAGACGGTACTCGATTTCTTGCCATGTTCGCTGTTGCATATCCTCATCAATGCTGGCAATGGTCTCAGTGATCCTCTGCTTTAGATTAGTGATGTCCCATACCTTTGTTTGATACACCACCCCATTGGGGACTTCCTGTTCGTGGGTTCCTAAATGAAACATTTCCTTTGTTTGATAAACCACCACATACCGGAACACCACCACATACCGGAATGAGACGTAAAACACCACCACATTGGGGACTTCCTGTTCGTGGGTTCCTAAATGAAACATTTCCTTAGTTTGATACACCACCACATACCGGAATGAATCCTTTGTTTGATACACCACCACATACCAGAATGAGACGTAAAAATTTAATTATTTTGTCTCATTTAGTACTCCTCTATATGGGCACCATTAGTTGCACGAAGCACATCAAGACGGTACTCGATTTCATGCCATGTTCGCTGTTGCATATCCTCATCAATGCTGGCAATGGTCTCAGTGATCCTCTGCTTTAGATTAGTGATGTCCCATACCTTTGTTTGATACACCACCCCATTGGGGACTTCCTGTTCGTGGGTTCCTAAATGAAACATTTCCTTTGTTTGATACACCACCACATACCGGAATGAATCCTTTGTTTGATACACCACCACATACCAGAACACCACCACATACCGGAATGAGACGTAAAACACCACCACATTGGGGACTTCCTGTTCGTGGGTTCCTAAATGAAACATTTCCTTAGTTTGATATACCACCACATACCGGAATGAATCCTTTGTTTGATACACCACCACATACCAGAATGAGACGTAAAAATTTAATTATTTTGTCTCATTTAGTACTCCTCTATATGGGCACCATTATTTGCACGAAGCACATCAAGACGGTACTCGATTTCTTGCCATGTTCGCTGTTGCATATCCTCATCAATGCTGGCAATGGTCTCAGTGATCCTCTGCTTTAGATTAGTGATGTCCCATACCTTTGTTTGATACACCACCCCATTGGGGAATTCCTGTTCGTGGGTTCCTAAATGAAACATTTCCTTTGTTTGATACACCACCACATACCGGAATGAATCCTTTGTTTGATACACCACCATATACCGGAACACCACCACATACCGGAATGAGACGTAAAACACCACCACATTGGGGACTTCCTGTTCGTGGGTTACTAAATGAAACATTTCCTTAGTTTGATATACCACCACATACCGGAATGAATCCTTTGTTTGATACACCACCACATACCAGAATGAGACGTAAAAATTTAATTATTTTGTCTCATTTAGTACTCCTCTATATGGGCACCATTAGTTGCACGAAGCACATCAAGACGGTACTCGATTTCTTGCCATGTTCGCTGTTGCATATCCTCATCAATGCTGGCAATGGTCTCAGTGATCCTCTGCTTTAGATTAGTGATGTCCCATACCTTTGTTTGATACACCACCCCATTGGGGACTTCCTGTTCGTGGGTTCCTAAATGAAACATTTCCTTTGTTTGATACACCACCACATACCGGAATGAATCCTTTGTTTGATACACCACCACATACCAGAACACCACCACATACCGGAATGAGACGTAAAACACCACCACATTGGGGACTTCCTGTTCGTGGGTTCCTAAATGAAACATTTCCTTAGTTTGATATACCACCACATACCGGAATGAATCCTTTGTTTGATACACCACCACATACCAGAATGAGACGTAAAAATTTAATTATTTTGTCTTATTTAGTACTCCTCTATATGGGCACCATTATTTGCACGAAGCACATCAAGACGGTACTCGATTTCTTGCCATGTTCGCTGTTGCATATCCTCATCAATGCTGGCAATGGTCTCAGTGATCCTCTGCTTTAGATTAGTGATGTCCCATACCTTTGTTTGATACACGACCCCATTGGGGAATTCCTGTTCGTGGGTTCCTAAATGAAACATTTCCTTTGTTTGATACACCACCACATACCGGAATGAATCCTTTGTTTGATACACCACCACATACCGGAACACCAACACATACCGGAATGAGACGTAAAACACCACCACATTGGGGACTTCTTGTTCGTGGGTTACTAAATGAAACATTTCCTTAGTTTGATATACCACCACATACCGGAATGAATCCTTTGTTTGATACACCACCACATACCAGAATGAGACGTAAAAATTTAATTATTTTGTCTCATTTAGTACTCCTCTATATGGGCACCATTAGTTGCACGAAGCACATCAAGACGGTACTCGATTTCTTGCCATGTTCGCTGTTGCATATCCTCATCAATGCTGGCAATGGTCTCAGTGATCCTCTGCTTTAGATTAGTGATGTCCCATACCTTTGTTTGATACACCACCCCATTGGGGACTTCCTGTTCGTGGGTTCCTAAATGAAACATTTCCTTTGTTTGATACACCACCACATACCGGAATGAATCCTTTGTTTGATACACCACCACATACCAGAACACCACCACATACCGGAATGAGAAGTAAAACACCACCACATTGGGGACTTCCTGTTCGTGGGTTCCTAAATGAAACATTTCCTTAGTTTGATATACCACCACATACCGGAATGAATCCTTTGTTTGATACACCACCACATACCAGAATGAGACGTAAAAATTTAATTATTTTGTCTCATTTAGTACTCCTCTATATGGGCACCATTATTTGCACGAAGCACATCAAGACGGTACTCGATTTCTTGCCATGTTCGCTGTTGCATATCCTCATCAATGCTGGCAATGGTCTCAGTGATCCTCTGCTTTAGATTAGTGATGTCCCATACCTTTGTTTGATACACCACCCCATTGGGGACTTCCTGTTCGTGGGTTCCTAAATGAAACATTTCCTTTGTTTGATACACCACCACATACCGGAATGAATCCTTTGTTTGATACACCACCACATACCAGAACACCACCACATACCGGAATGAGAAGTAAAACACCACCACATTGGGGACTTCCTGTTCGTGGGTTCCTAAATGAAACATTTCCTTAGTTTGATATACCACCACATACCGGAATGAATCCTTTGTTTGATACACCACCACATACCAGAATGAGACGTAAAAATTTAATTATTTTGTCTCATTTAGTACTCCTCTATATGGGCACCATTATTTGCACGAAGCACATCAAGACGGTACTCGATTTCTTGCCATGTTCGCTGTTGCATATCCTCATCAATGCTGGCAATGGTCTCAGTGATCCTCTGCTTTAGATTAGTGATGTCCCATACCTTTGTTTGATACACCACCCCATTGGGGACTTCCTGTTCGTGGGTTCCTAAATGAAACATTTCCTTTGTTTGATAAACCACCACATACCGGAACACCACCACATACCGGAATGAGACGTAAAACACCACCACATTGGGGACTTCCTGTTCGTGGGTTCCTAAATGAAACATTTCCTTAGTTTGATACACCACCACATACCGGAATGAATCCTTTGTTTGATACACCACCACATACCAGAATGAGACGTAAAAATTTAATTATTTTGTCTCATTTAGTACTCCTCTATATGGGCACCATTAGTTGCACGAAGCACATCAAGACGGTACTCGATTTCATGCCATGTTCGCTGTTGCATATCCTCATCAATGCTGGCAATGGTCTCAGTGATCCTCTGCTTTAGATTAGTGATGTCCCATACCTTTGTTTGATACACCACCCCATTGGGGACTTCCTGTTCGTGGGTTCCTAAATGAAACATTTCCTTTGTTTGATACACCACCACATACCGGAATGAATCCTTTGTTTGATACACCACCACATACCAGAACACCACCACATACCGGAATGAGACGTAAAACACCACCACATTGGGGACTTCCTGTTCGTGGGTTCCTAAATGAAACATTTCCTTAGTTTGATATACCACCACATACCGGAATGAATCCTTTGTTTGATACACCACCACATACCAGAATGAGACGTAAAAATTTAATTATTTTGTCTCATTTAGTACTCCTCTATATGGGCACCATTATTTGCACGAAGCACATCAAGACGGTACTCGATTTCTTGCCATGTTCGCTGTTGCATATCCTCATCAATGCTGGCAATGGTCTCAGTGATCCTCTGCTTTAGATTAGTGATGTCCCATACCTTTGTTTGATACACCACCCCATTGGGGAATTCCTGTTCGTGGGTTCCTAAATGAAACATTTCCTTTGTTTGATACACCACCACATACCGGAATGAATCCTTTGTTTGATACACCACCATATACCGGAACACCACCACATACCGGAATGAGACGTAAAACACCACCACATTGGGGACTTCCTGTTCGTGGGTTACTAAATGAAACATTTCCTTAGTTTGATATACCACCACATACCGGAATGAATCCTTTGTTTGATACACCACCACATACCAGAATGAGACGTAAAAATTTAATTATTTTGTCTCATTTAGTACTCCTCTATATGGGCACCATTAGTTGCACGAAGCACATCAAGACGGTACTCGATTTCTTGCCATGTTCGCTGTTGCATATCCTCATCAATGCTGGCAATGGTCTCAGTGATCCTCTGCTTTAGATTAGTGATGTCCCATACCTTTGTTTGATACACCACCCCATTGGGGACTTCCTGTTCGTGGGTTCCTAAATGAAACATTTCCTTTGTTTGATACACCACCACATACCGGAATGAATCCTTTGTTTGATACACCACCACATACCAGAACACCACCACATACCGGAATGAGACGTAAAACACCACCACATTGGGGACTTCCTGTTCGTGGGTTCCTAAATGAAACATTTCCTTAGTTTGATATACCACCACATACCGGAATGAATCCTTTGTTTGATACACCACCACATACCAGAATGAGACGTAAAAATTTAATTATTTTGTCTTATTTAGTACTCCTCTATATGGGCACCATTATTTGCACGAAGCACATCAAGACGGTACTCGATTTCTTGCCATGTTCGCTGTTGCATATCCTCATCAATGCTGGCAATGGTCTCAGTGATCCTCTGCTTTAGATTAGTGATGTCCCATACCTTTGTTTGATACACCACCCCATTGGGGACTTCCTGTTCGTGGGTTCCTAAATGAAACATTTCCTTTGTTTGATAAACCACCACATACCGGAACACCACCACATACCGGAATGAGACGTAAAACACCACCACATTGGGGACTTCCTGTTCGTGGGTTCCTAAATGAAACATTTCCTTAGTTTGATACACCACCACATACCGGAATGAATCCTTTGTTTGATACACCACCACATACCAGAATGAGACGTAAAAATTTAATTATTTTGTCTCATTTAGTACTCCTCTATATGGGCACCATTAGTTGCACGAAGCACATCAAGACGGTACTCGATTTCATGCCATGTTCGCTGTTGCATATCCTCATCAATGCTGGCAATGGTCTCAGTGATCCTCTGCTTTAGATTAGTGATGTCCCATACCTTTGTTTGATACACCACCCCATTGGGGACTTCCTGTTCGTGGGTTCCTAAATGAAACATTTCCTTTGTTTGATACACCACCACATACCGGAATGAATCCTTTGTTTGATACACCACCACATACCAGAACACCACCACATACCGGAATGAGACGTAAAACACCACCACATTGGGGACTTCCTGTTCGTATGTTCCTAAATGAAACATTTCCTTAGTTTGATATACCACCACATACCGGAATGAATCCTTTGTTTGATACACCACCACATACCAGAATGAGACGTAAAAATTTAATTATTTTGTCTCATTTAGTACTCCTCTATATGGGCACCATTAGTTGCACGAAGCACATCAAGACGGTACTCGATTTCTTGCCATGTTCGCTGTTGCATATCCTCATCAATGCTGGCAATGGTCTCAGTGATACTCTGCTTTAGATTAGTGATGTCCCATACCTTTGTTTGATACACCACCCCATTGGGGACTTCCTGTTCGTGGGTTCCTAAATGAAACATTTCCTTTGTTTGATACACCACCACATACCGGAATGAATCCTTTGTTTGATACACCACCACATACCAGAACACCACCACATACCGGAATGAGAAGTAAAACACCACCACATTGGGGACTTCCTGTTCGTGGGTTCCTAAATGAAACATTTCCTTAGTTTGATATACCACCACATACCGGAATGAATCCTTTGTTTGATACACCACCACATACCAGAATGAGACGTAAAAATTTAATTATTTTGTCTCATTTAGTACTCCTCTATATGGGCACCATTATTTGCACGAAGCACATCAAGACGGTACTCGATTTCTTGCCATGTTCGCTGTTGCATATCCTCATCAATGCTGGCAATGGTCTCAGTGATCCTCTGCTTTAGATTAGTGATGTCCCATACCTTTGTTTGATACACCACCCCATTGGGGACTTCCTGTTCGTGGGTTCCTAAATGAAACATTTCCTTTGTTTGATAAACCACCACATACCGGAACACCACCACATACCGGAATGAGACGTAAAACACCACCACATTGGGGACTTCCTGTTCGTGGGTTCCTAAATGAAACATTTCCTTAGTTTGATACACCACCACATACCGGAATGAATCCTTTGTTTGATACACCACCACATACCAGAATGAGACGTAAAAATTTAATTATTTTGTCTCATTTAGTACTCCTCTATATGGGCACCATTAGTTGCACGAAGCACATCAAGACGGTACTCGATTTCATGCCATGTTCGCTGTTGCATATCCTCATCAATGCTGGCAATGGTCTCAGTGATCCTCTGCTTTAGATTAGTGATGTCCCATACCTTTGTTTGATACACCACCCCATTGGGGACTTCCTGTTCGTGGGTTCCTAAATGAAACATTTCCTTTGTTTGATACACCACCACATACCGGAATGAATCCTTTGTTTGATACACCACCACATACCAGAACACCACCACATACCGGAATGAGACGTAAAACACCACCACATTGGGGACTTCCTGTTCGTATGTTCCTAAATGAAACATTTCCTTAGTTTGATATACCACCACATACCGGAATGAATCCTTTGTTTGATACACCACCACATACCAGAATGAGACGTAAAAATTTAATTATTTTGTCTCATTTAGTACTCCTCTATATGGGCACCATTATTTGCACGAAGCACATCAAGACGGTACTCGATTTCTTGCCATGTTCGCTGTTGCATATCCTCATCAATGCTGGCAATGGTCTCAGTGATCCTCTGCTTTAGATTAGTGATGTCCCATACCTTTGTTTGATACACCACCCCATTGGGGAATTCCTGTTCGTGGGTTCCTAAATGAAACATTTCCTTTGTTTGATACACCACCACATACCGGAATGAATCCTTTGTTTGATACACCACCACATACCGGAACACCACCACATACCGGAATGAGACGTAAAACACCACCACATTGGGGACTTCCTGTTCGTGGGTTCCTAAATGAAACATTTCCTTAGTTTGATATACCACCACATACCGGAATGAATCCTTTGTTTGATACACTACCACATACCAGAATGAGACGTAAAAATTTAATTATTTTGTCTCATTTAGTACTCCTCTATATGGGCACCATTATTTGCACGAAGCACATCAAGACGGTACTCGATTTCTTGCCATGTTCGCTGTTGCATATCCTCATCAATGCTGGCAATGGTCTCAGTGATCCTCTGCTTTAGATTAGTGATGTCCCATACCTTTGTTTGATACACCACCCCATTGGGGACTTCCTGTTCGTGGGTTCCTAAATGAAACATTTCCTTTGTTTGATAAACCACCACATACCGGAACACCACCACATACCGGAATGAGACGTAAAACACCACCACATTGGGGACTTCCTGTTCGTGGGTTCCTAAATGAAACATTTCCTTAGTTTGATACACCACCACATACCGGAATGAATCCTTTGTTTGATACACCACCACATACCAGAATGAGACGTAAAAATTTAATTATTTTGTCTCATTTAGTACTCCTCTATATGGGCACCATTAGTTGCACGAAGCACATCAAGACGGTACTAGATTTCATGCCATGTTCGCTGTTGCATATCCTCATCAATGCTGGCAATGGTCTCAGTGATCCTCTGCTTTAGATTAGTGATGTCCCATACCTTTGTTTGATACACCACCCCATTGGGGACTTCCTGTTCGTGGGTTCCTAAATGAAACATTTCCTTTGTTTGATACACCACCACATACCGGAATGAATCCTTTGTTTGATACACCACCACATACCAGAACACCACCACATACCGGAATGAGACGTAAAACACCACCACATTGGGGACTTCCTGTTCGTATGTTCCTAAATGAAACATTTCCTTAGTTTGATATACCACCACATACCGGAATGAATCCTTTGTTTGATACACCACCACATACCAGAATGAGACGTAAAAATTTAATTATTTTGTCTCATTTAGTACTCCTCTATATGGGCACCATTATTTGCACGAAGCACATCAAGACGGTACTCGATTTCTTGCCATGTTCGCTGTTGCATATCCTCATCAATGCTGGCAATGGTCTCAGTGATCCTCTGCTTTAGATTAGTGATGTCCCATACCTTTGTTTGATACACCACCCCATTGGGGAATTCCTGTTCGTGGGTTCCTAAATGAAACATTTCCTTTGTTTGATACACCACCACATACCGGAATGAATCCTTTGTTTGATACACCACCACATACCGGAACACCACCACATACCGGAATGAGACGTAAAACACCACCACATTGGGGACTTCCTGTTCGTGGGTTACTAAATGAAACATTTCCTTAGTTTGATATACCACCACATACCGGAATGAATCCTTTGTTTGATACACCACCACATACCAGAATGAGACGTAAAAATTTAATTATTTTGTCTCATTTAGTACTCCTCTATATGGGCACCATTAGTTGCACGAAGCACATCAAGACGGTACTCGATTTCTTGCCATGTTCGCTGTTGCATATCCTCATCAATGCTGGCAATGGTCTCAGTGATCCTCTGCTTTAGATTAGTGATGTCCCATACCTTTGTTTGATACACCACCCCATTGGGGACTTCCTGTTCGTGGGTTCCTAAATGAAACATTTCCTTTGTTTGATACACCACCACATACCGGAATGAATCCTTTGTTTGATACACCACCACATACCAGAACACCACCACATACCGGAATGAGACGTAAAACACCACCACATTGGGGACTTCCTGTTCGTGGGTTCCTAAATGAAACATTTCCTTAGTTTGATATACCACCACATACCGGAATGAATCCTTTGTTTGATACACCACCACATACCAGAATGAGACGTAAAAATTTAATTATTTTGTCTCATTTAGTACTCCTCTATATGGGCACCATTATTTGCACGAAGCACATCAAGACGGTACTCGATTTCTTGCCATGTTCGCTGTTGCATATCCTCATCAATGCTGGCAATGGTCTCAGTGATCCTCTGCTTTAGATTAGTGATGTCCCATACCTTTGTTTGATACACCACCCCATTGGGGAATTCCTGTTCGTGGGTTCCTAAATGAAACATTTCCTTTGTTTGATACACCACCACATACCGGAATGAATCCTTTGTTTGATACACCACCACATACCGGAACACCACCACATACCGGAATGAGACGTAAAACACCACCACATTGGGGACTTCTTGTTCGTGGGTTACTAAATGAAACATTTCCTTAGTTTGATATACCACCACATACCGGAATGAATCCTTTGTTTGATACACCACCACATACCAGAATGAGACGTAAAAATTTAATTATTTTGTCTCATTTAGTACTCCTCTATATGGGCACCATTAGTTGCACGAAGCACATCAAGACGGTACTCGATTTCTTGCCATGTTCGCTGTTGCATATCCTCATCAATGCTGGCAATGGTCTCAGTGATCCTCTGCTTTAGATTAGTGATGTCCCATACCTTTGTTTGATACACCAGCACATTGGGGACTTCCTGTTCGTGGGTTCCTAAATGAAACATTTCCTTTGTTTGATACACCACCACATACCGGAATGAATCCTTTGTTTGATACACCATCACATACCGGAACACCACCACATACCGGAATGAGACGTAAAACACCACCACATTGGGGACTTCCTGTTCGTGGGTTCCTAAATGAAACATTTCCTTAGTTTGATATACCACCACATACCGGAATGAATCCTTTGTTTGATACACCACCACATACCAGAATGAGACGTAAAAATTTAATTATTTTGTCTCATTTAGTACTCCTCTATATGGGCACCATTAGTAGCACGAAGCACATCAAGACGGTACTCGATTTCTTGCCATGTTCGCTGTTGCATATCCTCATCAATGCTGGCAATGGTCTCAGTGATCCTCTGCTTTAGATTAGTGATGTCCCATACCTTTGTTTGATACACCACCCCATTGGGGACTTCCTGTTCGTGGGTTCCTAAATGAAACATTTCCTTTGTTTGATACACCACCACATACCGGAATGAATCCTTTGTTTGATACACCACCACATACCGGAACACCACCACATACCGGAATGAGACGTAAAACACCACCACATTGGGGACTTCCTGTTCGTGGGTTACTAAATGAAACATTTCCTTAGTTTGATAGACCACCACATACCGGAATGAATCCTTTGTTTGATACACCACCACATACCAGAATGAGACGTAAAAATTTAATTATTTTGTCTCATTTAGTACTCCTCTATATGGGCACCATTAGTTGCACGAAGCACATCAAGACGGTACTCGATTTCATGCCATGTTCGCTGTTGCATATCCTCATCAATGCTGGCAATGGTCTCAGTGATCCTCTGCTTTAGATTAGTGATGTCCCATACCTTTGTTTGATACACCACCCCATTGGGGACTTCCTGTTCGTGGGTTCCTAAATGAAACATTTCCTTTGTTTGATACACCACCACATACCGGAATGAATCCTTTGTTTGATACACCACCACATACCAGAACACCACCACATACCGGAATGAGACGTAAAACACCACCACATTGGGGACTTCCTGTTCGTATGTTCCTAAATGAAACATTTCCTTAGTTTGATATACCACCACATACCGGAATGAATCCTTTGTTTGATACACCACCACATACCAGAATGAGACGTAAAAATTTAATTATTTTGTCTCATTTAGTACTCCTCTATATGGGCACCATTATTTGCACGAAGCACATCAAGACGGTACTCGATTTCTTGCCATGTTCGCTGTTGCATATCCTCATCAATGCTGGCAATGGTCTCAGTGATCCTCTGCTTTAGATTAGTGATGTCCCATACCTTTGTTTGATACACCACCCCATTGGGGAATTCCTGTTCGTGGGTTCCTAAATGAAACATTTCCTTTGTTTGATACACCACCACATACCGGAATGAATCCTTTGTTTGATACACCACCACATACCGGAACACCACCACATACCGGAATGAGACGTAAAACACCACCACATTGGGGACTTCCTGTTCGTGGGTTCCTAAATGAAACATTTCCTTAGTTTGATATACCACCACATACCGGAATGAATCCTTTGTTTGATACACTACCACATACCAGAATGAGACGTAAAAATTTAATTATTTTGTCTCATTTAGTACTCCTCTATATGGGCACCATTATTTGCACGAAGCACATCAAGACGGTACTCGATTTCTTGCCATGTTCGCTGTTGCATATCCTCATCAATGCTGGCAATGGTCTCAGTGATCCTCTGCTTTAGATTAGTGATGTCCCATACCTTTGTTTGATACACCACCCCATTGGGGACTTCCTGTTCGTGGGTTCCTAAATGAAACATTTCCTTTGTTTGATAAACCACCACATACCGGAACACCACCACATACCGGAATGAGACGTAAAACACCACCACATTGGGGACTTCCTGTTCGTGGGTTCCTAAATGAAACATTTCCTTAGTTTGATACACCACCACATACCGGAATGAATCCTTTGTTTGATACACCACCACATACCAGAATGAGACGTAAAAATTTAATTATTTTGTCTCATTTAGTACTCCTCTATATGGGCACCATTAGTTGCACGAAGCACATCAAGACGGTACTAGATTTCATGCCATGTTCGCTGTTGCATATCCTCATCAATGCTGGCAATGGTCTCAGTGATCCTCTGCTTTAGATTAGTGATGTCCCATACCTTTGTTTGATACACCACCCCATTGGGGACTTCCTGTTCGTGGGTTCCTAAATGAAACATTTCCTTTGTTTGATACACCACCACATACCGGAATGAATCCTTTGTTTGATACACCACCACATACCAGAACACCACCACATACCGGAATGAGACGTAAAACACCACCACATTGGGGACTTCCTGTTCGTATGTTCCTAAATGAAACATTTCCTTAGTTTGATATACCACCACATACCGGAATGAATCCTTTGTTTGATACACCACCACATACCAGAATGAGACGTAAAAATTTAATTATTTTGTCTCATTTAGTACTCCTCTATATGGGCACCATTATTTGCACGAAGCACATCAAGACGGTACTCGATTTCTTGCCATGTTCGCTGTTGCATATCCTCATCAATGCTGGCAATGGTCTCAGTGATCCTCTGCTTTAGATTAGTGATGTCCCATACCTTTGTTTGATACACCACCCCATTGGGGAATTCCTGTTCGTGGGTTCCTAAATGAAACATTTCCTTTGTTTGATACACCACCACATACCGGAATGAATCCTTTGTTTGATACACCACCACATACCGGAACACCACCACATACCGGAATGAGACGTAAAACACCACCACATTGGGGACTTCCTGTTCGTGGGTTACTAAATGAAACATTTCCTTAGTTTGATATACCACCACATACCGGAATGAATCCTTTGTTTGATACACCACCACATACCAGAATGAGACGTAAAAATTTAATTATTTTGTCTCATTTAGTACTCCTCTATATGGGCACCATTAGTTGCACGAAGCACATCAAGACGGTACTCGATTTCTTGCCATGTTCGCTGTTGCATATCCTCATCAATGCTGGCAATGGTCTCAGTGATCCTCTGCTTTAGATTAGTGATGTCCCATACCTTTGTTTGATACACCACCCCATTGGGGACTTCCTGTTCGTGGGTTCCTAAATGAAACATTTCCTTTGTTTGATACACCACCACATACCGGAATGAATCCTTTGTTTGATACACCACCACATACCAGAACACCACCACATACCGGAATGAGACGTAAAACACCACCACATTGGGGACTTCCTGTTCGTGGGTTCCTAAATGAAACATTTCCTTAGTTTGATATACCACCACATACCGGAATGAATCCTTTGTTTGATACACCACCACATACCAGAATGAGACGTAAAAATTTAATTATTTTGTCTCATTTAGTACTCCTCTATATGGGCACCATTATTTGCACGAAGCACATCAAGACGGTACTCGATTTCTTGCCATGTTCGCTGTTGCATATCCTCATCAATGCTGGCAATGGTCTCAGTGATCCTCTGCTTTAGATTAGTGATGTCCCATACCTTTGTTTGATACACCACCCCATTGGGGAATTCCTGTTCGTGGGTTCCTAAATGAAACATTTCCTTTGTTTGATACACCACCACATACCGGAATGAATCCTTTGTTTGATACACCACCACATACCGGAACACCACCACATACCGGAATGAGACGTAAAACACCACCACATTGGGGACTTCTTGTTCGTGGGTTACTAAATGAAACATTTCCTTAGTTTGATATACCACCACATACCGGAATGAATCCTTTGTTTGATACACCACCACATACCAGAATGAGACGTAAAAATTTAATTATTTTGTCTCATTTAGTACTCCTCTATATGGGCACCATTAGTTGCACGAAGCACATCAAGACGGTACTCGATTTCTTGCCATGTTCGCTGTTGCATATCCTCATCAATGCTGGCAATGGTCTCAGTGATCCTCTGCTTTAGATTAGTGATGTCCCATACCTTTGTTTGATACACCAGCACATTGGGGACTTCCTGTTCGTGGGTTCCTAAATGAAACATTTCCTTTGTTTGATACACCACCACATACCGGAATGAATCCTTTGTTTGATACACCATCACATACCGGAACACCACCACATACCGGAATGAGACGTAAAACACCACCACATTGGGGACTTCCTGTTCGTGGGTTCCTAAATGAAACATTTCCTTAGTTTGATATACCACCACATACCGGAATGAATCCTTTGTTTGATACACCACCACATACCAGAATGAGACGTAAAAATTTAATTATTTTGTCTCATTTAGTACTCCTCTATATGGGCACCATTAGTAGCACGAAGCACATCAAGACGGTACTCGATTTCTTGCCATGTTCGCTGTTGCATATCCTCATCAATGCTGGCAATGGTCTCAGTGATCCTCTGCTTTAGATTAGTGATGTCCCATACCTTTGTTTGATACACCACCCCATTGGGGACTTCCTGTTCGTGGGTTCCTAAATGAAACATTTCCTTTGTTTGATACACCACCACATACCGGAATGAATCCTTTGTTTGATACACCACCACATACCGGAACACCACCACATACCGGAATGAGACGTAAAACACCACCACATTGGGGACTTCCTGTTCGTGGGTTACTAAATGAAACATTTCCTTAGTTTGATAGACCACCACATACCGGAATGAATCCTTTGTTTGATACACCACCACATACCAGAATGAGACGTAAAAATTTAATTATTTTGTCTCATTTAGTACTCCTCTATATGGGCACCATTAGTTGCACGAAGCACATCAAGACGGTACTCGATTTCTTGCCATGTTCGCTGTTGCATATCCTCATCAATGCTGGCAATGGTCTCAGTGATCCTCTGCTTTAGATTAGTGATGTCCCATACCTTTGTTTGATACACCACCCCATTGGGGACTTCCTGTTCGTGGGTTCCTAAATGAAACATTTCCTTTGTTTGATACACCACCACATACCGTAATGAATCCTTTGTTTGATACACCACTACATACCGGAACACCACCACATACCGGAATGAGACGTAAAACACCACCACATTGGGGACTTCTTGTTCGTGGGTTACTAAATGAAACATTTCCTTAGTTTTGATATACCACCACATACCGGAATGAATCCTTTGTTTGATACACCACCACATACCAGAATGAGACGTAAAAATTTAATTATTTTGTCTCATTTAGTACTCCTCTATATGGGCACCATTAGTTGCACGAAGCACATCAAGACGGTACTCGATTTCTTGCCATGTTCGCTGTTGCATATCCTCATCAATGCTGGCAATGGTCTCAGTGATCCTCTGCTTTAGATTAGTGATGTCCCATACCTTTGTTTGATACACCAGCACATTGGGGACTTCCTGTTCGTGGGTTCCTAAATGAAACATTTCCTTTGTTTGATACACCACCACATACCGGAATGAATCCTTTGTTTGATACACCATCACATACCGGAACACCACCACATACCGGAATGAGACGTAAAACACCACCACATTGGGGACTTCCTGTTCGTGGGTTCCTAAATGAAATATTTCCTTAGTTTGATATACCACCACATACCGGAATGAATCCTTTGTTTGATACACCACCACATACCAGAATGAGACGTAAAAATTTAATTATTTTGTCTCATTTAGTACTCCTCTATATGGGCACCATTAGTAGCACGAAGCACATCAAGACGGTACTCGATTTCTTGCCATGTTCGCTGTTGCATATCCTCATCAATGCTGGCAATGGTCTCAGTGATCCTCTGCTTTAGATTAGTGATGTCCCATACCTTTGTTTGATACACCACCCCATTGGGGACTTCCTGTTCGTGGGTTCCTAAATGAAACATTTCCTTTGTTTGATACACCACCACATACCGGAATGAATCCTTTGTTTGATACACCACCACATACCGGAACACCACCACATACCGGAATGAGACGTAAAACACCACCACATTGGGGACTTCCTGTTCGTGGGTTACTAAATGAAACATTTCCTTAGTTTGATATACCACCACATACCGGAATGAATCCTTTGTTTGATACACCACCACATACCAGAATGAGACGTAAAAATTTAATTATTTTGTCTCATTTAGTACTCCTCTATATGGGCACCATTAGTTGCACGAAGCACATCAAGACGGTACTCGATTTCTTGCCATGTTCGCTGTTGCATATCCTCATCAATGCTGGCAATGGTCTCAGTGATCCTCTGCTTTAGATTAGTGATGTCCCATACCTTTGTTTGATACACCACCCCATTGGGGACTTCCTGTTCGTGGGTTCCTAAATGAAACATTTCCTTTGTTTGATACACCACCACATACCGGAATGAATCCTTTGTTTGATACACCACCACATACCAGAACACCACCACATACCGGAATGAGACGTAAAACACCACCACATTGGGGACTTCCTGTTCGTGGGTTCCTAAATGAAACATTTCCTTAGTTTGATATACCACCAAATACCGGAATGAATCCTTTGTTTGATACACCACCACATACCAGAATGAGACGTAAAAATTTAATTATTTTGTCTCATTTAGTACTCCTCTATATGGGCACCATTATTTGCACGAAGCACATCAAGACGGTACTCGATTTCTTGCCATGTTCGCTGTTGCATATCCTCATCAATGCTGGCAATGGTCTCAGTGATCCTCTGCTTTAGATTAGTGATGTCCCATACCTTTGTTTGATACACCACCCCATTGGGGAATTCCTGTTCGTGGGTTCCTAAATGAAACATTTCCTTTGTTTGATACACCACCACATACCGGAATGAATCCTTTGTTTGATACACCACCACATACCGGAACACCACCACATACCGGAATGAGACGTAAAACACCACCACATTGGGGACTTCCTGTTCGTGGGTTACTAAATGAAACATTTCCTTAGTTTGATATACCACCACATACCGGAATGAATCCTTTGTTTGATACACCACCACATACCAGAATGAGACGTAAAAATTTAATTATTTTGTCTCATTTAGTACTCCTCTATATGGGCACCATTAGTTGCACGAAGCACATCAAGACGGTACTCGATTTCTTGCCATGTTCGCTGTTGCATATCCTCATCAATGCTGGCAATGGTCTCAGTGATCCTCTGCTTTAGATTAGTGATGTCCCATACCTTTGTTTGATACACCACCCCATTGGGGACTTCCTGTTCGTGGGTTCCTAAATGAAACATTTCCTTTGTTTGATACACCACCACATACCGGAATGAATCCTTTGTTTGATACACCACCACATACCAGAACACCACCACATACCGGAATGAGACGTAAAACACCACCACATTGGGGACTTCCTGTTCGTGGGTTCCTAAATGAAACATTTCCTTAGTTTGATATACCACCAAATACCGGAATGAATCCTTTGTTTGATACACCACCACATACCAGAATGAGACGTAAAAATTTAATTATTTTGTCTCATTTAGTACTCCTCTATATGGGCACCATTATTTGCACGAAGCACATCAAGACGGTACTCGATTTCTTGCCATGTTCGCTGTTGCATATCCTCATCAATGCTGGCAATGGTCTCAGTGATCCTCTGCTTTAGATTAGTGATGTCCCATACCTTTGTTTGATACACCACCCCATTGGGGAATTCCTGTTCGTGGGTTCCTAAATGAAACATTTCCTTTGTTTGATACACCACCACATACCGGAATGAATCCTTTGTTTGATACACCACCACATACCGGAACACCACCACATACCGGAATGAGACGTAAAACACCACCACATTGGGGACTTCCTGTTCGTGGGTTACTAAATGAAACATTTCCTTAGTTTGATATACCACCACATACCGGAATGAATCCTTTGTTTGATACACCACCACATACCAGAATGAGACGTAAAAATTTAATTATTTTGTCTCATTTAGTACTCCTCTATATGGGCACCATTAGTTGCACGAAGCACATCAAGACGGTACTCGATTTCTTGCCATGTTCGCTGTTGCATATCCTCATCAATGCTGGCAATGGTCTCAGTGATCCTCTGCTTTAGATTAGTGATGTCCCATACCTTTGTTTGATACACCAGCACATTGGGGACTTCCTGTTCGTGGGTTCCTAAATGAAACATTTCCTTTGTTTGATACACCACCACATACCGGAATGAATCCTTTGTTTGATACACCATCACATACCGGAACACCACCACATACCGGAATGAGACGTAAAACACCACCACATTGGGGACTTCCTGTTCGTGGGTTCCTAAATGAAACATTTCCTTAGTTTGATATACCACCACATACCGGAATGAATCCTTTGTTTGATACACCACCACATACCAGAATGAGACGTAAAAATTTAATTATTTTGTCTCATTTAGTACTCCTCTATATGGGCACCATTAGTAGCACGAAGCACATCAAGACGGTACTCGATTTCTTGCCATGTTCGCTGTTGCATATCCTCATCAATGCTGGCAATGGTCTCAGTGATCCTCTGCTTTAGATTAGTGATGTCCCATACCTTTGTTTGATACACCACCCCATTGGGGACTTCCTGTTCGTGGGTTCCTAAATGAAACATTTCCTTTGTTTGATACACCACCACATACCGGAATGAATCCTTTGTTTGATACACCATCACATACCGGAACACCACCACATACCGGAATGAGACGTAAAACACCACCACATTGGGGACTTCCTGTTCGTGGGTTCCTAAATGAAACATTTCCTTAGTTTGATATACCACCACATACCGGAATGAATCCTTTGTTTGATACACCACCACATACCAGAATGAGACGTAAAAATTTAATTATTTTGTCTCATTTAGTACTCCTCTATATGGGCACCATTAGTAGCACGAAGCACATCAAGACGGTACTCGATTTCTTGCCATGTTCGCTGTTGCATATCCTCATCAATGCTGGCAATGGTCTCAGTGATCCTCTGCTTTAGATTAGTGATGTCCCATACCTTTGTTTGATACACCACCCCATTGGGGACTTCCTGTTCGTGGGTTCCTAAATGAAACATTTCCTTTGTTTGATACACCACCACATACCGGAATGAATACTTTGTTTGATACACCACCACATACCGGAACACCACCACATACCGGAATGAGACGTAAAACACCACCACATTGGGGACTTCTTGTTCGTGGGTTACTAAATGAAACATTTCCTTAGTTTGATATACCACCACATACCGGAATGAATCCTTTGTTTGATACACCACCACATACCAGAATGAGACGTAAAAATTTAATTATTTTGTCTCATTTAGTACTCCTCTATATGGGCACCATTAGTTGCACGAAGCACATCAAGACGGTTCTCGATTTCTTGCCATGTTCGCTGTTGCATATCCTCATCAATGCTGGCAATGGTCTCAGTGATCCTCTGCTTTAGATTAGTGATGTCCCATACCTTTGTTTGATACACCAGCACATTGGGTACTTCCTGTTCGTGGGTTCCTAAATGAAACATTTGCTTTGTTTGATACACCACCACATACCGGAATGAATCCTTTGTTTGATACACCATCACATATCGGAACACCACCACATACCGGAATGAGACGTAAAACACCACCACATTGGGGACTTCCTGTTCGTGGGTTCCTAAATGAAACATTTCCTTAGTTTGATATACCACCACATACCGGAATGAATCCTTTGTTTGATACACCACCACATACCAGAATGAGACGTAAAAATTTAATTATTTTGTCTCATTTAGTACTCCTCTATATGGGCACCATTAGTAGCACGAAGCACATCAAGACGGTACTCGATTTCTTGCCATGTTCGCTGTTGCATATCCTCATCAATGCTGGCAATGGTCTCAGTGATCCTCTGCTTTAGATTAGTGATGTCCCATACCTTTGTTTGATACACCACCCCATTGGGGACTTCCTGTTCGTGGGTTCCTAAATGAAACATTTCCTTTGTTTGATACACCACCACATACCGGAATGAATCCTTTGTTTGATACACCACCACATACCGGAACACCACCACATACCGGAATGAGACGTAAAACACCACCACATTGGGGACTTCCTGTTCGTGGGTTACTAAATGAAACATTTCCTTAGTTTGATATACCACCACATACCGGAATGAATCCTTTGTTTGATACACCACCACATACCAGAATGAGACGTAAAAATTTAATTATTTTGTCTCATTTAGTACTCCTCTATATGGGCACCATTAGTTGCACGAAGCACATCAAGACGGTACTCGATTTCTTGCCATGTTCGCTGTTGCATATCCTCATCAATGCTGGCAATGGTCTCAGTGATCCTCTGCTTTAGATTAGTGATGTCCCATACCTTTGTTTGATACACCAGCACATTGGGTACTTCCTGTTCGTGGGTTCCTAAATGAAACATTTCCTTTGTTTGATACACCACCACATACCGGAATGAATCCTTTGTTTGATACACCATCACATATCGGAACACCACCACATACCGGAATGAGACGTAAAACACCACCACATTGGGGACTTCCTGTTCGTGGGTTCCTAAATGAAACATTTCCTTAGTTTGATACACCACCACATACCGGAATGAATCCTTTGTTTGATACACCACCACATACCAGAATGAGACGTAAAAATTTAATTATTTTGTCTAATTTAGTACTCCTCTATATGGGCACCATTAGTTGCACGAAGCACATCAAGACGGTACTCGATTTCTTGCCATGTTCGCTGTTGCATATCCTCATCAATGCTGGCAATGGTCTCAGTGATCCTCTGCTTTAGATTAGTGATGTCCCATACCTTTGTTTGATACACCACCCCATTGGGGACTTCCTGTTCGTTGGTTCCTAAATGAAACATTTCCTTTGTTTGATACACCACCACATACCGGAATGAATCCTTTGTTTGATACACCACCACATACCGGAACACCACCACATACCGGAATGAGACGTAAAACATCACCACATTGGGGACTTCCTGTTCGTGGGTTACTAAATGAAACATTTCCTTAGTTTGATACACCACCACATACCGGAATGAATCCTTTGTTTGATACACCACCACATACCGGAACACCACCACATACCGGAATGAGACGTAAAACACCACCACATTGGGGACTTCCTGTTCGTGGGTTACTAAATGAAACATTTCCTTAGTTTGATATACCACCACATACCGGAATGAATCCTTTGTTTGATACACCACCACATACCAGAATGAGACGTAAAAATTTATAATTATTTTGTCTCATTTAGTACTCCTCTATATGGGCACCATTAGTTGCACGAAGAACATCAAGACGGTACTCGATTTCTTGCCATGTTCGCTGTTGCATATCCTCATCAATGCTGGCAATGGTCTCAGTGATCCTCTGCTTTAGATTAGTGATGTCCCATACCTTTGTTTGATACACCAGCACATTGGGGACTTCCTGTTCGTGGGTTCCTAAATGAAACATTTCCTTTGTTTGATACACCACCACATACCGGAATGAATCCTTTGTTTGATACACCATCACATACCGGAACACCACCACATACCGGAATGAGACGTAAAACACCACCACATTGGGGACTTCCTGTTCGTGGGTTCCTAAATGAAACATTTCCTTAGTTTGATATACCACCACATACCGGAATGAATCCTTTGTTTGATACACCACCACATACCAGAATGAGACGTAAAAATTTAATTATTTTGTCTCATTTAGTACTCCTCTATATGGGCACCATTAGTTGCACGAAGCACATCAAGACGGTACTCGATTTCATGCCATGTTCGCTGTTGCATATCCTCATCAATGCTGGCAATGGTCTCAGTGATCCTCTGCTTTAGATTAGTGATGTCCCATACCTTTGTTTGATACACCACCCCATTGGGGACTTCCTGTTCGTGGGTTCCTAAATGAAACATTTCCTTTGTTTGATACACCACCACATACCGGAATGAATCCTTTGTTTGATACACCACCACATACCAGAACACCACCACATACCGGAATGAGACGTAAAACACCACCACATTGGGGACTTCCTGTTCGTGGGTTACTAAATGAAACATTTCCTTAGTTTGATATACCACCACATACCGGAATGAATCCTTTGTTTGATACACCACCACATACCAGAATGAGACGTAAAAATTTAATTATTTTGTCTCATTTAGTACTCCTCTATATGGGCACCATTAGTTGCACGAAGCACATCAAGACGGTACTCGATTTCTTGCCATGTTCGCTGTTGCATATCCTCATCAATGCTGGCAATGGTCTCAGTGATCCTCTGCTTTAGATTAGTGATGTCCCATACCTTTGTTTGATACACCACCCCATTGGGGACTTCCTGTTCGTGGGTTCCTAAATGAAACATTTCCTTTGTTTGATACACCACCACATACCGGAATGAATCCTTTGTTTGATACACCACCACATACCAGAACACCACCACATACCGGAATGAGACGTAAAACACCACCACATTGGGGACTTCCTGTTCGTGGGTTCCTAAATGAAACATTTCCTTAGTTTGATATACCACCACATACCGGAATGAATCCTTTGTTTGATACACCACCACATACCAGAATGAGACGTAAAAATTTAATTATTTTGTCTCATTTAGTACTCCTCTATATGGGCACCATTATTTGCACGAAGCACATCAAGACGGTACTCGATTTCTTGCCATGTTCGCTGTTGCATATCCTCATCAATGCTGGCAATGGTCTCAGTGATCCTCTGCTTTAGATTAGTGATGTCCCATACCTTTGTTTGATACACCACCCCATTGGGGAATTCCTGTTCGTGGGTTCCTAAATGAAACATTTCCTTTGTTTGATACACCACCACATACCGGAATGAATCCTTTGTTTGATACACCACCACATACCGGAACACCACCACATACCGGAATGAGACGTAAAACACCACCACATTGGGGACTTCTTGTTCGTGGGTTACTAAATGAAACATTTCCTTAGTTTGATATACCACCACATACCGGAATGAATCCTTTGTTTGATACACCACCACATACCAGAATGAGACGTAAAAATTTAATTATTTTGTCTCATTTAGTACTCCTCTATATGGGCACCATTAGTTGCACGAAGCACATCAAGACGGTACTCGATTTCTTGCCATGTTCGCTGTTGCATATCCTCATCAATGCTGGCAATGGTCTCAGTGATCCTCTGCTTTAGATTAGTGATGTCCCATACCTTTGTTTGATACACCAGCACATTGGGGACTTCCTGTTCGTGGGTTCCTAAATGAAACATTTCCTTTGTTTGATACACCACCACATACCGGAATGAATCCTTTGTTTGATACACCATCACATACCGGAACACCACCACATACCGGAATGAGACGTAAAACACCACCACATTGGGGACTTCCTGTTCGTGGGTTCCTAAATGAAACATTTCCTTAGTTTGATATACCACCACATACCGGAATGAATCCTTTGTTTGATACACCACCACATACCAGAATGAGACGTAAAAATTTAATTATTTTGTCTCATTTAGTACTCCTCTATATGGGCACCATTAGTAGCACGAAGCACATCAAGACGGTACTCGATTTCTTGCCATGTTCGCTGTTGCATATCCTCATCAATGCTGGCAATGGTCTCAGTGATCCTCTGCTTTAGATTAGTGATGTCCCATACCTTTGTTTGATACACCACCCCATTGGGGACTTCCTGTTCGTGGGTTCCTAAATGAAACATTTCCTTTGTTTGATACACCACCACATACCGGAATGAATCCTTTGTTTGATACACCACCACATACCGGAACACCACCACATACCGGAATGAGACGTAAAACACCACCACATTGGGGACATCCTGTTCGTGGGTTACTAAATGAAACATTTCCTTAGTTTGATATACCACCACATACCGGAATGAATCCTTTGTTTGATACACCACCACATACCAGAATGAGACGTAAAAATTTAATTATTTTGTCTCATTTAGTACTCCTCTATATGGGCACCATTAGTTGCACGAAGCACATCAAGACGGTACTCGATTTCTTGCCATGTTCGCTGTTGCATATCCTCATCAATGCTGGCAATGGTCTCAGTGATCCTCTGCTTTAGATTAGTGATGTCCCATACCTTTGTTTGATACACCACCCCATTGGGGACTTCCTGTTCGTGGGTTCCTAAATGAAACATTTCCTTTGTTTGATACACCACCACATACCGTAATGAATCCTTTGTTTGATACACCACTACATACCGGAACACCACCACATACCGGAATGAGACGTAAAACACCACCACATTGGGGACTTCTTGTTCGTGGGTTACTAAATGAAACATTTCCTTAGTTTGATATACCACCACATACCGGAATGAATCCTTTGTTTGATACACCACCACATACCAGAATGAGACGTAAAAATTTAATTATTTTGTCTCATTTAGTACTCCTCTATATGGGCACCATTAGTAGCACGAAGCACATCAAGACGGTACTCGATTTCTTGCCATGCTCGCTGTTGCATATCCTCATCAATGCTGGCAATGGTCTCAGTGATCCTCTGCTTTAGATTAGTGATGTCCCATACCTTTGTTTGATACACCACCCCATTGGGGACTTCCTGTTCGTGGGTTCCTAAATGAAACATTTCCTTTGTTTGATACACCACCACATACCGGAATGAATCCTTTGTTTGATACACCACCACATACCGGAACACCACCACATACCGGAATGAGACGTAAAACATCACCACATTGGGGACTTCCTGTTCGTGGGTTACTAAATGAAACATTTCCTTAGTTTGATATACCACCACATACCGGAATGAATCCTTTGTTTGATACACCACCACATACCGGAATGAGACGTAAAAATTTAATTATTTTGTCTCATTTAGTACTCCTCTATATGGGCACCATTAGTTGCACGAAGCACATCAAGACGGTACTCGATTTCTTGCCATGTTCGCTGTTGCATATCCTGATCAATGCTGGCAATGGTCTCAGTGATCCTCTGCTTTAGATTAGTGATGTCCCATACCTTTGTTTGATACACCACCCCATTGGGGACTTCCTGTTCGTGGGTTCCTAAATGAAACATTTCCTTTGTTTGATACACCACCACATACCGGAATGAATCCTTTGTTTGATACACCACCACATACCAGAACACCACCACATACCGGAATGAGACGTAAAACACCACCACATTGGGGACTTCCTGTTCGTGGGTTCCTAAATGAAACATTTCCTTAGTTTGATATACCACCACATACCGGAATGAATCCTTTGTTTGATACACCACCACATACCAGAATGAGACGTAAAAATTTAATTATTTTGTCTCATTTAGTACTCCTCTATATGGGCACCATTATTTGCACGAAGCACATCAAGACGGTACTCGATTTCTTGCCATGTTCGCTGTTGCATATCCTCATCAATGCTGGCAATGGTCTCAGTGATCCTCTGCTTTAGATTAGTGATGTCCCATACCTTTGTTTGATACACCACCCCATTGGGGAATTCCTGTTCGTGGTTTCCTAAATGAAACATTTCCTTTGTTTGATACACCACCACATACCGGAATGAATCCTTTGTTTGATACACCACCACATACCGGAACACCACCACATACCGGAATGAGACGTAAAACACCACCACATTGGGGACTTCCTGTTCGTGGGTTACTAAATGAAACATTTCCTTAGTTTGATATACCACCACATACCGGAATGAATCCTTTGTTTGATACACCACCACATACCAGAATGAGACGTAAAAATTTAATTATTTTGTCTCATTTAGTACTCCTCTATATGGGCACCATTAGTTGCACGAAGCACATCAAGACGGTACTCGATTTCTTGCCATGTTCGCTGTTGCATATCCTCATCAATGCTGGCAATGGTCTCAGTGATCCTCTGCTTTAGATTAGTGATGTCCCATACCTTTGTTTGATACACCACCCCATTGGGGACTTCCTGTTCGTGGGTTCCTAAATGAAACATTTCCTTTGTTTGATACACCACCACATACCGGAATGAATCCTTTGTTTGATACACCACCACATACCAGAACACCACCACATACCGGAATGAGACGTAAAACACCACCACATTGGGGACTTCCTGTTCGTGGGTTCCTAAATGAAACATTTCCTTAGTTTGATATACCACCAAATACCGGAATGAATCCTTTGTTTGATACACCACCACATACCAGAATGAGACGTAAAAATTTAATTATTTTGTCTCATTTAGTACTCCTCTATATGGGCACCATTATTTGCACGAAGCACATCAAGACGGTACTCGATTTCTTGCCATGTTCGCTGTTGCATATCCTCATCAATGCTGGCAATGGTCTCAGTGATCCTCTGCTTTAGATTAGTGATGTCCCATACCTTTGTTTGATACACCACCCCATTGGGGAATTCCTGTTCGTGGGTTCCTAAATGAAACATTTCCTTTGTTTGATACACCACCACATACCGGAATGAATCCTTTGTTTGATACACCACCACATACCGGAACACCACCACATACCGGAATGAGACGTAAAACACCACCACATTGGGGACTTCCTGTTCGTGGGTTACTAAATGAAACATTTCCTTAGTTTGATATACCACCACATACCGGAATGAATCCTTTGTTTGATACACCACCACATACCAGAATGAGACGTAAAAATTTAATTATTTTGTCTCATTTAGTACTCCTCTATATGGGCACCATTAGTTGCACGAAGCACATCAAGACGGTACTCGATTTCTTGCCATGTTCGCTGTTGCATATCCTCATCAATGCTGGCAATGGTCTCAGTGATCCTCTGCTTTAGATTAGTGATGTCCCATACCTTTGTTTGATACACCAGCACATTGGGGACTTCCTGTTCGTGGGTTCCTAAATGAAACATTTCCTTTGTTTGATACACCACCACATACCGGAATGAATCCTTTGTTTGATACACCATCACATACCGGAACACCACCACATACCGGAATGAGACGTAAAACACCACCACATTGGGGACTTCCTGTTCGTGGGTTCCTAAATGAAACATTTCCTTAGTTTGATATACCACCACATACCGGAATGAATCCTTTGTTTGATACACCACCACATACCAGAATGAGACGTAAAAATTTAATTATTTTGTCTCATTTAGTACTCCTCTATATGGGCACCATTAGTAGCACGAAGCACATCAAGACGGTACTCGATTTCTTGCCATGTTCGCTGTTGCATATCCTCATCAATGCTGGCAATGGTCTCAGTGATCCTCTGCTTTAGATTAGTGATGTCCCATACCTTTGTTTGATACACCACCCCATTGGGGACTTCCTGTTCGTGGGTTCCTAAATGAAACATTTCCTTTGTTTGATACACCACCACATACCGGAATGAATCCTTTGTTTGATACACCATCACATACCGGAACACCACCACATACCGGAATGAGACGTAAAACACCACCACATTGGGGACTTCCTGTTCGTGGGTTCCTAAATGAAACATTTCCTTAGTTTGATATACCACCACATACCGGAATGAATCCTTTGTTTGATACACCACCACATACCAGAATGAGACGTAAAAATTTAATTATTTTGTCTCATTTAGTACTCCTCTATATGGGCACCATTAGTAGCACGAAGCACATCAAGACGGTACTCGATTTCTTGCCATGTTCGCTGTTGCATATCCTCATCAATGCTGGCAATGGTCTCAGTGATCCTCTGCTTTAGATTAGTGATGTCCCATACCTTTGTTTGATACACCACCCCATTGGGGACTTCCTGTTCGTGGGTTCCTAAATGAAACATTTCCTTTGTTTGATACACCACCACATACCGGAATGAATCCTTTGTTTGATACACCACCACATACCGGAACACCACCACATACCGGAATGAGACGTAAAACACCACCACATTGGGGACTTCTTGTTCGTGGGTTACTAAATGAAACATTTCCTTAGTTTGATATACCACCACATACCGGAATGAATCCTTTGTTTGATACACCACCACATACCAGAATGAGACGTAAAAATTTAATTATTTTGTCTCATTTAGTACTCCTCTATATGGGCACCATTAGTTGCACGAAGCACATCAAGACGGTTCTCGATTTCTTGCCATGTTCGCTGTTGCATATCCTCATCAATGCTGGCAATGGTCTCAGTGATCCTCTGCTTTAGATTAGTGATGTCCCATACCTTTGTTTGATACACCAGCACATTGGGTACTTCCTGTTCGTGGGTTCCTAAATGAAACATTTCCTTTGTTTGATACACCACCACATACCGGAATGAATCCTTTGTTTGATACACCATCACATATCGGAACACCACCACATACCGGAATGAGACGTAAAACACCACCACATTGGGGACTTCCTGTTCGTGGGTTCCTAAATGAAACATTTCCTTAGTTTGATATACCACCACATACCGGAATGAATCCTTTGTTTGATACACCACCACATACCAGAATGAGACGTAAAAATTTAATTATTTTGTCTCATTTAGTACTCCTCTATATGGGCACCATTAGTAGCACGAAGCACATCAAGACGGTACTCGATTTCTTGCCATGTTCGCTGTTGCATATCCTCATCAATGCTGGCAATGGTCTCAGTGATCCTCTGCTTTAGATTAGTGATGTCCCATACCTTTGTTTGATACACCACCCCATTGGGGACTTCCTGTTCGTGGGTTCCTAAATGAAACATTTCCTTTGTTTGATACACCACCACATACCGGAATGAATCCTTTGTTTGATACACCACCACATACCGGAACACCACCACATACCGGAATGAGACGTAAAACACCACCACATTGTAGACTTCCTGTTCGTGGGTTACTAAATGAAACATTTCCTTAGTTTGATATACCACCACATACCGGAATGAATCCTTTGTTTGATACACCACCACATACCAGAATGAGACGTAAAAATTTAATTATTTTGTCTCATTTAGTACTCCTCTATATGGGCACCATTAGTTGCACGAAGCACATCAAGACGGTACTCGATTTCTTGCCATGTTCGCTGTTGCATATCCTCATCAATGCTGGCAATGGTCTCAGTGATCCTCTGCTTTAGATTAGTGATGTCCCATACCTTTGTTTGATACACCACCCCATTGGGGACTTCCTGTTCGTGGGTTCCTAAATGAAACATTTCCTTTGTTTGATACACCACCACATACCGGAATGAATCCTTTGTTTGATACACCACCACATACCAGAACACCACCACATACCGGAATGAGACGTAAAACACCACCACATTGGGGACTTCCTGTTCGTGGGTTCCTAAATGAAACATTTCCTTAGTTTGATATACCACCACATACCGGAATGAATCCTTTGTTTGATACACCACCACATACCAGAATGAGACGTAAAAATTTAATTATTTTGTCTCATTTAGTACTCCTCTATATGGGCACCATTATTTGCACGAAGCACATCAAGACGGTACTCGATTTCTTGCCATGTTCGCTGTTGCATATCCTCATCAATGCTGGCAATGGTCTCAGTGATCCTCTGCTTTAGATTAGTGATGTCCCATACCTTTGTTTGATACACCACCCCATTGGGGAATTCCTGTTCGTGGTTTCCTAAATGAAACATTTCCTTTGTTTGATACACCACCACATACCGGAATGAATCCTTTGTTTGATACACCACCACATACCGGAACACCACCACATACCGGAATGAGACGTAAAACACCACCACATTGGGAACTTCCTGTTCGTGGGTTACTAAATGAAACATTTCCTTAGTTTGATATACCACCACATACCGGAATGAATCCTTTGTTTGATACACCACCACATACCAGAATGAGACGTAAAAATTTAATTATTTTGTCTCATTTAGTACTCCTCTATATGGGCACCATTAGTTGCACGAAGCACATCAAGACGGTACTCGATTTCTTGCCATGTTCGCTGTTGCATATCCTCATCAATGCTGGCAATGGTCTCAGTGATCCTCTGCTTTAGATTAGTGATGTCCCATACCTTTGTTTGATACACCACCCCATTGGGGACTTCCTGTTCGTGGGTTCCTAAATGAAACATTTCCTTTGTTTGATACACCACCACATACCGGAATGAATCCTTTGTTTGATACACCACCACATACCAGAACACCACCACATACCGGAATGAGACGTAAAACACCACCACATTGGGGACTTCCTGTTCGTGGGTTCCTAAATGAAACATTTCCTTAGTTTGATATACCACCAAATACCGGAATGAATCCTTTGTTTGATACACCACCACATACCAGAATGAGACGTAAAAATTTAATTATTTTGTCTCATTTAGTACTCCTCTATATGGGCACCATTAGTTGAACGAAGCACATCAAGACGGTACTCGATTTCTTGCCATGTTCGCTGTTGCATATCCTCATCAATGCTGGCAATGGTCTCAGTGATCCTCTGCTTTAGATTAGTGATGTCCCATACCTTTGTTTGATACACCACCCCATTGGGGACTTCCTGTTCGTGGGTTCCTAAATGAAACATTTCCTTTGTTTGATAAACCACCACATACCGGAACACCACCACATACCGGAATGAGACGTAAAACACCACCACATTGGGGACTTCCTGTTCGTGGGTTCCTAAATGAAACATTTCCTTAGTTTGATACACCACCACATACCGGAATGAATCCTTTGTTTGATACACCACCACATACCAGAATGAGACGTAAAAATTTAATTATTTTGTCTAATTTAGTACTCCTCTATATGGGCACCATTAGTTGCACGAAGCACATCAAGACGGTACTCGATTTCTTGCCATGTTCGCTGTTGCATATCCTCATCAATGCTGGCAATGGTCTCAGTGATCCTCTGCTTTAGATTAGTGATGTCCCATACCTTTGTTTGATACACCACCCCATTGGGGACTTCCTGTTCGTTGGTTCCTAAATGAAACATTTCCTTTGTTTGATACACCACCACATACCGGAATGAATCCTTTGTTTGATACACCACCACATACCGGAACACCACCACATACCGGAATGAGACGTAAAACATCACCACATTGGGGACTTCCTGTTCGTGGGTTACTAAATGAAACATTTCCTTAGTTTGATATACCACCACATACCGGAATGAATCCTTTGTTTGATACACCACCACATACCAGAATGAGACGTAAAAATTTAATTATTTTGTCTCATTTAGTACTCCTCTATATGGGCACCATTAGTTGCACGAAGCACATCAAGACGGTACTCGATTTCTTGCCATGTTCGCTGTTGCATATCCTCATCAATGCTGGCAATGGTCTCAGTGATCCTCTGCTTTAGATTAGTGATGTCCCATACCTTTGTTTGATACACCAGCACATTGGGGACTTCCTGTTCGTGGGTTCCTAAATGAAACATTTCCTTTGTTTGATACACCACCACATACCGGAATGAATCCTTTGTTTGATACACCATCACATACCGGAACACCACCACATACCGGAATGAGACGTAAAACACCACCACATTGGGGACTTCCTGTTCGTGGGTTCCTAAATGAAACATTTCCTTAGTTTGATATACCACCACATACCGGAATGAATCCTTTGTTTGATACACCACCACATACCAGAATGAGACGTAAAAATTTAATTATTTTGTCTCATTTAGTACTCCTCTATATGGGCACCATTAGTTGCACGAAGCACATCAAGACGGTACTCGATTTCTTGCCATGTTCGCTGTTGCATATCCTCATCAATGCTGGAAATGGTCTCAGTGATCCTCTGCTTTAGATTAGTGATGTCCCATACCTTTGTTTGATACACCACCCCATTGGGGACTTCCTGTTCGTGGGTTCCTAAATGAAACATTTCCTTTGTTTGATACACCACCACATACCGGAATGAATCCTTTGTTTGATACACCACCACATACCAGAACACCACCACATACCGGAATGAGACGTAAAACACCACCACATTGGGGACTTCCTGTTCGTGGGTTCCTAAATGAAACATTTCCTTAGTTTGATATACCACCACATACCGGAATGAATCCTTTGTTTGATACACCACCACATACCAGAATGAGACGTAAAAATTTAATTATTTTGTCTCATTTAGTACTCCTCTATATGGGCACCATTATTTGCACGAAGCACATCAAGACGATACTCGATTTCTTGCCATGTTCGCTGTTGCATATCCTCATCAATGCTGGCAATGGTCTCAGTGATCCTCTGCTTTAGATTAGTGATGTCCCATACCTTTGTTTGATACACCACCCCATTGGGGACTTCCTGTTCGTGGGTTCCTAAATGAAACATTTCCTTTGTTTGATACACCACTACATACCGGAACACCACCACATACCGGAATGAGACGTAAAACACCACCACATTGGGGACTTCCTGTTCGTGGGTTCCTAAATGAAACATTTCCTTAGTTTGATATACCACCACATACCGGAATGAATCCTTTGTTTGATACACCACCACATACCAGAATGAGACGTAAAAATTTAATTATTTTGTCTCATTTAGTACTCCTCTATATGGGCACCATTAGTAGCACGAAGCACATCAAGACGGTACTCGATTTCTTGCCATGTTCGCTGTTGCATATCCTCATCAATGCTGGCAATGGTCTCAGTGATCCTCTGCTTTAGATTAGTGATGTCCCATACCTTTGTTTGATACACCACCCCATTGGGGACTTCCTGTTCGTGGGTTCCTAAATGAAACATTTCCTTTGTTTGATACACCACCACATACCGGAATGAATCCTTTGTTTGATACACCACCACATACCGGAACACCACCACATACCGGAATGAGACGTAAAGCACCACCACATTGGGGACTTCCTGTTCGTGGGTTACTAAATGAAACATTTCCTTAGTTTGATATACCACCACATACCGGAATGAATCCTTTGTTTGATACACCACCACATACCAGAATGAGACGTAAAAATTTAATTATTTTGTCTCATTTAGTACTCCTCTATATGGGCACCATTAGTTGCACGAAGCACATCAAGACGGTACTCGATTTCTTGCCATGTTCGCTGTTGCATATCCTCATCAATGCTGGCAATGGTCTCAGTGATCCTCTGCTTTAGATTAGTGATGTCCCATACCTTTGTTTGATACACCACCCCATTGGGGACTTCCTGTTCGTTGGTTCCTAAATGAAACATTTCCTTTGTTTGATACACCACCACATACCGGAATGAATCCTTTGTTTGATACACCACCACATACCGGAACACCACCACATACCGGAATGAGACGTAAAACACCACCACATTGGGGACTTCCTGTTCGTGGGTTACTAAATGAAACATTTCCTTAGTTTGATATACCACCACATACCGGAATGAATCCTTTGTTTGATACACCACCACATACCAGAATGAGACGTAAAAATTTAATTATTTTGTCTCATTTAGTACTCCTCTATATGGGCACCATTAGTTGCACGAAGCACATCAAGACGGTACTCGATTTCTTGCCATGTTCGCTGTTGCATATCCTCATCAATGCTGGCAATGGTCTCAGTGATCCTCTGCTTTAGATTAGTGATGTCCCATACCTTTGTTTGATACACCAGCACATTGGGGACTTCCTGTTCGTGGGTTCCTAAATGAAACATTTCCTTTGTTTGATACACCACCACATACCGGAATGAATCCTTTGTTTGATACACCATCACATACCGGAACACCACCACATACCGGAATGAGACGTAAAACACCACCACATTGGGGACTTCCTGTTCGTGGGTTCCTAAATGAAACATTTCCTTAGTTTGATATACCACCACATACCGGAATGAATCCTTTGTTTGATACACCACCACATACCAGAATGAGACGTAAACATTTAATTATTTTGTCTCATTTAGTACTCCTCTATATGGGCACCATTAGTTGCACGAAGCACATCAAGACGGTACTCGATTTCTTGCCATGTTCGCTGTTGCATATCCTCATCAATGCTGGCAATGGTCTCAGTGATCCTCTGCTTTAGATTAGTGATGTCCCATACCTTTGTTTGATACACCACCCCATTGGGGACTTCCTGTTCGTGGGTTCCTAAATGAAACATTTCCTTTGTTTGATAAACCACCACATACCGGAATGAGACGTAAAACACCACCACATTGGGGACTTCCTGTTCGTGGGTTCCTAAATGAAACATTTCCTTAGTTTGATATACCACCACATACCGGAATGAATCCTTTGTTTGATACACCACCACATACCAGAATGAGACGTAAAAATTTAATTATTTTGTCTCATTTAGTACTCCTCTATATGGGCACCATTAGTTGCACGAAGCACATCAAGACGGTATTCGATTTCTTGCCATGTTCGCTGTTGCATATCCTCATCAATGCTGGCAATGGTCTCAGTGATCCTCTGCTTTAGATTAGTGATGTCCCATACCTTTGTTTGATACACCACCCCATTGTGGACTTCCTGTTCGTGGGTTCCTAAATGAAACATTTCCTTTGTTTGATACACCACCACATACCGGAATGAATCCTTTGTTTGATACACCACCACATACCAGAACACCACCACATACCGGAATGAGACGTAAAACACCACCACATTGGGGACTTCCTGTTCGTGGGTTACTAAATGAAACATTTCCTTAGTTTGATATACCACCACATACCGGAATGAATCCTTTGTTTGATACACCACCACATACCAGAATGAGACGTAAAAATTTAATTATTTTGTCTCATTTAGTACTCCTCTATATGGGCACCATTATTTGCACGAAGCACATCAAGACGGTACTCGATTTCTTGCCATGTTCGCTGTTGCATATCCTCATCAATGCTGGCAATGGTCTCAGTGATCCTCTGCTTTAGATTAGTGATGTCCCATACCTTTGTTTGATACACCACCCCATTGGGGAATTCCTGTTCGTGGGTTCCTAAATGAAACATTTCCTTTGTTTGATACACCACCACATACCGGAATGAATCCTTTGTTTGATACACCACCACATACCGGAACACCACCACATACCGGAATGAGACGTAAAACACCACCACATTGGGGACTTCCTGTTCGTGGGTTACTAAATGAAACATTTCCTTAGTTTGATATACCACCACATACCGGAATGAATCCTTTGTTTGATACACCACCACATACCAGAATGAGACGTAAAAATTTAATTATTTTGTCTCATTTAGTACTCCTCTATATGGGCACCATTAGTTGCACGAAGCACATCAAGACGGTACTCGATTTCTTGCCATGTTCGCTGTTGCATATCCTCATCAATGCTGGCAATGGTCTCAGTGATCCTCTGCTTTAGATTAGTGATGTCCCATACCTTTGTTTGATACACCAGCACATTGGGGACTTCCTGTTCGTGGGTTCCTAAATGAAACATTTCCTTTGTTTGATACACCACCACATACCGGAATGAATCCTTTGTTTGATACACCATCACATACCGGAACACCACCACATACCGGAATGAGACGTAAAACACCACCACATTGGGGACTTCCTGTTCGTGGGTTCCTAAATGAAACATTTCCTTAGTTTGATATACCACCACATACCGGAATGAATCCTTTGTTTGATACACCACCACATACCAGAATGAGACGTAAACATTTAATTATTTTGTCTCATTTAGTACTCCTCTATATGGGCACCATTAGTTGCACGAAGCACATCAAGACGGTACTCGATTTCTTGCCATGTTCGCTGTTGCATATCCTCATCAATGCTGGCAATGGTCTCAGTGATCCTCTGCTTTAGATTAGTGATGTCCCATACCTTTGTTTGATACACCACCCCATTGGGGACTTCCTGTTCGTGGGTTCCTAAATGAAACATTTCCTTTGTTTGATAAACCACCACATACCGGAATGAGACGTAAAACACCACCACATTGGGGACTTCCTGTTCGTGGGTTCCTAAATGAAACATTTCCTTAGTTTGATATACCACCACATACCGGAATGAATCCTTTGTTTGATACACCACCACATACCAGAATGAGACGTAAAAATTTAATTATTTTGTCTCATTTAGTACTCCTCTATATGGGCACCATTAGTTGCACGAAGCACATCAAGACGGTATTCGATTTCTTGCCATGTTCGCTGTTGCATATCCTCATCAATGCTGGCAATGGTCTCAGTGATCCTCTGCTTTAGATTAGTGATGTCCCATACCTTTGTTTGATACACCACCCCATTGGGGACTTCCTGTTCGTGGGTTCCTAAATGAAACATTTCCTTTGTTTGATAAACCACCACATACCGGAATGAGACGTAAAACACCACCACATTGGGGACTTCCTGTTCGTGGGTTCCTAAATGAAACATTTCCTTAGTTTGATATACCACCACATACCGGAATGAATCCTTTGTTTGATACACCACCACATACCAGAATGAGACGTAAAAATTTAATTATTTTGTCTCATTTAGTACTCCTCTATATGGGCACCATTAGTTGCACGAAGCACATCAAGACGGTATTCGATTTCTTGCCATGTTCGCTGTTGCATATCCTCATCAATGCTGGCAATGGTCTCAGTGATCCTCTGCTTTAGATTAGTGATGTCCCATACCTTTGTTTGATACACCACCCCATTGTGGACTTCCTGTTCGTGGGTTCCTAAATGAAACATTTCCTTTGTTTGATACACCACCACATACCGGAATGAATCCTTTGTTTGATACACCACCACATACCAGAACACCACCACATACCGGAATGAGACGTAAAACACCACCACATTGGGGACTTCCTGTTCGTGGGTTACTAAATGAAACATTTCCTTAGTTTGATATACCACCACATACCGGAATGAATCCTTTGTTTGATACACCACCACATACCAGAATGAGACGTAAAAATTTAATTATTTTGTCTCATTTAGTACTCCTCTATATGGGCACCATTATTTGCACGAAGCACATCAAGACGGTACTCGATTTCTTGCCATGTTCGCTGTTGCATATCCTCATCAATGCTGGCAATGGTCTCAGTGATCCTCTGCTTTAGATTAGTGATGTCCCATACCTTTGTTTGATACACCACCCCATTGGGGAATTCCTGTTCGTGGGTTCCTAAATGAAACATTTCCTTTGTTTGATACACCACCACATACCGGAATGAATCCTTTGTTTGATACACCACCACATACCGGAACACCACCACATACCGGAATGAGACGTAAAACACCACCACATTGGGGACTTCCTGTTCGTGGGTTACTAAATGAAACATTTCCTTAGTTTGATATACCACCACATACCGGAATGAATCCTTTGTTTGATACACCACCACATACCAGAATGAGACGTAAAAATTTAATTATTTTGTCTCATTTAGTACTCCTCTATATGGGCACCATTAGTTGCACGAAGCACATCAAGACGGTACTCGATTTCTTGCCATGTTCGCTGTTGCATATCCTCATCAATGCTGGCAATGGTCTCAGTGATCCTCTGCTTTAGATTAGTGATGTCCCATACCTTTGTTTGATACACCAGCACATTGGGGACTTCCTGTTCGTGGGTTCCTAAATGAAACATTTCCTTTGTTTGATACACCACCACATACCGGAATGAATCCTTTGTTTGATACACCATCACATACCGGAACACCACCACATACCGGAATGAGACGTAAAACACCACCACATTGGGGACTTCCTGTTCGTGGGTTCCTAAATGAAACATTTCCTTAGTTTGATATACCACCACATACCGGAATGAATCCTTTGTTTGATACACCACCACATACCAGAATGAGACGTAAACATTTAATTATTTTGTCTCATTTAGTACTCCTCTATATGGGCACCATTAGTTGCACGAAGCACATCAAGACGGTACTCGATTTCTTGCCATGTTCGCTGTTGCATATCCTCATCAATGCTGGCAATGGTCTCAGTGATCCTCTGCTTTAGATTAGTGATGTCCCATACCTTTGTTTGATACACCACCCCATTGGGGACTTCCTGTTCGTGGGTTCCTAAATGAAACATTTCCTTTGTTTGATAAACCACCACATACCGGAATGAGACGTAAAACACCACCACATTGGGGACTTCCTGTTCGTGGGTTCCTAAATGAAACATTTCCTTAGTTTGATATACCACCACATACCGGAATGAATCCTTTGTTTGATACACCACCACATACCAGAATGAGACGTAAAAATTTAATTATTTTGTCTCATTTAGTACTCCTCTATATGGGCACCATTAGTTGCACGAAGCACATCAAGACGGTATTCGATTTCTTGCCATGTTCGCTGTTGCATATCCTCATCAATGCTGGCAATGGTCTCAGTGATCCTCTGCTTTAGATTAGTGATGTCCCATACCTTTGTTTGATACACCACCCCATTGTGGACTTCCTGTTCGTGGGTTCCTAAATGAAACATTTCCTTTGTTTGATACACCACCACATACCGGAATGAATCCTTTGTTTGATACACCACCACATACCAGAACACCACCACATACCGGAATGAGACGTAAAACACCACCACATTGGGGACTTCCTGTTCGTGGGTTACTAAATGAAACATTTCCTTAGTTTGATATACCACCACATACCGGAATGAATCCTTTGTTTGATACACCACCACATACCAGAATGAGACGTAAAAATTTAATTATTTTGTCTCATTTAGTACTCCTCTATATGGGCACCATTATTTGCACGAAGCACATCAAGACGGTACTCGATTTCTTGCCATGTTCGCTGTTGCATATCCTCATCAATGCTGGCAATGGTCTCAGTGATCCTCTGCTTTAGATTAGTGATGTCCCATACCTTTGTTTGATACACCACCCCATTGGGGAATTCCTGTTCGTGGGTTCCTAAATGAAACATTTCCTTTGTTTGATACACCACCACATACCGGAATGAATCCTTTGTTTGATACACCACCACATACCGGAACACCACCACATACCGGAATGAGACGTAAAACACCACCACATTGGGGACTTCCTGTTCGTGGGTTACTAAATGAAACATTTCCTTAGTTTGATATACCACCACATACCGGAATGAATCCTTTGTTTGATACACCACCACATACCAGAATGAGACGTAAAAATTTAATTATTTTGTCTCATTTAGTACTCCTCTATATGGGCACCATTAGTTGCACGAAGCACATCAAGACGGTACTCGATTTCTTGCCATGTTCGCTGTTGCATATCCTCATCAATGCTGGCAATGGTCTCAGTGATCCTCTGCTTTAGATTAGTGATGTCCCATACCTTTGTTTGATACACCACCCCATTGGGGACTTCCTGTTCGTTGGTTCCTAAATGAAACATTTCCTTTGTTTGATACACCACCACATACCGGAATGAATCCTTTGTTTGATACACCACCACATACCGGAACACCACCACATACCGGAATGAGACGTAAAACACCACCACATTGGGGACTTCCTGTTCGTGGGTTACTAAATGAAACATTTCCTTAGTTTGATATACCACCACATACCGGAATGAATCCTTTGTTTGATACACCACCACATACCAGAATGAGACGTAAAAATTTAATTATTTTGTCTCATTTAGTACTCCTCTATATGGGCACCATTAGTTGCACGAAGCACATCAAGACGGTACTCGATTTCTTGCCATGTTCGCTGTTGCATATCCTCATCAATGCTGGCAATGGTCTCAGTGATCCTCTGCTTTAGATTAGTGATGTCCCATACCTTTGTTTGATACACCAGCACATTGGGGACTTCCTGTTCGTGGGTTCCTAAATGAAACATTTCCTTTGTTTGATACACCACCACATACCGGAATGAATCCTTTGTTTGATACACCATCACATACCGGAACACCACCACATACCGGAATGAGACGTAAAACACCACCACATTGGGGACTTCCTGTTCGTGGGTTCCTAAATGAAACATTTCCTTAGTTTGATATACCACCACATACCGGAATGAATCCTTTGTTTGATACACCACCACATACCAGAATGAGACGTAAACATTTAATTATTTTGTCTCATTTAGTACTCCTCTATATGGGCACCATTAGTTGCACGAAGCACATCAAGACGGTACTCGATTTCTTGCCATGTTCGCTGTTGCATATCCTCATCAATGCTGGCAATGGTCTCAGTGATCCTCTGCTTTAGATTAGTGATGTCCCATACCTTTGTTTGATACACCACCCCATTGGGGACTTCCTGTTCGTGGGTTCCTAAATGAAACATTTCCTTTGTTTGATAAACCACCACATACCGGAATGAGACGTAAAACACCACCACATTGGGGACTTCCTGTTCGTGGGTTCCTAAATGAAACATTTCCTTAGTTTGATATACCACCACATACCGGAATGAATCCTTTGTTTGATACACCACCACATACCAGAATGAGACGTAAAAATTTAATTATTTTGTCTCATTTAGTACTCCTCTATATGGGCACCATTAGTTGCACGAAGCACATCAAGACGGTACTCGATTTCTTGCCATGTTCGCTGTTGCATATCCTCATCAATGCTGGCAATGGTCTCAGTGATCCTCTGCTTTAGATTAGTGATGTCCCATACCTTTGTTTGATACACCACCCCATTGTGGACTTCCTGTTCGTGGGTTCCTAAATGAAACATTTCCTTTGTTTGATACACCACCACATACCGGAATGAATCCTTTGTTTGATACACCACCACATACCAGAACACCACCACATACCGGAATGAGACGTAAAACACCACCACATTGGGGACTTCCTGTTCGTGGGTTACTAAATGAAACATTTCCTTAGTTTGATATACCACCACATACCGGAATGAATCCTTTGTTTGATACACCACCACATACCAGAATGAGACGTAAAAATTTAATTATTTTGTCTCATTTAGTACTCCTCTATATGGGCACCATTATTTGCACGAAGCACATCAAGACGGTACTCGATTTCTTGCCATGTTCGCTGTTGCATATCCTCATCAATGCTGGCAATGGTCTCAGTGATCCTCTGCTTTAGATTAGTGATGTCCCATACCTTTGTTTGATACACCACCCCATTGGGGAATTCCTGTTCGTGGGTTCCTAAATGAAACATTTCCTTTGTTTGATACACCACCACATACCGGAATGAATCCTTTGTTTGATACACCACCACATACCGGAACACCACCACATACCGGAATGAGACGTAAAACACCACCACATTGGGGACTTCCTGTTCGTGGGTTACTAAATGAAACATTTCCTTAGTTTGATATACCACCACATACCGGAATGAATCCTTTGTTTGATACACCACCACATACCAGAATGAGACGTAAAAATTTAATTCTTTTGTCTCATTTAGTACTCCTCTATATCGGCACCATTAGTAGCATGAAGCACATCAAGACGGTACTCGATTTCTTGCCATGTTCGCTGTTGCATATCCTCATCAATGCTGGCAATGGTCTCAGTGATCCTCTGCTTTAGATTAGTGATGTCCCATACCTTTGTTTGATACATCACCCCATTGGGGACTTCCTGTTCGTGGGTTCCTAAATGAAACATTTCCTTTGTTTGATACACCACCACATACCGGAATGAATCCTTTGTTTGATACACCACCACATACCAGAACACCACCACATACCGGAATGAGACGTAAAACACCACCACATTTGGGACTTCCTGTTCGTGCGTTCCTAAATGAAACATTTCCTTAGTTTGATATACCACCACATACCGGAATGAATCCTTTGTTTGATACACCACCACATACCAGAATGAGACGTAAAAATTTAATTATTTTGTCTCATTTAGTACTCCTCTATATGGGCACCATTATTTGCACGAAGCACATCAAGACGGTACTCGATTTCTTGCCATGTTCGCTGTTGCATATCCTCATCAATGCTGGCAATGGTCTCAGTGATCCTCTGCTTTAGATTAGTGATGTCCCGTACCTTTGTTTGATACACCAGCACATTGGGGACTTCCTGTTCGTGGGTTCCTAAATGAAACATTTCCTTTGTTTGATACACCACCACATACCGGAATGAATCCTTTGTTTGATACACCACCACATACCGGAACACCACCACATACCGGAATGAGACGTAAAACACCACCACATTGGGGACTTCCTGTTCGTGGGTTCCTAAATGAAACATTTCCTTAGTTTGATACACCACCACATACCGGAATGAATCCTTTGTTTGATACACCACCACATACCAGAATGAGACGTAAAAATTTAATTATTTTGTCTCATTTAGTACTCCTCTATATGGGCACCATTAGTGGCACGAAGCACATCAAGACGGTACTCGATTTCTTGCCATGTTCGCTGTTGCATATCCTCATCAATGCTGGCAATGGTCTCAGTGATCCTCTGCTTTAGATTAGTGATGTCCCACACCTTTGTTTGATACACCACCACATTGGGGACTTCCTTTTCGTGGGTTCCTAAATGAAACATTTCGAGACCGGTGGACTGGTAGGGGTGACCCAATTCCCTGACCACCTCTTTCACCAGATATAACTCAGCTCGACTTCTAGGTATGAGGTTATGTTAAAGATGTGTAAGTTTCTATCACCATTGATGAGGGTATGCTACAGTGAACATGGCAAGAAATCGAGTACCTTATTGATGTGTTCCGTGAAACTAATGGGGCCCATATAGAGGAGTACTAAATGAGGCAAAAAATCTTAAATATATACATCCCATTTTGTAATAATTTCCACTTGTCTGTCCTTTCTTTGCCTTTGTAATAAATTTTTGAAATTGTAAAGAGACAACCCTGTTTAACGATATAAGGAAGGGATACCGATATGCAACGATGCTTTTTCTGAAATAAACTTTTAAGTAATAGGTATTACAATTACAATAAAAGCTTGTCAAAGACAGAAAGTTGCTGAATCTTGCTTCAGGTTAATTTCATTTCATCTAGAGAGAGTGATTCGGACTAAAATAAGAGAAATTAAGCCATGGTAGGTAAGTAGTTTCATTAACGAATCACTGGAGCAACACACCGAGGTATTGGCAATGTTTTGGGATCAATCAAGAAGGGAAGAACCCGAGGACAAAACCTTGTAATTGTGTACCACGGTCAGGAGACGCGATCACACATGAACTGGCGTCCTATTTTCCAAGATTCCACGCCACACCAACGGGAAGACATTTGAGGGCACATCAGATATAACGTACACAATGGTCTTCAGTTGTATCGAGTTTCGCACTCACAACCTTCCGGTTGCTAATCAGTTACTCTAGCATATGGGCAACCGCTTTCCAGAAATTAAAAAGTGAAATTGTGTGCCAACAATTTCAAGACAGTATCTGTGAGGTGTATTCATTCCTCTCTGAGTGTATTTGTCTCTTCTGTGTTGGAAAAACTTCCACTGTGTGTGTCTGTCTATTACTTGATTTTGTATGTCTTGTGTCTGGCGCGGCATGGCCAAATATGACCCTTGCGCCATTAAACCATCCAAACAATAGACAATCAACCCCAGACAATAGAAATGGTTTACATTGAGGATCGGTTATATGGTCAGCTCAGCAGTCCAGAAAAATCAGATCATATAAGCGGGGTGACCCTATATGCGGAACAATACTACACTGTTTAATTATGACAGGATTATATTCACTTATCAGAATATGTTGTTGTTTCTTATGCCCACACTGGCAGACCAGAGGAGTGCCAGGCCCGTCGAAGATGGCAAGAGGCGAGTGGGGTGCGCCTTCCATGTTATTGAGCCCCATTGGAAGGAAGTCCGACTTTGCTCGACATACATGACACATCCGTTTTACAGGAAGGTCCCTTTCATACATCTGTAATGGCTCACAATAGATGGCACCATGGGCGAACCACAAGAGTTGTTGGGAACGCCAGGGGGCCCCGAGGAGAAAGAACCAGACCCTTTTCGACCAACGGAGCAAGACGTTCACCTCGACACTTCTTCCCCGTTCTCTCCCGACATCGAGAAAAGCTGTTTGATCGACAAAACCTTGTACCAGTATTTAATATATTTAGTCAGTAAATAAAGTTATATTTAAGCAGGATTGTGTGTGCCTATAAGTATCCCGACCAGCGGATCACATCCATTCACTCACACATATCGTAATTTAGATCCTAATCAGAGGCCGATAACCCCCTGATCAGGTATCCCCAGAGGTATTGATTTGGTATGGGAACATGGGGGACTTTGTGACCATGACCTATTTAACGTGCCCCAGTCACCATTAGTGAACACGGCGGTCTTTAGCCAGGTCGAAGCGCCGATCTCGCAATCATCAGAATTGCAGGCTCCGCCGAGGACAGAACCCACAACCCTTCTGATGCGAGCCCGACTCTCTACTAACTAAGCTACCGCGAACCGTATCAGAATATAGTGATCATAAACAAATAATTAAACTTTTAAGAACAATTTAAAAATTAATTATATTAAACGGGTTCTCTGGAGCAACGAATCAAGGTTCACCCTCTACTGTTCGGATGGCAGGGTCTGGGGTCTGCCTGGAGAACGCCTCCTGCCAGAATGCATTGTACCCACGGTAAAGTTCGTCGGAGGTGGAATTATGGTCTGGGGGTGTTTCTCCTGGTGTGGACTGGAACCTTAGTCCAAATTCATGGTAAGCTCCACGCCAAGGCCTACTGCACTACACGGTAAAGCGTTCCTTACTTTTCTTTCCCCTCTACACATTTTCACCTTTGAAACAAAGAGTTCTGTTTGGCAAGATCCGATAAAAAAGTCCACATTCATCAACGTTGAAGACGTTAGCACATCTACAGGGTGGTCCCGAATTCATGGTACAAACTTTAATGGTAGGTACAGGACATTGTAACAATGATTTATTGTATAGGAATGTATAGTCGCAAGTGACGCGGTGAGGCGTAAACAGGGGAAATAAAAGGAAAGAGAAATGGAGTGATCGGTTGGTATCATTGCCGGTAGAGGGCAGTAGATGTCTAGCCGCTGTTGAACATGATGCATCGCAGTAGGGAAAAGCGCCATTCACAATTGTGCTGCCGTAGACGATGGGTGACTTTACGTATGCAGAAAAAGCAGACATGCATTACATGTACGGCCGTGCAAATGGTAACGGCAGAGCTGCGTTACGAATGTATCGCGCGGAGTATCCTGATCGACGAATGCCGGATCATAGAATTTTTCAACGGTTACATCGTCAACTTTGTGAAACAGGTGCGTTCGACGTCAACAGACATGGCGCTGGTCGAGTAAGAGCTGTACGCACTCCAAGGCTGGAAGAAAGCATCTTGAACATTGTGGCTGATAGACCCGAGTCAAGCACAAGAACTGTTGCGCGTGACGTAGGTGTGAGTCATCAGACTGTATGCAGAGTGTTAAACGAAAATCGCTTACACCCCTTATATTTTCAGAAAGTACAAGCATTGAATCCGGCAGATTATCCTCGCCGCGTGAACTTCTGCCTGTGGGTGATGCAGCAATGTGCGTTGCAGCCGGATTTCGTAGATTATGTGCTATTTACAGATGAAGCGACATTTTCACGCGAGGGTGTCTTTAATGCGCACAATTCCCATGTGTGGGCAACCGATAATCCACATGCAACGCGTCGACATGCGTTTCAACAACGTTTCAGTATTAATGTGTGGGCTGGTATTGTGAACGACTTTTTGATTGGCCCATACTTACTACCCACGCGGCTCACTGGCGGAAGCTATCTTATTTTTCTGAAAGAAGTGTTACCACAACTGCTGCATGATGTTCCGATCGCCATTCGTAACCGCATGTGGTTTCAGCACGATGGGGCGCCAGCACACTTCAGCATTGATGTACGGAATTACCTGAATGCCACGTTTGGTACTCGATGGATTGGGCGTGGTGGACCAGTCCCTTGGCCACCCCGATCTCCCGATTTATCGAGCCTCGATTACTTTTTATGGGGACATCTAAAGCATCTTGTTTATGAGACTCCAGTTGACTCAGATGAGGATCTCGTCGCTCGCTTATCTGTAGCTGCTGCAGGTGTGCGTGAAATACCAGGCATCTTTGAACGTGTACGCCAATCGCTCCACCGACGCTGTCAAGCATGTATCGATACTGGTGGACGCAATTTTGAACAATTACTGTAAACATGACACTTGTCAACAACGCTTTCAATAAAATCTTTGTTTTTCCTTTCGGCCGTTATTTCCCCTGTTTTCGCCTCACCGCGTCACTTGCGACTATACATTCCTTTACAATAAATCATTGTTACAATGTCCTGTACCTACCATTAAAGTTTGTACCATGAATTCGGGACCACCCTGTATATTGTACCGTATCGACGAAAAAGTAAACCACTTCCTGGTTAAAATACTTATATTGAGAGTAAAGTTCCTCAAAATCCTCTGCGGCTAGAACACGCCTCTGTTTCAAAGTGTCTCTTCTCAGCCCGCCTCCTCCAGTCATCACTTCCTCAGTCGGATCAGGGGGATGGACTTAAAGAACGATTACCGTTGTGAGCTCCCACGATTCTCGATAATGATTCTGGATGCTCTCAAGACGCTACAGACTGCTTCCCTCCAGGAAAACTTTTCTGCAGATCTCGATCGAAGAAAAGTCCCGAAAAGAAAATGAAAAGTAATGAGCATACGTGCTCACACAAAGGGGCCAATACCAACCTACCAGACTAAATCAGTGCATCACCAAATTCAGGGTACTGACACAATTTTTACACATCAATATTGAATGAAAGAAATTATACAAATAATATAAAACAAAAATATAAAAGATACCTTAGTTATATAAGAGATTATTACTTAATTACATTTACTTAAGAGTGTGTGTGCTAGGTGTGTAACCATGAAGGGGAAAGGCTTCACTCATGACGGTTTCTCTATGGTAAGAATCAACGCTTTAAATTCTAAAACACCTGCATACTCCTAGTTTGAGAGTTTTTTTCTTGTGTCTGTGAAATTGCTTTTTGGCAGTCGCCTTGTTTCTCTGATTAGATTCACTCTCAATCTGTTCAATGAATTTCTTATGTCCTGTAGGGACCATGGGCACAAATTGCCCGTAGCTTGCTTCTGTAGTTCTAGGCTGAGGACAAGCGAAAATCGGTACACACATGTGGACATCGGAAGATAAATAAGGTATAACTTGAGAGAATGTGCGGTGCATTTCTGTAAGGACCTACAGTTGTGAGTAGTGTAAAAAGTGTCTGAACTCCCTTGTTTGAAGGTGGAGCGACAAGCAAACACAAGTTAGTTTGTGTTGCAACAAAATGTAAGACATAACCAGTCACAATTCCTAGGCCGGTGTTGCCTATTGGAATCGTTGAGGGATCAGTTTCATCTTCATCTTCAATTTCTGAAGAAGGCTCAAAGCAGTTTTCGGTCAATTCTATTTCCCATGACAGTTCCATGCAACCATTTCTCCCAGAACCCTTAAGTATATCCTGTATTTCTTCTATTTTATCATCACTGGCGTCTCTGCAGTCAACGAATTCCAAATCATAATTGATAACTTCTTCCCTTTCCTTTTCGTCTTTTTTTTCCCTTCCACTTGTTGAGCCATTTGTCTCTGAGCATGTGGTTGAATGGTGCTCACCTGATATGGCACATCATCCACCTTCATCTTTTCTAGAAGTGTAGCAGTTCCATTCCCCAACAAATGTATTTCTTTGTCAGAGGGATTACAGGCAACTACGACTTTGGTTACTACATGCCCGAACATTCCTTGTAGCTCCGCCTCTGCTAAAGGCAAACAGATTGGAGTGTTGTCAACGGCTTCGTTTTCCTCATTTTTGTTTCTTTCTAAACCCTTCTCCTTCTGCAATTCAACGAACGTTTGGGAATCAATTCTCAGAAGTTCAAGTCCTTTACAAGATTCCATCTCATTTGGTGGGAAAGAAAACAAATAGCCTTCGTCAATATCACTCCCAGATTCAAATTCTGGAATTGAATTTACTTCTTCCTTTTTTTCTTCCTCTTGTTTTTTTCTTTCTAACCTCTTCTCCTTCTGCAGTTCAAATTCCTGTAATTTGGTTTCATACTCATATTTTCTCTTTTCTGCCTCTTCTCGAGCAGTTTTCAGTCTCTCTTCAGGTAGTTTCCATTCCTCTCCTTCCCAAGATCCTTTTATTCCTCCAAACTTCCCTTCGGCTTCTATATGAGCCCATCTCAGTCGTCTAAATTCCCACACCCTTTCAGCACTTTCCTGCCTCCAAACAGCTTCTTTTAACATTCGTCCAGCTTCCTCTCGTTCCTTTCTTTCATTAATAAGAGATATCATTAAATCTTCCACACGTTTTGTATCGTATAATTTAGAACACTCTATTATTTTTTTCAAGTGAATCATTTTAGCATCTGGAGGAACCTCTTCTCCTAATTCAATTGCCAAAAATTTCACCTCCTCCTTTCTAGCTCTCCAAAGAATTGACATAGTGTTCCCAGTGTAAACATAATGAAATAATTCCTACGTCATACAATTATTTAACAACTTTTAAGATACACAATTATTCTTAAATAACCTAGAATCCACACTCTTAAAGCACACAAAATAGAATACACAAAACACTGAAAATCAGTTATTAAAATAATACTATTATGTTATCAAATACTATCGTTTAACTCAGATACAACAAATCAATTCTACTTTCGATTTGAATCAGAATAAGGAACCAAATGTATTTCATTAAATTTTCACAGTAATTTGTTATACATTCTTTTAAAGGAAATAATTAAATTCCATACTTGCTCTAATAAATTACCAAATGATAATAACATATTCAAATGATAATTAAACATAAAACTTGACGATATCGTATTTTAAAAGCACTTTCGTATTCATATGTAACGACAACTGTTCAATGCAATACCCCTACACTAAAGCAAAACTATAATTCTTCCAAAATTATCTACAAAACTTTCACACTAAATATATAAAAATTGATTCACCAATGATAACAATTTTTTTAAATGATTCTTGTATTAGAAACATAAACCTTTTAAGTATAATACACACAACTTGTTATCAAAATATCCTTTCATTACGATCATAACACAATGATCTATCAATTTTTCTAAAATAACAATATAGTATAAAACAACCACACACGCAAAATCAGAAATGATGTTATATCTTCGTCAAAATTACTTAAATGCACGAGTCAGGATTGACTTAAAACAAACCAAAATTTGAAACAAGATGCTTCAAAACACACTCAAGTCTGGCGACTTCTACAATGAAAATGGAAAACGGGACGTTTCCAAACTAAACAAGTCAGGTTGACTTAAACTAACACTTGAAACAGGTTGTTTCAAAACACAAAGTCTGGCGACTTCTAAATAAAAATAGAAACAGGATGTTTCAAAGCAAAACAAGTCAGGTTGACTTAAACTAAAACTTGAAACAGGATGTTTCAAAACACAGAAAACTCTGTAACAAATGCATTTTCGGTGTGCACCGATTCTTACAATTACAATGAAATTCTGGTAAGTTGGCACTTACCCTTTTAAAATAAACACTCATCAGACGCGCTGGCGGTCGTCAATATCCAGGTTCAACACGAACACTCCAGAAGACTCTGGCGGTCTTATCACCTTCAACTGTAGCTAAAAAATGTAACCCGAATTTCGCATTCCATAAGCTGCCACCACTCAGGCAGGTCTGTACCGTATCGAAGAAAAAGTAAACCACTTCCTGGTTAAAATACTTATATTCAGAGTTAATATTTACAGCTACAATTGTACAGCTACAGTTTTATAATTAAAGACGATGTCCATCACCGATACAATACAGCCTCCTAAAAAGATAAAGTTCCTCAAAATCCTCTGCGGCTAGAAAAAGCCTCTGTTTCAAAGTGTCTCTTCTCAGCCCGCCTCCTCCAGTCGTCACTTTCGCAGTCGGACCAGGGGGTGGACTTGGGGTACGATTCCCGTTGTGAGCTCCCACGATTCTCGATAATGATTCTGGATGCTCTCAAGACGCTACAGACTCCTTCCCTCCAGGAAAACTTTTCTGCAGATCTCGATCGAAGAAAAGTCCCGAAAAGAAAATGAAAAGTAATGAGCATACGTGCTCACACAAAGGGGCCAATACCAACCTACCAGACTAAATCAGTGCATCACCAAATTCAGGGTACTGACACAATTTTTACACATCAATATTGAATGAAAGAAATTATACAAATAATATAAAACAAAAATATAAAAGATACGTTTGTTATATAAGAGATTGTTACTTAATTACATTTACTTAAGAGTGTGTGTGCTAGAAATGTAACAATGAAGGGGAAAGGCTTCACTCATGACGGTTTCTTTATGGTAAGAATCAACGCTTTAAATTCTAAAACACCTGCATACTCCTAGTTGCAGAGTTTTTTTCTTGTGTCTGTGAAATTGCTTTTTGGCAGTCGCCTTGTTTTTCTGATTAGATTCATTCTCAATCTGTTCAGTGAATTTCTTATGTCCTGTCGGGACCATGGGCACAAATTGCCCGTAGCTTGCTTCTCTAGTTCTAGGCTGAGGACAAGCTCTCAAGACGTTACAATATCTTTCGAGGACTTTTTTCTTCTGGCCATTCCCTATGTTGATCCCGCTTCTAAAACTGTTACAATTACTATTTATCAACAAAAAAAAACCCGATAACCTCATTGGAAAGATAAAAAACCGACCCTATAACCGATAACCAGAAAAGTAAAATGACTCTATAAGCAGTGAGCTTTAACACATGTTTCCCTATGAAGTTCGACGGGACTTTAGGAAAACTGACCCTATAAGCGGAGTGACCTTATAACAGGAAGACCATATAGCCGGTACTGACGGTACTAACAAGAATCGCTGCTTGGCTTTTCCTCTCAAGGAAAAACTTTCAACAAAACTTCACTTTCAAAATGAGCACCCCAGAACGCAATTCATTTTAAACCTATACAGCTGTCTTTTCATCAAACAAGCAAAACAAGGAGTCGTTAGTGTCATTTTTAACCGTCAGGCCGTCACATGAATGAAAAGTCACTCCAATCCCAAACGGCTTCCTTGTAGAAACACCACTTAACAATAAGACCGTCCTTTGGTTAGAGCTTTTAACGCGCGAATTAAGTCATAAAGGGAAAACTGCTTTTGAATGCGTTCAGAACGGTGTGGTAGGTTTGGAAAGAAATTTCACCTCCGCAAACTTTCCGAAAGTTTTCCGCACAGCTTCGCTGTCAGGACTCAAAGGGGAAAGAGTGAAAGACCGAAAGTGATTAATGTTCCATTCACCTCAACCGTCTCTCCCAAAAGGAAAATCCTCTCCAGGAGAGTCAGTTTCACCCTGTTGTGGGAAAAGATTATTAATCTAATTTACACAAGCCAAACTTTTCGATGTCATACTTGTGACTTATTGTGCCGGAATCTTTGTCGTCGTTTTTTTTTCTTTCTTCTGTGATATCGATTGCTTTAATATCCTGTTTTCGGCCTACGCTCGCGTGAAAAATGAGATGGCTGGAGATTCAGCTGGCTGTTGTTTATGGATGCGATTTCGCGGGGTGCTGACAGCGGGGCTGATGGCTTTGCATGAATTGCAAATCTTTCGCGGGGTGTTTTTGCATGCGCGCCCCATTACGAGGGGGCTGAGCCTGTTAGAAACGTCGGGGGAAAGTTTGTTGTCTTTTATCACCTTGTTTGACGCCGGCCTCTGGAGTCGTTTCTTCGTATTTCGTTCAAGCGAAATTGCTTTAACTGCTATGATTGGCCCGAATTGTTTTCATGTGAATCCTGTTTCGACGAGATATCTCGTCCATCAAGAACTGATCATTATTGCTACAAACGAGTCATCAATATACAAGACCAAGATCTGGACAGTCTACCAAATATACGTGGGAAAATAGTCCCCTTGGCTAACATCCTACGCGCGGAAGTCTACTTTATAGGTGTATACTTTATATATATATATATATATATATATATATATATATATATATATATATATATATATATATATAAATATATATATATATATATATAAATATATATATATATATATATATATATATATAAATATATATAAATATATATATATATATATATATATATATATATATAAATATATATATATATATATATATATATATATATATATATATATATAAATATATATATATATATATATATAAATAAATAAATATATATATATATATTTATATATATATATATATATATATATATATAAATATATATAAATATATATATATATATATATATATATAAATATATATATATATATATATATATTTATATATATATATATATATTTATATGTATATATATATTAATATATTTATATATATATATATATATTTATGTATATATATATATATATTTATATATATATATATATATATATTTATGTATATATATATATATTTATATATATATATATATATATATTTATGTATATATATATTTATATATATATATATATATATATATATATATATATATATATATATATATATGTGTGTGTGTGTGTGTGTGTAGGAATTTTCATGTGAGTAATTTCTACTGTTTACCGAAGCCGGTAGATGAATCGGACCAAACTACTATTCTATTACTAATACTAAATTTCTGTTACTGCGCAGGTGAGTTGCACGATCTTTCTAGAACAGTCTGGAGCCTTCACAGAGTATGAGCAGTCAGACATTTTTCGATCGCCAGCATGGGTGTGTTTTTCCGTTGTTCCTTTGCGCGGTAATAACCAATTTTGTAAACTAAATCTTCTTTGACTTTAAATAGTCCTTCGTTTATAGATTAAGCTGTTTAAATTTACTATTTTGTCCCAATTCCTCCGTCATGACAGGTTTCTAAAATACTTCTGATTTGAAACTGATTCTTGCTGTCAACTTATCAATTCTTATTTTAATGTCATTTTATCTTATTTGTAATGTAAACAGTAATTTTTGTTAATAAATATAATTGTTTTCTAAAATCAGTCTTCTACCTGAGACAACCCCTAGACATAAAAATAACCTCACACACACACACACACACACACACATATATATATATATATATATATATATATATATATATATATATATATATATATATATATATACATGCGTGTTTTCTTTTAAAATAAGTTTCAAACTCCCAAACCTTACTTGTGGCAAGCTGTCAAAATTTATTTCGGTCACGTGTGATCGAAGTTTTGGAAGTTCTTATCAGCGTATACTGGAGTCGTTTCTGGTTTCTGCCCCCAAACACAATAATCGGCGCCGGTTGAATCATTGGCCCTTGACGATCGGTTGGTCCTAAAAAAAAAGTGCGTTGTGGAGCATTTTTGGTTTTGTTATCGCTATTGGCGGGAGGGGACGCGCCTATTTGACCACGTGGTATATCACGATGGCCAGCGCGTCCGATTTCTGAAAGTGGGGTAATTAGAATTCCTTAGAGACTTGAAGCTAACAAAAATAAAATCTACAATTTAATAGAATTTTCATTTGTCAAAGAAAAAATTTCGCTTGCCAAGTGGAAATTTTGTGCCCTGAATTAACACGCTATCTCTTTATATTAAAAGACGTTACCGCCACCGCTGTCGTAGAATTGAAAACTGGGTTTTTTCGTTCGATTCTTAAACAGTTTCACGAGAAAGTACGGATCAGAAAATTACGAAATTAACAGGGTTTGCTTTTCATCGTGATCTCTGTACAATTTTGAAGACTTTTTCCGATGCGGCTATTTGTTTAGGGTTTATTAAGTGTCAAAATTGAAAAAACAAATTTTCTAACGCGATTGAGGAAAAGATGTAGAAATGTTCAGTCATCAGACGTGATTTTTTTAGAGTACCTCTAAACGTTAATTTTTGCTGCTCGTCAAGTGAAATTTTAGAAATTCAATTTGGTTCCTGATAATATTTTTTTTAATTCGGGACAGTTTCGTTTTTTTTTAAAGTCAAAACTGTCATTTATGCCTTTTACTATTAGTTTTTAAATTTAAGAACATCGCAGTATAACTCTTTCTTACGGTAAAATTATTTTTGAAATTGGTTAATAAATAAATTCGATGCGATCAAAAATTGGTCAGACAAATTTCGTATTTTTTACATCGCGGTTCGATTGCGTTCATTCTACTTCACGGAAATAAAGGTTACATTTTCTGACTGACGGGTGTGCTAGATGCCCTTGAAACTCGCTGTGACGTCATTCTCGTTTTCTCAACTCCATTCTCAGACGATTTGTCGATTAAGTACAGATCAGAATATTACGAGATTCAAATGGTGTATTCAAAATTGTGCAGAGAACAATATGGAGATGGTTTTGATTCGTCTATTAGTTACTGATGCGGCTAGTAGTTTAGTGTGTCCGGTGCATTAAGTGTAAAAGTAAAAGAAAAGAGGCGAAATCAATTGCGACAAGAGTGTTGGGATTGCGAAGTGTAGGCGAACAGGGATTGGAGCCCCGTAATTAACTAAATCAATTTATTATTTGAGGAGCGGACCTGCTATGATGGCAGCGGTCAGTGAATCTTCGTGCACACTGGGCCATGGGACCAGTCACTTTACTATATATATATATATATATATATATATATATATATATATATATATATATATATATATATATATATATATATATATATATATATATATATATATATATATATACACTACTGGCCACCCAAATTGCAACACCAAGAAAGACAAGAGATATCACAACAATTTATTTTGTAGATAACATGTTGACCAAGTATCATATGATTAAATTTATAGACTTCTGTGAAGTGTGGTTCCTGCCAAAATCAGTAGCCAGAGTAGCCGCCATTGTTGGAGATCACAGCTGCCACACGCCTCGACATTGATTCATAGAGACTTTGGATGTGTTCTTGGGGTACAGCAGACCAAGCAGCTTCCACACGTTGCCAAAGTTGATCTAAGGGCCTAGAGTATAGAAGATGGATCTTCAAATGTAAAGGTTGAGTAAAATTAATATGCAGGTAGTTGAATTAACATCTCACTGGAGCAACACGACGGGTTATTGACGACGGCTCATGGTTGATATCGAAAGTAAAGATCTGAGGACAACACCTCGTCATTTTGAACGGTCAGACAACGAGATCAATTCTTGAGCTGACCCTCCACTCTCGGAAGTTTCACACCACGCCGACGAGAAGATAATTGAAAGTGATGTGAAATTTATATTACTCTTCCCAGTTATGTCCCATATGAAAATGGTTAAATAGTGTGAACGTTCCCAAACTCTCCATCCTGAAGATCGGCTTGTGATACCACATTGTACCTCTTGGGGTTTACTTTGTACTAGGGATGCGACATCTATGTCGATGTTTTCAAAACATCGATGTTTTTTTAATAAACAACCATGTATTTAAGATCGATGTATTGGAGTCGATGTTTTTGTAACATCGATGTTTATACTTGTCAAAGTTTTTACGTTATCGATGTTTTATTTTTAAATAAAAAAGTACCGTTATAAAAATTTAAAAGATAACCAATGTAGCATAATTTTCTTTATCAGTAAATTGAAGATACTTTTAGACCAAAGTAGCCAAGGGTGAAGGGTCTAAACTGTAGGGATGCGACATCGATGTCGATGTTTTTAAAACATTGATGTTTAATAAAAAAAACATCGATGTATCGGAGCCGATGTCGCATCACAAGTTTCTAAACCATTTTTAATAAATGGGGGAAAAGTTTAAGTACACTGAATTTTAAAAGCATCGATGGTTTGGGGGCGAGGTATTATCAACACCGATGTTTTACTTTTGAACATCGATGTTTCAAAACATTTGAACATTTCATCAAGACATTTGATGATATTTTGCTGTTGATGTCGCATCACTAGTTGCTAAACCAGTTTTAAGAACTAGGGGGGAAAAGTTTAAATTCACTGAATTTTAAAACATCGATGTTTTGCTGTCGATGTCGCATCACTACTTTGTACCTACTCGTTTTTATTTCTTCTCGTTTATTTCCCTTTTCTGTTTTTAGGGATCACAGTGGGTAAGTTGGTTAACCCACTAAAAGAGCAAGCCCACAATAGGAAGGAAGTAGAAAATAAAGAACGGGGGAAAGAACGATTTTTTCTCCATTCTATGAAGGAAAGTACAAATGACATTACCTTGGATGAAAATCTTTAGAGAATACCAAATGTTTCAAAAGTTCAGCTGAATAAATTATTCTCAACAACATATAAGGGAGAAAAGCAACTGTATGAATTTTAGTTTTACGGAAACCGAGATATCTCTTAATATGAAGCCATGCTACTCTTACTGGTAAGAATGGTGTGATGCATAGAATTCCCAGTACAGTAATCTCTCGATATACCCCTCTTTTGGAAGGACTAGAAAAAGCACAAAAATTTGAGGATCAGGAAAAATTACTTATTTATATACACTCATGTCCATAAACTGAGGATAATGCCATCTCCGGCAAATAAATGTTCAGAAACAAAACAAACGTGACTTATTCATATAGCCCATTTATTAAACAAAAGATAAAGAACAAAAAAGATGGTGTATGTTGATACCATTCATAAAAACTACGATTTTTGCTCAGTGGAGCAATTACTAAAATATTGACCTTACAAAAACTTAACATGGCATGGTTGGTATAGTGGTTAATACTTTATATGTCTCTCAGACGATGAAATACAGTCCCTACAACGCCTAGGCATGCTGAGGATCAAATTATCAAGCTGATCTTGGGGAATATCACTCCATTCAGCAAGCAATGCTCTCCGAAGTTCCGGTACACATGTTGGAGTTGGTTGACGGGCTGCAACTCGTCAGCAAAGCATTGCCCACACATACTCTATCGGATTCAAGTCAGGTGAGAATGCTGGCCATTCCATATGGGTGATATCCTCAGATTCAAGGCATTCGTTTACAATGTTTGCACGATGAGGACGGGCGTTGTCATTCATAAACACAAATTCTGCACCCATGGCACCCCTAACCAAACGTACATGTTGTTCCAGAATGATGTCCCGATAAATTTGGCCTCTCAGGGTTCCGATTTGAAAAGTTAGATCTGTTCTGGAGCCCAGTATAATTAGGCCACAAACGAGCAATCCAGCACCACCGTAACGGTGTCGTTCAATGATGTTGTCTTGGTGTTAGCTGGTACCTGGCGTTCTGCATATAAATGTCCGCCGTGAATCATACTGCAAGCAAAACCTGGACTCGTCGAAAAACATTACACAAGCACACTATGACTATGTCCACATCTCATGTTCTCTACTCCCGGCTAACCGCTGGCGACAGTGAGTTGCCGTGAGCGGAACACATCTGACAGGCCTGCGAGCATATAGACAAACATGTTTCGCACGTATGTAAACGATTTGCCTTGAAACTGTCGAACCCGAGGCTGCAGATAGCTGACGAGAAAGGTCGCATGCTATGCTCCGTCTGCTTCTTTTTACAGTTAATGCCAAATACCGGTCGTCATTCGGCGTTGTAACTCGGGGGCGACCTGTACTGTAACGTCCACTGACATTTCAATTATTTTGGAATCGTTGCCAAAGCCTAGAGATGACACTTTGGGCGATTCCAAGTTCCACTGAAACTTCCGTCTGAGTACGCCCACATTCCAGGCGGCCGATACTACCAAGTAAAAATTCATCAATATGTGATGTGACGTCTTAGGGATGGAAGCGTCCTCTATTACATAAGAATGTTCGCAATGGTCTTGATTAAATGTATTTATTTATAATATAGTTAAGGGTAACCTTATATAATACTTAAGGAATAACCTTGACGGAATTTGGTAGGTGGCGTTTTACAGAATGGTAGAGTCTCTACCGAAATGGTAAATTGTCCTTTTCGCAGAAACTCCGATTTGGATTATCCGACTCGGGTGAGCCCTTCTCCAGACGTTACTCGGTTGAGTAAATGTTTTCTAGCTCGGGTGAGCTTCGACAAAAGTTCTCGCACGCGTGTGCGAAGTCAGCAAACGGCAGCTCAGGGTCGAGCTTTTCTCCCGTCTAATAGGCAAAATCCCAGTTTGGGCAACAGGTAGTGCAATGCAGCACTGTAGCAGCTCAGGCTTGAGCTCTTTTCGCGTCTCCTAGACGGAATCCCAGTTTGGGCAATCCGTTCTGAGTCTACGAACAGCTGTCGTGACTCGTCGCGTCTCCAGAGACGGGGTATCGGACCAAAAAACCGAGAACGGTTTTAACTTCAGCCGGATCAGTTTGATCCCTCGGTCTCTTCTCCCTTCTTCCAACCCCAAAACCCTCTCGACTCCGAAAGTTCCAGGGGGTTGTTGGCCCCCCTCTCTTTCATTCGACACACTTGTCGTCTCGCGGTTGGCTGTTCAAAATCGGTTGATTTTTCTCTTCTCTCATTAGCGGACGGCGGCCCGAACAAAAAGCATCCGCGGTTTCTTGTGATGATGAGGAAGCAGAGGAAATGAACTTTTCCCCCTTTCTGATCGGACTCGCGACAAAGAGCCTTCGTTCCATTTCGGCCGAAATTCAATCACTCGAACCAACGCCAGCTCGTTAACTCTCGCGGTCTAGCGGTCTGAGTTCATACGCGGCGTGACCTCTCAGCGTCTGGCTTGACCTCTTGGCAGTTTCTCCGCCGAATGCTTGTTTTTCTTCCCCTTCCACGGACTTCGTCACAGTGACCTCTGTGCCATAACTATTCGGTCGTGGCACTGAGCGGCTTACAGAACGCTTGTGAACAATTTTAATTCTTTGCTACCATTCCTTATATACACCTCTCTTACACTCTCGTCATTGTATGAAGGAAAGTACAAATGACGTACCTTGGATGAAAATCTTAAAATTTATCGGCGTCATCTGATGGCTTCCTTTAATTTGGATGTTATTGTAAAAGATGTGTGCGATAATTCTACAGGTGAAATTTTTACTTTAGAGTTCGATTTCCGTGTGATTCTGAACTATCCTTAATTTATGGACATGATTTTATATAAAGCAGAGTTGGGGCGTCTATTTGTTTCTTTCTGTCTGTTCTCTATACAAATCTACACAGTTTGACCAATCCACATCAAATTTTGTACACACATTCTTTAGAATCCTGCGGGTAACTTAAGCTACGTATTAACCCCGTTCTATTTGTCCTAGATGTGCAGAGTGGACTCCCAAAGGAATGAACATTGAGTGTATCGGTAAGTAACGTAGATTGTTTTACCAGTAATGATTGGAAGATAAAAAATCAAAAACATTATCTTTACTATTATAAAAGGAAGTGTGTTTGTGTGTGTATCTGAGGTGTCCCGAGGAATCTAGAGTACTTAATAGTCATGAAATGTGGCACACAGATAGTCCTAAAGGTGACTCAATAGACCTCGAAGCTCTAATTTTAAAATTCAATCTAGAACATTTTTTAATTAATTTATTGGCATATTTTTATTACTTTGTTTCCTAAGAATGGCAACAGTGGAAGAGAGATCACATCTTTTTTATTTTCCTTTGATTTCATTGGTTCTTTTATTTTTTCCTTTCATTTCATTGGTTGTTTTACGTTTTTTTCGGCAGTTCTTAACGAATTTTTCTTTACAAGCTACAAAGTGCCTTATCGCTCATTTTGTGTTCGTTTTTGGACACGCGCTAACATTGTTTAAAGTTCTGTTCGATTTAAGTCACGTAATCTATATTTTATTATGCCATTTTTCTTCCGCTTTAAAACTTCTTTGGAAAATAGCGATGCTTAATTTGTATAATTTATGCAATTTTTTGTTTAATACTGTTTAGTTTTTGTTTATTACTGTTTAATTTGGTTTTTGTCAAAATCAGTGACTTAAAAGCATAACTTCCTTTTGTATTTGCAGCATTTCTACAATTTTACTGTTTCTTGCTTTTTCTTTAGCTTTAAGACTCTTTGAAAGAACTAGGTGGCCCCCGCCCCCTGATCTCTTACGCTCGCCAAACCCCGGAGGATTGCTTTGCAATTCTAATTGGTTCGCTTCTCTAGCATCAATGAAGACATGTGTCCTAGCAGAAGGGATTGTTTACAAAATACAATATTCCGAAAAAATATTTTTCAAATATAAATTTGTACGACAGAAAAGTTATACAGTGCCTCTGGAATCAGAACTAGGACTTGACTCGAAATGTGAGCGTTGCTTTGGAAATCGAATTCCCGGTATGTTGTTTGTAAGTTGCCTCAACTAATATTTTTTTTTTCAATAAAATTTCATCCGATAGAGTTATAAATTCAATTAAGGCACAAGGCTTTGGGGTAAACAAACAATCGTACTGTGTTGTCAAAACGCCATAAAGAATAACGTCTTTCTTTGTGTGCCACATAAAATAATTATATATATATATATAGATAGCGATATTTAATTTTTATTATTTATGCAGTTTTTAGTTTATTACTTTTTAACTTGGTTTTGTCAGTGAGGTTGACATTTTAAAAACAAAACTTTGTCACGGACAACGCTGTGTGGGTACTAACAGTATTCAAATAATTTTGAATTCTAATATTCATGTTTGAACTATTTTTTATTTCTTTCCATAATATAAATGATTTATGAAAAGAGAATAGTTAAAATATTTAATTTTCAACAGCAAACATTTTATAATGAAACGAATCTAACACGAAAAGTGCAAGAGAGAAACTCATTAATCATACAAGAGTAATTTTGCTACTCGGTATCTGACAAGGCCAGAATTAATGTTTTGTTTTTTAATTTGAATTATAATTCTGTGTTTATGTGAGTTAAGATAGCGAAATGATGCTGTTTTATTTTAGCATTTCTTACTATTATAAATATGTGTTCCTGTAAATGAATCATTGTATTGATTAATATTGTTCAAACGTCTTTTATCGAATTATTCTATTTCAGAAAGTTCTCAGGAAGTGGAAATTCGACCTTCTTGCTCATAACTTTCATTTTTAAGAATTCTAAATGTTTTCTATGACAAGAATATTGTTTTTCCATGCATTTATGTGTCCAGTATTTTACATATTCATAGATATTATTTAGGAGTTTAATTTTAATGAATTTTTTTTATTTTCTGAAAAATATTACTATACATGGGTAATTTCTTGGTGATATATGTATTTTTTGACCAACTTTCCTCAAATCTTTGGTTTGATACGTTATGGTTTGTATAATTCTGTTTCATAAAAATAAGTAAAATATACAAAACAAAAAAAATTATGTAATGTGTGTAACTTTTTATTTCAATATGATCGGTGAAGTTAAAATAAAATTAGTTTTAAGCTGGATATAGGTTAGATTAAATTAAACTGGGTTGATATACTTTGTAGGTCAAAGATATTTATAAATTTAGATATAGATTTTTATTACATGTTCAGTTAAAATCAATTCGTAATACTTTCTAATAAATTCGTAATACTTTTATGCATTTCATGGGTATTAATGAAAGCTGTACTCCATATAGTTAAGTAGCTACATCTAACATTCTAGATAAGTACGTGGTTTCCACATAGAAACCGAATCTCTCAATTGAAAAATTGACATAAGATTTCGAATTAAAATTGAATGTATGTTGGGAGTACAGTGAATTTAAAAAAAAGACTTGGATGATCTTGGAATAATATCAGCGTAGGGAAATATATGAACTAGGTCTTTTGAAAAATCGAAATTTTGTCTTAAGTAACAGGAGTTTGATGTTGCTTTCTTGAGGTTGAAAATGTTCTTATGCAACTTAGATACATGGGAGGCATTCGTTGAAAGCAGTGATTTTGCTTTTAAAGGACTCCAACGAATCGACCTTCTGTTTTCTGCAAATTTATAATCGATTGAGTGCTTTGTCTATACTAATGACGCCATTAATTTTTTAACAATCTGCGTTATTGTACATGTCGTACGCCAAATGTTCAAGAAAGTGTATTTGCTTCAAAATAAATTAATCACGATTGCCGAAAGTATTTAATTTTCCAAGCTCTCATAATGATGAAATTCGAAACATCGCATACCTGTTGCAAAAGAGCTAAACATAAAAACATAATTATAAAATAACTGTGTGCAAGATTATTCGCTGGAAGTTAGTCATTTTTACTGAAAATGAACATACGGGGCATTCGTAATCTCTCCAAAACTCAGAATAGACTGTTGTAGTAGTTACAATGGAAAAAAAAATTTGTAGTCTGTTTTGTACAGCAGTATTATGACAAATGTAAAATGAATTATATGGATGGATAGATCATGTGTACTTATTTGTGTGCGAAGTGAACTGTAGAAGTTATGAAAATGTTAAAACTATGTTACAAATTGATTTTCCGTATTCTTAAATGATGTTTATGTTTTTTTCTCACAAAGAGAAGTGACTAGTCTGATCACTTTTGAATCAATATTTAATTAATTCAACCCGAGCCATGACGGGTAATTCTGCTAGTTAGAAATAAAAAAGCAGAAATGAAACATTAAATTAAATGTTTTTTAGTTTAATTTATACTGCAGTTAGAACACAAAATTGATGCTTGAACCTTTGATTATGAAACTAAAAACGGTAGAATATTTTTGATAGTACTATCCTCTCCACGTGTAGCGAGAAAAAAATCGTCGAGCAACAAATCAAACGAAATTATCCTTCTCGTACTCTAGTTTGAGATATCCCCTTTTTGTATACCTATTCCGTTTTGGACAACTGCTAGATATAATTGCCATTGAAATAATGTGGGAAAATAGTCCCGTCGGTTCCCATTCTACGCGTATGTATACATTAGCGGTGACGCGCCGCATGTTAGCAGACGTTGAATGTAAGCCGCGGAAGCAAGAGCTTCGCGCTTTAAGTTATTGAGCTATGACGAGCTCTATTGAATGCTATGAGACGATGTTAATTGCCGATGTTTCTTCCTCATTGTTTTAACTGTTAACTGTTTTGTCCCATGTCCCTTTTACATAATAAAGTGTCCGTCTTAACTAGCAGTTATCTATTTGATCCCATAATTGGGGGCTCTGGCCTTTCTTCCTGGTCACCCTAATTACCCCTAGCAACAAAAACCAATCTCCTGAAGTGTGAATGTGAATATTTTTTTCAAGAATTGTGCTTTTGGATTACTTTGAATTTCCAGTTGTCCATGGTAAGTTCGCAATTATGACTTCCTTAATTTTGGATAACATACCTTTTCTTTCAAACTTCTTAAAAAATGGATCTATTCGGAACATTAAATTATTATTTTCCATAGTTTACCCTAACGAAATTTACGACCGCACTAGTCGAAGAAAACTTCGTGTTTTCGCAGGTTTTGATTCTGATTTCAATTTGCAAAATGCTAAGGAATCCCTGCTGAAAGAGTTATCTTTAACTAACTTTATCTGTATATGTGATATTTTAAATTTAGATGTAGAGGGCTCCGCTGAAGAATTGTGTGAACGAATTTTACTTTCGCTTTCTGATTTAAAATCATTGCATGAAATGTTAGACTCAAATTCTGATGATGAAACAGAACAGGAAGTAGCCTATAGTAGTAGTAAGCGCAAAAAAGAAGGAACGGAAATTTCCCCTAAACCGTTATCGCAGGTGGCTTCCCCCACTAGTCAAAACATATCCCATCCGACGCCAGAAGAACAAAATATCCAAACAAATCCATTCAGTGTTAAAACATTCTCGTTTTCTGATGATTCGTCTAAATCGAATGCAGCTGTTGTTGACCGTTTTTCTTGGTTATTTCTGAAAGATGTGTTAATCGAAGAACGTTCGTTCTCAGGTCTAAATTCTTATTCTGTTTATTCATTTATTAAGGATGTCGAAAATTTCTTTTCATTGTATGAAGTAACTCTTGAGTTGCAAAAACTTCTAATATGTAAAAAATTGTTGATAGGTGCAGCAAAAACTTTCATTCAGAGTCAGAACGCCTTAACAACCTTTTCTTCCTTGAAAACCGCGTTGATAAATGAATTTGGTCAAAGATTTAACTCCCGCGAAATACATGTCGAATTAAGTAGGCGCAAATTAGATGAAAAAGAATCCCTTGCCGAATATTTAATAGCACTCCGCGAGATAGCAGCTAGATCTGATGCACAAATTGATGAAAGTTCAATTATAGATTACTGCATACGAGGAATAAATGATTCTAACGCTAATAAAATGATATTATACGGTAGCAAATCCATGACAGAATTCAAAGAAAAGCTTAATATTTACGAAAAGATTTTTCAGAGTAAAAATCGTTTTTCTAATAATCATTCTCGTACCCATAATGAAACAAATACTAGTCGCACTTTTGATTCTAAACTTCATCATTATCCTCAAAATTCTAAATCACAAAACCAAACTTCGATTTCCTCCAAACATTTAACTTGTTATAACTGCAATGGTACAAACCATATTTCGCGAAACTGCCCAGATAAAAATCGTGGAAAACGCTGTTTAATTTGTAAAAATTTTGGTCATATTTCATCCCAATGCCTAAAAACCGCGACTCAGAAATCTCCCGATGTTGTTAGTTCCATTAAAGAAATTACTCCGCACACATGTAAAGTAATTACACTTTTAAATACCAAATACTCTGCGTTAATTGATACTGGAAGTCCCGTAACTTTAATGCAGCATGGTATATGGAAATTCATTGGTTCTCCTGAATTGACGCACAATACCTCCCTCCTTACTGGATTTGGTTCAGCAAAGACCCCAGTGATTGGTACATTTACTTCTTCCATCCAAATTGATGGAATTAACTTTGATACAACTTTTCGTGTTGTACCCGACTCCTCCATGACGTACCCCATCCTAATTGGCTGTGATGTTATTCATCAAGCAACCATGACTGTTGCCCCGGATGGAATAAAATTTACAAAAACTGACCCCACTTCGACGTCTTTGTCCGAAAATTTCATCCTGCACATCGAGGACGATACCCCAGAGTTTGATGTGGACCGCAGCATTCCCAGAAAAATCCGTGATGACGTTCAACAATTGCTCCAGTCCTACTTGCCGAAAAAGACTAAATCAACTGATGTCGAACTGAGTGTTACTTTGGTCGACGAAAAGCCAATCTATCATTCACCTCGCCGTTTGCCTTTTGTGGAACGTGACATAGTTGAAAAACAAGTCGACGAATGGCTTGCCAATGATGTCATTGAGCCCTGCTCATCGCCGTACTCAAGTCAAACACTTGTTGTGCGTAAAAAGAATGGTGATCCCCGTGTCGTTATTGACTATCGCCAAATTAACAAAGTGATTGAAAAAGATCGATATCCCCTACCACTCATTGAGGATATTCTTGATCAGTTGCAAGATGCTAAAGTGTTCAGTACTTTGGACATGAAAAATGCTTTCCATCAAGTTTCAGTTGCAGAACAAAGTCGTCCATACACTTCTTTTGTCACATATCGTGGACAGTACCAATTCAAACGTATGCCTTTTGGTATGGTGAATTGGCCCGCTGTGTTTCAACGTTTCATCAATACTGTGTTTCGTGACCTGATAGTCGAGGGAATTGTTCTACGTTATATGGATGATTTGGTTATCCCTGCCAAAGATGATGTTGAAGCTCTGTCCCGACTTCGTTTAGTTCTTGATGTCGCCAAGGACTATGGACTTGAGATTAACTTCAAGAAATGCCAATTTTTTCACCGCCGAATTGAATTTTTAGGACACATCGTTGAGTCTGGAAAACTTTTTCCTTCGCCTTCTAAAACTGATGCTGTCACCCGTTATCCAGAACCCAAATGCACGAAAGATGTTCAGAAATTCCTCGGACTGACCGGTTATTTTCGTAAATTTATACCGTCCTACTCACTCATCGCTAAACCTCTTAGTGACCTGCTTCGTAAAGACTGTAAATTCCATTTTGACGCAAATGAACGATCCTCATTTCTTCACCTCAAACGACTTTTATGTGAAAATCCCGTTTTGGCCATTTACCGCCAAAATGCTGAAACTGAAGTGCACTGTGATGCTTCAATAGATGGTTTCGGTTGTATCCTACTTCAGAAGGACACTGACAATAAATTCCATCCCATGTATTACCACAGTCGCAAAACAAACGACAGTCAACGCAAATACTCCAGTTACGAACTCGAAGTCCTTGCAATCGTCGAGGCCTTACGTAAATTCCGTGTGTACATTCTAGGTCAACACTTCACAATAGTGACCGACTGTGATGCCTTCACTAAGACAATGACAAAAAAAGATGTCTGTACGCGCATTGCTCGATGGATTTTACTTCTTCAAGACTTTGATTATTCAATCGTTCATCGCTCAGGAACAAAAATGGCTCATGTTGATGCTTTGAGTCGTGTGCAAGTTGTTTCCGTATCTCCTGATCCACTTACTATTCGTATGCATCGTGCTCAACAACAAGATGCTTCTCTTCGCGCCATCTGTGAACTCGCATCAAAATCGAATTATAATGACTTTACTACAAAGAATGGTGTTCTTTACAAATTCATCAATGGCAATGACATTCTTGTTGTACCAGAATCGATGCACCTTGATATAATTCGTAGTGCCCATGAACGAGGTCACTTTGCCGTTAAAAGAACAGAGGAACTCATTAAGCAGCAGTACTATATTCCTCAATTACACCAAAAGATCGAACAGTATATATCAACTTGTATACCTTGCCTTCTCTCAAACAAAAAAGCCGGCAAACAAGAGGGTCTGTTAAATCCTCTTCCCAAAGACGATACTCCTCTACATACATACCATCTCGATCATCTTGGACCGTTAGCAACTTCAAACAAAAATTATCGTCATATTTTAGCTGTGATTGACTCATTCACCAAGTTCTGTTGGCTCTATCCGTGTAAATCAACCACATCCAAAGAAGTTATTGCTAAGCTTGAAGTGCAAAAAACTACTTTTGGTAATCCCTCCCGAATTCTCACTGATCGTGGTTCCGCTTTCACATCTGATGAATTCACGCAATATTGTGCCAATGAAAACATTCAACTGCACCACGTAACTACTGGTTTGCCCCGTGCAAATGGACAGGTCGAAAGACTCAACCGCAGTATCATCGCTGTGATTTCAAAGTTGTCCCAACCTGATCCCACGACGTGGTACAAGCATGTCGCTGCAGTGCAACAGACTATCAATTCCACTTATCATCGAAGCATTGACACAACTCCGTTCGAACTGCTCATAGGTGCAAAAATGAAAACTAAAAGTAATCATAAACTTCTACAATTGTTATCTGATGAAATGCGTCGTGCCTTCGAAACAAATCGTGACGAACTGCGAAAGTGTGCTAAAGACCAAATTTTGAAAATCCAACATGAAAACAAACATTCCTATAACTTACGTCGCAAACATCCTCAACAGTACGCCGTCAATGATCTTGTGCTTATTAAACGTACTCAAACTGCACCAGGACAAAAGTTCCTACCAAACTATCTCGGACCATACAAGATCACAAAAGTAAAACCTAATCATACATATGATGTTACACGAATTAGTGGAAACGATGGACCCAAAACTACCTCCACCATTGCTGAATATATTAAGCCATTCACTTAATATTTTTGCATCTTACATTTTATTTTATTTCCATTATGTCTATTGTAGATTTTATGTTTTCTTAATTTTTTTTACAAAATGTTAATGTATGAAGATGAAAAATATTCTTTTCCATTTGTGTTTAAAATATTTTCTTTTGATTAAAATGTCTAATTTTTTTTCCCACTCATTAATTTTTTTTTCTGTGTGCAATTACCTCTTGCATTCATATAAACCTTGACATTTATAACTGTACTTTCCCTGTTACTTTGCATACCAGGTTACGTATAGAAATTTTTTTGATGATGTTTTGTTTTAAATTTTCATGTTCTATATGCTTCATTTAGAATGTTTGATTACTACTTTTCATTTACATTACTGTTTTGTGCATTATAATTTGACCTTCAAATCTATTATGTTCTGTTTTGAATTTATTTGTAATTATTCAAATATGTTAGTGAGTCAAATGTGTCAAATATGTTTAATAGTGCCATATTCTATTTTTGTTTAATTTTTCTATTTGATGTTATATTTTCCCAATGAAGTGCTTTATTTCCCTGTGTTATATTGCTTTCATGCGAGGTCGCATGCGTTGTCGAATGGCCGATTGTGGGAAAATAGTCCCGTCGGTTCCCATTCTACGCGTATGTATACATTAGCGGTGACGCGCCGCATCACATAGTACCTTAGCAGACGTTGAATGTAAGCCGCGGAAGCAAGAGCTTCGCGCTTTAAGTTATTGAGCTATGACGAGCTCTATTGAATGCTATGAGACGATGTTAATTGCCGATGTTTCTTCCTCATTGTTTTAACTGTTAACTGTTTTGTCCCATGTCCCTTTTACATAATAAAGTGTCCGTCTTAACTAGCAGTTATCTATTTGATCCCATAATAATATTTGTAAAGAAATGGATAATTTTCTTTGATACCTTTTATATTAAAATTAGATTTTGTCTCCCAGTGATAAAAATGAACGATATATCGCTTGGGTTACTGTATTAGATCGTGTCTTCAAAAGAGCAAAAAATATATAATAAGTAATTTTTTTTCACACTTACATTATGTTCCTTTTTGTGAAAGATTTGTGGCTCGTGTCTCACATTCCAGTGAGCGCAGTTGGGCCTTTTTTATGGTGTAGCGTCTGGTGTCCTCGAGGACGTACAGAAATAACACTCGTCGAACTTGATATCACACAAGATTTATTAGTATCGTTATATGCGATTCTGTGCCACAAAGGATCTGCGCCTACCTGCCAATATTGGCTACACGTAGGACGGACGTCGAACCTAGGCATATCGGCACTCAGATTTACAATCTGACGCATTGATGTATGGATGTCTCAACCGTTCTGAAGGGCTAATCCCAGCCACTTCGGCGTTATACAGCTAGTTGTACCGCTCCAAACGCGGCTTCTGTGATCAAGCCGACACAAAGCAGACGTATTCCAGAATTCTCTATTTGGAGATCATAAATAAAAATCTGAAGTTTCGTGTATATGTAGTCCCATATAAGAAATGGAATTGTGTAAAATATATGATATACATCTAAATTAATTTTTTTTAAATGGGTTAGTAAAAACTTAAAAAAAAAATGGTAGAATTTGAGTTATGTACAGTAACAAAATTTGCAAAATCTCAATCTCCAGCTATTGTAAAGCTGAATTCGGGGTTATTCCCTTTCCATGAAGAAAACTTTTAACATAAAACTCCTTTTAAGTGATCAACTAAACTCATGTTGGCAAAACACTTGGGACCTCGAAGTACAAAACAAATTAAATTATATGCAGACATACATTAAAGGCTTTAATAAAACTATCTTAAATCGAAATCATGATACAAAACTCACTAGACTCCGAATAGGACACGCTTATTTTACTCATGGACTCTTTTTACGAGGAGAACCCACTCCAATGTGTCGGAAGTGCAACACTATCTTTTCAGTCAGATACATCTTAATAAAATGCCCTGATTTCAACCACCATAGACTCATCCGATTTGGTATTTATCGCCCCAGTTTACATGAACTTTTATCGGATCCTTACCACCAAAACCTGTTTTTATTTTTAAAAGACATTGGTTTTATAAACTATATTTAGATTTTATCACCTGACTTTTTGAGTCATATGTATATACAATGTTTGGTGAAGATCTGGCCCTTGCGCCATGAAAAAAAACCCAACCAACTTCAAGTGATCAACTGTCCATAAATAACCCTAGAAGTAATATTACAGCACTCCATTTGACATTACATCGGTCATAAAATTCTGGGCACTTGAAACAAACCCTCTTCATCTGACATTACACTGACATCACGATCTCATAAATCTCAAGCACCTTGAGAACACTCAAAATTCCATCGACATCTGGTTTGTCAGTTCAAAGGCGACCTGAAAGACACTAGAATTTTCCAGAGACCTGAGAGGAAGAACAAGCTCGCTTACATGCCGTATTCTTCTTGTCCCCAAAATATCTGCAACCTTGCTTTAAATATCTGCTAAGCTGTAGGATGTTAGAATAAATGTTGTAGTGGTGAAACCAGAGATCTTATTCCTTTACGCTACCATTTTATTTCTGCCACCACACCATTTCATTCGGTAGAGCGTCCAAACTCCACGAAGTCAATGTGGGTGGTTGAATGTCACAATGGTACTTGGAATTTTTCAAATTCAGCCCGTGGGATCATCGGCTTTCAAATGAACTAAACGCATCATATGAACCGAGCCAATATGTATCGACCTTCTTGTATAATAGACGGAGCATGTGCGTGCAACGTTAAGTTATTTCTGATTGGTTTGAAGATCAGCCACGTGGTTCCGGGAAAAAGCACAACTCCTAATGTGAGACAAATTATTCATTGGTTAAAGAGATTATCCAGCGTGATTGAAAACACTAGTTCGCGCCTCGATAATCAATCTAAGACAATTCGTATCCTTCTGAGATCTTACGACAGCGACTCAGTTCACATGTTCTAAGATACGGAGTTATACTATATCTAACGATCGCTCTGTCTGTAGATCTGCTACTGGGTTAGGTGGAAATGACTACTCGTAAGGTGGATTTAAAATTAAGTAATGATAATGAACAGGAATGCCATATTCCTTAATATAATCACTGCGAATGTACATTTTATATCAAATCAACACACCAAAGTATCATTTTCAACGCGTCAACGATTACAATGAAGTTTCGTGTATATGTAGTCCCATATAAGAAATGGAATTGTGTAAAATATATGATATACATCTAAATTAATTTTTTTTTAATGGGTTAGTAAAAACTTTAAAAAAAATGGTAGAATTTGAGTTATGTACAGTAACAAATTTTGCAAAATCTCAATCTCCAGCTATTGTAAAGCTGAATTCGGGGTTATTCCCTTTCCATGAAGAAAACTTTTAATTGAAAACAAAAATCATGGCTTTTTAAAGTAAAATATTTCAAAGTCGAGCAACATCTTCCCTTATAATCTTTACCTTATATTTTTAAAAACTTACATTTTGAATGTTTTAAAAACTAATTTTTAGGTCTATTCGCTCGCTGGTCTGCCTCGCCCACTGCAAATTTGTAATTTGAACTCTTGCTAGATATAGAGCTATTAATTAATTGATGTTTCAGACTGATGAAACAAAGGTTTGATCGACAAAGGTGGTGCTGCCTTCTTCAAGCAAGTGCTGCCCTCTTCAAGCAAGTTCTGCCTTCTTCAAGCGAAAAAGGAAATATATGCAAACACCCATCTAATTCTAAGAAATTTTATAAGTCCTAAACATAATAATGAATGTTTTAAAAAAATTTTGTGTTTTAACTTGAAAATTTGGATACAAATTTTAAAATTAAAAGATTTTAAATTTTTGGAGAATATATTGTATAACGTTGCATATATTTTAAACCCTATTTATTAAGCTTTCAATTGAGAGCAAACGTTCCAATATCGGTATATCGTAATATATAGAAAACAGAGCTCCTGTAAAAGTTTAAAAAATACACATAAATTCAAATTTTCTAGCTTCAAACAAGTGTCTCAAAAATGTGTATTTTTATACTTGTTTAAAGAGTAGCTTCTCACCAATTTCTGTTGAAATGGGAGTTACCAAGGTTGGATGTTGTGTTAAATTGACATAAAAGTACAATTCGTTACTAAAACTATCATGTAGCTCTGTAGATGGCAGCACCAATATTCACAACCCTCACTAGAAATGGATGAAAAATTCAATTGACACAGCATGGGTCTAAACCAAGGTTTGTCTAAACGTTGTGTTGGTGAAAAAAATATAAACACCGTGTTCAAAAAACCCACTTGTTCTTGTAATTTGTGATTTTAAAATATTTCATCTTGTAAACTGTAGTTTTTTTTATGGCAGTATAGATATTTCTAATAAATTGATGAGAGAGAGAGGTTCAAAAATACAACTGAAATATGAAATACATTTCAGTATGGTTTTCTGAAAGTTTTTAGCCACATCCTTGTTTCTGCGTGAACATTCGTTCATTAATAAAATTTCTACGAGCAAAATATGTAATAAGCAAAGATGTAAGGCACATTTGAAATTAGAAATAAAATTATTATGTTAAATCAAAATGTACTACTACCCATACTTGATTGAAAGAAGCATTTCCTAAAGATTGCAGACTAATTTGACACACGGTTATCAAGCGAAGTTGAATTCACATTACAATCTATTTCCTTTATAGTAATTTTACACCTTTCCAGGCAATTATAGAGAGCACTTTGAAAACTGAGATTAATAGGTGGGAATTAATTTTACCAAAATATCATATAAACAAGAATTGCAATAATATGCACTTCTGTTTTTCAACTAAACCTTAAATTCCAAACTTAGTAATCGATTTGCGTATTACGTAATCAGCCGTTAAGTTACGTAAGCCACATATTAAAGCCTTTAAAACTAATTCAAGAGTTAATTGTGAAATTCTGTTCATCACATTTTTAATAGAAATAAGTAATTATAGAAATTTAATACATTCTGATGTAGATTTCTCGTGCTTATCTGTTTCAAGTAATAATTTAATTATTGTAAAAAGCGGTGAAATATATTGAATTACAATTAAAAAATTATGAATTACATAGAACATTTTTCTTTCTATATCGTTTGTATTACAATATTTTTGACGCAAATATTGCAGAAAATATTTCGTTAGCTAATTTACACACCAGATGGCAGCAGCACTCTGACGAAGTCGGCAGTAAAAGAGCTTTTTTTGGTACACCAAGCTTTCAAGTGACATATAAAGTAGGGTGGGCCGAAAAACACTTTTTTTCGAAATCGCTATTCTAATAGTGCGGAAATAGTTCTCTCTGGGTTGAATAAACACGGTGTAAAATATTTTTTTGATTGGATAATATTTTCTGCCCCCGCATCGCACTTAAATTTTGGAAATTTGGATAAAAATTGGCAATTTTTATTCGGCATAGGAAATATTATTATTTTTAATATTGCTATTTTAATAGTGTGGAAGAGGTGCCCACTGGGTTCAATAAGAAAGGTGTAAAATATTTTTTCGATCGAATAATATCTTCTGTTCTCGCATCGCATCTGAAATTTTGCTATTTTTGAAGAAAATTGCACTTTTTTCGTCTTTTTATGCTCCCTGTATGTTGAGTGACTTCCCTGACAGAAAGTGAAAGGAGGGTTTGGGGGTTCACAGTTCACATTCCTCTGCAGATATATCTGTAGATTTAAATCTGGACATTTACAAACTATCGACAGCGAATCATTTAATCTCTCTTACTGATCGTAAGTACAAACAATTAACTAACTCCGTTTGTATCCAAATCATCACAAATGCAACTTGGCCTCCCTTCAACTGCTATGGTTGCCGACAGGTTTGGAGTCTCGTACGGACCGGGCTGTGGCTTCAATTTCTGTAAGTGTTTTTCACGATTCCGGACTCATAACTAGAAACAACTCAGATTTGGTGGTTGACAAAAACACACAAGCTGCGAAGGGAAAGGCTAAAGTTAGAAACGATTTAAAATTTCAAATTTTAAAGCGAAGCTCAGACATTACCGTTGAAGGGGCTGTATTTAGATGGTCGTAAAGATTCTACATTAATAGAGGAGAGAGTAGATACTAAAAGATACTCGAGAAAAGCAAAAGGGGAACATTTATCTCTTATTGAAGAATCGGGTTCACGTTACATTACTCATTTGAGTCCATCCTTTGGCACCGCAAAACAGATTTCCGCGACTATTATCAGATATTTTGAAGGAATCACAAGAGATCTTTCACAGCTTCTGGCAATTGGCTGTGACTGCACTTCTGTTAATACCGGATGGAAATTTGGTATAATTCGGTTTTTGGAATTGAAACTTGGTAAACTTCTGCAGTGGGTAATATGTTTCCTGCATTTTAATGAACTAACTCTGAGGCATCTGTTTGAAACGTTGGATGCGCCAACAAATGATCCAAAATCATATTTTGGTAATATTGGGAAGGCGCTGGTTACATGTGAAACTTTGCCAGTGACACCTTTCGAAATTATTGACGGCGAGTTACCAACAACTGATAGACGTGACTTAAGCAAGGATCAAATGTACTTACTAGAAATATATCAAGCGGTGAGATTGGGTAAGTGTTCTGATGAGCTGGCTAGACGCAGTCCTGGTCCATTATCACATTCACGCTGGCTAACAACAGCGAACAGAGTTCTAAGACTATATGTTAGTTCTCCGGATCCTTCTTTGAAGTTGAAACAAATCGTTAAATTTGTCATGAAAGTTTGCATTTCAAACTGGTTTAATATAAAGTCTAAACATTAGCTGAAAAATAGAGCTAACTAAGCATGTGTGGAATACTATTTCTAGATCCAGGTATTTATCTCAAGACCTCGACGACCAATCGGTCTAATGGTTAAGGTGTTGGCCTCTGGATCGGAAATTTCCTGCTTCGAATCCGGGTCAGAGCATGGATCTAATTGTGTGGACCTTTGTTAGGGACATTGATGGTCCTCCTACTGGGTGCTCCTTTACAAGTGGCCGTCACTTCCGGCCTTGTAGTGGCCAATGATTAAGTTCATATGTACCCGCCATTGGATAAAAAAATCTCAAGACCTCAAGGACGTCGTTGATGGAGCAATGTGTAGAAATTCGTTCTTTGCTCGTGTCTGAGTATGTTGAACGATGAAATACCGCACATCAGAGAACTTGTAGCTGCTGACTATACGGAATGGATTGACTGGTCATCAATTACTATTACTTCTCCACCAATTCTCAGTGATATATCCACTGCCGTATTTAGTTCCATTGTTCGTGATAAGAAAAATCCAGAATGGGACTTTGTTCACTTTTCATGTCACACACACAGGCAGTTGAACGGTGTGCCAAGTTAGTGACAGAAGCATCCGCTAAGGTTTATGGATTTCAATGTAGAGATGGGTTCTTAGATCCACATTCTTTTCCCGTTTTAATATGCCTGAATTCGACCATATGGCTGATTTCAAGCCTCTTTTTGCTGATGAAGTGTAAGTGAACTTTTGGTATTGGCATGTCATAACATTTCTATGGTTACAATATTCTTAACAAATATTATATTAATATATTGCGATCAGCCATAATTTAATAATTTTCAGGCAATTTAATCAAATGTAAAATACAATACAGCAATAAACAGTACCTGTAACCATCTATTTTTCGTGTTTGATTTACTTCTATAACACATAAAAAAGTGCAATTTTCTTTAAAAACTGCAAACTTTCAATTGCGATGTGGAAACAGAAGTCATTATTCGATCGAAAAAATATTTTACGCCTTTCTTTTTGAAACAAGTGGGCACCACTTCCGCACTATAAGAATAGCAATAGTGAAAATAATTATATTTCCTACGCCAAATAAAAAATGCCAATTTTTACCAAAATTTCCAAAATTCAAGTGCGATGCGGGGGCAGAAGATATTATCCAATCAAAAAAATATTTTACACCGTGTTTATTGAACCAGAGAGAATCCTTTCCGCACTATTAGAATAGCGATTTCGAAAAAAAGTGTTTTTCGGCGCACCCTAATATAAAGGCGTGTTTTGTCATCAGTAAATCTTCAGCTTATACCCATGCAATTTATCATCATCGACTAACATCTACGCCATTTATCATATTTTGAACAAAAAAAATTTTGTTCTCTAACGGTATGATTTCAAATGTGAAGTTTTATTTAACAGTAAATTTTATTTTTGAAAATCTGTTTTAGAAACACTACTGATAAAATCTAATGTTTTAATGAAATATTTTTTCATAATTTTAAGGTAATTTATTCAAATTAGATAAAGTATAAAAATCCAATCAGACAGCCGAGCAAAATCTAAGAAAAAAATTTTTTTCTTAGCATTAATAATCAAAACATTAAGAGCATTTTAATCAAAATGGAAGACTACACAATGAAAACTCAACGAATCAAAAGGACAAAATTAAATAAGTGATTACAGTTAACTTGATTACATACAGTCTGTAATTGTATGTTTCGTGCACGATGAAACGTTTCACAGAGTGACAACGATTGCTCTATTAATCAAATTAGAATAAGTAAATATAGCTTATTATGACAGAAATGAGCTAGTAAATTTACTATGGAGATGAACGTAATAGAGGTTTACAAACAAGCATATGGTCCTAAAATTAATTTCACTTAAAATTACACTAAAGAACAAGTTGTTTAAAATCGTGTTAAACATGAAAGTGCAAATTATAAATACCGTTCTAACTAACAGTCTTAGATTTAGAAACAGACAAATTTTGTGATGTTGGTATTAGGGATGCGACATCGACAGCAAAACATCGATGTTTTGAAACATTGATGTTCAAAATTAAAACATCGATGTTGATAATACATCGACCAAAAAACATCGATGTTTTTAAACATCGATGTTTTTAAAATTCAGTGTATTTAAACTTTTTCCCCGCATTTCTAAAAACTGGTTTAGCAACTAGTCATGCAACATCGACAGCAAAACATTGATGTTTTTAAAATTCAGTGAATTTAAACTTTTCACCCCATTTCTTAAAACTCGTTTAGGAACTAGTGATGCTACATCGACAGCAAAACATCGATGTTTTTAAAATTCAGCGTATTTAAACTTCCCCCCCCCCATTTCTTAAAACTAGTCATGCTACATCGACAGCAAAACATCAATGTTTTGAAACTTCGAAGCTAAAAATTAAAACATCGATGTTGATAATACATCGCACCAAAACCATCGATGTTTTTAAAATTCAGTGCATTTAAACTTTTTTTTTTCCCATTTCTTAAAACTGGTTTAACACCTAGTGATGCGACATCGACAGCAAAACATCGATGTTATGAAACATATATGTTCAAAATTAAAACATCGATGTTGATCGCCCCCAAACCATCAATTTTTGTAAAATTCAGTGTATATAAAAATTTTTCCCCCATTTCTTAAAATTGGTTTAGCAACTAGTGATGCGACATCGGCTCCAATGCATCGATGTTTTTATAAAACATCAATGTTTTGAAAACATCGACATCGATGTCGCATCTCTACTGTTCTGGCCCTTCACTCTTGTCCACTTTGGTCTATAAGTATGTTCAACTTGCTGATTATGAAAATTACGCAACTTTGTTAATTTTAAAATTTTTAAAACGATACTTTTTTCATTTAAAAATAAAACATCGACAACGTAAAAACATCGACAAGTATAAACATCGGTGTTACAAAAACATCGACTCCAATACATCGATGTTAAAAACATCGATGTTTTTTTAAAAAACATCGATGTTCTTAACATCGAAAACATCGACATCGATGTCGCATCCTTAGTTGGTATATTAAGTACATAGATTTTGATGCATATTCAGTTCGACACAATAACGAAAAACGATTGAGTAAAAATAACAAAGTGAAAGATTAAGGACTGGGATCTATATTAGCTACTAATATTCCATTTTCAACTTGAAAATCTTTTGTAGCCTCGTAGTATCATTTGATATTGCATCAGTAAGCGTATGTGAAATTGTGTTACACGAAATTTACCTTCATGGATTAACCAATTAACCATTGTGATCAAATTTCATTTACGAGCATATTTCCTACTGTGTACCCAAGGGCACAACCTACGCGGGCAAAGGGGCTTAAGCACCTTCTTGATCATAAAATAAGCCAAAATAATATTTTTTTTGTTTCATTAATTGCTTTACTAGAAATAGTGTTTAAATATATGTGTTTTGATATTTTCTCCTTGAAGTCAACTGGTAGTTATTCATACTGCTTTTAGCTTACTTACTTGTGACATTTCTTATTCACTAGGGTTGGATAAAGTAACTGAAAATTTTAATAAATCATTACATTTTAATTACTTATTAAAATATGAATTTTACTATTTGAATATTTCATTTAACCCTTCTTTGCGTGATTTTTTCTTTATTGGTGATATAAATCAAGGTGATATAATTCATGTTCAAAATTAAAGGAAAAATGGTTAAAAAAATCTTCGTATATATTTATAGTATAAATTTAGCAAAAAACAATATGATGGTAGCATGTGGTATTTTTTAAATTAAACGCAAACTTTTTCAGAAATTGCTCTAAAAATAACAGAAACACATGTTACAAACCTTTCTTCCGCTCATTTTCACTTTTTTAGCAATAGAAACTCAAACATAATAAAACAAAATTAAAAACGAAATCATACGTTTATTGCAACTACAACAAACAGCGGAATGACAACTTCAAGCTCGTTTTACTGATAGCGACACTTGCTTATTTTTGACAGCTATGTTTTTTTTTATGCAATGGACATTGAAAAGGTATCCAGACACGATCAACTTAAAGTGAATTTGTTCTTTTATATAATTTTTGGGCATTCAATGTTATGATGGAAATTTCCACCATTATGCAAAGAAGGGTTAAACTCTGATATCTTTTCCATCAAAACTGCTTCTATTCGTCTTTGAATAGTCAGTTTTAAACTAGTCTTTACATAACGCACTTTGAAAACTGTTATCTATGTAACTTACTCTAAAACTAATCTCTAGGTAACATATTCTAAATCTAGTCCTTAGGTAAAATGTTTTAAAACTAGTCAAAGAAATTCAAGTTTTAAAATCACCTCTTACATAAAAAGCTTACGACAAAAATGTATTTACTCCAGACTATTATTCTGGGTACGTTCTTCCATGTACCGTTGAGAACTAAGCGAAACGAGAAAAATGAGTTATTATTGAAGCATTCGATGGAACAACAGTCTATGTTACTTGTCATTGATTTTACAGTAAAATCCAAAGAAAGCTCACTAACATTTCTGAAGTCGATGTTACATAGGTAAGTACCACATGTACCTTATTCAATTAACTATTTTAAAAATTTGATTAAGGTGCATATATACACTAGAAATCACGAAAATCGACCAGAATATCAATATTTTTTTATTAATTCAAAATATTTTCCATTTCCACACCATGCCAATGTAAGGACATTGGAGCACCACACGAGCAATTGGTGGTGTTGCGGGATCAATCCAGATGGAACATATCTGAGCAGAACACCTCGTAATTTTGTACCACGATCAGATGACGAGGTCACGCCTGAGCTGGAACCCACTCTCCAAACTTCCACACCATGCCAATGTAAGGACATTGGAGGACATAACAGATTTAATGTGCATCCACTCACCCTTGTACATGACGGTCTTTATTTGGATTCGAAGTCGTAACACTGCGATTGCTAATACGTTACTCTTCCATCCAGGTTACCGTGGCCCCTAAGCCAGTGATGCTCTATCCGTTTGTGCCTTTTTTCCGTATCTTCCACAGTTTTCGAGAGTCCCATCTTGTAGCGTGTAGTCATTGTATTATATCTACAGTGTGAATTGGAACTAATAGAACAAACTTCAAGGGATGTTGGGACACACACTAAAAGTAATCATTTTTTTGTGTAGTAAAAGCATTTCGCAGGAAATGAAACAAAATGTTAATCTACATCACTATTTTACAATTACTTATTTGTAATGTTTTTTTACAATGACTGCTCAAAGGTGCTCCACCAACATTAATGTAAACTCGGTAGTGTCGATGAATAAATTGGCGAACATTTTCACCGCTAGAATGCACTGCTCGGTTCGGGGTTCGGCGCGCTCGAACATCGTTCCTTCGTTGAAACCTGGAGGCTTAAAAGAGGGTTTCAAAAGCTTGACATTGTCGCAAGTTTCCGTTAGTGTTAATGGTGGCGCTTTTGAGCAGTTGAAAAAAATTACAGTAAATGAATAATTGCAAAAAAAATTATGTAAATGAACATTTTGTTTCATTTCTAGCGCAATTCTTGTGTTTACGCATAAACGCGTTACTTGCGATTTGCTTTATTGTTGCGCTACTTTTGCTACACAGGAGATGATTCCCTTTAGTGTGTGCTCTATCTCCCCTTTAAATTTGTCCAATGAGTTCCAATTCACTCTATATTGAATAAAGGGACACATTACAAGATAGGACGGACTCTCTAGAAAACCATGCGATACGGAAAAAGGGCATTTGTAAAGTTGTTCAGCATCACTGATTCAGGGGGAGCGGTATCCTGGTTTAAAGAGTAACGGATTAGCAATCGGAGGGCTGCGAGTTGAAATCCAATAAAATACCATCGTGAACAAGGGGGACTGGTGCAGGTTAAATCTGTTGTGACCTCAAATGTCCTCGCGTTGGCAAGGTGTGGAAGTTTGCAGAGTGGGAAAGTCAAATCTTTGGGATTGATCCCGTACTGTCACCAATAGAACGTTGTATTCCTCCAGTGAGATGTTAATTTTAAAAAATACCTTCCAATAAATCAGAAAAAAGGTTTGACTATCCCTATTGTAATTAATTCACTGGGTATTTCCGGAGATCAGTTAAATACACCTGTCATTTCATCATCAATGTCCAAATGTCTCAGATTAGATAGATCTACAAAAGGAAGCATGATGCTGCATATATGTACGAATAAACATAAAGAACAACTCAGATCCAGGATGCATTTAAGCGTCATAAGATATCTTTCCGATATTACAGATGACGATAGAGGACACTGCATTTTCCTGACATGCTATTTAATATGCCATAAGTTCTAGAGTTATATCTGGGAAAACACTCTTCCAAACAGGTCTGACTCATCTCCGCTGCGTGATTTACATCACGTCAACAAAACGTGAAAGGGTTGGTTCGAAAGTAGCTTATCATTTCGAGGTATCAGAAAGCATCAAAGATGTCATCATCATTCAAGTAGAACATTTGAACAGTTTTACTTAAAGAAGAATTTCTTTGAAATCTTCAAATGACTAGAGCTGGATTCCTAGTTTGGGTTAGGTGTCACTACGATTGTATTTTACCACACGAGGCCAAATTGGAACTCACTGTTTCGAAGAATAGATAATAACCTCATCATACACACCTAGTACCGAATAGTAAATGTTTGGTAATTTTAATTAACGTCGTACTAGAGCAACGCAACTGGCTAGTGACGACGGTCCGGGATGCTTTCGCGGAATCCCTCACGCTTTCAGCACCCTTTGGCGAGTTGGCGAAAGCCGGCTGTATCGCCAACTGCGAGAACTATATCGGGCTACGATACAAGACAAGACGACAGTTTCATATACCCTCTTGCTGCCATCTGTTGACTCAGAAAGGAATCTTTTTATTACAAGTTTTTTTCTGTTTTAAATGTTTTACCTCAGTTACAAATATATATTAAATACATAAAATAATATAGGGTTTTGTGACACACCCTAATATCTTAAACAATAAATATGAAATAAAACAACTTTAAATATTTATTTTTTCCTTTGAGAATACATGTATAAAAAATTTCTGTCTCTTAAACAGCCCAAATGCAAATGCTATAATTATAGGATATGAGTTAGAAAAACTTTGTTTCAAAGTTATTGAAAACAGTCAAAATAGAATATTTTTTCAATTTAAATTTTGTAATCTTGAGCTCAAATGAGTGAAACTAATCAAGAAGTGTATTTGTTTACAAAAAAATTACTTTAGTTAAATCTTAATACGTATTATTGATAACTGCTTTTACTAATATAAAAAATATCTACTACTAGTTGTCTCCCCAAACAGTGGCGGGATTATATTAAGTAGGCGATGAAACAAGAGATTTGATTCATAAGAGACTATATTATGAAAATAAAAACCATGGGTTATAAAGGCGAATAATTTCCATAATAAACAACGTAATTGATTTATCCGCTTCCCCCTTCGCATCTTAAACAAATACATACTCATCAACTCTTTCTATTTGACGAGTTTTAGAGTAAGTGATCATTTTATATTGTAAAAATCATAACGAAACGCAATTGACTAAATTTCAAATAAATGTAAACATATACAATCTGTTTACATGGGATGCTTCTTATACCGCCTGCTCCTTATATCAACCAATATTACGAAGTAGTTACAATAGATATAGATAAAGTAAAACAAAAATAATTATGTTATATCTTGAATGTCAACATAATATATATATAGAATATCCAAAAAAAATCCGACGGAAAATCGTAGCACTCAGCGAGAAAAAAATGGCGATCTTCTAAACAACTTAGTAGGGTTGCTCGAGAAATTGAGAAGCATTGACAATTTCCCCAGCTTTCGGTTCTCAATGTGCTTTATATCGCCAACTCGCCAAGGAGTGCTCAAAGCGTGAGGGTTTCCGCCAAAGCGTCCGGGATCAATCTCCTAAGGAAAAGATCATAGGACAACACCACGTAATTATGAACCATGGTCAGATGACGAGGCAACACATGAGCTAGCACCCCACTCTCCAAACTTCCACACAAACCCAATGTGAGGACTTTCGACCACGACAGATTTAAGGTGCACCAGCCGGCTCTACACCACAGGCTTACAAACATCCATGCACCATCCCGGATTCGAACCTTTCGATCTATAGGCTAACACCTTAACCGCCAGATATGTTGCTCGGCTCCCCGTACCTAATAATGATCTGTGATACATATCACTATATCTGCAATAGCAGACAAATTACGCACAAAAACATTTATGTTGACAATGATACATGAGATTGACAACAACATGTTGGCAGTGTTACCTGGATTGGTTGTTTGTTTCCGGGTTTTATGGCGCAAGGGTCATTTTTGTCCAAGCGGGGCCAAGCATAAGATAGACAACGCAATGAGAGAGAGAGAGAGAGAGGAAAAAGCAGAAGAGCAGACGAGGGTAAAAATGAAAGGGAGGAACGCTCACTCGAGAATATCGGGGATGAGATGGACACTCAGCCCTAAGGAAGTAATAAATTGTTACATGGACAAGTGTATCATTAATCTATAGCTGGTTATAGTGGTTAAGGTGTTAGCCTCTAGATCGGAAGGTTTCTGGTTCTAATCCGGGTCCGGGCAGGGATATTTGTAAGCATATGGTGGTACTCTGTCGTGGTCGAAAGTCCTCACGTTGGGCTGGTGTGGAAGTTCGGAGAGTGGGGTACCAGGTCAGGTTTTGCTTCGTCATCTGACCGTGGTTCAAAATTACGAGGTGTTGTTCTCGGATCTTTTCCTTAAGGGACTGATCCCGGACCGTCGTCAATAGCCCGTTGTGTTGCTCTAGTACGACGTTAATTAAAAATTACCAAATTACCATTAATCTATATGTTATTTAACCGTTCGGCGTAGCTTGTTAAGGTGATAGACGCCATTTGAAGATAGTTTCACCTTTCCATGCTTGTGAAATATATCCTAGCCATCTAAATGGTTTCGCGAACTACATCGTTCGTCAAGATGTTACCAATTTGGCTTATGATGAGATATCTTGTTATCAAGATATCTTTCTGACGATGAGATCAATGTATGTAGTTTTTTATAATGACGAGATACCTCGTCCACCAATATCTCCTTAATTTTGCTACTGACGAGAAATGACTCGTTGAGATAAACACCAGAAGGGTTTATGTATAGAGAAGCGCAATAGGTAACCATACCACAGTAAGAGCACTATTTAGGAGATTCTGTAACCTTATCCATTCTGTAAATCAGTTCTCTGGAAGGAGTGGGAGGCTGATATTTCCATGTACACAATTGTTTAAACACCCGAAAGTACGATTTCATGATAAATAATGGCAACGTGAGATATCACTACATTTACAGTTAGAGCAAAAAACGCTCAAAAATATTTCAGGTACAACACGAGTAAATGTCACATGGATCGTTTTGTAAATTTGGCTGAATTTGCTTAGGTAATGGTAATGGTAATGGTAATTTTTGTTAACGTCGTACTAGAGAAACACCACGGGCTATTGACGACGTTCCGGGATCGGTCCTTAAGGGAAAGATCCGAGGACAACACTTCGTAATTTTGAAACACGGTCAATTGACGAAGCAACACCTGAGCTGGCACCCCACTCTCCAAACTTCCACGCCAACCCAACGTGAGGACTTTCGGCCACGACAGATTTAAGGTGCACCAGCCGCCTGTACACCATACGTTTACAAACATCCATGCCCGGACCCGGATTTGAACCAGGAACCTGAATTTGCTTAGGTTATTGACATCACACGGAGAAAACTTCAAGTCACCCTCCTTCCGTGATTGTGAAATAAGGAGACTTAGGTAATACTTAGAGCAAAATGATTAAATGATGGTAATGGTAATGGTAATTTTAGTTAACGTCGTACTAGAGCAACACAACGGGCTATTGACGACGGTCCGGAATCAGTCCCTTATGGTAATTGGTAATGGTAATTTTAGTTAACGTCGTACTAGAGCAACACAACGGGCTATTGACGACGGTCCGGAATCAGTCCCTTAAGGGAAAGATTCGAGGACAACACCTCGTAATTTTGAACCACGGCCAGATGACGAAGCAACACCTGAGCTGGCACCCCACTCTCCAAACTTCCACGCCAACCAACGTGAGGACTTTCGGCCACGATAGATTTAAGGTGCACCAGCCGCCTCTACACCATACGTTTACAAACATCCATGCCCGGACCCGGATTCGAACCAGGAACCTTCCGATCTAGAGGCTAACACCTTAACCACTATACCGGTTGGTCGGCGATTAAATGATGGACAAACCACAACAATGCGCAAAGCTTGGCGATAAAGTAAACATATATAGTCCATCTGTAGCGAAAGGCGTATGTTTCAATATAAACCGTTGTTTCTTCCCCGAACGTAACTGCGTGATTTCATATTAGTAGTTGCAGGTCCATAACACCATATGAGGTGTCCAGAACGAGTGGATCGTTCATTTTCTGGTCAAACTCTGATAATCACACACCCGAACTGCTTCAAGTCGAATCGTTTTATTGCATCTTGGAATCTAGTCCCTAGTTGGTTTGATTCCCGAGTGATAGCAGAAGAAAAGCCCGTGAATAGAAAAAGTACACACGAGAAGAAACTTTAACTCGACGTATCTCAAAATGTTACAAAATGGACTTGATCTTCTCTAGTTCTGAACACCTCATATAGAGATTTATTTGAAACTTAATTGTACGAACCAATGACAATTTGGTAATTTTTTTTGGTTAACGTCGTACTAGAGCAACACAACGGGCTATTGACGACGGTCCGGGATCAGTCCCTTAAGGGAAAGATCCGAGGACAACACCTCGTAATTTTGAACCACGGTCAGATGACGAAGCAACACCTGAGCTGGCACCCCACTCTCAAAACTTCCACGCCAACCAACGTGAGGACTTTCGGCCACGATAGATTTAAGGTGCACCAGCCGCCTCTACACCATACGTTTACAAACATCCATGCCCGGACCCGGATTCGAACCAGGAACCTTCCGATCTAGAGGCTAACACCTTAACCACTATACCGGTTCGAACCAATGACAAAAACCTCAGAGAAGTAAGATTCAGGGGTCTCAGAGCAGGTATGACTTAAAGCGCCCTCGGTGAGGGTCACTTGTCCCTAATTGTGGGCGGAGTTTGACATGTTTCCTACAGAGCGGTAGTCATTTTGCAATCGGCAGACTTTTTCAAGCGTCATCCAGCTGAAGATTCTTTGCAACACATACAATACTTTTTCACTGTTTCATATTTTCCCGGGAATTTAAAAGGACTATCAACAAAAATTCCCTCTGCTCTTGCAGTTCAACCGCAAAACCGCTGTTCAAGTTTCCCGCTTAGTTGAAAGGAAAATTGCTTTAGTTTTTTGTTTGCATGAAGAAAAATGAAATTCTTCTATTTAGTGTTAAAACTATTCGCAAGGGATTATTGTTTTTTGTTAACTATCTTTCAGTGTTATATTTACTGTTTGATATATTTTATTTTGTGCTATTTGTTGGAGATTTTATTAATTACATATTTTTTTATGTAATTAAAATTGATCCTGTTCTGAGTTAAGCCTATGTTCTATTTATATATCATATTTGGTTAATTACCCTTATGGAATATTTCTGCAGAAATGTTTAAATAAGGGATCATAAATGAAATGTAGAAATGAAGATTTCTGTAGTTATTTTATATAAAATAATTAAATGGTTAAAGACTTGTTTTGGAGAAAAAAATCATGTGACTAATCACTACTATTACAAAAGGAAGTGTTTGTTTTTTCTGTTTGTTTGTTTGTCTGTCTGTTTCTTGCCACAAAATCCTGACGATTCTATAGCACTTACAGCAATGAGATATAGCACACAGGTAGCCCAATTGTTTTTTAATTCAATCTAGAATTTTAAAATTCAATCTAGAAGATTTGTAAATGGATTTAGTTTTTATTCTCCATTGGTTTTTCAATGCGTTTCTTCCGGAAGAAGAAACACCCGAATCTGGACCTTTACTATCCACGTGACCTTGCAATCAGCCTTTTGAACCATGCCAATTTTTTTTATCGCCTGGAACTCGGAGAAAATGTTTTTTTCGTTTGCGCTTTGATTATGCGCGGAGGAATGATTTTAAAGCCAGACGTTAAATCTTTTAACTAGACTCACTTAATTCTTTTTCTATCTCTTAGACTGTTAAGATAGAGTAAACCAATAAAATTTCACATTAGATCGTTACCTAAAAATATGATTTTCTTTAAATAAATAATTTTTAGATTGTATATATCTTTTATATTTTCGCAAGAGATTGTGACGTTACGGGAAACAGATTGTATCTTCTGCCCTTCTTGTTATATATATAAAAAAAAAATTAAAAAAAAACCAGATTACATTTCCTGTCCTATTCCATTTCAGGGAATGAGAGAAAAAAATAGAAAACATTTTGACTGGGATTGTTAATTCGTTTTCGTAAAATAGGAATCGCTAAAGATAGATTAAAATTTCAACGGATTTGAAATCTGCGGAAAATTTTACACCAGTTTACTAACTTACATCACGGCGTTTCCCGTGGTGTTGGCACGGACACGAGCAACGCCGGGCTGTCCACGCAATGGCTAGTAGAAAATAAAATAAAAGGGACTTGCAACATAATTAAAAAATTCCTCCTTCTCATTAATATTTAGCTTGCAAAAAGAAATTAGTTGTTAAAAAGTGTTAGTTGTAAATAAATCGTTAAAAAATTAGATGAAAATATACATAAATTGAAATCAAATATGCCTATTTTTCAAAATTTCTCTGAGCATTGATAAGTACTAATAAAAATTGTATTCCAAGCACACATAAAAGCTTTATCCATAATATACAAGAAATTGAATTTTTTCTATGAACAGGACAATAAGTGTACTAGCATTCTCCTAGAATATGCTTATTGAATGGAATTTTCAGCTTGTAATAAAGATAATTATAATCAATAAAATGCTCTTCCCGCTTTAATCCATAATCTATTTTGTCAACATACTCACTCAATTATCAAATGAACAGTATAGCTTTTGCATTCTAAAATTCAATTCCATAAATACAGAATAGTTATGCTATCAGTGTAAAGAATTACCAGAGATCAATGCATAAAATTTCCCAAATAAAAATTATAGAAAAATTAGATTTTTCTCGCATCATCAAGAACATAAAATGGCTGCACAGATGTATTTTGTGACAGCATTTGTTCGTATGATGGTCAAACATAAAATAAAAATATTAAGTGTCAACAAACAACATATTAGAGGATAAGAATTCTAAAAAATTACACAATTTATCACACATTTAATTGATATATACTTGCATTTTTTTTTTGTTTGGGGCAGATCTAAGAAATTTTTCCAGTTGAAGTTATTCGTAGAGTTGGAATTGCCTTGAATTTGGGTGGAAGGAACTGCCAGTCTACATTGACCGAATGCAGTGTCTTAACGGTGCAGCTTGTATTCCATTGTTCGAAGACAAATGTGGGCCAGACATTTCGAAGTTGGAGTTTATGTTCTGTTCTACCCTTCCTAGAAGCCTGATTTGCTCACCGTTAGTCAACCAAACGGCGGCTAGAGACGGACTGATAGAAAGAAAACGAGCCCCTTGAAGCTTAGCTGTGGTTGGAAGGGGGATCACTTCAAAGACAAGAGGTGCAGTGTTCGTTTGAACTTCCAACTACGCTCTGAGACATATAGTTAGTATTCTTGGGTTAAACTAGCTTCAGTACGCATTTATGATTGTTTTTAATTCTCCTGGCTGTTGTCTCAACGAGGTACCTTGTCGTTAGAAGAAAAATTGCCCTGATCTTGATCACATTATCATCAGAAAATCGGCAATTATCTTGATGGCGAATATCTCGTCATTAGCAAAATTTTCCAGATATTGATGGAAGAGTCATCTTGTTCATTCATTCTACTTGGAGGGGTTACATTTAAAGTATTGCTGGGAGGTGGGAGGGTTTAGCGCCCCTAGCAGCAAGCTTGGGATCAGAGGTCAACACCACTGATCTCTGGACGAAAACCCAAAACACATATCGGGTTGGTCAACAATAGCGGCATAATTGCATCCAGATGGGTATTAGGGGTGTACGACACTGTGACTGAACCGTCTCCCAATGAATCTGGCGAGGCAAGAACTGCCGGAGATCTCCAGCTGAGCATAGGTGGGTGCTCGTTAAAGACTGATATTGAGTAGATCTTATCTTCCCTGTTTGAAGTACCCACGACCTAGGGATACAATTACCTGATTGTATATAGTGTAGATACTATACACTATATGGACAAAAGTATTTGGACGCTGCTTAAATTCGGAGGAGGATCCATTTTAGTGTGGGGGTGTTTTTCCTGGTTAGGACACATCACATTGCTTTTTGTAACTTGTACTATGAGCGCTGACGTGTACCTCGACATTCTGGATAATTCGACCTTGCCTATGGTAATACTATGGTAATGTCCCCCCAGAGCACCCATGGTACCACTGTTCGCGACCTGGAGGCTCCCTGGCTCAAGGTTTCAATAGGCAGGACCAAACTATTCTTGCCCGCTTTCGAAGTGGTCACCTTAAATCAATGAAATTTTCCGAGGGATCCAAGATCTTTGAGATTTGTAACAACTGTTCCACTGAGCAGGCTTCGCCTCACCACATCCTCTCGTGCCTGGGGCTCTCCAAGCAGGACTCGACTGACGATCCATTGACGGTGTTGGATTTTTTGAGGGTGTATAACGTCATGGACCTGGTTTAGCACTGCTGGCCAATGGGAGCGTGCAACAACAACAACAACGGCGAGGATGGTTGTTTCTTTCAACAGGATCGAGCTTCGTGTCATACTATAAAACGCGTGCTGGACTTGTTTCCTGAAAATCAGTTGAATTTGCTTGACTGACCCGATCGCGATCCGATCGAGCGTTTGTGGGACAAACAAGCGACAAGTACGACACAACCGCGCACGCTTATCTTCACAACAATCTCTTCTTATAGCCTTGCAAGAGATATGGCGAGCTATTCATGCCTAGACTCCCATAGAACTTGTGGAAAGTCTGCCCCGATTTGTTGCAGCTGTAATACAAGCAAAAGGAGAGCCTACCCGCTACTAAATAGAATAATAAAGCACTTTTCTTGAAAAACATGCAGCGTCCAAATACTTGTCTATATTGTGTATATTTAACAGACATAATTGTTAGTCATTTGTAATTCAGGCTGTCGTTGTGTTTATCGGCACCCTACGTTACAAGAACTCGACGAGGGTCATTCCATTGAATACTGGCTTGGTCACTCATTTCTAGACAATAGATTTTTTGTCGTCTTATCCTGTCTCAAAATTCTGACAAAACGCCTGCAGAACAATTGCAATTGGTTGGAGTTGTGTTTAAGAACACTGAATATAACTCTGCACCTGGGTTTCTGGCCAAAGGAACACTTTGTTTTTCCCATCTGGTTCGCGTTCATTTGGAATATTAGGGAAGCTTTATCTCGACAAGATATATGTTCAATTTCAAAACGTCACATCTTAATGAACGAGAGGGTCGTTTTAGCCCGGTTGGAAGAGTAACTGGAGGGGTGCGAGTTCGAATCCAACCAAAAAACATCGTGTACAAAGGAGGCAGGTGTACGTTAAATCAGCCGTGACCTCAAATGTCCTCATGTTGGCGTGGTGTGGAAGTTTGGAGAGTGGGGTGCCATCTCAGATGTGACCTCGTCATCAAATCGCAGCTCAAAATTACGAGGTGTTGTTCTAGGATCTTTCCTTTCGGGTATGATCTTGAATCGTTGCCGATAGCTCGTTGTATTGCTCCAGTGCATTGTTAATTAATATATACCAAAAGATAACTTAAGGGGGTCCGGGACACAAAAATCGTCCAATTTTCGAATTTGTTTTTATTATTTTAAGAAAGTTTCTGTGTTTTTCTGCTTAAAATGACGTCTAAATCATGTTTCTATCTTAATTAGAACTAGAGATATAATAATTTTTGTGGTACTTTGTTTTGAAAATGTAACATTCTTGACAATTGTTGTCATGGCAACAACATCTGTCTTTAAAACTTTAAATGCGTTTTTTTTCCGTGATACATTTTTTCAAGATTTCCTGTATTCAAATTGCTATAAGTCGAAAACCGATAAAGTTGAAGGGTTGAAATTTGGAATATATCTTTTTCAAACATTATACTTTAATTTTGATTCAGCAAATTTAAAACGAATATTTACTTTTAAAAATATGACTTTTTAAAAAAAAAGTACCTTAAAATTTTCAAAAATTTTCATTCAAATATATTTATTTTTTTATTATATTAATATTTTTTAAATTGCTGAATCAAAATTAAAGTTTATAAATTTGTGAATCATTCACTGAAATGGATCAAGAATATTTTGAGTTTTAGCAATTTAAAATGACCCCTCTTTTTTTCAAAAAATTTTAATTTAAAATTTTTAAAAAACTTTTGGAAAAATTTTGTGTGATGATTTTGTTTATTAGTTAGATAAGTAATCAGTACAAAAAAAATTCAAACTTCTAAATTAATTAATAAAAATATTTTTTCATTGTGTCCCGGACCCCCTTAATGAACGAGAAACCTCGTCGAAACCACAGGGAGCGTTAAATGTGCATTTCGTTTGAGGATATGTTTGATTATTTCATAGCCTTTTATCCCATTTTTTCTCATTATTAGTTGGTTGAGTTGGGTTTTATGGTGCAAGACAGACAACTTCAAATGACCAACTTACACACACAAAGAAAGTTTTATAAACACAGAAGAGATAAATAGGGTTAAGGTTGCAAGTTCAAAACAGGGTTCTGCCAAAGACCTTCGTAACACGGAGACTGGTGCAAGTTAAATCTATCGTGGTGTGCCAGATCAGGTGTTGTTCTCGTCATCTGACCGTGGTTCAAATTTAAGATGCATTGTCTTTGATCTTTCCCTTCGGGATTGATCCAGGACAGTCGCCAATAACCCACTGTGTAGCTATACTGCGATTTTAATTAACTACCTCAATCACAAGAAGAACTTATTAGATGGGTGCAAACGTTTCCAGGCTTGTTTACCATTAATCGAAACAAATAAAGTACTTGGGGAGATTTCAGAACAACATTTTGTGACGTAACTACGTCGCAAATTGTTATTCTCGAGAAAAAATTTCAAAACGAGGACTACGTCACAATTTTAAAAATAGGAGCCAGTTGCGCGTGTTTCTTCAACGATGTCTAAGATTTCTCTATCTTATCAGTTTCGGAGACTATAAAATGGAAGAGTGGAAGTCTTCCGTTCGTTTCTTTGAACTGTCAATTTTATCAATCACAGGATTTGTGGATAACCTATTTTCAACGTATGCTCTTGATTCAAGTCGATTTCTGATATCCAACGGAATTTAAGTTATGGCACCCCGATTGCACCTCGTGAAGTTAATAGCTGGGAATTCTTGTATTGGATAGAAAAAGTCACAAAATAGAGACAGGTACATTCGCCGTTGTTTCTTTCCCTGAAATACAATAAGACAGAAATAATATTTGCCCTAAGATAAAATGGAGACCAAAAGGCACACACACAATTGTGCCTAATCCTGGCAATTCTAGCCGACCAACCGGTATAGTGGTTAAGGTGTTAGCCTCTAGATCGGAAGGTTCCTGGTTCGAATCCGGGTCCGGGCATGGATGTTTGTAAACGTATGGTGTAGAGGCGGCTGGTGCACCTAAAATCTGTCGTGGCCGAAAGTCCTCACGTTGGGTTGGCGTAGAAGTTTGGAGAGTGGGGTGCCAGTTCAGGTGTTGCTTCGTCATCTGACCGTGATTCAAAATTACGAGGTGTTGTCCTCGGATCTTTGCCTTAAGGGACTGATCCCGGACCGTCGTCAATAGCCCGTTGTGTTGCTCTAGTACGACGTTAACTAAAATTACCATTACCATTACCTAGCAATTCTAGCCGACCAACCGTTATAGTGGTTAAGGTGTTAGCCTCTAGATCGGAAGGTTCCTGGTTCGAATCCGGGTCCGGGCATGGATGTTTGTAAACGTATAGTGTACAGGCGGCTGGTGCACCTTAAATCTGTCGTGGCCGAAAGTACTCACGTTGGGTTGGCGTGGAAGTTTGGAGAGTGGGGTGCCAGTTCAGGTGTTGCTTCGTCATCTGACCGTGGTTCAAAATTACGAGGTGTTGTCCTCGGATCTTTGCCTTAAGGGACTGATCCCGGACCGTCGTCAATAGCCCGTTGTGTTGCTCTAATAGGACGTTAACTAAAATTACCATTACCATTACCTGGCAATTCAATGTGGATGATACAAGCGTTGTCGCGTAGAATTTCACTTTGCCTTAAACAAAGGCGGGAAAAGGGGTAGATAGGTAGATATTTAAATTAACGTCGCATTGGAGCAACAAACGGTATATTGGCGACGCTCCGGGATCAAAGCCCGAAGTGAAAGATCCGAGGACAAGAGTACGTAATTTCGAACCATGATCAGATGGCGAGGTTACACGTGTGCTGGTATCCCACTCTTCAAACTTCCACAGCACGCCAAAGTGAGAACATTTGAGGTCCCGACGGATTTAACGTGCAACAGCTCTCTTTGTACACGACGTCTTTGGTTGGATTAAAACTCGCAACCTCTTGTTGCTAATCCGTTACTCTTCCAGCCCAGCTGCCGTGGCATCTGGTGAATAACAGATAGTTTTCGTTGAATTGAATCTGTATTAATTTGTTTATCCACTATAAGTTTTTATTCCTACGCGTTACACATCCAGATGTAATTACATATCCCGTTGTGTCACTCTAGTGTCACTTTAATAAAAAATACCATACCATAGCCGCGCAGCTAGTATCGTGGTTATGATCCTCGGTTGTCACCACGATACTAGCTGGGCGGCTATGGTATGGTATTTTTTATTAAACGCCTTATCCGGGCCCGGATTCGAATCCCGGATAAGGCGTGGATGTAAAATTGGAAAAAGAAGTCGGACTTTCGCCTGGAATAGATTCCCGACTTGAAAGGAAAGCAGCGCACCCCTTCTGTTCTTTGCTGGTATAATCGTTTGTAATAATAAAAATATTCTTCTTCTGTACTTGTCTTGAATGTTTCTAATCATCCCTTGCTTTCATATGTATCCCAGAAGAACATACGCGTCAACAACAACAACATACCATATCGTACCGTACCTGTGGTAATTAGTGACGTGGTTGTTGCCTACGCAGATGAAATTTTTCAGTCTATTTTATCTGTGTTTCGACTACGACGAGTACAGCAGTTGTACCTTGAAATTTATAAGAATCGCGCCAAGAAAGAATCCTTTCAGTTATATCTATAGCCGTTATCAAAAGGTTAATGCAAATGTTAGACTATTTTCAACGACAAAAGAGCCAAATGTCTCTTCACCGGTGACTTTGGCAATAAACTTCTGGGAATACAACTCAAAATATCTTCAAAAGTCTTGGTATCATATTTGATTCAATTCCTTTTATTCGATTTAGTTACAGATTCCTTCAAAAGTGAAAGTTATTTCTCCACCCTCTTTTATTCACTGAAGCAATATACTTTATATGTAAACTTGACCAACTGGTCTGCCAACAAGAAGTTTAAAACTGGTCAATGGGTGGTCCGGATTCGTATCTAAATCAGCAGCTATATCTTAACTGAATAGAACAGTTTGGTAAGTAGCGTTATAAGTTCTAAATAGCATTAACCTTTAGAATACGGCTGGTACAGCAGTTGTACCATGATCGCGTGTAAAGAAAGAATTCAGACAGCGGCTATTTCATCAGTTGTATCTTGATATCAGCAGTATCTAAGAATCGCGCCAAGATAGAATCGCTCTTGTTATATCTACAGCCGTAGTCAAAAGGTTAATGGACATTGTGAAATCTTTTACAGAAATTTTGTTGTCTAATGACCATGCCAACTAAGTGTTATTCATCATGGTCTTACAGTAGCGGAATTGTATTGTATCACTCTGGTGTATCACGGGAGGTAAGATCACGTTATATCTCACACATAATATAGTAAACTAGGGGGCCCGCCCCCTGCTCGCTAACGCTCGCCAACCCCCGGAGGATTGCTTTGCAATCCTCATTTGGTTCGCTGCGCGAACCTATGCTCACTTCGCTCGCATTAATGAAGACATATGTCCTAGCAGAAGGGATTGTTTACAAAATATGATATTCCAAAAAAAAATATTTTTCAAATCTAAATTTTTTGCTGTTTTTCAGAAAGGATGTATACAGGACCTCTGAAATCAAAATTCGAATGAAAACTTTGAGCAAATTTTGACTCGAATGGGAGCGCTGATTTGGAAATTGAATATCCAGAATGTTGTTTGTGTGTACATTTACCCAGCACTCGAGCCACTCATGCTTTTTCATTGAGTTTGTTGTCGAAAGTTGTAGTGCAAGCGTCTTGTTGAACTATAATTATTGGCACTGAAAAGGGCCTTTTTTTAAATGGCCCTGAAAAGATCCTCCGCCTTCTTTGATTTATATTATTAAGTGAAACAGCTCGACTAAAATTCCATTTTTTTTCAATTAAATTTCATCCGATAACGCTATAAATGCAATTGAAGGGCGAGGCTTCGTGATAAACAAACAATCGTACAATGTTGCCAAAACGCGATAACAAATATCGTCTTTTTTGCGAGCCACGTAAGAGAATTATATATATAGATTCTAGGCACAACGAAGCAGCTCTTGTAAAAATCAGTTTTGCTGTAAAATTACAGAGTAATAGTAACAAAAAAAAGTTATCTTTTATTTTCCAAATGTTTTAAGTATTTTGAATTAGGCCCTAACTCTCCGACGAATGGTCTCGACGAGGAACTTAGTCTCATTAGCTAAACTGACCAGAGTGATGGAAGAAATATCTGGTCAGTGGAATAAATAACCTATATCTGGATCTCATCATCATCAAAAAACTTCACCTCTCGAAGTTCGATCGACATTATTGACGACGAAATATCTCGTCATTAGTAAAATTGGTCCGATCTTAATTGACAAGATATCTCGTCGCAGACACTTGGAGGGTTAAAGAAGACTACATTAATTTTGCGTGAGTGAAATTTCAAAGTTGTATTTAAATTCTCATCACGGACACCCATTCACCAATTTCTCGATCGTTCATCACACCAGCAGCCCTATTGTCAGAGGTTTATTTATATTGCATCAGGTGTTCTATTTTTGCATTTCCACTCCTAGCTGCAACCTCCAAATGAACTCCCCGTAGTTTACATTTGGGGGTGGGAAAAAAGTCCTTTCCCGCCCCACGCTTTTCCCGAAGCCTCGGTGTCAACACTCACTGTCAATGTTGACAAACATGATTACGCGTGGAATCGCGGAAGGGAGAACTCGTTACGTGATCGACTTCTTCAACCCCGAAAAAAAGAGTTCCATTTGGTGTCAAGTGGAGCTGCGATCACGTGGGTGCTCTGGGTCAATGGCATTGCGGAGGAATCCTGGTAACAGAACAATGGAAGCGGTTCTGTCGGCGCTGGGGATTGGCCGCGGACGACGTGGCGGGAAAGTGAGCCAATCGCTGCTACCGCAATCGGAGCAGACGGTGGTATTGCACAACCTTGCCCCTGCCTAATTGCCAGGTGTCTCGTAATGGGGTGTGTTTGAGATAGTTAGCAACAGGCTGTGCAATTTGGGAAAGAACAGTCAAGGTGCTGGCATGTAGTTCGAAAGGTTCCTGGTTCGAATCCGGGGTAAGATGATTTCCGACTTTGGCAAATGTGTGGCCTCTCTGGTTGTGCTATGAATAAATGGTTGTGAAATGCAACTAGATTCCACCCTCCTTGGTGCACCGGAATAAAGTCAAATGGTTCACAGTTACATGTCGTGGCGTAACTAAAGCACTTTTAATATGGTTTTGTACAAAGGAGAACACCATATTTAGATCTGCCTATACGGGCACAAGTGCTCTTTTCTTTTCCTCATGGGGTTTACTGTAGTCAGTAAACATCCGGGATACCAAACGATATTTATCTACTTCAATCCCACTAACTATTTTTACTTGAAGTTGTTTTGCTTGCCGCAGTTTGGCCAAATACGGCCCTTACGATATAAAACCCAAAGCAATCAATTTAACAAAGTTTAACGTTTTGACTATGGCTGTAGAAAAAACAAGCGCGATTCCTATAAACTTTCAAGGGACCTTATCAACCTTCAACCTGACATATGTCTTGAGGTAAGGGGGTCACCTGCGGTGACAAAAGGTACACCTGTTGTATCCACCATAGTCTAAATAATCGTAGTCTACCTAATTCAAAATACTTAAAACGTTTAGAAAATAAAACATAATTTTTCTTTTTACTATAGCTCTGTAATTTTACAGCAAAACTGATTTTTACACGAGCTGCTTTGTTGTGCCTAGAATGTATATTACGTGTGAGATGTAACGTGAACCTACCTCCCGTGATACTCCAGGGTGATGCAATACAATTCCGCAAGACCATGATGGATAACGCTTAGTTGTCATGGTCATTAGACTACAAAATTTCTGTAAAAGATTTCACAATGTCCATTAACCTTTTGACTACGACTATAGATAAAACAAGAGGGATTCTTTCTTGGCGCGGTTCTTATAACTATCAAGGTACAACTGATGAACTAACCGTTGTCTGAATTCTTTACACGCGATCATGGTACCACTGCTGTACCAGCCGCGTACTCTAAAGGTAAATACTATTTAGAACTTACAAAGTCTTACCAGACTATTCTATTCACTTAAGCTGTTGATTTGTATGAGAATCCAGACCACCTATTGGGGACAAGCTTTAAGCTTCTTGTTGGCAGACCAGTTGGTCAAGTTTACATATAAAGTATATTGCTTCAGTGAATAAAAGAGGGCGGAGAAATAACTTTCACTTTTGAAGGAATATGTAGCTAAATCGAATAAAAGGAATTGAATCAAGTATGATACTGGGACTTTTGAAGATATTTTGAGTTGTATTCCCAGAAGTTTATTGCCAAAGTCGCCGGTGAAGAGACATTTGGCGCTTTTGTCGTTGAAAATAGTCGAACATTTGCATTAACCTTTTGATAGCGGCTATAGATATAACTGAGAGGATTCTTTCTTGGCGCGATTCTTATAACTTTCAAGGTACAACTGCTGTACTGGTCGTAGTCGAAACACAGATAAAATAGACTGAAAAATTTCAACTGCGTAGGCAACAACCACGTCACTAATTACCACAGGTACGGTACGATATGGTATGTTGTTGTTGTTGACGTATGTTCTTCTGGGATACATATGAAAGCAAGGGATGATTAGAAACATTCAAGACAAGTACAGAAGAAGAATATTTTTATTATTACAAACGATGATACCAGCAAAGAACAGAAGGGGTGCCCTGCTTTCCTTTCAAGACGGGAATCTATTCCAGGCGAAAGTCCGACTTCTTTTCCCAATTTTACATCCATGCCTTATCCGGGATTCGAATCCGGGCCCACTCGGTGACAACCGAGGATCATAACCACGATACTAGCTGGGCGGCTATGGTATGGTATTTTTTATTAAAGTGACACTAGAGTGACACAACGGGATATGTAATTACATCTGGATGTGTAACGCGTAGGAATAAAAACTTATAGTGGATAAACAAATTAATACAGATTCAATTCAACGAAAACTATCTGTTATTCACCAGACGCCACGACAGCTGGGTTGGAAGAGTAACGGATTAGCAACAAGAGGTTGCGAGTTTTAATCCAACCAAAGACGTCGTGTACAAAGAGAGCTGTTGCACGTTAAATTCGTCGGGACCTCAAATGTTCTCACTTTGGCGTGCTGTGGAAGTTTGAAGAGTGGGATACCAGCACACGTGTACCAGCACACGAACATTTGCATTGACCTTTTGATAGCAGCTATAGATATAACTGAGAAGATTCTTTGCGCGATTCTTATAACTTTCAAGGTACAGTAGATGTACTGGTTGTGTTCAAAATTATTTCTTTGCGTACTCGTGGTACAACTGCTGTACCAGCTGTAGTCTGATGATTAAAGGGTAGTTGGTTATTTTAATTAACGTCGTACAAGAGCAACACAACGGGCTATTGAAGACGGTGAGGGATTAATCCCCTAAGGGAAAGATCCTAGAACAACACCATGTAATTTTGTACCGCTGTCAGATGACGAGGCAACACCTGAGCTTAAAGGTTGAAGGGCCGTAGTAACCCCCTGCGAAGAAGAGTAGTGAATTAGAAACAGGTGGTTTGTAAGTTAAAAACTAGATCACACCAACGACCACGTGTACGTGGTGTAGTGTGCACGTTAAATCTGTCATGGTCTCAAATATTCCCACGTTAGCGTGGTATGAAAGTTCAGGGTGTGGGGTGCCAGCTTAGGTGTTGACCTCGTCATTTGACCGTGTGTCTCTCTGATCTGGGATCTTTCCCTTCAGAGTTGATCCCGGACCGTTGCTAATAGTATGTTGCTCAAGTACGACGTAAATTCAATTACCTACCATCGTGAAAAAACCCAAACACGACCTTGGGGCCATAACCCCCAAACAGTCAATCTAACATGGTTTAACCGGTCGTGGCAGCCCTATTGGTAGAAGTGGATTAGCTACTGAGGTTTGTAAGTCACACATGGAAATACCTATCCCGTAAAAAGGCATACTAGGCTTTTTAATTGAAAAATATGTACAAAGAATACAAAAAAGAAAGAGAGTGTGAAAACTAGAAATCTGTCATATTTCTATTCAAAACATTCTGCAGCAGTTCATGAATAATTTATTAAACTTGTTCCCTTATTTTCATTCAGAACGACTCAAAGCATTCGGTGTATTTTTTTTAAGTCTTTGGTGCTAGTCCTTTTTTTTTGTTGTTGCAAGAATAGAGTGGGTAAAGTATTACCCACAAAGCAAAACTCCTTTGTTGTGAATACCTAACTTAATACGATTCAAATGCTGCATGCGATGGGATTGTTTGATTTATTTAGACAAATCCAAGTAATTATTATTTACTTTAAAGCTCACTTTCTTGATCAAAAATATGTCTTACTCATTCCAAAGCGCTCTAGATTAGAAACGTTTCATTCATCAAGGTTGTAAAATAAATTAAACTAGACTAAAGAAAGACTAATACAGTGTTTGCGGTCGCCTAGAGATAAGGATGTGTGCAATGAACAGATTTGTGTTATCCCAATACTCCAGAAAGATCTGTTGCTTGTTTCCAGATTTTGACGACACGGTTGCTTACGAACTCGGCTTTTCGAAATGAAGTTTTAGATTCCCCAATCAAAATTTGTGTCTCTGGACAACCAATGAAGGGATGAATTGCTGGAGAGCTTTTGTACTAATGGCATCAAAGCTTATGCCCGGCATTTATAAACAACAGCGTTAACTTTGAATGTAAGTATATCTTAATTTTTCTCATGATGAATTTTTATCAGTGAAATCTAGGTTCACTATAGCACATACTTGAGAATATGGATCAATTTTTGGATTGGAGATTCAAAGTCCCCAATCAGTAATTTATGTGACTCTGGACAATCTATGACAGGATGAACATGTAGATGCTTCCACACTGAATTTAGATGTTTTCGTTGTGTCGTTCAGTACTGCTGAATAGCTTGTGGATAAATGGCGTGAGTGCTTATGTCCGGCATTTGTAAAAACCCTTTTACGTATTAACTTTGAAAGTTAATGCATAAAATTGTTTTCATTATCTCTCCCTGATGCTGCACGCGATCAACCAACACGAGTTTCCGCTTCATTCCCGTTCATTGAAATATATCTTATATCCTAAATATTTGGAAATCGCTTGCATTGCGCAAAGAACAAAAATAAGACTCGAAATAAAAAAGTATCAGTGCAAAAATTCCATAAAAAAAATATTTTTTGGAAATATTTGAGTTTTTAGCAGTACCAGTAAAGTATTCCAGGTAATCGTAATACTCAATATACATTTCAGTTTTCCCAAAACTACCCATATACTCAGCTGTAGATTTCTGACGTGGTTCCTTGATCCACAAGCGTCGCTCTTACTCGTTTTACAAATGTTCTATGGGACTTAGGTCGGGACTCTGAGCAGGCCAGGGAGGACGTTTTACATCCATATCTTGATACCACTGCTTGACAGAGGCTGCAACATGACATGGTCGTCCTGGAAGTAACACTAGTCCATTCCATAAAATTGCCAGAGCGTAGGAAGAACCTGATTGTTCAAAATGTTCATGTATACGTCGGCGTTCATTGACCAAGAACAACATGCAAAGGCCATCCCACGAAAAACACCCCCCAAACAAGTATGCAAGTTTTATACAAATCCGCTGGCGTCCGGTCTCTTATGTAACTGTTAGTTTATGTTTAAACGGGTTGGTAGTTTACGGTTAACGGGTAGTTAAACGGGTTGGACGCGAGACATTCAGTGATACACAGACACAGTGTAGTTCCTAGATAGTATTGATTTATATTAAATATTAATATATGAAGGTTTAGGTATTACAACAAATGCCTGAAAGATTGAAACAATTTAAATTACTCGTATGTTTTGTTTCTGTTTTTATTCTTTCATTTGAAGTGTATTTAATGATACATCATGAGGGATTAATTTAATTTCGAATTCATATATTTGATATATTTCCATTACTAATAAATAAATTTAAATTTTCCGATATTTTCGTTAATCTTTGTGGGGGCCCAGGCTCCAGACCAGGAATAAATATAACAAATATACGGATAATATTGGCAGCAATTTGTGTTAACCAAATGGAGAGTCCTGGAGCACTTTTTACATGAAGCAAAGTAGTGTTCAACTTCGGCCTACCAAAAATTTCTCCGCGTTAATATACCGTCAGAGTTAGAAATATGAAATTGAAATCGATTTGCTTTTTTCAATGATAAATCATGTAGTTTTTAATATTTTGTAAGCAAGTTTATGGACTTTGAGCGTGACACGAGATTTCCGTGTAATGTAGTTAAACTTTCCCGTACTCAGTCTACGTGAAACGTAGTTAGAAGTCATGCATAGAAGACTGCAGATTACAAAACTTATATAAACATGTAAAACCCTTCGAGAGTGTTAAATCCTGGGTATTTTTAGAGAGTGTATTTTCCCAAAAAAATTAACAAAGAATACAGTTTCTTGACGACGTACAATCTTTTATAAATTTTTGTAGAAAAGTGCGAAAATCATCTGAATTGGAAAATGCATGTAAAGAATATATTTTAGTACCATGTTTTAGTGCATGTAAATAATATATTTTAGTACCCTACTCGGTTTGAATTAGTTAACTCTAGATTAAAGAGCTGATCAAAATATGTAATCACTTATGTCTTTCGTAGAATAAAATAATATTTTAACATCTTTCGCCATCTCTACTACTTACTTTGGACACAAATCCTACCTATACATACCCATTCATGTAATACATTTTATATACATCGCACCCTTGAGGTATGATAAAACTAGAAAATGATGAAAGGTGTCTCTAAGGTTATTACTACAAAAGATGATTTTTAGGGAGATTTGAAATTCCCTTTCTTGAGTTATTTTCATCTTTAACTAAATTAATAAAAATGACGATTTACGGCGAGTGCTCTCGCATTCATAGTCAACAAAACAATATTTTTTACTTGTGACACTCTTGCATAGGTATACGACATTGTGGTATTTGGCAAAAAATTTAAAATAAAATTTTTTTTGAAAAAAGAGGGGTTTTTTTTAATTTGCTAAAATTTAAAATATTCTTGGTCAATTTTCAAAATTCTTGCAGTAAATAATTCACAAATTTATAAACTTTAATTCTGATTCAGCAAATTTAAAAATATTAATTCAATAAAAAATAAAAATTATTTGAATAAAATGTTCTAAAAATTTTAAGGTACTTTTTTTTTTAATTTATATTTTTAAAAGTAAGTATTAGTTTTAAATTTTCTGAATCAAAATTAAAGTATAATGTTTGAAAAAGATGTATTCCAAATTTCAACCCTTAAACTTTATCGGTTTTCGACTTATAACAATTTGAATACAGGAAATCTTGAAAAAATGCATCATGGAGAAAAACGCATTTAAAGTTTTAAAGTCAGATGTACAATTAATAAAATCTTTAAATACCCTTTAAGAGCATCCAGATGAGTATCTAATTCCTTCTTTCCTCTTAAATCTTTGGTTTAATTTGATTTTTGAAAGTTCTACCTTTTTTCTGCATAGTTTAAAGGGCTGCGTAGATTTAAATAACGTCTTTCACATATGTTGTTGCCATGACAACGGCTGTCTGAGTGATAGATTTTCAAAACAACGAACCACAGAATTAATTCTATCTCTCGTTCTAATTAAGATAGAAACATGATTCAGACGTCATTTTAAGCTGAAAGACACAGAGAATTTTTTTAATATAAAATTTTGTTTCGAAAATTTGACGATTTTTGTGTCTCGGGCCCCCTTAAGTTCTTTTCATGTTCAACTCAATTAATAAAAATGATTTTTTTACGGCGAGTTCTCTCGTCCTCATAGTCACCAAAACAATATTTATTTTTCTTTTGACGCTCTTTCATCAGGCATGCGGCATTGTCGAATTTCGCCATCTTCTGTCATTATGACGAAGAAATTTTTAATTTTGGAAAAGTTCTAATTCGGAATTTTAAACATTATTATTATTTCAATTACGGTATAAGTGCACTAAAATTTATTTTATTCTTACTTCTCTGCCACTTTAAGTGGAATACTTTGTGGTGGTGTTGCGTGTGATGAAAAGGAAATATAATTTATATAATTTATTAAAAGAATTAATATTTAAAACTAAAAACAAACAAAAATATTACAACAACAAAAAAAACAGCGAATAAAACAAAATAAAAGTTTTTAGAAAAAAAGTTATTCGAATGATATTAAATCGTGATTCTTTTTTATCTCTTGATCTGGTACAATTGCCACTTACGACTAAAAAGTGCACAAAATTTAGAAATGCGAAATTAATTCAGAGCGAAAGGAACAGAAAATATTACTGCACGCAATCAATCAACGCGAGTTTTCGTTTCATTCCCGTTCGATGAAAAATATCGTCTGTCCCAAAAATTCGGAAATCATTTACATTGTGCAAAAAAAAAAAAATAAGACTCGAAGTAAATGAAGTATCATTGCTGAAATGCTATAAAAAGAAATAATTTACGGAAAAATAATTGCTTGTTCAGCAGTACTTACGCAATCATCTTCAGTCACTAAATGAAGCTAAGTGCTCACAGTACGGAAATTTTATGAAAATATATTAAACTGTGCGGACGTGTATACGGCACATACATGCAGACAGATAGATAGACAGACACCAAACTCGCTAGGCGAGGATTTGGCATCGGGTACAAAACGGATAGAAAACTTAAAATGGGTCGAAAATATTCGATGTACAACAAGCAATCTATTCCTATTTATATAGATAATTGTGTGTAACAGATTTGCTTCTTTACAGCTGTGAGTGCAGTTTTTTTCGAATTTGGATAAGGTTTTTTTCAATCATCAAAGTATAAGCTATATCATATTTCTTTAAAAAACACACTTTTCAAATTCAAGATACTATTTCCTCTGAAAATAATATCGTTATTTACATACAATGCTAAATGGGAAAATTTTCGAATAAAAAATAGACAGTACAGAAAACTTGGAGGTCCATTGAAATGTGCATAACGAACAACCCAAGTTTCGGGAAAATGATAGCTAATGTGTGCAATTTAGAATGGCAAGAATTTGTGTGAAACTGTGTAGGCGGAAGGGAGGATCACACTTTTTCGTTTTGTTACCAAGAATCGGTCATACCTAAAAAATGCTCGTCTTTTCGAAAATTTCGGAAGAGATTTTTGGTGGATTTCACCAGCAGTTGAAAATTGTGAAACGCTTCAGTTTGCTTTACAACTATCACATCACTTACACTGGCAGTTGTGAATTCTTTAAAATTAAATCAAACGTCTTGATCTCTATCTCTCTGTTAGGTGTATTTCAGTCTTCAATGTTTTTAATTTTTAATGACGGGTCATTGTTTTCTTGGCTTTCTGCACTACAATGGTCAAACGGAGGAGTATTTGTGATTATATAATATTATCTGACTGTGGTTCAAAATTAGGTAGCGTTGTCCACAGATCTTTCGTTACGGTCCGGGATTAATTGATCACGGACCGTCGTTATATAGGGTAGCAGTAGCCCAGTTGGAAGAATCGCGGAGAAGCAAATGAAGGGTTGTAAGTTCAAAATTCGTTCCTACCAAGACGTCGTGTACGTGGGCGCTGGTGTATGTTAAATCTTCCGTGACCTCAAATGTCATCACATTGGCGTGGAAGTTTGGAGAGCGGTGTGTCAGCTCAGGTGTTGCCTCGTCATCTGACTATGGTTCAAATTTACGTGGTGTTGGCATCGATCTTTCCCTTCAGGATTGATCCCGGAGCGTCACCAATAGTATATTGTGTTCGGAGCCCATTACGACGTTAATTAACTACCTACCAGTGTGACGTAAATTCAACTGCCTGCATAGCTATCATCACCAGTAGCCCACTGTGTTTGTCTAGTAGGACGTTCATTCAACTACCTACCAAGCAACAGTTATACTGCCGTTGATCCTAACAGGAAAATCAGCATGAACCATGAGCTTAGAAAGCTGGATTCAAACCCAGAATCTACTAGGTAGCCAACAAACACTTTATACCACTATAATGGTTAGGCAGCATACCCTTTTATATAAAAGAGTGTATTACCTAGCAATATTTGTCCGTAATGAATGCATTTCCATTGGAATTGGTCTAGGAGAGTCGTCAATAGCCCGTGTGTTGCTCCAGTACGACGTTAATTAAAATACCTACCTACAATAGTGAATGTGCAGCTAGTTATCTTTGAATAAAGATATATATTATGTCTTTAACCTTAGATTGGTAAGTGGGGTACGTAAAATCGACGTACAGTACACATATTCATGACGGTACCAATCACGAGGTAAGCTATACATGAATTTCTCGTTGTCTGCATTTTGTTGAAACAACTCTACTGGCAATCGTGAAAAGTTTCAGCGGCATTGGCTTTCGTCAGCTTAGTATTTAATTTAATTAACTAAATGTAACTTATAACTAACTAAATATATTCTATGTAATCTCTTCTATCTTCAATCTAATTCTAACTCAATATAATTAGTTTAACTAACTGGAATGCATTTATCAATATAATAATTTTACAATTAATATAATTACAAAAAAACTTTACTTCTTGTATGAAGTGTAAATGGTATGAAATAGATTTTCAGTGAAAAACAAATCAGGTGGTCTATGAAGATTCTGTTGCCCATATGCTATTTCATGAACAATTTATGGGGCTACCTTAAAGTGTAATGTATCTCCGTTCAAGCAATTAATGGTGCTTGATCTAATTGGTGTCAGCTGTCATTATCAGTTCGGAATTTATTATTTGAAAATTTTATAGGTGAAGCGCTGAATTCGTATTAAAAAAACAAGCCAACTGACATTACATCAGAATACGTACATGGAAGGTATATCAAATAAATAGCAGTTCTGTTAAGAAACTGAATAGAAAACGAGTGGTGGGAGTAAGGATTAAATTTGAAATTGCTCGTCAATTGAAGTGGAAAAAAGTAGAAAATTGTTGCAGTGTCACGATATATATATATATTGTATGTGCGTACTTCAGTAGAAAGAAGGCCAATCTCCAAATTAACTGAATGAGTGTCTACAAATAACTTTAAGGTAATGAAAACTGTAATGACAGGAGTACCAATATCCACCTATAAATACATTATAAAAGTATCAAAGATTGGAAAGTATTTTTTTTTGTGTACTCTGTATTAAAAATAAAAATATTACTTATTACTAAATGAGTTGTTAACAAAAACATTGGCCCTTTTATCCAAAATACACATTTAAGAGTAGTGAAATATTTTAACTACTCTTCTGAAATTTATATAGAATCCCGGCAAGAAAAGTGACAAAATTGCTGAATTTGAGAAACATCAACTTAAAGGATACGATAAAATTCATATTGAAATAGTATAGGCTTCTTTTAAATTTTAGATAAGTACAATTATGGTTGTAACTTCTATTTTATATTCCATTCTATTTCATCCTATTTTATTTCATATAATATAACACGCTGGGGCAACTTATACATATTTTTCAATGACATAACCTCAAAATTTTTATTTTTTGATTTGTGACACTTTTTTTTCGGGGTGCGATATATATAAACTTTTATAACAAAACCAAAGCCATTCTAGATAAGGTAAACCTTTATCTATAATGGTTAATTTTACGAGATAAAACGCAACTATTTTTTTGCAATCTTCCTTTGGTAAAACGTTTATTGAAAATTTTCATTTTCAATAATGGTAAATCGAGTTTTCTGCATTGAAGACGACTAATTTTTAACAAACATTCTTTTTACATTTCAGGAGTCATGATTTGAAAATTTTAATCCTCAGTATACATTTAGCTTAAATATATGATGAATATTGTATCTATTTAGTGCATGTAACTTAGTTTTGATACATCAATCGTTACATTTTAAATTACTTAATTTTTATGTTTTATATTAACAAGCAGAACATAACATTAAAAATTAGATAACTGAATACTTATAACTACTAATGACTATTAGATAATTAATTAGATAATAATCTTATTAATTATGTTTAACTGTCATTTCTTCGTTAATTCATTTCACATTCATTGCACTGTATGTACGTTACTTTAATCAGTCATATTTCTAATCTATAACTAGGATAAGTTTTTTAAATGTTTATGAATCTGTATCTGGGATTTATTAATAAGCGTCCGAAGATTTCTCCTTAGAAAATTCATAAAAATGACTTTAAAAACCGTTATCATATTGCCACTATCAGAATTGTGCAAACGAGAAAATATAACGATCGATAAACAATGATAAAAAATTCTAGAAAAAAGATCAGTTCCAGGTTCAAAACCGTCATCGAACGTTGGTTTCACTTCATTTAACTATTTCATCAATATTACTTATGTGTTTCCGAATGGCATCTTTAAAATGTCTTGGAAACCTTGCGATATTTATTCTATTGTTAATTCCATAAATTATATATTTCGCTGTGCTTCCTCTTTCAAAAATAAAGTTACATTTTCTTCCGTCGAATTTTTAACTATTTATACAAGATAATTTGAAATATTACCGATCCCGGTAAGTCATTTTTGTTGATCATTAACTTTGCTTCTGGTTTTATTTCTCTTTTAATTTGGTATTGGTACTAGTGTTTTAAATTAAAATCACACTGGATCTATTGGTGACGGTTTGAGATCAAACCCGAAAGGTAAGATCGAGGACAACACCATCTAATTTTGAACCACGGTCAGATGGCGAGGTCACACCTGAGTTGTCATCCCACCTCTCCAAACTTCCACGATATAATAAATTTTCTCAAATATAATTTTTAAGTATTTTTACCAGACAACATGGAAGATTTATAGTTCCGATAACTTATACTTTATTGATCATTCACTTTGTGTACAGTTATTTTTCTTGAAAATAAATAAAGCACAGCAAATTTTCCAAAAAAAAATTCAAATGTAATTTTTTTAGATTTTTAGAGGATTTCGCGCGCGCGCGCGCGCGCATAAGATTGCCAAAAGGGGCCAACTTTGCTAATGCAGGGAACTTTCAATACATTTTTTTGTATCTACAATAAAGTTTCCCTCATCAAATTTTTAATTATTTCTACGTGACCACATGAACGATTTTTAATCCAGATAGGTAAATTTTGTTGATCATTCAATTAGAGCATGCTGCTATTTGTCTTTTGATTTAAGTAACAGTAAATTTTCTAAAAAGGTCTAACTGGTGAATTTATGGTTTTCAGAGGTTTTCTATAAGGTTGTCAAAGGAATTACTATTACTAAGTATTAAAAAACTTTCTCTTGTCGAATTTTGAATTATTTATACAGGAATCATAAAACATTTCTTATTCCGTAACATATTTTTTTTTGTCATTTTCTTTGCATTGTAATTTTTTTTTGGATTTAGGGGGGTCCGGGACACATTGAAAAAAAAAATTTTATTAATTAATTTTGAATTTTGAATTTTTTTTGTACTGATTATCCATCTAACTAATAAGCGAAATCACAATACAACATTTTTCCAAAAGTAGTTTTTAAATTACATTTTTTGAAAAAACGAGGGGTCATTTTAAATTGCTAAGACTAAAAATATTCTTGATCCATTTTCAAAATTCTTGCAGTAAATTATTCACAAATTTATTAACTTTAATTTTGATTCAGCAATTTAAAAAATATTAATTTAATAAAAAATAAAAAATATTTGAATGAAAATATTTGAAAATTTAAGGTACTTTTTTTTTTAAGTCATATTTTTAAAAGTAAATATTTGTTTCAAATTTGCTGAATCAAAATTAAAGTATAATGTTTGAAAAATATATATTCCAAATTTCAACCCTTAAACTTTATCGGTTTTCGACTTATAGCAATTTGAATACAGGAAATCTTGAAAAAATGTATCACGGAGAAAAACGCATTTAAAGTTTTAAAGACGGATGTTGTTGCCATGACAACAACTGTCAAGAGTGTTAGATTTTCAAAACAACGCACCACAAAAATTATTATATCTCTAGTTCTAATTAAGATAGAAACATGATTTAGACGTCATTTTAAGCAGAAAATTATACAGAATTTCTTAAAATCATAAAAAATAATTCGAAAATTTGACGATTTTTGTGTCACGGATCCCCTTAACCCTCCAAATGCTCTTGACGAGATATGTAATTCATTAAGTTGTGACCAACATTGCTAATGACAAGATATCTCGCCGTCAATATATTGCCGATTGTCTGATAATGATGAGTTCAAGATCTAGTCTTATTTTTCTTCCAATGACGAGATATTTCGAGCACTAATATATTGTCAGTTTTGCTAATGACGAAATGTCCCACAGAGGCAACCACCAGAAGGGTTGGTCTTGCGTTTGGGCACCGCAGATGGCCCCCTCGTCCCCGCTGTGATAGTAGGTTATGAGCGGTTTTTTGTGGCCACCCACGGAAGGAGAGAAGTGGGGCGGTGACTGGGCAGGGGGCGCCTTAAGCCGCCCCCCGACCATTGAGGTGCTATTTGCATAGATGTTTTCTCAGCTTGGCATTGGAGTTTTCTAATCTTGGCGCTTAAGTTTGCTCAGAATTCAAAATTGATGCGATGCGATGCATTGTGGAACTTTAAAGTTGAACTTTCGAGAGTCTATGGCAGATGGTAGAGTTAAATCAGTTGTCCTGTCCTGAGAATACTGTTGAAGAAAGCCGTTGTTAAATGGTGGTGTTAATTTGGAAGTGTGGTCCTGTAATCTATATATATAATTCTCTTATGTGGCACGCAAAAAAGACGTTATTTGTCATCACGTTTTGGCAACATTGTACTATTGTTTGTATATCACGAAGCCTCGCGCTTCAATTGAATTTATACCGTTATCGGATGAAATTTTATTGAAAAAAAATTTTAGTCGAGCTGTTGCAGTTAATAATAGAAATAAAAAAAGCGGAGGACCTTTTCAGGGCCATTTAAAAAAGGTCGTTTTCAGGTCAAAAAATTATTGTTCAACAAGACGCGTGCACTACAACTTTCGACAACTAACTCAATGAAAAAGCGTGGGTGATGCGAAATAATAACTTTTTTATCAAGTCCATTTCAATTTTGAACATATATTTATTACAAGACAGGACACTGACACAAAGAGAAGTGAGAGGTTATTCCGACGTGGTCTTTCTGATACCACGTTCCAAGCCAATCTGACGAATTCCCCATCGGGTAGGGAAGACGCGTGTTACAATCCCTTTCGTAGGGATTATCTGGAGATCTGTGGCTAAGTTGCTACAGGTGGCTCGAGTGCAGGGGCAAATGTACGCTAAAACAACATGATGGTTATTCAATTACCAAATCAGCGCACACATTTCGAGTCAAAATTTGCTCAAAGTTTTCATTTGAATTCTGATTCTATAGGTACTGTATATATCATTTCTGAAAAACGGCAAAAAATTTAGATTTGAAAAATATTTTTTTGGAACATTATATTTTGTAAACAATCCTTACTGCTAGGACACATGTCTTCATTGATGCGAGCGAAGCTAGCATATGTTCACACAGCGAACCAATGAGGATTGCGTAGCAATCTTCCGGGGGTTGGCGAGCGTTAGCGAGCAGGGGGCGGGCCCCCTAATTATGTCTATATTGTTGAAAAGGAAGTGCATTATTTTCATTATTTTGACTTGGGCTTTGTTGTTGGTGGCAGTATTATGTTTCCATGCTATGCTTAAGTTGATGTTTGGTTCTTTTAAATGGTTGGTTGTCGTTAGAGGGCAGTTGAATATGTAGTGGTCCGGAGTTCCTGACTCCCCGCAAATGCAGTTATTGTTGGTGATGAGGCAGAATCTGTGTAGATAGGACGGGAACGGGCCATGTCCCGTCAAGTAGGCTGTTAGGTAGGATCCCGGTGGGTTTCTGTTGTGATTGACTTTGTTGAAGAAGTCGTAGGTTCTGCGGCCAGTGTCTCCCCTGTCCCATTCATTTTGCCACTCGATCATGATGAGGGTTTTTATACGGTTTTTGAGGAATCCTTTGTTGAGTTTGAGTTGGATAGACAATGGGGCATCGCCCGCAGCTCCTTCTTTGGCCAGTTGGTCTGCTCTCTCATTGCCCTTAATTCCTGCGTGAGCTTTGATCCACTGTATTTTTATGTCTTGGGGGGGGGGTTATCCGAAAAAGGTTTAAATGTGAATTCGTGGCTATTTTAGGTTTCCCCATAAGGTTGCCAAAAACCGTTGCCTCATTGCTATTACTAACAATATTAAAATTTCTCCCGTTGAATTTTTAATTATTCTGCGTGACGACCCTATAGATTTATGATCCCGTAACTCATACATTATTGGTCATCATTCACTGCGTACAATTTCTTTTCCTTGGATTTAAAGAACAAATATTACAAAAAGTTTCAATGTGAATTTGTGGTTTTTTAGAGGTTTTCCCCTTTAAGGTTGCCAAAATCCCACCCGCACCGCTATTACTCTCCACGTGGAAGTGATTTAACCTTGTTAAAGCACTTCCGAGCCATAGTGGCGGTCCTTTTCCGGCTTGCGGTTGAAACCTACGCGAGCAACGAACTGTCGCTGCCTTTGAAGTTTCACTTCGCCCATGAAAAAAAATGACCTCACGAAAATGTGGAGTAAGGCGTTTCTACACGAAAAAAGATTTCACTGGATACTGGAAATACTTTACAATGGGATGCGAAAATGTAATCAAAAGGAAATTCAGATGAGAAACATATCTAAATTTAAAACTTAGACAAATTGAATTCATGGGAAATTTTATGGTAAGAGGCGTTTTTAGGCTATATGTTGGTGACGGAAGGATTTCAGCGGCGGAACGTGGACCCTATATATACACAGTCCAGTCACATTAATGTGACCACCACCTACTTTCGACATCAACGTGAAATAACCAATTACAAAAGGCAGGTGGCAGCGCATTGCAGTGGAGTGTATATAAAGGATGTAATAGAGCATCGGAAAGCATTTCAATCGTTGGCGTAATGCAGAAACGTAGCGATTTATCCGACGTCCAAAAGGGCATGATTATTGGCTTTCGGGCCAAAGGTGGAAGCATTTCGGAAACGGTTAATTTTGTGAACTGTTCGCGTGCCGCCGTGGTAAAAGTATACCGTGCATGGCAAAATGGCACTATCCAAAATCAGCGGCGTGGCACATGTGGTGCACCACGGGCTATAGATGACAGAGGCGAACGAAGGCTACTGAGATGCGTTCGGGCGAATACACGTGTAACTGTTAAGCAACTGACCGCCCAGATGAACCAAGGTGCTAGCAAGAACAACGATTCAGCGAACGTTGCTGCGCATGAGCCTCCGCAGCAGACGCCTGGTTAATGCACCTATGCTGACTGCTGTTCATCGGCGACGAAGGCTGGAATTTACACGCCAGTACTGCAACTGGACGTCCACAGAGTGGCGACAGGTGGCTTTTTCCTATGAATCACGTTTTATGCTCCATCGGACAGATGGACTTTGGCGTATACGGCGTGAAACGTCTGAAAGCAAACACCCTGCAACAATTGCGGCAAGGATCCAGGCTGGAGGAGGGAGGTAATCTAGTACAGCTGGCCACGGCACTGGAGTCGGCATGGCTCAACATCCCAGTGAACATCTTCAGAAACCTAATTGACTCTCTTCCTGCACATCTCGCAGCGGTCCGCTCTGCCAAAGGTGGTTATTCTGGCTTTTGACGTGGTCACATTGTGACTGGACTGTGTATTTAGAATGTGACATCAGGTGCCATGCTTTTCGTTTACGATTTCAGCAAGTCGACAATAATAATTCCTAAGTATGGATTCCAAATTGATAGATGATTGGTCAACGCCAACTAGATTAAACGCCAAACTACTCACCAAGGCCACGATGAACTACATTTTAAGGTAACTCCGATATGCAGAATGGGACAGTATTTGGCTTTCTTTCTGTTTGTTTTTTACAGTATTCATAGCATCCAAAGAGTCATCCATGAAAATTACATGTTTCTGTAAGAATTGAATTTTGTAATGATTTCCTACAGTAGTTGAAACTACAAGTAAATATTCCTACCCTATTAATTTTACTCAATTACTCGACGTATCGCAAGGGTGTATAACATAAAAATGAGTGCATTTCAAATATCTCTTCCTCGTACATAAACATGGGATGCAACAGTGGAACCAAATCCAAAAAACACATTGTAAAATAAAATGGGCTTTAAGCTAGAATTATGGAAATTAAAGCAGGCTATATGAAACCACTTCTGTCCTGTATTGAACGTAAAAAATTTTCAATTTATTGCTGGAAATAATCTAGTTTTCCACATTGAGACATGTACTTCCTCCAAAAGATAAATTTTTGAGTTTTCCTCCTTTGCGTCCCATGAGCGATATATTGCTTAGAGCAGTGCTAGTTAGTACTACGTAGAGAAATTCAATTGGTTCTCTTTGAAATATATAGTATTATTAATGGAGATATTTTAGCTATGACAACTCTCTCCTCATATCTTGTGCAACTTGAGCTGGTCTAAGTGAAAAAATGACTAATACGGAAAAATCGCATTCAAATTATTCCTTCATGAAATTTTACAATATATTCTTAGTAGATAAAAAACTCAAAGCTCTCATATAACGGGAGTTTCTTTCTTTCATATGAGAGATTTTCAATGTACAACTAAATCCGACGGTAAATAACGATTTTACTTTCACTACACAAATGCTGTCTTGTTACATACTTAAGAGTTACTTTAAAACGCAGTTTATAGCCGTTTTGGTGACTTTTGACGTTTAATCTAATTAACATTGACCAATCAACTCACATATGTCAGTTCGGAAGTCATTCTAGGGTACTTTTATTGGCAATGTGCTGAAATCGTAATAAACAAAATGTGCCAATGACGTCAAGTGCTCAACACATACAGGTAACAGAAACACTAACGCCACTCACATTAGCTGTAACAATTCTTCCATCTATATATATAATTCTCTTACGTGGCACGCAAAAAAGACGTTATTTGTTATCACGTTTTGGCAATATTGTACGATTGTTGTTTACCACAAAGCCTCGCGCCTCGATTGAATTTATAGCGTTATCGGATGAAATTTTATTGAAAAAAAAATGAATTTTAGTCGAGCTGCTGCAGTTTATAATTATAAATCAAAGAAAGCAGAGGATCTTTTCAGGGCCATTTAAAAAACGGTCCTTTTCAGAGCCAACAATTATACTTCAACAAGACGCTTTTGACTACAACTTTTGACAACAAATTCAATGAAAAAGTGTGAGTGCCTCGAGTGCTGGGTAAATGTACACACAAACAACATGCTGGGTATTCAATTTCCAAATCAGTGCTCACATTTCGAGTCAAAATTTGCTCAAAGTTTCCATTTGAATTCTGATTCCAGAGGTACTATAAATATCTTTTCTGAAAAACAGCATAAAATTTAGGTTTGAAAAATATTTTTTTGGAATATCATATTTTGTAAACAATTCCTTCTGCTAGGACACATGTCTTCATTGATGCGAGCGAAGCGAGCATAGGTTCGCACAGCGAACCAATGAGGATTGTAAAGCAATCCTCTGGGGGTTTGCGAGCGTTAGCGAGCAGGGGGCGGGCCCCCTAGTTCTATTTATCTTGTGTAACTTAAACTGCCAAAAAAAAAATGTGTAGAAATGAAAAATAATTCGTTCATTAAATTTTATTCTTTGATCATAAACATTTACGCTCATAACGGTAATCCTTTTTTTCCCCTATAAAGATCCTTTTACAAGAAAACCCACAATTCTCTTAGACCTACATGATCTTGAAATTTAAATAGGGGGCTCATATAATAATAAAAATATTCAACCTTCATTATTCAAAATATTGAGAAAACAATTTGCCCTCACCTCACCGTTCTTCTAGTCCTTGAACTCAAAATTCCATCTTCACAATCCCCCGATATTTTGTCACAGAGAAGACCAATACTTTATGATCTTAACTGAAAGGCTAATTTCATGCTCAATATTAGTTCATACTTCAATGAGTGTTTTCAGTAAGGCATGATGTGGCCCCAGTGTTTATAAAAGTGTGTTATTGGGTGACGAGAAATGGAATAATACAGTCACCCAAGGCCCACATTCTCGAAAAAGCAACACTAAACTCCTTCCCGATTGCAGTTTATATCTCCTTTGTTGTGTCAGTAGTCCTCTGTTGCCATCAACAAATGCATAAAATGAGCGAAATAGAAAAATATCTACATGTTTCAAAACCGCCAAACGTGTGGCATATCCGCAATGTGTTGGACGATTATAGCTTGTCTTTTGTTCTTGTTCCGAGAGATTTCAAAACTTGACCTTTCTTTTCTTACAAGCGATCGCTCTCTTGGAAGAAGTAGAGTTAATCATTTATCATCGCGACAGAAACGTTTAGCAATGTTTGGATCTTCAGTGTGTTGTATTACCTAAAGTTGAGAAACCAGACTGGAACAGGAAAAGCTTACTCACGTCGTATCCGAATTCCTGAACTTTATTAAGTCTTGTAATTTGTCTAAAATATATCCTTTATTCCTTTCTCGTACTTAAGAGAGACTTTTCTACGAGCTAAATGTAGGTGACGCTAGTGTTATTGCGGAGGAACGTGTTTCCTCTACGTATTCCGAACGTGAATTAGCTTGGATTGCTTTTCAACTACGCATTTATCTCGTCAGCATTAATAATTCCAAAAAATGAATTCCGGACTCCTCAATGACAATCGATTGGTCAGCGCCAATTAGATTAATCTTTAGACTACGGCCATTACAGCAGTTGTACCTTGAAAGTTACAAGAATGTCGCCTAGAAAGAATTTAGACTGCGGCCGGTACAGCAGTTGTACCTTGAAAGTTGTAAGAATGGCGCCAGGAAGGAATTTAGACTAGACTACAGCCAGTAAAGCAGTTGTACCTTGAAAGTTATAAGAACTCCACCAAGAAGAAATTTAGACTACGGCCAGCACAGCAGTTGTACTTTGAAAGTTATAAGAATGGCGCTTAGAAAGAATTTTGACTACGGCCAGCACATCATTTGTACCTTCAAAGTTATAAGAATGGTGCCTAGAAAGAATTTAGACTACGGCCAGTACAGCAGTTCTACCTTCAAAGCTATAAGAATGATGCCTAAAAAGAATTTAGATTTCGGCCGTGTACAGCAGTTTTATCTTGAAAGCTATAAGAATCGCGTCAGTTATATCAGTAGACAGTCAAAAGGTTAAACTGCAAACTTCGCCAAAACTGAAATGAGCTGTATTTAAAGGTAACCCTAATATGTATCATTCGAGTGTATCTGGACAGCAGAAGTAAAATATTCACATTCCGTCTTATTTTATTTATTTTGCACTTAAAATCTCTGTCCTACGAAAGTTCGTGATCACAAAAATATTTATTCGAAACGTTTTCAGCCCAGTTAAAAAGTAATTACAAAAAGAGAGACAAAAAATTCATGACGCAAAACGTACATAAACATCAGCAACTTTCTAATGAAATAGACAGAGCATGTGTGTGGAATCGCTGTTGAAAGGTTTCAGAAAGATATTCCACATGTGCTTGCGAATCGACTTGAACCGATTATCAATCAAAGCATAGTCTAGTGTTTTTAATAACGCTGGATGATCATTTTCACCAATCAATAATTTGTCCCACATTAGAATTAATGCTTCTTTCCATAACCACATGATAAATCTTTATACTAAGCAATCGGCAGAAATAGCATGATGCTGAGAGCATATTCTGTCTATTTAATTGGAAGGTCTACGGTAAACATAAGTGTAATTATATTCAACAGATAAATAATAAAATAAATTATAAGCAATTTATTCATTACAGTTCGCTGTTTGATAAAACTACCAGAATTCTGAGGTCCTTTGTCTAAAAGGAAGAAGGCATTCTCCAACAGGAAATGAAATATATTGTGCTTTCGAAGAAGCAATTGAATAGAAAAACCACAAAATTGTATTCATAAACCATACCATCTTCTTCCGAAACATCTTGCTCTTTTAAGAGGAATCGGCCAAGGATACCAAGAGAATAAAAACTCTGAGAGAGTTTAAGGGAAGAGAGACCCATTGACTTTTCGTCTTTGATTTCTTATTTGAATGATTTTTTTTTCCTTCCTTCATGAAAGTGAGGTGTATGAGGGTGATAAAATACATCTTAGCGAGATTTTCGGAAAATTTAGAAGATGAACGGTTAGTATCCGGGTTGTCAAATCGTAAATACTAATTATTTTTTGTGGTAAACTCGCTGACACGAGGTATGGCTACTTTTTTTGGTTGTTTCTCATAAAAACGCGATTCGATATCTTTTTCTTCTTGGCCACTACTTCACATGTCTAAAGAAATTTAAACTGTTCAACGAATAACGAATTTCAATGTTTTCTCGTTGTTCCACTTGAAAAGTTCGTGAAAATTATGTGTCCTGTTCTAAGAAGACGAACAAAACCAGTTATAAATTTGTAAACTATAAAATTTATCAAAATTCCATATTTGTTAAAAAAATCGAGATTCTATTTTCGCATTATTCTTCAAAGTTAAAATAAAATAGGTGACTCAACTGTTTAATGGCAATCAGGTAACTAAAAAGGTTTAATATGTTTCATACTTAAAATTGGACCACATTATAAGTTAACCGTAAGGTACTTGTATATGTGCGGAAGATAATGACATTAACTTATTACAAGTAGAATTTTTTTCAGCAGCATCACAAAAATCTCCATTAGTAATAGAGGGTCTTCTTAAAGGGTGAATCTTTAAGCAGATCATTACATTTTCTGCTATACTTCTATCCGGTACGCTCTCTGCTACTTTATCTTTTCCAAACGCAACACACATTTCATATCTTCAAGTGATTCATCTTATTTTCTGCACCATTTCAACACGATATGTTCTGAAGCTTTATCTTTTCCAAACGCAATACGTTTACTTCTATAATCTTCCTAATTGAGCTTAAATTTAGAAACTACACCAACATTTTACAAAGTTTTCAGTTACAGAAAAGTATACATATAAAAATAGATTGATTAATATGCATATACTTTTGTTGATATAGCAATGAAAACTTAGTCAAATTGGTAGTAATAAATGCAAAATTCAAAACAACGATCTATAAAGATTAGCACACCAATGAATGACGTTAATGCTTCCTTGCTTCTACACCAGCCTAGAAAGACTTAGTTTAAAAAGGGGGTTGGTAACACTATTCTTAAATAGCGTATTTAAATTCGTTTTTTCTTTTGTTATTTACGTCCTGACAAAACACATTTCGTAAGACGTCCTGATGGTGGACGTGTTGTTCCACCAAAAATCAATTCATGATTTTTTCTTGAGTTTTTTATCTTTATTCGTCGTTTTTTGTACGTTTTGGAATTTTTACTACATATATTGTTGAAAATTGAGAATGAGTTCAGTAGTATAAGAACTATCCGTCGCAGTCAACCAAAACTGCAAGAACCTCTTGTTTTAGTGACGTATCTCAATCAGCCCGATGTGTGACGCTCTAGTGTGACGTTAATTCGATACCTACCTACCTGACGTATATCAAGTCTTTCACAAAACAAGCCTGTAACCGAACAAAGACAAAAACATCATAGAAAATCCGAAGTTCCTTGACAGAAACCTCACTAATTATCTATTAGTTATCTGTAACGAAACATTTCCTCTTATCAGCCATCAACGCACGCTGTGTTTGTCAAACTATTACCTCATACAAGTCCACCCCTTTACTATAAGAAATCGATATTGGCACTGTTCTGCGTGACGGAGATCGAGATTTCCTAATGATTAATCATTATGGCGTTTCAATAAAATTAACCGGGGAAAACCCAAATAAGAGCATGCAGCAAAACTAAATGAAGTAAAGAGAGGGAGGCTGGCAAAGGGGGTGGGGCATTAAATGCATGCCCCGGAGCTTTGCACCTGAGTCCAGATGCGCGAAATCATGAGATAAGATAGGCTTACAAGATCTCTCGAGCGCCCCATTTGTAGATATGCATGCCCCCACCCCATTAAGATTCAGCAGGCATTCTATATAGTAAAGGTATTTATGCTCTTGACGTCATTGGTTACATGATCTGGGTTATGCTACCTGTTGTCCAATAACTTGTCAAGTTTTTTATCTAGGCTGGCTGGGAACCACACTGAGAGTGTTGTTTATTATTTACGAAAGGTTCTGGGTTTTCGGCACGGCCTACACATGATAAACGCATTCCGATAAATTGGACCGTATGATGCCCTTATTCGTCTCGAATTCGAACATCAGTTTCCGGGCACCACCTGAACGTTAGAGCATGATGCTAAAGAAATCGTTTATCAATTAACTTTAGGAATTAATTATCGTTTTAAGAGAACTAAACTTGGCTAATAAACAAATTATAATCGGCTTCTTTAATTCTGCGAATACCACCGAAGTTTTGATACTTATAAGCTTAGTTTGTAACGTTCCATGCATTTATACACAATTATTGCAATACATTAAGGGGTTGGACACCACGGTTCAAAATGTTAACCCACTGCGTTTGCACCCTGCGAATTGTATGCGGCGCAGCTTCGTTTACATACTCCGTTAATTTCATTAACTAGAGGGCTTTTCCCCCTGCTCGCTTACGCTCGCCAACCCCCGGGGATTGCTTCCCAAACCAACATTCCTTTCACAAATCCCATTTTGTTTGCTTCGCAAACCAGCATTGCTTTCGCAGAGTGAATCTCCTGGACAGCGAACCTACCTTAATAAATCGTATAATCCTGATTTGACTTTCTGGTCCATGACGTCACAGCGAGGACTTCGCTCCCTGAACACTCTAAACTAATAGCCGCATCTGTAAAAAACCTTTTGCATCTTGTTCCAATTTTAAGTAAACCATGTTAAACTCCTAACTTTACGATCTGTACTTCGTACTTTCATTAAAAGGTCGAGGGAAAAGCAGACATTATTTTTATCAGAAAATCAAAGGTTAATACATGAAAACTATCATTTATTCCTTTATATTAGGCCTGATTGGATCGGATCTTTCCCTTAGGGGATTGATCCCGGACCGTCGTCAATAGCCTGGTGTGTTGCTATAGTACGACGTTAATTAAAATTACCTTATCTTACCTAAGCCTGTGTTATGTGTTCATTATTGAGCTTTTTTTCCAGGAGGCTAATGAATATGCGATTACTGTCAATTGTGAACAACATTGTGGATTGTAGCAAAATTTCTTTCTGTCTAAAATTGATCGGTGAAAATAAAAGCATTTCCTAGCTAAATAAAGTCAAAATCTGACTGTCCTCCTTGGTCCCCCGATTTGATCACGCTGATTTTGTTTTCTGTAGGATTACTTAAAGAACTAATCTAATCCAACAAGTGGAAGATTTAACATTTTAATCAAAATATTTACGAAGAAATTTATCAAAAAACACCGAAATGTGCTCAAGTGTAATGGAAAATGCGATAGAGTCCGTCTTTGCAGCGCGTATAGAAGTGGTCGTTCGGCCGATGTCATATTCCGTAAATAATGAAACAGAAAAATGCTATCGATGAAGAGATATTTCATCATTTAACCTCACATTTTCAGTTCCCAGTAACAGGTGTTCTGTTTGTTTGGATAATCAATCACGTCAAAATGCAGCACGAAGAAATTGAACAAATCACGGGGTCGAAAGAACCCCTACTTGACTTTATTTAGCAAGGAAATGCGTCTGAGCCTGACCAGAGGCGGACAATTGCTTTATCTCAAAGTTATTCTAAAAAAATAGTGCACTCACATAAAAAGCACCCTGTGTATTCAAACTACCTATCCCTACATTATAAATTCAGTTCGAACTTATTTTACCTCAATCACCCTGACGATTCACAATCTGCAGATGCATTACCTTCACGTCACATTTCAATTGGAATCGTGTGTCCTTCAAATTCTTTCACATCCATTTGGAATACATCTTAAGGACGAAACTATCGTTAAAGAATGAGGTAGTGACAGATCAGTGAGTCATGATCACAGAATTCGTAAATTATCAAATAAATAATTAGAGTATAAATTTGTCGAAAGGTTCATCGTTATAATCGTTCAGCCCCGAGGTTTACAGGTGCGCACGCTTGACCTCCCGGGTCCAAATTGTTAATAATGTCGGTATTTCCGATCACCCCTTGAGTCACTCCGCTCGGTATGGGAATCGGAGGAGTGACTCAGGTCATCCAGAAGATGCTTCTAGAAAACTCTTCCCACTTGTCCTCGATTTTTCACATCACTGATGTAATACGAAGGGCGTAAACAGAGGCAAATCAATAATTGGATTCAGTTTTTTTTTCAGAATGGATCTTCCAAGATACTAATTTCTAACAAAGTAGTATCTATTTCATTTCTTAAATCACATGCTGTTGAAGTCCGCAGTATCGTTAACGCTTTTGCTCTGAATTAGAGTGTTAAGAAAAATATTTTAATTTAAGGGAAATTATCTAACTCGTCAAGTGGGTTCGGTGAGATATCTAAATGCTAATTATTGTACGAAGTTTAAGGTAGGCCCTTGTTGCCATTTACTTTATTGGAAATAAGAATAGTAAGAGCAACAATAAAGAAATGCTGACATATGTTTTTATTAATTTCATTTCATTTTTGAAGGTACTTTATTGGAAATAAGAAATAGCAAGAGCTACAAGAAATGCTTACATGTTTTTATTAATTTTATTTGAAAGTACTTTATTGGAAATAAGAATAGTAAGAGCAACAAGAAATGCTGACACGTTTTTATTAATTTTATTTCATTTTCGAAGGTACTTTATTGGAAATAATAAATAGTTAGAGCAACAAGAAATGCTGACATGTTTTTATTAATTTCATTTCATTTTTGAATGTACTTTATTGGAAATAAGAAACAGTAAGAGCAGCAAGAAATGCTGACATATGTTTTTATTAATTTCATTTCATTTTTGTAGGGGCTTTATTGGAAATAAGATATAGTAAGAGCTACAAGAAATGCTGAGATATGTTTTTATTAATTTAATTTAATTTTTAAATTTGTGATTTGCTCTTATTGATACATGCATTCATTGCAATGGCTTACAGATACACGCATTCATTGGAATGGCTTATAGATAAATTCACATTGCAATTCATTGCATATAATTTCAACATACATTTATTGCATCCATGCATTGGTTTCAAATAAGGTACGAAATGTGAGTTACCACTTTTCCATGAAACACATAAGAAACTAGCGCAGATGCTATAAAAGGATCTGATAGTTTATTTAATTTTGCCTCACTGGTCCGAAGGTATATAGTAAACACCTCTACAATATTTGCTTTTAACTTTCGGTTACAAAAAATAAATGCATTTAAGTGGTATTGTTTTCTATCGCATTTTTGAAGAAAATAAAATGAGTTACTGTATGTAGAATCTAATTCATTCTGTAGAATACTGGTCATAATGTTCGTATGTTGCTGAGCTCAATTTCTACTACGGCAACCATAGCAAATGCCATCTTGTAGAACTTGAAGTGTGAATATAGAACTCTTATAGTATGTAACAACTTTAGATACGCTTTAGGATATTGCAACTGGATCCAATTTAAAACTGTAGTTAACAAAGCAGATTCAAATGTTTTGTTAAAAGTAAGAAAAGCATGCTGCACAACGCCAAACTACATTTAGTGTGGGAAAACTTATGAATCTATCGTTTGCACAGTATGCCGTATGCTGACTTACATACCACCACAAACATATTTTGCCACTAAATTAGAAGTCCGTATCGAAATTCTTGCCGTGGAATTGAAAATTAATTGATGTACAAGTTTGGGTGTCTATTTGCAGCAGAAAGACCAGTACGAAATATAAGATTGTAGTTTTATTTGCTAATATTAAATTAAATAGATACCTAGACAAGTGTAAGATAAGTATTAGAAACATTTTAAGGTACAAAGTTTTATTTACAAGATATATTTTTCTTTCACGGTGTTCATTACCATTATAGATCTCTTTCTTGAGTTATAAACTTTAAACTTAAGTAGTTTTTGTGGTCTTTTTGTTTCATTCATACACATTTTAAACTTATTTAAAAATCCTCATTATTCCGACAAAATTGTGAAAGTGTATCACAACAAAAATTGCTTTCATTTTGAAAATCACTGAGTCAAAATTTCTGTTGGTCTTGAGAGAGAAATTTATATTAAAAATTATTTCAGACTGAATTAATGCATGGTTTAAAGTAGGTTGGTTGAATTTTTATGTTACAGAGGCCATATTTAACCAAGTGGTTCAAATTACGTGATACAACGTGACCTGCACACACAATAGAGAAACACCCAGAGTAAGTTACAAAAATTAAACCTGCAGCATCAACTCGCAGGTTGCTTGTGTTGTGGACAAACCCAATGAGACATGGTAGCCTCAGTTTAGATTAGAAATTTACGTATTTAAAAAAAATTCTGGGTTCAGTTTTGTATATTAGAATGAAAAGTTCCCAGAAAAATAAATCATTATTACAAGATGGATCTGAAAATTTTATACAATTTAAATGCTTATTAATTACATGAAAAAAACTAAAATTAAGTACATTTTACTGTATGTCGTCACTTGATATATGTTAAAATAGATTCAGATAATAAACCTTTCATAGTATGTACACTATCAAATTACTTCACGTATTTCAACTATTTCGTATCATGAAATTCTAACTATTTCTGCTCAATTTCCTTACTTATGTGAACACAAAAAATGTCATGAGTAAGGCATTGTAATGGGAAAGGAAATAGGTCTGGAATCGTTTTTCCCCGCCTAAAAGCGGAATCCTGTATTTCACCTCGTGCCAAACAACTTAGCAAAAGAAGCAATCGATGAAATATAACGAACGTAAAATAAGAAATTTCAATGGAATGGGAAATTTTTACATTCTGAATAAAAAAATTTTTAAACAAGAACCGATAGTGAGAGGTTCTTTTTGTCAAGTAATATCTATATGGCGGTAGTGTTTCGTATTACAAATGTTACCTATTTATTTTTCGTATACAATTACAGCACGTTAGCAATAAAAATTCTAAAGAATGTATTCCAGATAGATCTACGATAGTTGATTAGGGTTAACGCCAATTAGAAACGCCAAGCATCGCCAAAACGACAATAAGATATATTTTATTATGCAGAGCATTTATGTAGCGGAAGTAAAACCTTCGTATTCGTCTGACTTGTTTGTTTGTACTCAAAATTCTTCTCATATGATTTAAAACAAAGGAAAAGTTAATAACATCTGTGATGGACTTTTTCTACAACGGTAAATATAGACGGTACTAGCATTTGTGTAATAGATCGATTCTTGTGATTGGGTAACCGGAAATAAAATCATGGTTTTCTGGTGATTTGTTTTCTACTTAAAATGATGTAATGTCTACTTAAAATCTATTTCCATTGAAATAAATATGTGTATTTTCATCTCTCTCCATCTATATACACTACCTTACAATAAAGGACCGGATGCCAGCGGGTTTGGATAAAATCCAACAACTTGCTTGGGGGTGTTTTTCGTGCTATGGCTTGGAACATTTGCATGTTGTTCTTGGTCAATTGAACACTACGACGCCTACATGAACATTTTGAGCAATCAGGTTCTTCCTACGCCCTGCAATTTTATGGAATGGATGAATGTTACTTCCAGGACAACAACGCTCCATGTCATGTTGCAGCCTCTGTCAAGCATTGGTATCAATATATGAAAGTAAAACGTCTTCCCTGACCTGCCCAGAGTATCGACCCAAACCCCATAAAACAATTGTGGGATGAGTTAGAGCGAAGCTTACGGATCATGGAACCACGTCCGAAATCTACAGCTGAGATGGCGACATTTTTGCAGCAGGAATGGACACAAATAACCATAGCTGTGTATCAAAACCTTGTTGAAAGTATACCCAGAAGGGTTGCTAGTGTAGCTATTAAAGCATGTATTCTTTCCCTTATACCATCACATCTTGCTGTCCGGTCTATTATTGTAGAGTTGTATATATACCTCACCAGTGACTTAGTGGCTAAAATTGACGCTATCAAGAACTGGTAAACTCGAGCGCTTGGTTTTGAATTAGAATATTGCATCTGCCGAAGTAGTCACAGGTTGTCTGCTTGAAGTTTCCTTGTTTCTTCAAGATGACACATAATCTTTCTCAATATCCTCCAGGTAGGTTTGTTGACGTTTAGGTAGTACTTTCCATGGTATCCCAAGATAAGACAACACATTCTTAAGAAGGGTCATACTCTCCATAAGCTGACACTATCAAACAAATTTATACGTACATTGCACAGAAATCGGCTTTACAATTACATTTTTTTCAAATGGCAACACACAATATCACTCGTTATGGGGTTCTTTCACACATTTTACCGCTTAGTTAACCTATGCTTGATTTCAGCTATGAAGCTACATGGCACGTATATGAAATGTAGTTTTGACTTTTTGATAAAATATTTTTCCTTTGCCGGAATGGAAATGAACATCAATGCTTACGTCCATCACGAGTTAATTCAAATAATATATTAAATACGAGAAACGGACTACCATCTACACATATAAGCAATTAAGAAAATTGAGCGAAGATACAATAAACTGGTCTGCTATAATTCCTGTAAATTCTGGAACAATCTTTATTAAAGCATGGGATAAATCTAATATTTGGATATCCTTGATACTTGTAGATAGTTATACCGCAGGCCCTCTTATGACAGTTTCGGCGCACATAACTCAGACATAAAAACAATTTTTCAACGATTTGAGACATAGGTAAATCGTTCTGGGATATGTTATGAGTGAATTGAGATTCACTCATAAATAACCATTACATCCTCTCTCATTTCCTCTTCAACATCCATCATCTTAATAAGTCGGCATCTGTCGACGACATTCGATTTCCATCTTCGATTGCTATCCAAGATGAATAGCTTTCTTGGCCACACATAGCGGTGATCCTAATCATTATTGATATGCCGAGCTTAGGAAGTCTTGAATAGGCACAACAGTGAGAGAAGCGAACCATTCAAAAATTTAAGTTTGCAATTCAGCGACTAAAACGCACTGATCCAATGACAGCCTGCAGCTTTACCACTCTATACTGGACTTACTATTATTTGTAAGTCAAAAATAAATTGTAAGCCTTTTGATAGTGTCATGTATATTTTTAACAAATTACAACATGGCTAATTAATTCTGATAACCTCGAAAACAAGTCTTTAGTGTCTGAAAGAATGCCATTCAACGAGTTTCTGCTCTAATTCAACGATGTGTTTAAAAAAATTGCTGACTTCTTTAGTATTGAACGATTTATTCCTAATGATTAAATTTGAGCGCTGGAACCAGCTCCTTTAAGAATTAGGTAATTCGAAGTGAAGTTTAAGAAGTTTGTTAACAATTGACATTCAAAGAATGCCAGTCAACGAGTTCCTGCTCTAATTCAACGATGTGTTTAAAAAAATTGCTGACGTCTTTAGTATTGAACGATTTATTCCTAATGATTAAATTTGAGCGCTGGAACCAGCTCCTCTAAGAATTAGGTAATTCGAAGTGAACTTTAAGAAGTTTGTTAACAATTGGGGAGGGGGACACTCAAATAAGTGGTTGACCTCTCCTAATACAGAAAACTTCGTCACAAGGTTAAGAGGTCCGCTGATATCTGAAAACCACAAGACAGAGTGAGTGAGTTCGAGTTTGATAGTATCAGAAACTGGAAATCCAGACACCGTACGTTCTGTTTGCGGAAGCTCCCCATGTGTAACGTGAGATATCAGAGGTGCTAAAACGATAATGCGATCCGGAGCGCACTCGATTGTTCGAAAAAACAAAAGATGTTTGTTTCTTCAAGCAGGCACGCTGAGATTATGAAAACGAAAACATGACTACTGTCAAGTTCTATTGCTTTATTTTCATTGATTGGAGACGTGTCTATTTCTCTTGAAAGGTTAAATCTTTTTCACAAACATTTCGAGTTTCCAATCTAGTACACTTTTAATCGACAAGGTATATCGTCATTGGCAAAACTAACCAGATCTTGATGGAAATGTCGTCATAAATAAGAAAACTGACCGGATCTCAATTTCGTCACCATAAAATATCTGCTATATATTTGATAACTAGATATCTTGCCGTTAGCGCCAATTCGAAACTGCATGGATGGTTTATAATTTGTGGCCTACTAGAGGCTTTGGAGACTGAACCTTTTTATCCGAAAATGTAAACCCTCAAGCGCACATCTCCTTTAGGTGTGTACGGACTTCACGTACTCGAGAAACTCTTGTGATCTTTTATTTTCCTATGGGGATTATATATATATATATATATATATAATGTCTATAGTGGTGTTGAGCAATTATCCAGGCGATCTTTTTCTGCGTTCATCCCACTTCTCTGTTCCTTCAATGCCACCTTTTCCCCCTTCAAGACATCTATTACTAGACGTTGTCTTGTATTTGGCGCAGTTTGGCGAAATGTTGCCACTGGGTCATAAAACGCCAAACGAAACAAACTCAAAATTGTTCCGCCTATGGCCGACCAACCGGTACAGTGGTTAAGGTGTTAGCCTCTAGATAGGAAGGTTCCTAGTTCGAATCCGGGTCCGGGCATGGACGTGTGTAAGCGTATGATGTAGAGGCGGCTGGTGCACCTTAAATCTGTCGTGGCCGAAAGTCCTCACGTTAGGTTGGTGTGGAAGTTTGGAGAGTGGGGTCCCAGCTCAGATGTTGCTTCGTCAATTGACCGTGTTTCAAAATTACGAAGTGTTGTCCTCGGATCTTTCCCTTAAGGACTGATCCCGGACCGTCGCCAATAGCTCGTTGTGTTGCTCTAGTACGACGTTAACTAAAATTACCATTGTTCCGCGTATGTTTTTTGATTTACGAATTGAATTATTGTAGATACAACGTTATTTGACAATGGTTAAAATTACGTGGCGTTGTCCTCGTATCTTTCACTTGGGGGATTGATCCCGGACCGTCGTCAATAGCCCGTTGTGTTGCTCCTGTACGACGTTAATTAAAATACCTACCCCTTTCACATCTTTTTCAAGACGTTGTCTTGTATTTGGCTCAGCTTGGCCAAATAATGCCGTGGGTCACAAAATGTCAAACCAAACAACCCGAGAATGTTCCGCCTTTGTTTTACAATTTACGAATTGAATTATTGTAAATGTAACGTCACCTGACTGGGGTTCCAAATTACGTGTTGTAGTCCTTGTTTCTTTACCTTGGGGGATTGATCCCGGGCCGTCGTAAATAGCCCGTTGTGTTGTGTCAGTGCGACGTTAATTGAAATATTACCTACCTATTGTAAATACATAGTGTATACTTTAATTTCTCATGTAGAAATTATGACAGTGTGTCCGTTTTAGGTGGTATGGTAGGTAGAAATCTTGGCAGTGTGACATGTGTCATACAACCCCAACTTTTAAAAAAGTAAAGAGTGATTTTCCGGGAACACTATTTAAATTTTAGTAATGATGTTTAATGTACTTGTGTAGAGCTGTTTAACAAAACTTAGTACACAAATATTAGCTTATACAGCATAACATGTACTTTGATCAACCGTGATGTGCCCGACTTGATACGCACTGATGTACTTGTTAATGTTCGATAGTTTGGATTCATAAATGGCGTAGTTACTCGAATATGGTTTATAAGGCCCGGAGCACACATCCGGTTTTTCAACATGCTGCGGCACCGAAGCCCAACTATGCACACATAATCGTGAAATGACGCAAATACTCATTTCGCGCCATTTACGATATATATTCTATCGAAGAAAACGTGTTTATTTCGCTTACTTGGCGTAAATATGTAAATTTTGAAACAAAATACACGTTACTGGATACAACTACAACAATTTATTAGTCTTTATTTATATTCCATTTATTTATGAATACAAGGTAATTGAGACCGGAGAAGCGTGTGCGGCGAGCTGCGGTGCCGTGGGGAACTGCGGTACAAATTGCACGCAAGTTGGACGTGCGTCGCCGCAACGGTGCTGGAGGCATGTGTGCACTACTCCATTGGATCTAATGTATCTTAGACCGCACTTGCGTTGCGACAGCGGCGCCGCACGTTGAAAAACCGGATGTATGCACCGGACCTAAGTAGAAGATTGATGACCGTTTCATCTAACAAAGTAAAATGTAAGATGCGATTCACTTGGAAAATGTGCAAGTGTAATTATATTTCATTCTTCCAAAAAGATTCTTTATTTTATTTAACCTTTATTCTCATCTTTAACATAATGTTGCGTTTCCTTGGTATATCTGGTTTCTTTAGTTCGTCCATCATTAAACTAAATTCCACGGATACATTACAACCCAATATCGATAACAATCATAATTTTAATCAGCGGCAGATAACTTTCACATTCCTTATAGTTTCATATCGTCTACCTCTGAGCAGAATTTTTAGTCAGTCATAACGTTTCATTTTTTTAACATTATTTTATTCACATTAATAGTAAATTAACTTTACTACAATGTGTAATCGATAATGAAATCTTGCAAAATTATTAGGATGTGTAGCTATGAGATTTGGGGTTTCATATAGAGATTAAAATATAATATTTCATGTGTTAAGAATAAAAAAAACCTTACGAATATATATTTGTTAGAATTGGAAAATGACTGTTATGGCATCAGATCAGTGGTCCATGTCTTTAAGAGTTTAATTAAATCAAAATATTGTAATTAATTTTATTAAATATAAATTTATTTACATTCTTAACAAAGGCGCACTGAACAAAAATTTCCAAAGAAGGATTATTCAGCCTGATACTGATAAATTCTATAAAAATCCAGTGCAGTTGCTTAGCAAGCAATCTTATCATATGGAGCACATCTTTAGGTTGCCCACCAACCAGTCTGGTGGTTAAGGTGTTAGCCTCTAGATAGGAAGGTTCCTGGTTTTAATCAGTGCATGGATGTTTGTAAGCGTATGGTGTAGCGGTGGCTGGTGCATCTTAAATCTGTCGTGGCCGAAAGTCCTCACGTTGGGTTGGAAAGGAAGTTTGAAGAGTGGGGTGTAAGCTCATGCGTTGTCTCGTCATTTGACCGTGGTTCTAAATGACGTGCTATTTCCTCGGATCTTTCTCTTAGGGGGATTGATCCCGGACCGTCGTCAATAGCCCATTTTGTAGTACGCTCGTGTACAACATTAATTAAAAATTAAAAAAAAACTAAAAATACCATACCGCGCGCAAGTAAATCTGTTACTAATCCGCATTCCACCAACTTGGTGAAAACTTTCCAAAATATAAATTATGTTTGTCTCCTAACATTTTAATTTAATGTTGTTTTAAATTTAATGGGCCTTATTCAGGAATAAAACCCATTACTCTAACAATAAGTCTGATTCTTAACATTTGGAGAGAATTTTTATCGTAAAATAAGCAATGCAGAAATGAATTGGAAATGCCAACGATATTTGTACAAGGCCCAAAGCAGACCTCTCAAAATTGCGAAAAATAGCGAAGGTGCAAAATATTAGCTAATTTTTACAGACTTCTTTTAAAAACTAGTATATGTTTTCGAAGTATATCATTTGAGAGCGTTACTGTTAAGAATGTCTAATATTTTTGATTAGCTAAGGAAATGAACTAAAACATGAAATTCTAAACATCAATATTTCACGCTTTTTGTACCTTTTTGGTTGTGTATTTTTAAAAAAATACTCAGGTATCAGTTAAGACTATACTTTTGAATAACATGTTTTAAAATCCACAAAAATATCAAAACTGGTTAGAAAAAAAATAAGATTTTAATTATAACATGTAAAAGTTCTATTTTCGAATAGTTTTTCTCATTTATTACATGTAATAAATTATATTTGTCATCATTGCAGAATACTTTTGTTCATCGGCTATCAAAAAATAGCAACTGATACAAAAATAGAGAGCAAGATCTTTTTTTCGGGGGGGGGGGGATTTTTACCTTGGCAGCCTGCTACAGGTATATAATTAGTTACTGCAGGTTCGATTCCTATAACTAACTTGGATGCATTTAGTTCTCTCGTGTCAGTAAAACATTCCTGTTTCAGTAAACAGACGCCCCTCTTTCTTGGCGGGGAAAAACATTGATTGCCGCTGCTTGGCGAGATCTGTTCCTTGCTCCATAAAAAAGCAATCAATTTACTAGTCTTTAAGAATAGTAGGTTGATTGCTTTTTTAAAGTTCATATTAATTTACATCTGACATTGCTTATTATTACACTAAAAGTACGTTCAATGCATCATTCCTCTTCAATTGTGTAATTGTTGAATGAATACGTTTCTTGGAAAGTGACTTTCAGAAATGAAGTTCCATGTTCTTCCAGTCGTCGATAAAAATAATCCAAATTCAGGTCAATTTGAGACTCAAACAGTTACGGCTTCAAAGAAATTAAAAGCATGCTTCTGGGCCCAAAGTGAACGCGCCTATGCGAGATTTATTGGTCACGTAACTCCACTATACCTTCAGGAAGTGTTACAAGCCAACTTAGAGATGTAGGTTAAAAATTTCGCTTGATATTTCTACACACGTATTTGGTTTCTGCTAATAGTGAATTAAAGATGCTTGATCACTTCCAAATGTAATGTGGACTTACGGATGGATGATTGACGACAACGGGTGGGATGCTGAACTGACGCTGGCTTTACGTACTCGATATTTAAAAAAAGACCGTTTTAATCGGAACGAAAATAAACGTCTCGGGAATATCAACTATGAAAAGAAATTCCATAAAAATTAAGCGATTTAACTCTTGGTGAATGTCTCTAAAGGTTCAATTAATAATTTAGAATATTATGCAGAACAGAAATATTCGAAGAGTTTTGGAAAAGGTTTTAGAAATGCATAAAGCCCTTTTACACTAAGTATCATTACTGAAGTCCAAGTTATAAACAGTTATAAACTTGTCCAAGTTATAAGCAACCATAGTAACGCCGGCGCAGTGGGTTACTATGCGCTGTGACGTTACCTGTTTTTCCCGCCAATACTGAAAACGAAATTTAAAAATTAATATCTCGGGGAATAGTTTTTCAATTTCAATAATATATACGTCATTTTTCATGGATTTTCCTCCTCTAACATAATAAAATTGAAACAAAAAAGTTGAAAGTACCTCATTGATGCAAATTTGGTTTCTTAATACTCCTGTGGGTTGTCTGGACGAGGTTGGTAGGTATTTAAATTAACATCGCACAGGCAACGGTCCGCTTAGAAAACAACAACACGTAATTTTAAGACAATTTCAGATGACGAGGTCACACCTGAGCTGGCACCTTAGTCTCCAAGCTTTCACACCGCGCCAACGTGTGGACTTAGGCCATGACAAAATTAATGTGCACTATGCCCTCTTTGTACACGACGGTCTTTGGTTGAACTCGAACTCGCAAATCCGTTGCTTTTTCAATCGGGCAGCGACGCTCCATCTGAACGACGTATCTCGTCATTAGTACAACTGACAGAATTAGATGGAAGAGGTATCTCATCATTAGCAAAACTAAACAGAATTCGATGGATATTTAAAAAAAGACCGTTTTAACCGGAACGAAAATAAACGTCTCGGGAATATGAACTATAAAAAGAAATTCCATAAAAATTAAGCGATTTAACTCTTGGTGAATGTTTCTACAAGATATCTCGTCATTAGCAACACTGACCAGATATTGATGGATGAGATTTCTCGTCATTAGAAAAACTCGCCAGATTTAGATGGACGAGTTATCTCGTCAAAATCACTTGGAGGGTTGAGCCAACATTTATTAAAAGTTGTAATCGGTTAGGATCTTTGTGCTCCTCCTTTTATTATTAGTTAATTTTTTAGACTGCGATTTTCAACCGGCGTGTAACAGCTCACTGGTTGAAGCACCACGGCCCCAGTGCTGTAGTCGTAAAAAAATCAGAGGGTACACAGAATTTTTTCCATGGGGAGGCGAAACATGTATTGTACTACTTAATACTTACACTTTCTAGTGGCACACGCACATACATATATATGTATGTATATATGTATGTATATATATATATATATATATATATATATATATATATATATATATATATATATATATATATATATAAGAAAAAGCAGAGGGTATACGGAATTTGCTGGAAAAACCAGAGGGTATACGGCGTATACCGCCGTATACCCTCCACTACGGCCCTGCACGGCACACTTGTTGTAGTCTTATCTACGTAATGTTAAAATGGTCAAATTTTAAACAACATTTTCTCTGAATCTTTTATGTGTATTAATTTGTATGTTTTAAACAGGTTATGAAAACACTTTTAAACATTTATACCTAGATATTTTTAAAAAACTTAATATTTGATACGTTGATATTTTTTTTCTAAAATTATTATTTTTTTTTAAAGAACAATTTTTTTTTTTTAACAATCAAAATTAACTTTTCTATGCATATAAAAAAGGTGCACACGTTAAATATGTTACAGAGTATGTTGCACTTTCAAACCTTTTTTTTTTTAATATTTGCTTCAAAAAACTGAAAAAATGTTGTTTAAAAAAATACACATTTTTAGGCATTGAAGTTTTAACTATAAAATTGACTCCACTACATTTCTCTACACAGGCTTTCAAAAATTATTTAAAATATTTCTACCAAACACATCTCCATAAATAATATATCATTTCAAGAGAATTGAATAAATATTTATTTAAATTTATAAAAAATCCTCGAAATTTTGTGCGTTGGTCCCCTTAAATTGTGAAAGAGTAACTTCATTTGGGAATATTTTAGTATTCAACTTTTGATAACTGTGTTCACCTTTTTCTTCAAGTAGTATACGTATAAATATATTGCATATACACTATTCCATTACAATAATTTATTTCAAAAAATATTTTAAAAAGTCATTTAGGAGTAAAAAGAGCTAGTAATTACTATTTTTGTGTTGTGAATCAAGCAAAATACTATCAATTTTGTGTCAGATTATAAGCATCACAATTGAAAAGATTAAAATCTTAAGTTTTTAAGTGTACCGCATAATTTAGTAATTAGTTTTGTGTGGCATGAAATACAAAAAAGTTGAAAATCGCCTTTCTTGATAGCACACTTTAACTATGTTATCGATGTATATTCCGTGTTCCATTTAGTTACTAGTTGTTTCGCTGCAGTGCGACGTAAATTAACTACCTACCTACCTACTTACCTTATTCTGTTCGTTTTTGAAACGTATTTTAGTAAACGCTGTTTAAATATCTAAACTAATTTAAATATAGTTTATTCTAAATAAATTATATCAGAGGTCCCATCAGATTTGTTTAATGTGGCATTTTAAAATTACGTGATAAAATTGATGAAAAATATAAGTATTCAAATCAGAGGTGCGTATTTTAAATCTTTCAAGTATTGCCAAACATTGAAAAAACAGATAATGGACAATTATTTTAAATATTAATATTCAAAAGTAGCTACCCCTAAAATATGGAATATTTTAACCTGTGAATATATATATATATATATATATATATATATATATATATATATATATATATATATATATATATATATATATATATATATATATATATATATGTATATATATGTATATATATACATATATATATATATATATATATATATATATATATATATATATATATATATATATATATATATATATATATATATATATATATATATATATATATATATATATATACTATTATAAAGTAAAGTTTTTTTTTGTGTGTGTGTCATGAAGTTGTACCCTGACGAATTTATGGTATTCACACTAATGAAATTTGGCACACATGTAGTACGAATTTTTTTGCAATTTTATAGACCAGCCCGATTTTTAAAATTTAATCTTGAAAATTTTAAAATTAATTTAATGCGATGTTCTATTATTATTATCTTTCTTCTGAATGGCAACAGTCATGAATCGGTATTGAATGAATCCGTATTTACTGCTCGTGTGTATCCGTTGCCGTGTAGCCGCCCGATTACTGCATATCCTTTCAAAAATGTATTGCTTTTTTTAAAGCATGTTAACTTTTAGTTAGCGTTGACTTTTAATCTTTTATATAAGTATCTTTTTGTTGTGCTTACTTTATTTTTGAAACTGGATAACGGTTGTGCAATACGTTTGTTATTGTTTCTTTTTTAGACTACGATAGTTTGGATTTTGATTTTTAAAGCATATTAACTTTTAGTTTGGATATTTTTTTCAAAGTTTAGCGATATTTAATTTTGATATTTTGTGCAATTTCTGGTTTGTTTCATTTATGCAATCTTTTGTTTGTTTCTGTATAGTACTTTGGTTTTCGTATAGTTAATTTTTATCATTTTTGTTGTTGTACATACGACTAAATCAGATGACTTAAGAGTGGAACAGTATGCACATTTGACGCATCTGATTCAGATGCGTTGATGAACGATGGAAATGTTGCTGTACGAAAACTGAAGTACACAGAAATCGCTAAACTTCCAAAAAGATATAAAAACCAAAAGTATCAGGTAATGCTTTTGTAAATTTTTATATTGCATAAATTATCAAAATTAAATATTGCTATTCTTTCCAAAAGACACTCAAACACAGAAACAAACGAAAAATTTCATTAAATAATAACACAATTATGGCATTTTGCTATAACGGCCTCTTTTCACGTACGCCCCACAATGTTTTGTTATACGACTAAAACAAATGCTGTTTTTATGCTTTTGTTTAGTATCGGCTTCTCCCTTTAGATTACACTGCTATATTTTGCCTCACGAAAATATCAGTCATGTTTGCATAACATTGTCGTCATTTTACTGCGTTGTCGCTTTAGTGTAGTTAGACCAACATTCATTTTATACAAAGCCCACGTCGCAACTAAAAATCCTATCGCGAGGCTACTTTTATTCGCTATGATAGGAAACAATGTATTGCACAACTGTGATCCAGTTCCAAAAAGGTAGTCTTGGATTTAAACATCATTTTGCCAATGCTGGCTTCTTATATCACTGCCTTTTTTGCATACTGGGGGTTGTAAAATAAACAAACAAAAAAAACATGTTATTGCGAAATGCTGTTATTTTGTTGATCTTTAATGTTATTTTTTTTTCTGTGTTTGGGTGTCTTTTGAAAAGCATACCAATACTTTTTAATAATTTATGCAACGTTTAAATTTACAAAAGCATAAGCTTTTACTTTTGGTTTTTATATCTTTTTGGAAGTTTAGTCATTTCTGTGTACTTTAGTTTTTTTATCGCACCATTTCCACCGTTTATCAACGCATCTCTCAAATGTGCATACTGTTCCACTCTGAGTAATCTGATTCAGTGGTATGTACCACACATTCTCCGATTCAATCTCGGAATACATAGCGACAATAAATTGATGAAACAGGTCTCTGCTTTTGAAAAAGATATCCAAATAATCCAAAATACTGAGTGAATTCCGAATTGCGTAAATATTGCCATTTTTGATGATAGTGATATCCAGATCAGTTCAGTTTTTTCTAATGACGTGGCACGTCTCGTCTAACAAGATCTGGTAAGTTTCTCTATAATGACAGGAAATCTCGTCATCAGGAATGTTAACTGAATTCTGAATGATGAAGGTATTGCCACTTTTATTGAGTACGAGATCAATATCAGGTTAGCGTTTTCTAAGGATGAAGTATTTCGTCCATCAAGATCTGGTCAGTTTTGTTAATGACGAGAAACTTTGCCGTAACAACCACCAGGAGGGCCAAGAGAACAAAAATTAGAACTTAACCTTTTGACTACGGTTATTAATATAACAAGAGCGATTCTTTCTTGGCGCGATTATTTCTTGACGCGATTCTTTCTTGGAACGATTCTTTTAACTTTCTAGGTACAATTGCAGTACTGGCCGTAGTCTAAATTCTTTCTTGGCGCAATTCTTATACCGTTCAAGGTACAACTTCTGTAACGGCCGTAGTCTAAATTCTTTCTTGGCACGATTCTTTTAACAATCAAGGTACAACTTATGTAACGGCCGTAACCTAAATTATTTCTTTGAATGATTCTTTTAACTTTCTAGGTACAACTGTTGTACTGGCCGTAGTCTAAAATCTTTCTTGGCGCGATTCTTATAACGTTCAAGGCACAACTGCTGTAACGGGGCCGTAGTCTAAATTCTTTCTTGGCACGATTCTTATAACAATCAAGGTACAACTGTTGTACTGGCCGTAGTCTAAAATCTTTCTTGGCGCGATTCTTATAACGTTCAAGGCACAACTGCTGTAACGGCCGTAGTCTAAATTCTTTCTTGGCACGATTCTTATAACAATCAAGGTACAACTTCTGTAACGGCCGTAGTCTAAATTCTTTCTTGGAACGATTATTTTAACTTTCTAGGTACAACTGTTGTACTGGCCGTAATCTAAAATATTTCTTGGCGCGATTCTTATAACGTTCAAGGCACAACTGCTGTAACGGCCATAGTCTAAATTCTTTCTTGGCACGATTCTTATAACAATCAAGGTACAACTTCTGTAACGGCCTTAGTCTAAATTCTTTCTTGGCACGATTCTTATAACAATCAAGGTACAACTTCTGTAACTGCCGTAGTCTAAAATCTTTCTTGGCGCGATTTTTATAACGTTCAAGGTACAACTTCTGTACCGGCCGCAAATTTGTAAATCCTACCAGATTATTTCAAGAGAACAATGGATGAAATGCAACACAGCATAAAATTCTACAACAACAATACACCACTCTTCCCCGGCGCCGGCAAAAAAGAATCAGACGCATCGTGCCATTTTATTTCTGCGCGCCAATTGAATCGGAATCGGAATCATCGGTACGCCTTACCGTAACACACCGCCGAAAGAGAAAAAAATAATTGAAGCACTTAGCCGACGGAGCATCTTCTCAAGTGCTCATTAAAGGGTTGTGTGACAATATTTTTTTTCTGGCACACACAGAGTTAATATGCGTCTTGATCTTCCACTTGCTTAAGCAGGTGCAGAATAATAATACGTGTCCGCAATATTTAAAAAGGCCGGGCTTCTCCGACGAAGGGAAAAACCGAGAAAAAGGATTTCAGAAAGGGGTCGTCTTCTCAGTGCCTTTTCTGACTGTAGATCGGACTCAACTTGACATAGGCTGTCTTACTCAGTTCGGTGGAGGAAGAAGTCGCGTTCCGTTTTCACCTCGCACTATGGGGATAGTACAGTGATGAAACAGACAATGGGATCTTCGATAGTTAACAAGGAAATACGCCGTTAATTGGCTTTAACTAGTAGGGTTTTGAGGTGATAGGGAAAGGGTAATTGTATTACTCCTTCTGAAGAATGGAATACTTAATTTCGTAATGAAATTCAATCTGATACCGATTGGGGATTTCTCCAAATAGACGTTAATGAAACTGCGTCTCGATGTTCTGTGCAAAGCGAACGAGGTTTTAGAAGGCGGTGTCCTTGTATTCAACTTTGGCGATGTCACACTCAAACCCAATCTTCCTCAAACTTCTCTGGCTCATTAACTTAAATCTTAGCAGCTCCATAAAAAATTCAATTTTAAATTTATCAAATGCAGTAGAACTCTTGAGTATCCGAGCTTTATGTCCTCGCGTTGGCGGGGAGTGGAACTTTGAAGTGAGAGATGGCAACTCAGGAGTTGACCTCGGAAATCAGACCATGGTTTAAATTTACGATATGTTGTCCTCATTTATTTCCCTTCGTAGTCTATCCCGGACAGTCGCCAATAGCTTGCTGTATTGCTCCAGTGCGTTGTTAATTCAACAACTACCGACGGATCCCCAATTAGCCGAGCCAAATTTGATACAAAGATTTTAAAACTTAAAATAAAGTTTACAGTACTTTCTGCTTGACTGATTTGTTTTAGGGGGAGGGATAGACTGGCCTGATTATTTTTATGGTGCACGATCAAAAATAGATAAGCTGTGCCAAACGCAAGACAAAATAAAATTCAATGAAAAAAAATACATTTAAAAATAACTAGGTTTTTTACAACCAGACCATCATTAAAAGCATGATAAAATATTTCGGTAAGCAATATGAAAAAAAAAACCTCTGTCGTGACCGAAAGTCCTCACGTTGGGTTGGTGTGGAAGTTTGGAGAGTGGGGTGCTCAGGTGTTGCTTCGTCATCTGACTGTGATTCAAATTACGAGGTATTGTCCTCGGATCTTTTCCTTAAGGAGCTGATCCCGGACCGTCATCAATAGCCTGTTGTGTTGCTCTAGTACGACGTTAATTAAAATTACCATTACCCGGACAGTCGTCAATAGCCCGTTGTGTTGCTCTAGTACGACGTTAATTAAAATTACCATTACCATTACCCGGACAGTCGTCAACAGCCAGTTGTGTTGCTCTAGCACGACGTTAACTAAAATTACCATTACCACTACTAGAAAATTCCCTCTCGCACACGTTTGACATATTTACGTAAAACTCATTTTTAAAATTAAATCTTGAAACATTATCGTGCCCTCTCTTATGATCCTTACTTCTTCCGTTATAACGGGACGTTCCCCAAAGTTTTAGAATCACTGCTCGAATGAAAATCCATGTCGCACGACGCGCATCACTTTTTACTCGACCCCTCAAACTTTTTTCATGAGTTTTCATTACGTTTGAAAAATTTAAATGACGGCTTCCGATCAAAGTAACAGAAAATACACACTTGCAATATATATTCTTTATTAATGATAGAGAAGAGAGAGCAAAAATCTTTTAATACTTGTTTACAATCTAAAAGTCCCAATTTTCTTTTAAATTTCGCACGGCACTTGAACGATCGAAAATAAGCGCTCCGAATAAAATTTGCATTTAATTCTAGGTAATCAGGATGCAAAATAATCCAAATACCCTTTTCAATTAATATGAGTTGAAATTCTTCAATCGGAAAAAGGTAATTTGAAAATAGCGTGCATCGAACCTGGGTCAGTACTTTAAACATTAAAGCATAGTTTTTTTGCATATGTAATATTAATTACTTTACTTTAAACGGTATTTTTGCCAAAGTAGTTATTTCAATAATTATGAAGCTAAACATGTTTTACACTTATACCTCGGATTCGATAATTTTAGAGAAGTTATTCCACACGACAAAAAATTCTTGTTTTTCGCCCTTAAGTAATATGATTAAATTTTATTGATTCTGGATCGTGCATTTCTGCTGCTGATAATAGAATAGATAATGAAATTTCTTTACTGCAATACCAAACATTTGAAGACTTTATTCGTCTCATATTAAGATATGGAAGTAGTTTTATTTTATTTTTATTTCGCTTTCACATTTCTCAAATTGCGAGCTGATTACAGAGTATTTATTTCATTTTTACTTAAAATGTCGCCAGTTACAATCAAGATAGTAATCGAAAATTATTTCGCGAGTACCTTAAACTTCGAGAGTATGAAAGTTCTTTATATTTCAGATAGGACAGAAGAATTAATTGTTAGATTTAAGAAGAAATATATACTAATTGTGCTAGTATGACTGATATGTGTAGTTTTAAGAGTGCCCTTTATTAGAAATAAATAGCACCTGACAAAAAACACAATTTTTTACCAATACCACAGGTGAAAATAAAATATTTTTACATCAGCAAGTATAATTTAGGACATACAATAATGTTATTTATCTAGCTAATTAAAATATCAACCAATTTTTTATGAAATAAAATTGATGGTTTAAATAAGAGCAAATCAAGAAGGCAAAACCCTAAATGTGAGTTATGTATTACTCTTTGGTATAAAAAAGTATATCACTTACATGGGGTAAAAATTATGTCGCGTGTAATTTAAATTACAATCGCATGTAAAATCAAAAACGAGCGTTTATAATATCCAAGAACGATAAAAAATAAAGTTTCCTAAAAGTGCGTTTCAGGAAATTTTCCTAAAATATTTTTACTGTTCTTTCGGTTTCATTGTCTTGACAAATTAACTAATTCATTTTCTTGCAGAATTTTAAAATACGCATTGATTTCTACATTTAACTTTAAAGACTTTGATTATATCTGGAAATGAAAACAAATCTCTAGAAAAAAAAAAAACTCAGAAATGCACGTTTTAACAAGTGATTGAACTAAATACATTTATGGATCTCTCATATCTTGAATATTGCCATCAGATGAATCAGATATTGTGTTGTATGAGAAAATATATATTGTGTGATTATGATCTGTCCCGGAAATAATTTTTTGCAGAGTTAAAAGTTAACTAAGATAAACGGTTTAATTTTCTATCAACATTCTTTTCACTTCCTTGTACGTCACTACATTTCTAATCAAATGAATCACATCAAAAAAGTTTTCCTACGCTGTATTCACAGGGAAAACTCTTTGAGAGAACATAAATTTACAAACACAAATGTTGCTTGTTTTAAAGATTGTTTCATGTATTTATTAATAGAAGGAATTCTTGAGTATGCATATCAAAATTTCTGGTTTTCTTTCACATTTAAACGATTTGTCTCGGAATATTTTTTTAATTTATGGGCTCTCTAAATGGCATTTAAATTTGTCAATTTTTTAAATTTGCAACTACCTTTCAGCTTGTTTAAACTTGAAATCTAATAATATCTTGTCCACTTGATTCAAAGGCTGAGGTGATTTCAAGATGCATTAAGTGTCCTGGTGGCTGTCTTGACAAAGTATCTCATCGTCTCTACTGAACAGATCTTGATGAACGAGATCTCTCCCTCCCTCTCTCTGTTGTCATTAGAAAAAGAATTGACCAGATCTTGATCTCATCATAATAACAAAAAAATCGATATCTTGATGACGAGATATTTCGTCATTATCAAAATAGGTCAGATCTTGATGGATGAGATACCTCGTCGAAATCACTTAAAGCTTGTCTTATCACTTAAATGCTGCAAACATATTGTTTATTTCAGTATTGCAAAATATTAGACTTAGATGAAGAAATTGGGACAGAAATCGGCATTATTTGAATTCTTGCGAATCTTTTTATTATAAAAGAAAACTTTACGGTCTTTTTCAGGTTTATTCGCTTTGTGATTGGTTGATAGCGAGTCTTGTGGTTCAAAGGGCTAATGAATTTGGAGCACGCGCACACGATAAACAGTTATATTTTTTAATTAATTAATTCATACAATTCGAGAGCCTGCGCTAGGAAGTTTGCAATATTTTCAGAAGAACCAGCAAATTAGATCGCCGTTTCCATAGCAACAGACCAATATGAAAAATTTTAAAAATACTATTACAACAAACAACACGGATCAGCTAAAACGTTTAAAATTATGAGATTTCCCCTGAATTTTAACAATGCTAGGGCCCTCCACCTGCTCGCTAACGCTCGCCAACCCCCGGAGGATTGCTTTGCAATCCTCATTGGTTAGCTGCGGGAACCTATGCTCACTTCGATCGCATTAATGAAGACATGTGTTCTAGCAGAAGGGATTGTTTACAAAATATGATATTCAAAAATAAATATTTTTTTAATCTAAATTTTTTGTTGTTTTTCAGAAAGGATGTATACAGTACCTCTGAAATCAAAATTCGAATGAAAACTTTGAGCAAATTTTGACTCGAAATGTGAGCGCTGATTTGGAAATTGAATACCCAGCATGTTGTTTGTGTGTACATTTACCCAGCACTCGAGCCACTAACGCTTTTTCATTGAGTTTGTTGTCGAAAGTTGCAGTGCAAGCGCCTTGTTGAACTATAATTATTGGCCCTGAAAAGGACCTTTTTTTAAATGGCCCTGAACAGATCCTCCGCTTTCTTTGATTTCTATTAACAACTGCAACAGCTCGACTAAAATTTCATTTTTTTTTCAATAAATTTTCATCCGATAACGCTATAAATGCAATTGAAGCGCGAGGCTTCGTGATAAACAAACAATCGTACAATGTTGCCAAAACGCGATAACAAATAACGTCTTTTTTTGCGTGCCACGTAAGAGAATTATATATATAGATGTTATGCTAAATTATTTAATTTTTTATGTGTTAATGAAATGTTTTGTTCTTGATATTTTTTAAGGCATTTTGTTTTTATTTACACTATATTTCCTTGTATAAGCCGAGAATTTTTGGATCGTTTTCTAAAGCTAAAGTACTGGGGTCGGCTTATATACGGAACCGCTAATCTCGCAAAAAAGTAGGCACCTTTCCGTTACTCGGGCGCTGCGATAAATATCGCAATGGGTCCAGGATCAATCAAGCAATGATCCAAATGGGGATGGATTGTGAAGCAATCTCCTTCCCCTCACTGTTGAAAAGTATAGTTAGCGAGCAGGGGGCGGAGCCCCCTAGTGTTAACAATATAATGTTAACAAAATAAAATCTCTCTGGGGGATTGATAAATCAATCTTTACGGGTTATAAACACTGTAAAATCTCTCTCTGGAGGATTGATAAATCTATCTTTACGGGTTATAAGCACTAAAATCTCTCTTTGGAGGCTTGATAAATCTATCTTTACGGGTTGTAAGCACTAAAATCTCTCTTTGGAGGCTTGATAAATCTATCTTTACTGGTGATAAACACTATAAAATCGACCGATTGGATTGTCTCACCAATTCTGACTTCCGTTTAGTTTAATTAAGCTTGATCTTGATACATGGACTTATACATGGCATAATATTGCTAAAACTTTATGGACGAACTCGCCTCTATAATGTAATTCTTTAACATTCTGATGACAGAAGGCAATGAGAGATCTGGAACAGTCATCAAGAAAATACGAGCGAACGCGGAAACAGCCTAGACGTTTTAAAACGAAACGCCTTCGGACGAGTGAATGGGATACAATTGAAGTGAATGCATAAAATCTACTTGTAACAATGACTGAGTTATGTACATTTTGCAGTGAACTGTATTAAAAACAAAAATTAGCACCAATAAGAAGTACGCTAAATGCTTTATATTAACCCTTCTTTGCATAATGGTGGAAGTTTCCATCATAACATTGAATGCCCAAAAAGTATATAAAAGAACAAGTTCACTTTAAGTTGATCGTGTCTGAATACCTTTTTAATGTCCATTGCATAAAAAAAACAGCTGTCAAAAATAAGCAAGTGTCACTATCAGTAAAACGAGCTTGAAGTTGTCATTCCGCTGTTTGTTGTAGTTACAATAAACGTATGATTTCGTTTTTAATTTAGTTTTTTTATATTTGAGTTTCTATTGCTAAAAAAGTGAAAATGAGTCGAAGAAAGGTTTGTAACATGTGTTTCTGTTATTTTTAGAGCAATTTCTGAGAAAGGTTGCGTTTAATTTAAAAAATAACACATGATACCGTCATATTGTTTTTTGCTAAATTTATACTATAAATATATACTAAGAATTTTTTAACCATTTTTTCTTTAATTTTGAACATGAATTATATCACCTTGATTTATTTCACCAATAAAGAAAAAATCATGCAAAGAAGGGTTAAGCTTTATAAATTCTAGGTTTGTTTTATACTTTTTGACAAACTATACCATTTGGAGATATGAAGGTAGATGAGTAACGATGCTTATATTTATTATAGATTTAAATAAGACATTAGTAGGTGTCTATCCTATGGTGCTAGATTAGGTTTTACATTAGACACGGGAGTTTGTGAAAAATCAGTTTTTAATTTATTGTGGTTGGTAATTGGTAATTTTTAGTTAACGTCGTACTAGAGCAACAAAGCGGACTATTGACGACGGTCTGGGATCAATCTCTTAAGGGAAAGATCCGAGGACAACACCTCGTAATTTTGAACCACGGTCATATGACGAGACATCACTTGAGCCGGCACCCCACTCTCCTAACTTCCACACCAACCCAACGTGAGGACTTTCGGCCACGACAGATTTAAGGTGCACCAGCCGCCTCTACACCATACGCTTACAAACATCCGTGCCCGGAACCGGATTCGAACGAAAAACCTTCCGATCTAGAGGCTAACACCTTAACCAGTATGCCGGTTGGTCGGGTATTGTGGTTGGAGAAGATTTCTTGATATATTGATACAATGTTAAAAAGATGTTAAGTGTAATGACACTGCCATCAGTAGATATAAAAATTTAGAAACTTAAGGGTAGATTTTATGCGCATGTCTACTATTTAATTTGTAAAAGATAATTATATGCATATTATAGAATTATATAGAACGATAATTATAGAATATTACTGTGTAATTGTGCAGTTATACAACTGGCAATAAACTAAATAGTCGTTCCAATGAGTAATATTTTCTGGTTTCCCTTTCGCTTTTCTAGATCCAGTTTAATTTATTTTTTCCTTTAACTTAAATAGATAGGTCGCTGGATTTGTGTCTGATTGGAGAAACGCAACGGGGTATTAGCGACGGTCCGGGATCAATTCCGAAGGGGGAAATCCGAGAATACTTCGTAATTTCAAACCCCGATCAGATGACGAAGTCAATACTGAGCTGCCACTACACTCTCCAAATTTGAACACCACTCCAACGGGAAAACATTTGAGCCCCCACAGATTTAACGTACATCAGCCCCCCGTACACTATGGTTTTTGGTGGATAGAGTAACGAACTCGCATCCCTACGGTTGCTGATTTGCAACTCTACCAACTGGGTTATAGCAGCCCGTCAATTTCAGTGAACGTAATATGACAGAAATTAACTTTCTTCCCATTTAATCTGCAATGTAGTTAGCCTTTTGACTAAGCGCAATAGATTTAACGAGCGATTCTTTCTAAACGCCATTCCTATAACTTTCGAGGTACAACTGCTGTACTGGCAATAGTTTAACCTTTAGACAACGGTCGGTACATTAGTTGCACCTTGAAAGTTATAAGAATCGCGCCAAGAAAGAATTTAGAATACAGCCGTTACAGCAGTTGTACTTTGAAAATTATAAGAATCGTGTCAAAAGAAATCGCGCTAGTTATATCTATAGCCGTAGTCAAAAGGTAAAATTCTTTCTTGGTGCGATAAAGGTACAACTGCTGTACCGGTTATAGTCTAAAGGTTAAAACGATACTGATCCCATTAGACGCACATTGAAACGTAAATTGTGAAACAAATTGTTACGAATCAATTCCATCTTGTTCGTCTTTCAAGTGAAAACTGAAAATAATGGACAAAACATGAGATTAGAATTTATAGTATCGATGGTTGGGGTTTTTCGGGCGTCTTAATGGCGTAAGGAACATGTTTGTTCATGTTGAACCAAACACAAAAAAAAACATCAAGTAAAAAAATGTCGCGAAAGGGGGGAAAGAGACATTTGAGAACAAAGTAGTGCGATGAAAGCAGAAAAAGATACCCCGTGTTTACAAAAGACAGTAACCTCATGTAAAAAGAAAAGATCACTACAGTATCTGAGGTTCGTGAAGAGCGTACACACCTAAAGGAGATGTGACCTGAGGGCATTTAGTGTTGAATTCTATAGATAGAGCATGTAACACGCATTTTATTATTGACCAATCCTATTTTTTAACAAGTCTGGCCTTGCGTGTGACCTACCTCTTTGGTATTACTTGTCACTCAAAAGACTAATTGTTCAGGGTCTACGTTAATTCTATTGAGAAGAGAAATTAAAACTTCACTATACTATTCTGATTTTGGTTAGTCTGTCGCAATGCAGTCATTTTTTTGCAAAACGACTTAAGATCAGTTATGAACTACTTACCAACACTCATATATTCGTTTGAACCCAGAACCTGTTGAACTGAGGGCCAACGCTCTAATTACTCCGCTACCAAACTGACTTACAGGTAGGTGGAATTTAAAACTATGTGGTAGTTGAAATAGCGTCGTAATGTAGCAACAGAATAGGATATTGCGGAGTTTAAAAATGTTTCGGTTAAAAATAACATTTTATCTCTTAGATGTAGAGATACAGGTAAGGGTTATACTCTTGACAAATTCTTATTATATATTAGCCACTGCGTGGCTAGCCTTGCGTTGTCCGTGCCCGTGGTATAGATTTGCACCGCAAACCCGTAGACAAAATGTAAATAAAAAACGTTGCGAAGCAAACCCGTGATGTAAGTTATTAATCTGGTGTAAAATTTTCCGCAGATTTCAAATCCGTTGAAGATATATTCCATTAAAAAAAATTCTTTATTTAATGGAAATTATATATTTAGGAATCAATCTTTTCTGAAATTTTCCGCAGATTTTAAATCTATTTGGAATTTTTACTCCATCTTTAAAGGTCTTGGGGATAGGAAAAAGAACTGACTTCAGTTAAAAGATTTTTATCGTCAGGCTGAAAGTTTATTCGTCCGCGCAAAATCAAAGCGGAAACGAAAAAAAATTATTTTCTCCGAGTTCTGCGGAAGAAAAAAACTTGGCATGTTTCCAAACCCTGACTGCAAGGTCACACGGGTAGAAAAAGTTCTCCGCGTTTGAAAAAGCGATGGAGAATAAAAATATTAAATGCATTTAGAAAATTTCCAAATTGCATTTTAAAATTCGCCGCGACCCAAAAATTGCAAATAATTCGGACTACCTGTGTGCCAAATCTCATTACTGGAAGTGCCATAGAATCTTTATATTTTGCGGCCCCAAACAGACAAACAAACACTTTCTTTTATAATAATACTAACCACTGCTTGGATAGACGTGGCCCGTGAGCAAACCAATACCACAGGAAACGTTGTGATGTCAGGTATTAAGCTGGTGTAAAAGTTTACAACAGATTTCAAATCCGTTGAAATTTTTATTCTTTCTGTAACCGTCTAGGAGATAGAAAAAAGAACTTTGACTTCAGTTAAAAGATTTATCGTCTGACTGGGAAATCAATCGCGCAAAATCAAAGAGCGGAAACAAAAAAATTTTTGGAGCAACACAATGGGCTATTGATGACTGTTCTTGAGAGAGTGTTGTGTTGGCACAACTATTGTACCCTAGTTAGGTGGCTTTCAAATGACCCCACTTACGTAGTCCTTACTCCACGTAATCTAAAGTTACATCGGCCGAAAGCTCGCCCAGCATTTCGCAGTAATGCGGAACACCAACCCGCACTAAGTTTTGTACCGATTTTAAAGTCGTATTCACATTTAAAAAAATGCTAACACAAGTACTTTTTTTGCATGGAATTATTTTTTCCTACTTATTTGGTGCCGAAAAACCGGTATAGTGGTTAAGGTGTTACCCTCTAGATCAGAAGGTTTTTGGTTCGAATACAGGTCCGGGCATGGATGTTTGTAAGAGTACGGTAATGATAATGGTAATTTTAGTTAACATCGTACTAGAGCAACACAACGGGCTATTGATGACGGTCCGGGATCAGTCGCTTAAGGGAAAGATCCGAGGACAACACCTCGTAATTTTGAACCACGGTCAGATGACGAAGCTGTAAGCGTATGGCGAAGAAGCGGCTGGTGCAACTTAAATCTGTCGTGACCGAGAGTCCTCACCTTGGTGTAGTGTGGTAGTTTGGAGAGGGGGGTTTCAAGCTCAGGTTTTGCCTCGTCATCTGATCGTGGTTCAAAATTACGAGGTGTTGTCCTAGTATCTTTCCCTTATGGGATTGATCCCGGACCGTCGTCGTCAATAGCCCTTTGTGTTGCTCTAGTACGATGTCAGTTAAAAATTACCAATTACCTACTTATTTGAAAGAATAGCGAAAGTTTTGAATGTCAAATATTTATGCAAATATTTCATTTGCATAAATTTTTACAAAATTTATTTTTCCCTACGACACTACTTCCGTCACAGTTCCCTTTTGTGCATATTGGTCGCTCGAATCTGAATTTTCATCGTGGAATCTTCCAATTGCTCAACGAACAGGAACTTCCCCACGGTAGAGTTGACTTGACCTTGATAGCCTATTTTACAGACATAATCACCCCTCCCATCTTATCATATCGTTTAAAATATTACGATCGCGACCGAATCTGCTCCGATGCTAATGATAAATGGCAGCAGGCATCGGCGATAAGTGCCCGTTGAGAAGTCCTGAACACGCCTGTAGTTATAGATCGCTTTTACAACCCCGCTATATTTAGATATCATCTAACCGGTCACTTCGCAGGTGTGATGCTGCGGTGGGGTTGCATTTGATTAGATTGTAGTTTTTTGCGAGGTAATTGATCAATTCTTACGCAATAAACGTCTCAATAAGTCTTACATGAAAGAAAGCCCGCACACGTGTTTGGTTCCTTTTTTCCCCAGCATGGCGAGATGTTGAAAAAGAAACCTTGAATGGAAGTTTGTACGTGGTCTGGTGTGTGGGAAAACCACTGAGTAAAACGCTTCAGGCACAAATTTCGAGACTTCGAGGATAAAATTATAGTCCTACGTTTTAAAGATTTGCATGTCCACGACAAATATCCTCTTCATTGTGTTGTTACTTATTCCTTTACCGTCCTTGTGGTTGGCTTTACGATGTATCTCGTCATCAGTAAAGCTGACCAGATGCTGATGGACGAGATATCTCGTCGTCTCTTGTCATCAGATGAAAACTGTCCAGATCATGATGGCATCTCCTAAAAATCTGCAAAATCTTTTTGTCGAGATACCTTGTTGACTTAACCCTTAACTGCTGTGTCACAAACTGTCTCGTAACTAGTGCGGAGGGGTCTCTCAGACCTCGCTCACTAAAGTAAGTTTTAAGTTGATTAATATAATATGTTAATGAAAGATTCTTCAGATAATTATTATTTATACATTTTAAATTTAGACAATTCAATTCTTAACATGAAATATATTTTATATTACTATATAAGTTGAGTAGATTCCATGTCTCTTCAGGCTCAGCTTTCGGACCTAATTTTGCAGGCGTTTCAACCCTGCAAACTGTAAAACTATGTTGTGTTTTGGTGTTCTAACTGCACTATTAGGTTACCCCCGGCATTCCATTTGAAGTTGTTTTTTTCGTAGAAATATTCTTGTGAAGAAGACGCACTTCAGAAATGTCTTCATCTTCATCTTAATAAATTTCCGAATCCGTTTCGTGTTCGCTTTCAGTAATATTATCCGAAATTTCACTGCCCCAGTAGTCTATTTCTGACCAATTATCAACAATATCCTGAATTTCTTTTTGTGTGAGATACACAGGTGGTTTTTCGGTAAAGTTTGCTGCCATTTTACGGCCGTTGCCAAAATTCCTTACTCCAACTTAGACGATTTCATTCAACAAGAACGGTAACGCAAATGCTGTGAAGGGGTCTAAGAGACCACGCGGGAAATGCAAATAGTGTAAAACACGAAATAGTTGGGGCAGCCAAACCAGTCTTGGAATGTGGCTTCTGTTGGACGTAGTAGGAAGGTACTGGATAGGACAGGGACCAATATTCACTTTAAGGGGTGGAAACGACCTGTTAAAAAATGACTCGGGGCATGTGAGACCCATGACAGCAGTTAAAGGTTAAAAAAGGTTGGGGGTTCGAATATTCTCAAAACGTCCAACACTAGAGCAGGACTTTTAGTGAAATTATCCGCTGCTAGATGTAAATGCCATCTGATTCTAAGTGAACACGAGTTTTCAGTGTCTCAATTGTCTTTCCTGTCGTTTAACACGTTCGCTGCGTCTGCTAAAGAGCCAATCACGCGGAAGCGCGGGGTGAGAAGTGATGTTTCAGTAGCCATTCACGCGTTCGCGCGGGAACAGCTGCGCCTCAACATTTATTCTCCGCTTCAAATGGCATTGTATGTTAGGTGTTGGCGTGGAGTAAAGGTTAAAAGGTGGTAGTAAATGTATGTGATTTCGAATTTATAGCTTTATTAGTTATTAAAAAAATATTGTAATATGAGTTGTAGAGACGATTGTTCTATAGGGCCTTCACGCCCCCCAAAAAGAAAATGCAAACTAAAAAGCCTCTAACTTATGATGAAATTGTAAATTTGTTGGCTGAGCTTTCGCCAATCTATTCTGGTATTGGCGCACTTTTCAATCACATTTTTGTTATAAAAAGTATGTCGGCTTCTGGGAAAAACGCATTTATATGGAGGGGCAATAACTATCAACACGTCCTAACGTGTCTGGCAGCGAATGTGTTAAGGAAATGAAAATTAATAAGAAACAACGTTGCTATGCACGCAAGTTGTTGTTTCCTATTTTTTAACCAATGCTGTTTATTGGCGCTGCATTTTCGCTTTTGGACCTTACGCCATAAACCTCCAACATCTATCCATGTTGTTTGTTTCTCATGCCTACACTGGCAGACCAGAGGAGTGCCAGGCCCGTCGAAGACGGCAAGAGGCGAAGGGGTGCGCCTTCCATGTTATTGAGCCCCATTGGGAGGAAGTCCGACTTTGCTCGACGTACATGACACATCCGTTTTACAGGAAGGCCCCTTTCATACATCCATTCACTCACACATATCGTAATTTAGATCCCAATCAGAGGCCGATAACCCCCTGATCAGATACCCCCAGAGGTATTGATTTGGTATGGGAACATGGGGGACTTTGTGACCACGACCTATTTAACGTGCCCCAGTCACCATTAGTGAACACGACGGTCTTTAGCCAGGTCGAAGCGCCGATCTCGCAATCATCAGAATTGCAGGCTCCGCCGAGGACAGAACCCACAACCCTTCTGATGAGAGCCCGACGATCTACTGACTGAGCTACTGCGGCTCACATCCATCCATTCATCCCGCTGATGTTTATCTGTTATACTACATTTTAATGATTAGGATGTTCACAACAAATGTAATTTTCACTGTGTTGTTACTTACCCCAGTAGGTCTAGTTAAACAGTTAGTCAAGTCCATGTGTTCGAGTATGCTAAAAACGTCCAACACTGGAGCAGGACTTCCATAGAGATTCTCCCTTGCCAGAAGATAAAATGCCATCTGATTATAATCTGTTGAATATAAACACGGATTTCCAGTAGCTTCTTAACCGCGTTTCCTGTCGCTTAAAGGAAAATAAAATTGATTGTAAACAACGTTGCTAGCACGCAAGTTATTGCTTCCTATTTTTACCCGCTGGTGTTTTAAGTGCCTTAACATTTTACGAAAGATGGAAATCCCTTCAAAACACGTTCAGGAAACAATTGGTCTCTCTCGAATTACACTCTTGCGAACTTTCTATTCCTGCAGTGTGTGCTTGATGTTATACGTGTGTAAACTTAATCTTGTATCACAAACTCGGATGATTTAGCAGGAGTCATTTGAAAAGCAATTAAAGAGAGACGTCGAATTTAACCTTTTCAATTTCGAAATGTTTTACTATCGTATACTAAGAGACATTCTATCTTAACCCTATCCTTTACCTTCGTGGTGTCTCGTCGTTAACAAAACTGACCAGATCGTTTAGTGTTACTGTTGTTATTGTTTGATCATATCTTCGACTTGAGCCACGTTCACATGAGGCGTTAACAAAACTGACCAGATCGTGATGGACGAGATATCTCGTTCATCCAGATCTTGTCGTCTCTTGTTGTTACAAAATAACATACCAGATCTTGATCTCTTCGTCACATAAAAATCGTCAAAATCTTAATGACGAGTTATCTCGTCATAAGCAAGATTGGTCGAATTTTGATGAGTGAGAGATATCTCGTCGAAATCGCTTAGATTATAACCAATGTCACCCTGTGAACGTGATTTAGGAAATATTTATGAAAAGAGGTCTGCGAATACAAGTTTTACAACTGTGAATAAATATATTATGTAGTTTAGTGTTACTGTTGTTATTGTTTGATCATATCTTCGACTTGAGCCACGTTCACATGAGGCGTTAACAAAACTGACCAGATCGTGATGGACGAGATATCTCGTTCATCCAGATCTTGTCGTCTCTTGTTGTTACAAAATAACATACCAGATCTTGATCTCTTCGTCACATAAAAATCGTCAAAATCTTAATGACGAGTTATCTCGTCATAAGCAAGATTGGTCGAATTTTGATGAGTGAGAGATATCTCGTCGAAATCGCTTAGATTATAACCAATGTCACCCTGTGAACGTGATTTAGGAAATATTTATGAAAAGAGGTCTGCGAATACAAGTTTTACAACTGTGAATAAATATATTATGTAGTTTAGTGTTACTGTTGTTATTGTTTGATCATATCTTCGACTTGAGCCACGTTCACATGAGGCGTTAACAAAACTGACCAGATCGTGATGGACGAGATATCTCGTTCATCCAGATCTTGTCGTCTCTTGTTGTTACAAAATAACATACCAGATCTTGATCTCTTCGTCACATAAAAATCGTCAAAATCTTAATGACGAGTTATCTCGTCATAAGCAAGATTGGTCGAATTTTGATGAGTGAGAGATATCTCGTCGAAATCGCTTAGATTATAACCAATGTCACCCTGTGAACGTGATTTAGGAAATATTTATGAAAAGAGGTCTGCGAATACAAGTTTTACAACTGTGAATAAATATATTATGTAGTTTAGTGTTACTGTTGTTATTGTTTGATCATATCTTCGACTTGAGCCACGTTCACATGAGGCGTTAACAAAACTGACCAGATCGTGATGGACGAGATATCTCGTTCATCCAGATCTTGTCGTCTCTTGTTGTTACAAAATAACATACCAGATCTTGATCTCTTCGTCACATAAAAATCGTCAAAATCTTAATGACGAGTTATCTCGTCATAAGCAAGATTGGTCGAATTTTGATGAGTGAGAGATATCTCGTCGAAATCGCTTAGATTATAACCAATGTCACCCTGTGAACGTGATTTAGGAAATATTTATGAAAAGAGGTCTGCGAATACAAGTTTTACAACTGTGAATAAATATATTATGTAGTTTAGTGTTACTGTTGTTATTGTTTGATCATATCTTCGACTTGAGCCACGTTCACATGAGGCGTTAACAAAACTGACCAGATCGTGATGGACGAGATATCTCGTTCATCCAGATCTTGTCGTCTCTTGTTGTTACAAAATAACATACCAGATCTTGATCTCTTCGTCACATAAAAATCGTCAAAATCTTAATGACGAGTTATCTCGTCATAAGCAAGATTGGTCGAATTTTGATGAGTGAGAGATATCTCGTCGAAATCGCTTAGATTATAACCAATGTCACCCTGTGAACGTGATTTAGGAAATATTTATGAAAAGAGGTCTGCGAATACAAGTTTTACAACTGTGAATAAATATATTATGTAGTTTAGTGTTACTGTTGTTATTGTTTGATCATATCTTCGACTTGAGTCACGTTCACATGAGGCGTTTCAACGCGCGTATGGCGAGGCTAGCGAGGTCCCCCGCCATTAAATTATGTTTTTTTATTCCTCTAATTCAAGTTCTATCTTTGCGACCTTGAAGAGCGGGACCCTGATAGCCTCTAGTGAGCAGGGCTTTAGAGAAGAACTCGTTAACAGATGTTGTTACCAGACCCTGATTTACCATTAGGCCCGTGAGGCACGGCCTAGAGCCCCCATAATTTAAAGGGCCCCTAAGTTTCAAAAGTATCTAAAAATTTTAAAAAGTTTTTAAGTAGTTACATAAATTATTGGGTATTTACGTAAATGTCCGTCGACCGTTTCCCCCACTATCACATTCTTGTAATTACATTAATCATCTAACTATTATGTTTTTAATTTTCATCTGCTTTATTTTGTTTTGCCAAGAGTTATAAGTGATGTCACGATTTTCTCAAACTTTTTGGTGACATCTTTGAAACGGTCAACAGTCAAATACGTAAGTACCAATTATTGTTATAAAATTAGTTTTTGTGATGAACAAATAACATGGGGGGGGGCTTCCTGCGTGTTGTGCCTACTATACCAAATTTTCTAAATCGGGCCCTGGTTGTTACTATTTTCGGAGAGACCAAATGTTCACTTTCATGATTGATAAATATATTTTCATATTGTAATCTGTTTAGAAGATATGTAGCACTATCAAAGATATTATAGTTTTACTTTTGGACCTTCAATCTATTAGTTAATTTTTAAGCAGCGGAACTATAATTTTTTTATTTTGGTGCTTGATGAGTTTTTCTGCTCTAAGCCGACGATGCGGGAGCTCAAGTTGTAATTGTAAAAAGAAAATCATGACAAAGAGTACGTTTGACGCGATTCTTGTAAATCGATGGGGAAAATTTATAATCAACATTGATAAATATACTATTATGGAGGAAACTAAGTCATCTGAAATTTAAAAGGTAAGCTGGTTGAATGTATTATTTATATGGACATGAGATTTTTGTTTAAGGGGGTCCGGGATACATCAGAAAAAAGGTTTTTATAGATTAATTTAGAATTTTGAATTTTTTTGTACTGATTACCCATCTAACTAATAAGCAAAATCACAACAAAAAATTTTCCAACATTTTTTTAAAAATTTAAAATTAAAATTTTTTGAAAAAAAGAGGAGTTTTTTCAAATTGCTAAAACTCAAAATATTCTTGGTCAATTTTCCAAATTCTTGCAGTAAATAATTCACAAATTTATAAACTTTAATTCTGATTCAGCAAATTTCAAAATATTAATTCAATAAAAAATAAAAATATTTGAATGAAAACTTCTAAAACTTTTAAGGTATATTTTTTTTAAAGTTATATTTTTAAAAGTAAATATTTTTTTCAAATTTGCTGAATCCAAATTAAAGTATAACATTTGAAAAAGATGTACTCCAAATTTCAACTCTTAAACTTTATCGGTTCATGACTTATAAGAATTTGAATACAGGAAATCTTGAAAAATTGCATCATGGAGAAAAACGCATTTAAAGTTTTAAAGACGGATTTACAATTAATAAAATGTTTAAATACCCTTTAAGATCATCCAGATGAGTATCTAACTCCTTCTTTCCTCTTAAATCTTTGGTTTAGTTTGATTTTTGCAAGTTCTACCTTTTTTCTGCATAGTTTAAAGGTCTCCGTAGACTTAAATAACGTCTTTCACAGATGTTGTTGCCATGACAACAGCTGTCTGTTTGGTTTTCAAAAGAACGAACCACAAAATTAATTCTATCTCTCGTTCTAATTAAGATATAAACACGATTCAGACGTCATTTTAAGCAGAAAGACACAGAGAATATTTTAATACAAAAAAAAATTCGCGAAATTTTGACGATTTTTGTGTTTCGGACCCCATTAAGGAGGCAAAATGCTATTTGAAATGTTTGTATGTCGGATAAAAAACATCCGAATCCATTCTAATGTTAAAAAGTGTAATTCAGCGCAAAAATAAAGTGTAGAAAACATTAAATGCAACTATTTTTATTTAAGTCTAAACAAAAACATGCATTCCTTACGAAGTACAAGAATTATTGTGTTTGTGATAAATTGATAAGGTATTCCATATTATATACCGTTTTTTCAGATCTACAGTTCTGATTTTTAGACAATAATTTCAAAGTTATAATATTCGATAAATTAGCATATAACATATGTCTTGGATTACTTTGACGCGCTTTGAAGTTTAGTTAATTAAAAAAGACTGTTTCCCTTATTTCTGCGATCGTTTAAAATCAGCTGTTCCACATCGCGTCCCTATTAGTAATGCGAAATCGACAGCAAAAAATCGATGGTTAAAATTAAAACATCGACCCAAAACCATCGATGTTTTTCAAAATCAGTGTATTTAAACTTTTTTCTCCCGTTTCTTAAAACTGATTAAGCAACCTCAAACATTAATGTTCGTCGGGGTAGATTAAGTTGGCTTTGTTGTGTTTATTAATTTATACTAAAACTTTTTTTTAAATGTCAAAACAAAGTCAAAAAATTAATAAGAACAATTAACAAGTATTTTATTTTCAAATTGAATAATACAAAAGAAAATAATACTTACAGTTTCACATAGGAACTATCAACTATAAATATAATTAGGTAGGTACATAAAAATAATTATTGTTAGTTATTATTAATTATTTATCAACTTATGGGGGTAACAGGCCTATAATTATTATATGCCCCAATGTTTGTTATTTACAGTCTGTAAAAAAAGAAGTTTGTTAACTTTCTCCACCTTTTAATTCGACTTAATTTTTCACTAACTATCCCACCAGTTAGGCAAAAACTCTTTCTGGTAGGACGGATGTCGCCATCATTGACAAATACTTAGTGGCACTGTTATTTTTCTTAATTTTTTTCATTCAAAAACAAAACATCGGCAATGTGAACACATCGATGTTAAACAAACATCGACTCCAATAAATCAATGTTTTTATAAAACATCGATGTCTTTGAAAACATAGACAGCGATGTCGCATCCTTACTTTTCAAACCCTTCACCGTTGGCCACTTTAGTCTAAAAGTATGTTCAATTTACTGATTATAAAAATTATGCAACTTGGTTATTTTTTAATTTTTAAAATGGTACTTTTTCATTTAAAAATAAAACATCGGCAACGTAAAAACATCATTAAGTATAAACATCGATGTTACAAAAACATCGGCTTCAATACATCGATGTTTTTTGTAAAACATCGATGTCGCACCCCTAGTCCTTATAAGCTTCTTTTTCTGGCAAGCTAAATACTTGTATTTTTGGTGGTGAGACGTGCTTCGTTACATTGTCATAACGGTGATAGACTATATTTTAAGGCATCCCCGATGTTGCCCAGAGAAGTAAATTTAAAGGCAGAAAAATCTGGGAATTTTTTAAACAAAAGTTATTTTAAAACCAATTAAAGCTAAAATTCCAAACTTGAATAATATCCAGTTGTATTGCTCAAGTACAACGTACCTGTCTATCTAAACTGTACAAAAAGTTTAAATTTCTTCATTGCAATGATATTCAAGCAGAACATCCCAAACAATAAGAAATTCTGTAGATGAAAGCGACTTAAAATCAGGCCAGAAATAGTGGCGGCATGTATTGGGTTAGCCTACAGGCGACTAAAGAAAAAGTCTGGTCCTAGTAGGGACACATAATGAGATTCGCAAACCAAAATACCAAAAATAAATATATTTTGTACAAATAAATTTAATGCCACCTTTTCTTACTTGTCATTTAAGAAATTTATTTCATTTGTTTTGACCCTTCAATGATGAAAATCATGTATTATTTCAACAAAAGACTCAAAAACATTTGGATGAAAATCATGTATTATTTTAACAAAAGACTCAAAAACATTTGGATGAAAAAGTCACGTCCAGTTGTAATTAAGAGCAGACACTGTCAAAACAGAATTTTCATAACTTAACTTGGAATCAGAAAATTACACCCTTGGAATATTATTTGAACAAAAATATTTATCAATCAGTTGGACTTTATTGAATTTCTAAATTTATTAAAATCTCGAATTTATTGAATTTGTCGGAATCTAATTTGTTTAATTTGTTTTGAGAAATAAAATTTATTGGTTGTTTAAATATTTATTGAATATGCTTTGAATGCAGACTCAAAATCATATTATTTCAACAAAAATATTCATTCAACGACTTTATTTTATTAAATTTCCTAAATTTGCGGAAGATTTCATTTATTCGCTTTCTTATAACACTCTAAGCAGACTTAAAAGCATTTACAAATACAAAATACAAATACAAATATGGACGACCAGCTACAGGCTCAAGCCTAACAAGGCTGGTCCTTTGTTTATGAATTCTCAAATTCCCACTGACTATCCAACTGTGTCTTAAATTCGTACACTCCCTTTGAATTAACTATATTTTCTGGCAACGCGTTCCAACTGTCTATTACCCTATTAAAGTAGTAGTTTTTCCTTAAATCCCGATTAAAATGTGTCTTGTTCAATTTATACCCATGGCCCCTTGTTCTGTTATCCCTATTGAAATTTAAGCCCTCTGTGTCCCCTTGTTTTACAAACTTGAAAAGCTGAATCAAATCCCCCCTCCTTCTTCTTCTTTCCAGTGTATACATGTTTAGCTTACTTAAACGTTCATTATAGTCGAAATTTGCTAGCCCCTTTATTATTTTTGTAGCTCTGTGCTGAACCCTTTCAATTGATTCTATGTCCTTTCTCATATATGGAGCCCAGAATTGTACAGCATATTCTAGATGTGGTCTTACTAAACCCTTATATAACGGCAAGATTATATTCTTATCCCTTGAAGTTACAGTCTTTTTAATATACCCCAATAACCTATTAGCCTTTTTACCCGCAGCTGAAATTGATGACCCATTTTAAAATCCCTGTGAATTATCACCCCAAGATCCTTGACTGTTTCTCCCTCCTTTACCTTTACTCCCTGCAGCCTGTACTCGGCTCCACTGTTCCTGTAACCCATATGCAGAACTTGACATTTCCCTACATTAAATGACATACCCCATTTTACAGCCCATTCGGATATCTTATCAAAATCCCCTTGTAAATTTTCTATCTGTAACTTGGTATCCACTGTCCCCCATATTTTTAAGTCATCTGCAAATATACTGATTCTATTCTTGATCCCCTGACCTATATCATCTATGAAAATCTATATAAATAAGAATGGAGTGTTTGTTTGTACATTCAATATTTTCGACCCATTTCAAATTTTCTATCCGTTTTGGACCCTTCTGATGCCGAATCCGCCCTTTTCTCGTTTGGTGTCTGTCTGTCTGTCTGTATGTTGTGCCCTATACACGTCCACGCGGTTTAAGATATTTTCATGGAAATTTGCATACAGTGAGTACTTATCTTGATTTAGTGAGTGGAATTGGTTGCGAAAGTCTGTCTGTCCGTCTTTCTGTTCTATGCTCGATTTTGTGTTTGTGTAGGCATAACATGAATTGTATTCAAGATATTTGATTGCAGCGTATTTTATTTTATACATAATCTATTAATTTGGTGAATGCAATATTAAACATTTCTTTATTGTAATATTTAGATGAGTTTCATGCTAAAACACCTGAGTAAGTATACTTAAATCAACCATAATTTGGTAGTTTTGGAAAAATTGGAATGTCTATTGAATATTACGATTACTTCGATTGTTTTACCAGTACTGCTGAAAAAGTAATTATTCTTCAAAAAATTATATTTTTTAATGAAATTTCAGTCCTGATACTTCATTTATTTCGAGTCTTATTTTTATTCTTAGCGCAATGAAAACGATTTCGGAATATTTGAGACAGACGATATTTTTCAACGAAACGAGAATGAACAAGATCGCGTGAGCAGTGATATTTTCTGTTTCTTTCGCTCTGAATTAATTTCACATTTCTAAATGTTGTGCACTTTTAGTTGTAAATTGTGGCAACTGTGCGAGATCAAGAGATAAAAATGAATCACAAATTAATATCTTTAGAACTATTTTTTCCGACATCTTTTATTTTGTTCTATTTTACTGTTTTCTGTTTTAAATATTTATTATTTTAATAAATGTGTTTTCCTTCTCATCACACCCAACAGCACCACAAAGTATTAGACTTGAAAATGTTAGGTAAGTCAGTATAAATTTTCAGTAAATTTTAAGTGTAGTTATGCCATTATTGAAAGAATAATGCCGTTATTTAAAGAATAATGCCATTATTTAAAGAATAATGCCGTTATTTAAAGAATAATGCCGTTATTTAAAGAATAATGCCGTTATTTAAACAATAATGCCGTTATTTAAAGAATAATGTCGTTATTGAAAGAATAATAATGTTTAAAAATCCAAACTAGAACTTTTTCCAACATTAAAAAATTCGTTGTAGTAATGACAGGAGAAGATTGCAAAATTTCACAATGTCGCATACCGGAGGCAAGAGTGCCACAAGTAAAAAATATTGTTTTGTTGACTATGAGTGCGAGAGCACTCGCCATAAATCGTAATTTTAATTAATTGAGTTGCACATGAAAAGAACTTAAGAAAGGGAATTCCAAATCTTCCTATAAATCGTCTTTTATAGTAGTAACCTTAGTATCACCTTTCGTCTTTTTGTAGCTTTGTCATACAGCAATTGTGCGATATATGTGAAATGTATTATATGAATGGATATGCATGTGTAGGATTTGTGTCCAAAGTAAGTTGTAGAAAATATAAAGATGGCGAAAGGTGTTAAAATAAATTTTTATTCTACAAAAAACGTAAGTCATTATATATTTTGATTATCTCTTCAATCTAGAGTAAACGAATTCAAACCGAGTAAGGTCGGGTATTTTGCTAGTTATAAATAAAATTGGTCCCAAAACTGATCCCTGAGGCACCCCACTTATAACTTCTGTCCACTGTGAATAATTTCCTTTTACCTGCACTCTCTGCTTTCTACCCAATAACCAATTCTTTATCCATATTAATGTTTTTCCCTGAATCCCCAACCTTTCCAATTTAAACAGTAATGCCTCATGAGGTACTTTATCAAAAGCCTTTTGAAAATCTATGTACATGATATCCACACTGCTCTTATTATACAGCTCCTCTGTAATTTTTTCGTAGAACTTCAAAAGGTTTGTAAAGCAGGATCTGCCATTCCTAAACCCATACTGATTCTCTGATAACAGTCCCCCCTCCTCCAAGTATAGCATTATATGCTGTTTTAACGTGGGTGACGTAATTTGGGTGAGAAACAACTGTCTAGTCGTAATTAAGGAAAAATTAAACACTTTCGTAGCTTTTCGTAATAAAGCATTCAGAATTCTTCTCGATTATATATGCTATAGCCAAAATAAAAAAAATGTTCATCCTTGGTATGCAATCTGGACAAAAATAATTGACCAACGGCTTGATTTTATTAAATTTCCTAAATTTGTGGATGATTGAACTTGTTGTTTTGATTCTCTATGTAGACTAAAAAAACATTTGGGTGAAAATATCTGCCTTTGTCGCAATTTAGAAATGAGACACTTTCCTTACCTGTCAAAAAGAACTTTTATAACCTTCTCCATTATACCATTACCAAAATCAGAAATTTTCACCCTTGGAATAAATGCTATCAATTCAAAAATATTTAACCAACGGCTTGATTTTTATTAAATTTCTTAAATTTGATGAAGATTGCACTTATGGGAGTTGTGATCCTCTATGTAGACTTAAAGGCATTTGGATGAGAAACAACAGTCGTAATTTAGAAAAATCAGACACTTCCACAGCTTGTCAAAATAAAACTATTCGAATTTTTCTCGATTATATATGTTATAACCAAAATAAAAAAATGTTCATCCTTGGTATGCTATCCGGACAAAAATATATATCCAACGGCTTGATTTTATTGAATTTCTTCAAGTGTGAAGAAGATTGAACTTGTTGTTTTGACCTTCTAAGCAGACCAAAAAGCATTTGGGTGGAAAAATAGCTGTCTAGCTGCATTTTGAAAAATTACTCTTCCGGTAGCCTGTCAAAACAGAACTTTCATGATTTTTCGCCATGATACCATCACGAGAAAGGTTCATCCTTGGAATAAATCGAACCTGTTAAAAAATATTTATCCAACGTCTTGAAAGCCCCATTATGCTAATTAGCTCCACACTTCAGAGCGCTCAACTCTCGAGAGCGTGACACTCATCAACAAATCAGTAGCCAAAACACCTGATTCGAGGGCGGAGCATGTTGCATCCATTAATTCGGACAGCCAAACATCAACAGCGCAACTCTTTAGATGCGGAGATAACGACGGTAATGACTCCGAGGATGATACATATCCCAAACACCTGCAGACAAAGTTCCACGAAACCCATTTCGCTCGGGACAGCCTTTGTGAAGTTGGAAAACCGCAAAGTATCCCTTGCCCTTCAACACATCCTCTGTCCTTCCAAACGGGACATCCAAACATAAAAAGAGAGAACGTGTTTTTTCCGTAATAATAGCAATTTTTTCGCTTGTTTTTGTTGCTGGTCTTCCTCGAGAATGCGGAGCTAAATGTTGATGATTCACTGCCGTTCCAATGGTTGGTGAGACTTTTCTGCAGTTGCAAGGGATTGGATAAGGTGCAATCGCTTATGCACAACAGGTGGTTCAGGGCGAACGAAACAGCAACAATACTTAAATGAACATTTTTTACAGTTTTTTATCAGGAAAATTCTCGCTGGTCTATTATGAGGCACTTGTATATAATTCTCGAATAATAAACACTATTTTTTCTATAGTGAAATATATGCCAGGCCTCTTATTTATTCCGTTGAAGTGGAAAGCTCATTAATAACACACGTGTATGATTATTATTATGGTCAAAATTAGTTCTATCCAATGGCAGCAGAATTCTTATATTGTGTGTCTTAATGTCTTTGAGAACACTGTAGTTAAACATAATCTAATTTTTATTTTGAACGGCGTGATTGTGTATCTGTACCATTCATGTTCCTCGAAAACAAAAGTACACCAGACATATAATGGACTTTCATACTATCCGAGAGTTGTAACACGGATACAGCTGAATAAAACAGCGCATGGAATAATAATAATAATAATAATAATAATCTATATTTTCGACACTAATAAAGAAACAACACGCTTCGAAAAGTGTTAATTTTGTCAGGGCATCAGAGAGGTTAGTTACACTTGAAGGACTCCTGGGTTCTTTCCCCCCACCAATTTGCTTCTAGAAAATTCAAATGAAGTTTCAGCCATACAAATCCAGTCCAGACAACAGTTTCCACTTACGTATAGCTTAATGTGTTTGAGAACACTGTAGCTAAACATAATCCAACTTTTATTTGACTGTGCATCTCTGTATCATTGACCTCCACCAAAATCCAAAACACGGCAGACATAAAATGGACTTTCATATTACCAGAGGTTCGTAACACGGATACAGTAAAATAAAAAGGTGTGTGCAATAACAATACCAATCTATATCTTTGGCACTAATGATGAACAACACCTTTTTTGAGAACTGTTAATTTTGCCATTGCCTTAGAGAGGGTTTCGTTACAGTTGAAAGACCCATGGGTTCTTCAAGTAAATTAAAAGGACCAATTTATTCAGAGAAAATTTGAACTATGTTCTGGTCATAAAAATTTGAACAGTCTAGACCAATGGTGACCAGCTACACTACTTTTGGAAGTCACATTTCAGAAAGGAATATTTGAAAGAGCCCTTTATATATATTGGATAACAAAACAATGGAAAAGTGGAAATTTGCTCAATTTTTTAAAGTTTACTCACAGATCCCCCTCCATCGGTCAGCCTGATTCATATCTGAAACACAAAACTTCGTTGCTTTCTTAGCTTGATTAAAAGCAAAGAAATGTGTGAAAAAATATCACTATATCGCTTTACCAACTGAGCTCTGGCTTTACAACGCAAGTCGCTTGTAACACAGCGTAAGCAATTGTTGTTTCGTAATATATTTTTCTTGCTTTAATATGAGTATAGAAGAGAAGAACAACTTTGATTTTGAAAGTTTTGTTTTTTCATTTCCTCCTCAAAAGAGAACAGCCAACGAAAAACACTGCTCTCAAAGCGATTGCCCTAACAAGTCATCAACCTAATTTTAGGCAGATAAAATGGATCGCATTCGTAAAGTATCCACAAGCAAGTCTAATTTTTAAAGATTTTCTTACAAAATTGTTTGATATAATCAGATTTTTTTTCATTTTTATTTTATTTTAATAACTTTGTAACTAATATGTTTTTGAATACCTTTGTAACTATTATGTTTTTGAATAACTTTGTAACCATTATGTTTTTGAATAACTTTGTAACTATTATGTTTTTGAATAACTTTAAAAATAAATGAAATCAAATAACTACTTTGGGACATTGATCAGTTTTAGTTTACCATATTTCCTTCAGATATTTCATTTGCATAACAGCCGTACCACTCGCATAAGAGAGCCGGGCTAGGTCGTCCTTGGTATAGATTCTACTGCATTGCTCTGTTGGTAGCCATGATCAGTGGGTTTGCCCACTAAGCTTGCGAGTGGACTATCGACTGAGTTGTGGCAACCTACGAGTTGTAAGCGGTTAATGGTTTGATTCCAACATGGCTGCGTTTCTCTCTTCTGTATTCAGTAAAATGTCCGTTATGTGTGTGCGTCTATTACTAAGTTATCTGTGCTTTGCTTAGCTCAGCTTGGTTGAACATATCCCTTGGGTTATAAAATGAAAACTGACCAACCAAACGGACTGGCTAAGCAAAATATATTTTCTCTTCGTCCTTCACTAGATACAAGTACCTTAAAAAGCTTCACACTAAAATATTTTAAGATTTGCTCCTACGTGTGCATTTAACAATATTAAATTTGGTTTAAATTTTTGTAATTATTCCTCACCACCCCCTTTAATCATCTTACACGCTTTGGCAAATTTTAAACCTCGAACGATGGAGGTGAGTTGAGGTACTAACTCAATTTTAAAGGCAATTACATCCATCATGAGGATGCCACAATAGCTCAAAGACCATTGCATGGCACTTTATTATCATAAAAATGTTCTTAAAAATGACATTTAGTACTAAAATTAATTTTTACAATCAAATTAATGGATCCCAAATTGTAAAATAAAAGAAAAAACATTCCATTATTTGAAAAAGTTCATCATTTAAGTAGTAACATGGTACAGAAAACAAAAGTTTTAATTTTTTTCAAGGAAACTTGTTGGACTTATCACGATGTACGATATCGAAGCATTTTTAGAGACATATTTGAAAAATATACATTTTTTCATTTTTAAAAATATTTCCATAAAAGTATTCAATATCAGGACACATTAGTGTTCCTGAATGGAAGAATAGTTTTTAGTTTAGAGGATGAAGGGATAGGGTCAAGAAGACAGTACATAATCGTGTTTAACAAACGGTAACGGTACACGGTAATTGTGTACATCGACAAACGGTAATCGTGTTTAATTTATTTTGAAACAAATACATTTTTTCTTTAAAATTACTTTCAGCGGCTTGCAGAAAAAAACATAGTTGGTTTTTTATAAACAAATACCATTAGTATAGACATAGACAATGCAAACTTAATAGATTACAATTTTTCAAAAAAACAAGTCTATTTTATAGCCTGTTTTCAGTAAACTAACGTTACACACTTATCTGAATTGCATAAGAATAACTCCAACTTGTAAAGCAACCTACCTCGACCTTCTGTAGTTTAAAAAAAATTACTTTTTCAGAAGTCATAGTTCAAATGTTTAACTGTGATATTATACCAACATCAGGTTAAATCTCATTTTAAATTCGCTTTACTCCAACATACAGCTTTAATTGAATTTTTATTGTATTTTTATTCAATTCAGAGATTTGGCTCCTAAATGGAAATCACGTACCTATTTCGAATGATAGATCTGGTTGCTTGACAATGAAGTACAGCTTTCTATAATGCCTATTTAACATGCAAACCATAGTAAATTTAATTTAATTTAATCGTCTTGTAATTAAAATCTATGTCAATTCCTCAAGATATTCAGAAATTAATCAATTAAAAAAAACTTTTGACCAATATTGATAAGACATTAACGATTTATTTACAAAACGAACACATATTTATACTTAAAACTACTCGACCGCGACCATTTCGCTGTCTTAACTCAAATGTAGACTATATTGCGACGATAATTAAATAACTACCTTAACTCAAGTACACAAACACAGAATTCTAAATCATATTTGTAAAATAAAAGATTATATTTGACGTTTCCACATACCGAGTAGCAAAATTGCGCTTTTATGAGTAATTTTTCCTTGTCCATAAAATGTAAGTTAAGTAAAATTAAATATTTTAAATATCCTTATGTCATCAATCAAATATTGAAAATTGTTGATGTCATGTGAGAAATAAAAAAATCAGTTCAAATATAAATGTAAGAATTTGACTTAAATTGGTTGAATATAATGTTTTGGGGGAAATATGTTTCCTAGCAAAATATTGGTAAAACAATTTTATTGAGAAAGTTGTTTTTCCATCAATACAAGAGAAACAAGATTAGTTTCATACTGCATTCGTTTTATACTCAATGTTATTCCTATGGGTATTTTGATTATTTCTCTGCACATCTAGGACAAATAGAACGGGACTTAATATGTATCCTACCTTACCCGTAGGGTTCTGAAGAATATGTGAACAGACCGACGCCATCTCTGCTTTACACTTACAGATGTTATTTTTTAAATTGAAATATTTTTTATGAAATTAATAGTCGATAAATTCTCAATGCTTGTTGTAAGGTACAGTTTTTTATAAAAATTCCACTATGAAATGCATAGACACAATCTTGACTTGGATTCAGATATCTAATGTTTATTTTTTTGAGAACGACAGCTTCTTTTACACGCTCTGTATTTTTACAGGTTCGTAATAAATAGCTTTTCCAGCCATAATCCAATTTTTTCACGCATAAAATTTATCTAAATACGATTGTATACTCAAATCTAAGGAAAGGTTGTGAAAAATCTTTTTCATACACACACACTTTGATATTATTGAAAGAGCACGACATGAAGATAAGTACCTAATGTCTCATTTTCTAGAAACAAAGATAGATTGTATCAACACATTTATGAAAAACTTACCTTTTAAAATGTTATTTTAAATTCTAGAGCACCAGCTTAATAAATATCGTTCCTTGAACATTAGTTTTATCATTCGGCAACACTTGTTTAAATTATCTGAAATCGGTGTGTGCAGGATTAAAGAACTTGAAACAGAGACAACTCCTCTTTGCTGATTTCATATTGCACCTGTTAAAACACGTTTCGTTTGATGCTCTGAACTGGTATTCTGAATATCACATGCATTATTTGTGACAGAATGTGAAACGTTGCATGCCATTCTCATTTAATTTGTTTTTTCAAACAATTGGAAAATGAAGTTGCTTTCTCTCTATACCTTTCAGTTCATTTAGTATGAATTGAAAGGTAAAACATAGTATAGCATCGAGTATAATATAGATCAATAAAGAATAAATCTTAATACATTTCAAACATTTGTATTTATAGACTAAAATCCAGATTGTAACATCCTTTAAAATGCCGACCAACCGGTTTAGTGGTCAAGGTGTTGGCCTCTGGATCGGAAGGTTCCTGGTTCGAATCCGGGTCAGGGCATGGATGTAAATTGTGCTGTCCTTTGTTAGGGTCAATGATGGTACACCCACTGGGTGCCGCTTCACAAGTGACCATCACTTCTGGCCTTGTATAAGGCTACAATGACTTCGGTCAATTATGTACTGTATTGTATTATGTATTGTACTAGGGGGCCTGCCCCCTGCTCGCTAACGCTCGCCAACCCTCGGAGGATTGCTTCGCAATCCTCATTGGTTCGTTGCGCGAACCTATGCTCGCTTCGCTCGCCTCAATGAAGACATGTGTCCTAGCAGAAGGGATTATTTACAAAATATGTTACCAAAAAATGTTTTTCAAATCTAAATTTGATGTATTACAGAAAAAATATATACAGTATCTCTAAAATCAGAATTCAAATGAAAACTTTGTGCAAATTTTGACTCGAAATGTGAGCGTTGCTTTGGAAATTGAATACCCAGCATGTTGTTTGTGTGTACATTTTCACAGCACTCAAACGACCCACACTTTTTCATTGAGTTTGTTGCCGTGCAAGCGTCTTGTAGTGCAAGCGTCTTGTTGAACTATAATTGTTGGCCCTGAAAAGGACCGTTTTTTAAATGGCCCTGAAAAGATCCTCCACTTTCTTTGATTTCTATTATAAATTAACTGCAACAGCTCATTAAAATTTCCTTTTTTTCCAATAAAATTTCTTCCGATAACGCTATAAATTCAATCGATGCGCGAGACTTCGCGATAAACAAACAATCGTACAGTGTTGCCAAAACGCGATTACAAATAACGTCTTTTTTGCGTGCCACGTAAGAGAATTATATATATAGATTTGTCTTTGCAATCTGTACCCATCCTTGCCATTGGAAATAAAAAAACATCCTTTAAAATGAAATTAGTATGTTGTGGAAACAATTATCAGAGAATAGAAGGTAAACTTTTGGAATTTTAGTTTAACTTTAGTTTAACTTAGTTAGTTTGCAGCTTAGTTTAATTTTAACTCACAAGTAATTAGGCAAAAACAAACTGATAGGTACCAAATACTGCATGGAATGAAAAGTTTGTCTTGTCACCTATATAAACTATAATCTACTATAAGGAACATATCATACTATTTTTCAAACTCATGTATTTAGGTGCTCAAATTTAGAGTATAACCAACCGCCCACCTGCAGAATCTGAAATTATTAGTATTCTGGAAAAATTAGCAGAGAATAGGACGTATAGTGTAGAAGTTTAGTTTCACTTTAGTTTAGCTTTTATTCTAAGTTCACTGGATAAAAACAAAATGACAAGTGCCAAATATTTGCATGCAATCCAAAATCTGTCGTGTCTTGTCTTTCTATCAAAAAAAAAATTTCAATCTTTTTCAGGTTTATTCGCTTTGTGATTGGTAGTAGCGAGTCTTGTGGTTCAACGGGCTAATGAATTTGGAGCACGCGCAGACGATAAACACCAATTATATATTTTAAATTAATTCATTCATAAAATTTGAGAGCACGTGCTAGAGATTGCAATGTTTTCAGAAGAACCGGCAAATTCGGTCGCCGTTTCTATAGCAACATTCGAATATGAAAATATTAAGAAGTACTATTACAACAAACAACACGGAGAAGCTAAAACATTAAAATTCTTTATGAGATTTCCTCTGAATTTTAACAATATGATGTCCTAAAATATTTCCTTTTTTATGTAGAAATGAGATGTTTTGTTCTTGACATTTTTTAAAACATTTAATTAAGGATAAATTTCGGGCATCTAAGCTAAGTTTTTGATTAATAATATTTGATAGCATTATTTACTTTCATGGATATATAATATGAACTTTTGTGTGAAATTTGTAGAATTGAGTAAAATCTTGTAACTATTCTAATTAAGCATGATCCTTATTACGATACTAATTAAGCTTGATACTAATTATGCAAGTTTTTACATTGATCATTTTAATTATTTCGAAATTTTGCTGTATGTCTTATTCCAAAATAGAGTGCAGCAAAAAAATGTAAGAGGCTAAAGAAAAAACAAAATCAAATTTAAAAAAGCGTGTGCATCACAATTTTTAAAATTTTTTATCTTTCATCAAATAAGTATGTTTATGTCCAATAAATAATACACTTGAGCTTTTTAAAAGAGAATTTTCACAGATTGATAATGTAATTTAAAATGCATTTAAGGAATTTAAATTTGTATCTTCTTTTGTATTTGAAGCTTCGTCAAGTCGATATTAAAAAATTATTTGAACAAGGTTAAAAATACTTCAAAAGAATTTGAACTACTTTTTCACCATTAAGATAAATAACGTTTTTCCATTTAGCAAATATCAAACAAAAAAATTTGCATACTTAAAGCATACTTCACATGTACCGTAAAATTTGCAATTCGAAAAAGTATTTATTTTTTTAAAAACACACATTTTTATTCATATTCTAAACTATACGCGTAAGTTCTGGGGAAAAAAGCATTATTTTGAGTCCAAACACCGAATCATAAATTCCATGTGTGTACTTAAATAGCAAAGCTTTCGTGAGAAAGCATCGGTGATGCTTTAACGTATGTTTAATTTGAACTTATTTGTATCACCAATTGTGTATTTTATTTACTCACTATCTATGGTCTTTGTATGGCTTTTGGATTAACCAGAACACAGAATCTAGAATGACCACGAGTGCGTGTTTCTGCGAACACTCATTTTGCGTCGAGCAGTTTTGAATCAGATCAAACATAGAAATGTCAGACATTGATAGCTAGCGTTCGTCTAGTTATTTAATTCTTTAAATTGTAAATAAATTCCAAATACATAGTACATGCATTCATTATTAACTAACGTAGCAAATTTCATACTCTAATGGTGGCTTCACACCAACGGCGACAAAGACAAAAAACAAGTATCTTCGTATTGCGCATGCGTATTACAAACAAATCTTGTTTCCCCCGGTTTGTCTCTGTCAGTGCGCTTTCAAGTCTTGGAGGAAGTTCAACTTTTGTCTCTGTCGCCATGCCGACGCCCAATCAGAATAAAGATTGTGAATCGCGCTACGTGCGTATTTGTTGTAAAAGGAATTTTTATTAAACGTAGACGGGATCTGTCAGCCATCTTGCAGAATTAGAAGCGGAAATAAATGTTTTGCTATTGAAAAAGAAGATTATGCGCAAGCGCAAATAAATTGCTGTCGCTAGTGGTGTGAAGGCTTTTTTAACAGCAACAGAGACAGGCGACAAAATGCCGCCTGCTTCTGTTGCTGTCGCCGTTGGTGGGGAGCCACCATTACAACATTGCAAAAATAATCACCCGGACATGGTTATGAGCTCTTAGAAATAAAGCAAGCCTGATGGCGCTGGCGACAAAACCAGCACTTTTTGGTACACAAAAGTTACACTGTTTTTCATACGTCTTGATAAATTAGTAGCGTCAAAGGTAGAATATGGCTAGAACTTAATCCCATCCGAATTGATGCAGTTTTGATATCAGTATATTTGCTTTCAGTGATTGAGCGGGACATATATTATTTTCATAAAGGAGACTGATTTCCGGAACTTAACTTGCGTGGGACTTAAGGTATCTAAACACGTTAAAAATGTTATTATAGACTAAAAATTCCAAAAAAAAAAAGTTTTTGACCTTATTTGATACAGTATTTATTTGACTTCCCAAATTATATTTTATTTTTTTCACTAAGTTAGTTGCAGATGGATTAAAATTTTAATCATGGCGGGAAAAGGGTAAGTACGTATTAAAAACCACGTAAGTGGCCGTTAAAAGACCAAAAACCTGTCAAAATTTAAATTTAAAACTTACTTTTTTTGCAAATCTAATTGTAGAAAGTTTCCTCAGATGTTTAAATGGTTTCTCTTTTAGAAATATTGTGAAAATTTTTAAAGAGAAGTGAAGAACAAAACTGTTTACACAAACAGTAAAAGCAAGAGAGAGCAAACGATATACTTCCAACTATGTTTTACTCTAAATTAATTTTTTATGCATAATTTCCTCACTTCAAATGTTATAACACATATTATTGATGGATTCTCCTAAAACTTTGAAAACTGGTACTTCATAATTTTGTCTAGGGAATGAGCTAGAATAATTATGCTGAGTTAAAAAGTGTTTAAATTGTGGCCCTTTTTTTCAGAAATAGAACTGTAACATAAACAAAAATCTTGTATTTATTTTACAATCGCTTCTAAAGTTTTCGTTTATTTAAACATCCTTTTGATTGATTGATTTGTTCATTGCCTAGAAAAATACATGTAATTTATTTTGGTAGCATCATTTTTCAAATTGGTTGAATAGATTTAGCACATTTGAAGTCTTTGACAAATTTCTTTAAAATTTCATAAATAACTATCATTTTTACAAAATTATTAATATATATTTTGAATATTTATAGCCCAATGCATAGTTTAATAACACTAAACATAAAAATATCATTAAAATGTTTCTATACCACATTTAAAAAAAAGGGTATAGAACGTGTCCGGATTTCCTTGGTAAAGTCATGAGAAGTGCAGTAGTTATGTCGAAACGACCATGATAAAGCCCTAAAAACATATATATTGTTATTATTAATCCCCGACATGGTCTCTTTAAATTAGACCAATTCCACGATTCCGTAAACCCCCAAAAAGTCCAAGAAAAGTAGAGGTTCCGAATAAACCTTGTCCATAGTAAAGTCAGAACATATCTTAGAAGCATATAACTTACAAACATGTGAAAATGGTCAATTTTGGGGCAACAAAATGCCAAGTAAACAGAGACGAGAGTTTAAATGCTCTTATCCTTGTATAGTGTTGCCACAACTCGGTTCCTAATTAAGGCCTTCTTTAAAGCTTCGGTTTCCTAAGAAAGTGGAGCCGTTATCTAACAGCCGTGATACGTCATGATTCCGCGGGCATAACTAGACGGCCATCTAAACAAGAATGCTGAGGTGTCAACTTAGACGGACAGAATACGTTGGAGAATGGGCAACACAGACGGCTGTCGTGGTTTATTTTATTCGAGAAACAAAACAAAGTGGTTTTTTATTATCTCGTTCAAAGTTTCTAACTTCGGGATCGTTGAAGGTAGAGTGAAAATTTCAACAGATTTCAAATCAGCTTAAATTTCTACGCCAGATCGATATCAAAAACAGTTTTATTATTCAATTATTTACCATTTGATTATTTAATTATTTATTAAATAATTAATTAATTATTTAAAGAAAATCAAGGTATCGATCTGGTGTCAAATTTCCCTCAGATTTCAAATCCGTTGAAATTTTCATTCTGTGTTTAACGATCCCGATTTTACAAAAACGAATTAATCAATGGCAGTCAAAAATGTTATTTATTTTTCTCCTCTTCGCTAGAATCGTTTGGAGCAGGAAATGAAATGTGGCCGCTACAAGAGAAAAAACGTTCTCCAACTGTTTGAGACCGCTATGACGACAGTCATGGAAATGGCGGATCCGATAATTTTCGTTACGCTCACAAACAACGCTCTCTAGGAAACCAACACCATGTGTTAGTATAAACTGTGTGTAAAGGCAGTGAAGCACTCGTTATCTAATTATCATGGTTATCTAATTACGTTATCTAACACACTAGTGTGATAAAATTAAATAGATATAAGGTTTATCTTATCAACTTGGAGTTCATGGGAATCGATCTCGGAGATTGGGCCAGTTCGCTGCTTTAAATTAAACTGGAGCAAATCTTCAACTGTCTTGAGGTAAATAGGAGTTCGTTTAAGGATATAATTTAAAATTGGATCAAATCCATTCAAATATATTTACTGTCTTATTTCCACTGTTAAAAAAATATTGTTGCACAAATTTTCTTTTGCTTCTGTAAAAATATTTAAGTACGTATAATAATGTGGTGTATGTTTATATAACCTTTGAACTCGAAAATTGAATAAGGGAAAACGCTCCTGTGAGAGGGAATGTCAATATAAGGACCGGTGCACACATCCGGTTTTTCAACGTGCGGCGCCGCTGCCACAACGCAAGTGCGGTCTGAGATACATTAGATCCAATGGAGTAGTGCGCATATGCTTTCGGCGCCGCAAACGCTTCCCCGCTCTGAAGTACCTTGTTTTCATAAATAAAGGGAATATAAATAATAATTAATAAATGGTTGTATCCAGTAATGTCTATTTTGTTTCAAAATATACTTTTTTACACCAAGTAATCGGAATAAACATGTTTGCTTCGATAGAATATTTGTCGCAAATGGTGCGAAATGAGTACTTGCGTCATTTCACGGTTATGTGTGCATAGTTAAGCTTCGGTGGCGCAGCGGCGCCGCACGTTGAAAAATAGGATGTGTGCACCGGGCCTAAACAAAGATAGATAGAAAATGGGTTTACGTCGTACTGTAGAACACACCGGGCTATTGGAGAAAGTCTGGGATCAATCCAGAAGTGAAAGTTCGAGGAACGCCACGTTGTTTTGAACCACGATGAGATTACGAGATAACATCTGCTTAACACCTGTAACGCGCAACCCACTCTCCAAACTTTCATTCCACGCCAAATATGAGGACATTTGGCGGGGGCATGACAAATTTAACGTACACTAGTCCCCATGTATAAGCGGTTTCGAACTCGCAACTGTCCGGTTGTTTATCCATGACTCTACCAACTGGGTTACCGTGGCCCTTCGTGTAAACAAAGTAACTATAGAATAGGACATACGGAATGTGAAGATTTCACTTGCACTTCCCAAATGCTCTTGCACTTCCCAAATGCTCTTGCACTTCCCAAATGCTCTTGCATGATATATAACAGATTTACCTAAAAATGTTGTTTGCCATCCTTTTGTCGACCAATCAACTATCATACATCAATTCGAAATTTCTTCTTTGGAATTTTTTGTGGTTAAGCTCTGAAATTGTATTTGGAAACAATCCGTGATGTCACATGCGGAATACTGACAGCAACACTAGCGCTACCTATATTTAGCTTCATATAAAATGCCTCTAATTCACTGAAGTCATTGCTTTTCGCACATCACCAAGGGAAACAAAATCATACTGTTTTAATAACTACTTCCGACTTGTTTCCGAGAACCGAGGAAGTTGGTTATTGACCTTAAGGTATTTCCTAGAAAGTAAAATATTGTTAATGAACAGAAATAGCATTGGAACCTTCTCTTCTGCCTTCATATTTCAAGTTCTACCTCGGTGTCTTTAAACTAGTAATTGCTTCCAAGAAAACTTGCAAAACCTTTTACTGGCACCAGGAAATTGAAAATTAACTTGCTTTACACGTGATGTGAATGAACGTCCACTGAAGACTACCGACTGAATGACTACCCACGAAAAGACGCTATGGGTCAGATTTTTTTTTTATGGATGTTACCTCTGGACCACACCTGGGAACATAAATTATCGAAAACCGCAGATCATGGAGGCATTTGATGAACTTTAGTAAAGCATCAAAACAAATAAACTGGCGGTCTTTGATCTGTGTGTTGAGACATTTTGGCGCTCTGTTGACATTTCACTGGCTTTGGAAGTTGATCACTGTTGGCTTTACCTTCATCTCCACAAAATAATGATCAAAATAAGTTTGATGCATAAAGATAGAGTTTAGCAAGTTTCAGTTATGTGAGTGATTAATCTAGGTATTTTTGAATTTGAAAAGTTTATTCTATTTATTTCATTGTATTTTGAAAATGGCAAAATGAAGATGTCCTCACACACTTTTTTGAAATCCAAAACTCTCGAATACTTGTATTTAAAAATTTCTTAACTTAAATATGCAGTGCTCAATGCTCAGTGAGAGAGAGCTATCAATCCTGATGTTCTAGAAGAAAATTTTACAATTTAAAGAAAGAAAAAGTGTTTAACCTTTCAAGCTAATGAATATCTAAATAATTTCATTCGCCTAAAATCTTTATTATTATCCTTTCTTACGATCACCGCTTATTTCTCATCTTTATACGCGTGTCTTTCATAATCCTAGTGTAAATTGCACATTCTTTCATCTGGGATGTACAATGAGAACGATTACCTCGACCTCATTGTGTGCTCAATTAATGTCAAACAATGAGCAACTACATATCTACAGTTTAATTAAATACATTATGGTTTTTTTTTAAGATACGCATGGCACACAAATCATAGTGGAATCAAATTTTAAAAGTCGCACAAATAATTGGCTATCTAATACTTTTGAAGACTAACAAACTAAACACGTTACAGAATTACAATTCGAACCAAATTAACGTATGAGACATGTATCAACAAAAGTTGGTAATTATCTCAGCGCTGTAAAACGGAATAATAGTTTTTATTACATTAAGATTAGACTATTAAATATTATTAAATATGATTTAAACAAAGAAATCTTGTTTGTAAATTGCAAAATTTATAAATTAATCAGGAATTTAATCTTTTTAGTTCGAGTAACCAATACAGGTAAGAATAAAATATCCCGAATGATGGTTATAGGTTGCTTTCTAATCGAAATGTATCCGAAAACTAAATAAATTATTCTAAATTAATCAGGAATTTAGTCCTTTTATCCGGAGTAACCAATACAGATTAGCATAAAATATCCGAAAGGATGTGATATTTATTTCTAAAGCCTGACTATATATGACCTCTTGTGCACTACAAGGAGACAATTGAAGGGTTCTTGTAAAGGAGCAGCTAGTGGGTAAACTATAACCACTATACCAATTAGGTGGATGCGTAACTAACTTGTCTACTTTGCTTTCTAATCGAAATATATCCGCTGGTCACCACAAAGGTAGTTAGTTTCCCTTTTCCGGTCTGGGATCCTGCAATAATATTTACCTGTCATATTCTCTGTCAACCTAGAGAACACTTTTATGGAAACTACTAACATATAACTATCTGCACAATTACGTTTCTTGTTCTATTTTTTTTTATCAAGCAACACCAAATACGCATTGGGAAACGCTTCTCTGATAGATGCCGCTGACGCCAAATGATTGGAGTGGTGCTTGTGAATTATGCAGGCGGAAACACAGAAATGAAGCTGGAAATGCTATAACTAGGCCAGATAAACTGCTTCGGGACATGAAATCTTTTAAAGTGTTTGAACCCTGGCGCCAATGAAAACCACAATTCTCTGGGAAACGGATCTAAAGAGAGAACAGAGCGGGAAAGTTTCCATCTTCCTTTAAATTATTGATCTCTACTCACATCAACCTATTATTCATTTAACTATGTATGAGGGGAATTTTCGGGCAAGATAAATATAGGTGTGATTATGTTGCTGCGATGGGATGGTGTTTCTTAAACGTATTCCGAAAAATACGTCACTTGGCTTGTATTTGTAATAAAAATTCAGCACAGTAAGAATTCCAAGGAATGAATTCCGAATTGGTATAGGATTGTTGACTGGTCAATATATCAATAAGATAAAAAGCCAAAACGATAACAAACTACATTTTAAGGTAAAATAATAAAGAATGGATGTTTCAAACATTTTGCAAGAGCTTTTAGCTGTTCTCATATCCATTCACAGATACCTATCGACTGTAGATAGACATATTCAATTTATGCAATACTGTTCAGCACTATCACGATAAGAAATAAGATTTTATTCATTGATGAAACTCAGTATTGGTTTTTCGAATTCAAAGATCTTGATTTAATATTTTTTGAATTCGATTTTATACTCACCGGTAAAATTTCGTTACACACCATACCAGTAAAAAACTGTTAACTTTTAAAAATTTACCCCATGAATGAAATGATATCAAAAAAATTAATACCAATCCTATGTATGCATAGCTTCTGGTATTTTCTTGGTTTTTTTTATTTTGTACTTCCAGACAGATAATACTGGCCCATTAGCCTATCAATACCAATCAGTGTTTTCTTTTAGCAAAAACTGCTTATTTATGCACTTATAATTTCAGAATATGTCAATTTAGCGCACAAATTCTTAAACAGATCAATCATAAGGAATTGACTGTGTAGTATTTTACTTTTTCATTTACTTCTAATTGATTAGCACAGATGTTTGAAACATTTGTTGAGACATATTTCAAACAGCACGAAGCAAAAGATTTTCAGGTTGTTAATTTGTTTGTCCTTTTCATTTCTAAGAAATGGAAATTGTACAGAATTGCCATTTGAAATAGGAACATTTATGTTAAGAGATAATAACTGATGCTCCCCTCTGGTGGTTGTCTCGACGAGATATCTCTTCAGTAGCAAAACTGGTCAGATTTTTATGAACGACATATCTCGTCATTGGAAAGAAACTGACCGGATCGTGATCTCGGTCATCAAAAATTTTGCAATTTTGATGACGAGATGTCATTATAAAAATTAATCAGATCTTGGTGTACGAGATATCTCGTCATTAACAAAATCAATCAGATCTTGATGGACTAGATATCTCGTCAAAATCACTTGGAGGGTTAGTGATACCATAAGGTATTTAAAGTATGGGACTCTGGACAGCTGAACATTGTGCCCACGCATTAAGATGGTTCTGACTACATGGCGAACCCATCTTGAATTACAAATGTATGCAGTTCAAGAACTCAATATAGTAATATAAATGTATCAATTATTTCCTTTAACCTCCAAGTGGTTTGGACGAAATATCTCGTCCATAAACATGTGATCAGTTTTGGTAATGACGAATTACTTCGTCATCGATATATTTCCGTTTTCGCATGTTGACGAGAGGATCTGATCAGTTTCTTCTATAGGTAGATATTCTGGAAGTACAAAGTTTTCGTTTTACATCTAGCGATGTACTCGAGCTGTCGAGGTCGGAAGGTCAGAAACTTACATTAATTAAATGATACCAGCTTCACTCCTTTCAAGAGAATATACTCCTTTTATGAACAAAAGAGTTGCCCATGTCCCAATACCACATGAAACCATGGCGTTATGCATCGTGGGAAAATATCGCATCCTATCTGCAATCCCGCCGTAGCTAAAAATAATGAAATTTATAGTTTTTATGGGTAGAAAGACTAAATTGGTGCTTCAGAATGGATTGGATACCAGTAACTTGCCTTCTTTTAGAGCATCAACTCCTCCTCCGTACTGTTGGGCAGATTTCTAGAAGCATGTAATTAATCTTTTTATACATATTACCAGGAGTTCATTTTTTAGTTATTGTGGTATTGCTCCCTGGTTGCGATATATAATCCACTACCACAACATTTTATGGAGTAGAACTAATATTTTATCACATCAGACACTAACATCTGCACTCTATAGATCTCAATACCATGTCAAATTAAAATGCCGAAAGGTCAGATCAAATTAAGTTAATTAAAATGCCAACCCAAATTTCAGGTCAAATAACGGACTCCTCATGAAGTGCAAATCTGGGCCTCCCAAGTAGCACAGCAACGGATTTAAAACGTGTCTACAAGAACCGAAAGATATCGTAAGGTTTACGTTGCAAATGTCAATGGCATACTACCTTTTAATCCCTATCCAATCTACGCTGTTTACATCGTGAATGCGATGAACTGCTCAGGTAGTGAACGATGATGCTCAATTAGTAAACAGCGGAGAAGCTGTGGCAACCGGTGCTGTCACAATAATTTTACCTCAACCGTCCTGCTGGTTGTCTCGACGTGTAATCTTGTCAGTAGCAAAACTCAAAGCTGACCAGATATTGATGGTCGAAATATCTCGTCAGAACCACTTGCAAAATAAAAACATGGACGATGATTAGTGGTGTTGTCTGGCAACGTGGTGCGTATGCAGCACGTGGCATAAAAGATGTGATGAACACGAGATATGTGATGCGCTAAATTGTTGGTATGTACCTGGTACAACAACGTGTATGGGAGACAGATAACTTTCTTAAAATAAAAAGTACCACTAGTAGAAGATAGTGTCGATTCTCTTATGATGACCAGATCAAGACCGGATCAGGTTCTGTTAACTGACGCTATATCTCATACCATCAAGATCTGATTAGGTAATAGCTAGAAAAAGTTTGCCGAATACTTTTATAGTATATTGTCACTAATGCTAGTTAGATCCACTATAGTGTCACTAATTGTGCTAATGCTAGTCACTAATGCTAGTTAGGTCCACTATATTATCACTAATTGTGCTAATGCTAGTTAGGTCCACTATATTGTCACTAATTGTGCTAATGCTAGTTAGGTCCACTGTATTGTCACTAATTGTGCTAATGCTTGTCACTAATGTTAGTTAGGTCCACTATATTATCACTAATTGTGCTAATGCTAGTTAGGTCCACTATATTTGTCACTAATTGTGCTAATGCTAGTTAGGTCCACTATATTGTCACTAATTGTGCTAATGCTAGTTAGGTCCACTGTATTGTCACTAATTGTGCTAATGCTTGTCACTAATGCTAGTTAGGTCTATTATATTGTCACTAATTGTGCTAATGCTAGTCACTAATGCTAATTAAGTCCACTATATTGTCACTAATACTAGTTAGATCCACTAATGCTAGTTAGGATATGTGCTTGACTGTAACAATAATTTTTATTTCCTCTCTTCCTTCGTGCGCTTTGCATTTTTATTAAAAATATATTATTAGACAGCTTTACTTTAAACATATTACAACGAAAACTATCTGTGCCCGACGGTACTGAAGGGTAACTTCAGTACCGTCGCCAACGTCTCGCATTCGAAAAAACGATCGCCATACGAAATTGTTAATAAAAGCAGCCACAGTGAAATCAACTTCAATCGACACAAAACAGAATGGCTCGTGAATTACTCGGATTCCCAACCCGTCAAACCTTTTCGTCCCCATCGCCAAAACATAAAGCCACATTTGGCACATCCCCAACAAACCAAACCCGCGACGCTCAACTACCGTTGCAAACTTTAATGTGTGAGCAATTCAGTTGCGATACTGCACCAGAACCCGGAGCGTCGCGTAGGAAACCGTGCCCCAACGAACTTTCGAAACGTCTGATAAAAGAACCAAACAAAAACATTGGCATTAAAGCGGTTTTCGTCCACCAGTCTGGGGTGAGAGTTGAGTCTACCGACGCGGTCTCTTCCAAAAGCATGAATGAAGGAACTGTTACCTGCTGTCGTGACGTCACGGCCAGAAGGGTTGCCTGGCTCGTGACTTCAATCTGTCGCCGTTCCGATACGGGCAGACAGAGTGAACTCTCCAAAGGCAACTCTGCGGCTTCCACTTCTTTTATTGAATGGAAAAAAGAGTTTGAATTCAAGTCAATGGAATCGAGAAGATGGGGTTTGGTTTTCCATTTTAGCTACCAGATCCTCGCATGACACTTCTGGGCTGAAATTATAAAAACTGGAGGCAAAAATATCTGGGCTGAAAATAAACTCTCCTTGTGGTTTCGACGAGGTATCTCGTCTATCAAGATCCAACCAATTTTGCTTCGGGCGATACGTCTCGTTACCTTAACCCTTCTTTGCATGACTTTTTTCTTTACTGGTGAAATAAATCAAGGTGATATAATTCATGTTCAAAATTAAAGGAAAAATGGTTTAAAAAACTTAGTATATATTTATAGTATAAATTTAGCAAAAAACGATAGGATGGTATCATGTGGTATTTTTTAAATTAAACGCAAACTTTTTCAGAAATTGCTCTAAAAATAACAGAAACACATGTTACAAACCTTTCTTCCATTCATTTTCACTTTTTTAGCAATAGAAACTCAAATATAATAAAACAAAATTAAAAACGAAATCATACGTTTATTGCAACTACAACAAACAGCGGAATGACAACTTCAAGCTCGTTTTACTGATAGTGACACTTGCTTATTTTTGACAACTATGTTTTTTTTTTATGCAATGGACATTAAAAAGGTATCCAGACACGATCAACTTAAAGTGAACTTGTTCTTTTATATAATTTTTGGGTATTCAATGTTATGATGGAAATTTCCACCACTATGCAAAGAAGGGTTAATAATGTCGATTCCCAAGTGATGACCAGATCAAAACCGGATCAGTTTTTGTTAACTGACGGCCATCAAGATGATCTGATTAGGAAATAGATAGAATAAAGTTTGCCGAATACTTTTATAGTATAGTGTCAGAGTGTTTTTTTTTTATGTCTGGGTTACATTTAGTTTTGGGGTATCTTAAAAGTAAAATATTTTGAATTAATATTCTTTTAACATATAGTAAACTTAATTGTTAGCATTATTTATGAAAAATTTCGTTTTCGGTCACCGGCCAAACGACCGCCTTTGGCTATGCTGCAAATACCGGCTCTTTCAACAACATTTCCCATTACGTTTGAGCACATATTCAGGGTGTAATTATTTGTGCAATTTCTTAGCTTAGGGGGTCCGGGACACATTGAAAAAAAATTTTAACTATTAATTTTTAATTTTTAATTTTTTTGTACTGATTATCCATTTAACTTTAAACAAAATCGCAGCACAAAATTTTTCCAAAAGTTTTTTAAAAATTTTAAATTAAATTTTTTGAAAAAAAGAGGGGTTATTTTAAATTGCTAAAACTCAAAATATTCTTGATCAATTTTCAAAATTCTTGCAGTAAATTATTCACAAATTTATTTACTTTAATTTTGATTCAGCAATTTAAAAAATATTAATTTAATAAAAAATACAAACCATTTTAATAAAAAATTTTGAAAATTTAAGGGTATTTTTTTAAGTCATATTTTTAAATATAAATATTCGTTTCAAATTTGCTGAATCAAAATTAAAGTATAATGTTTGAAAAATATATGTTCCAAATTTCAACCCTTAAACTTTATCGGTTTACGACTTATAGCAATTTGAATACAGGAAATCTTGAAAAAAAGTATCATGGAAAAAAACGCATTTAAAGTTTTAAAGACGGATGTTGTTGCCATGACAACAACTGTCAAGAGTGTTAGATTTTCAAAACAACGCACCACAAAAATTATTACATCTCTAGTTCTAATTAAGATAGAAACATGATTTAGTCATTTTAAGCAGAAAAATACAGAGAATTTCTTAAAATAATAAAAAAAAATTGGAAAATTTGATGATTTTTGTGTCCCGGACCGCCTTAAGGAGACCTGTAAGGAAAAACCCAAAATTCTTATTAGTCAATTTACAAAACCAATTTTTTTAGTGATAATTAAGCACATATTTTAAATCCATAATCAATAAAAAAATTAGTTTTTATTTGCAATTATATTTTGTAATACGATTTTAATGTGTTTTTAGGCCGCGCGAATTCTTCAAACTTCTTATAAACCCTACTCCTCTGCCAATTTTTAATATTTTTGTATGAAATAAATTTCAACAATATCGTTATAGCATATGCAAACGATCTCGGGAAAGATTTTCTAAAATTTATGTACGAGTTTTCATTAAAAAAAAATATTTTACTCATTATACGTTAAATTTCTGTACAAATTTCCAATTTCTTAGGTTTATTAATTCTTATACATTTTTCTGAACTATTTATAAATAAAAGCTCTCCCTGTGTCTGTTAAAAAGTTATTCAAGAACTAAAAATGTAAACAGTTTAACTTTAAGTACTTGTATCAAAAAGCCTTAGTACTTTGAAATTTGGCAAAATTGCAAAAAACTGATTTTGAGATAATTGCATTTTAAGTACAAAATACAACAGAAGGTAACGAAAACATCTTACTTTTTGCAAGTACTATTTTTTAATACTATATTTACAAGTACTGTATTTAAGTATACTACAAGTATGCAAGTACTATATTTATATAATATATCTCCTAAAAAAATTCGATTTTTAATTTTTGAATTATTATTACTGTCCCATCTTAAATCCGTATCCACTGTGTGAGTTTCATAACTCAAATCATGAAAGTGTCCCATCTATGAGTTACCGACAGTTAAGCACTCTCAGTATCTTAAACGACTTCGGGATTTTTAAATGCTTCCCCAGGAAGAAACCTTTTTGAGTTGTATCACTTTTGCAGTGGGAGAGGCACTTGAATATTTTGATTTTCATTTAAACTTTTTTTTTCTAATGGCGGGCACATTTGACCGAAGTCATTGGCCACTACAAGGCCGGAAGTGATGGCCACTTGTGAAGGAGCACCCAGTGGGAGGACCATCATTGCTCCTAACAATTACTTCGTAATTTTGCACCATGTTCAGATGACGAAGCAACACCTGAGCTCGTATACGCTTACAAACATCCATGCCCGAACCCGGATTCGAACCGGGGACCTTCCGATCTAGAGGCTAACACCTTAACCACCATACCGGTTGGTCGGCTTTTCATTTAAACTATCAAAAATTATTTATCAAGAGATATTTTTTTGAATATGAATGTTTGAAAGGGGGGGGGGATGACTGGTTGAGATTTGGGCAATTCTTTAGTAGATCCTGGCTATAACGAAAATAACTATGAGTTGTTTACGTTGATAAGCCCCATGCAAACGCTACACAAAAACTTCTTGACGCTCAATTTAATGATGGATTGAACATGAGCATTTTTATCTCAAATTTAAACTTTCATAAATTATTTAAGAGCTGTTTCTTTGAGCATCAAATGTTTCTTTAGAATGGTGGCTTCTTGAGGTTTGGGCACCAGGTGCAGAATTATATTCAGTGTTCTGCAACACAGCTCCAAAAGCAAGTTGTTCTGCAGAAGTTTTGCAGGCATTTTGTCCGAATTTTGAAAACTGCAGTAAAATCAAGAACAGACGTAAACACACAATTATCGGCTAAATATGTATTACATATTTACAGTAAAAACCACACATCAAAATTAATTAACTTACTTTATTTAAAAACAAGGCATGCTTTCAGATTTTGTAATTCTGTCGATAACTTTTAAAGTTAAATATTTTGTCATTGACATAGAAGATGTGTTATTTATAAAGTGTTTGTGGTAGTTTAAGCGGTGTTGAGAGGTTGTTCCGTAGCTAGAAAAGAAAAAAATTAGAGTCAAGGAGCGCGCTTTGCACTGCAAAACATCGTAACTTATGATTGAAAAAGAATTCAGCCAAAATTTTGATAAAATTAAGGAAAAATTGTTCTGCAGAGACTTTGTTCTGCGACGTACGTAGCAGTTTTAAGCAATTCTGCTCCCGGGAGTCCCATGCATAAGCTCCATAAAAAAACCCTTAACGCTCAATTTAATGGTGGATTGAACGTGGGTATTTTTATCTCAAATTTAAACTTTCACAAATTATTTAAGAGCTGTTTCTTTTAGCATCAAATGTTTCTATAGAATGGTGGCTTCTTGAGGTTTGGGCAATCAATACCCTCGGAACGGTCCTGGATAAAATGAAAATGACAGTGAGTCCTTTTTTGTATGGGCTCCACAAAAGCTATTTGACGCTCTACTTAGTTGGTCAATTGAAAGTGCACCATGAATGCATGTGCCACGCAAATGCAGCGTTCGATGTCGCCGATTCGGGTCAGGTGTGGAATCCAAGGAGCTTTCTCTTTTCCCTTTACGAAAGGGAATAAAATTGAAAGTCGCCTACACACGCAATTATGCACAGAAGAAGCATGCATCTGTGAACGAAAAATATTTTCGGAATGCAGGGGGAAACAATATTTAGATTCTATGAATGAAATCACTTGAATACAGAAGCGAAAACGAGGAGGATTCTGTTCTTTTCAATACATTGGGAAAGTATGTGTATTTAATATTTAGGATTATCAAAGATACCGTCTATTTTATTCAGACGCTATTAAATCGGTTTCTCACTTACGCATACATATTTCTCTAGGGGAAGTCTGTAATAAATTGAATTCTTATGAACACCCAGGTATTTGATTAGATATATTAGGTTCTAAACTAGATGTGATAGATTCCAGATTAGATACGCTAGACACTAAACCAGATACACTAGGCACTAAACCAGATACTCTAGGTACTAAATACTAAATACACTGATTATTATGTATTCGATACACAAAGTAATAAATACTAGGTATACAGTATATTAATTAAGTACTCAGAACTTATTTACTTAGGCACTAAGTAGATACGCTGGAAACTAGACTGGATACACTAGGTAGTACTACATATACTGTATTCTATATTAGACACACTAGGTAGTAAGTACTATATACACTGGGTACTAGATTATATACACTAGGTACTAAGTAGTAGATACACCAGGTAGTGCTGGATACTAGACTGTATACACTAGGTAGCACTACATACTGTATTCTGTATTAGACACACTAGGTAGTAAGTACTATATACACTGGGTATTAGATTACATACCCTAGGTACTAAGTATTAGATACACCAGGTACTACTAGATACACCAGGTACTACTAGATACACTGGGTTCTCGTCTACATACTAGATTAAGTACTAAATACTCTAGTGTCTCAGGAAAATGAATGCATGATCAAAAGTACATTTTCATTTCAGGAGATTTACAATATCACCCATTATATTCAACTTGTTTAGATCATATACTCAAGTTTGGGATTTTCTTCATTGAGCTAAAAGAGTTAAAAATCATACCCACTCCGATAAAATGCTTTAAATTCAACAATGGAAATTCACTGTCTCGATTACTTAATATCAATTACAAATTGAACAAAACAATTTAATAAATGGCAACCTAATTTTCAAAATAACTTCAGAAGAGCGTCCCCTACTATAAGATTAAATTGAAATTTTTTAAAAGAAACGATAAATGTTGACAAAAAAAGAAAGGTTTAAAAATTCCACATGTGATGAAATTTAATTTAGAGCTCTCTGCCACCCATTTTTTATTCTATATCCCGTACTGGAAGTTTGTAAACATCCTGTATTTTTATATTCAACCCTCTCCTCTCCCCACCCATTATAAGATAATCAAGTCCGAAAACTGCTCATGTGGTGAAATTGGCACACCTCTACATTACATCACAGTTTGCCCCCTTACAGTCTCATGGCATATGAGAACACCTGCCGACCACCTAAAAATTGCATGGCTCAGGAACATTGCATGTAACAAGGGCTCGAGGGTTGAAATTATTAACATGGTGAGATACATTGAAAATCATCAGGACTTGATTATCCTAAGAGACTAAGAAAAACGAACTTTTTTCTCACCTTGCATGATGCATATATATATATATTTATAATGTAACCTAGTATATTGATTTAATGTATATACTGTATAGATGTAAGGATGTATAAATGTAATGTAATGTGCTCTAACATTCTGGGTAGACATGTCACCTTGGTGGCATGCTCTACTCATCCAACCACACTTATTTAAACTGGTACAGTGTCTCACGACACTAGGCACGGGAGTGTGTGTTGGTGTTAGTTATTTAGTTATCCACTCTTATGTTTTAAACCCATGAGGGGCTTACACGCGTATATACGTTCTGCAACCTGCAGTGTTCTTGCATGTCTTCGAACTAATTTTAACAATTGAGTATTACCTGGGATTCTTATAGGGTCACCTGCAGTCAATATTTTTTTCCATTTCGTTTTCAACCGAGGCTGCGAGGTTTGATTTCTTCTCCCTGTGAGTATTTCTCTCTTCTGTGTCAATAAATCTTTCATGTACGTGTATGTATACTATCTTGTGCTTGCCGCAGCTTGGCCAAATATGTCCTCTCCCATAAAGAACCCAATGCAACTAACCAACCTAGGATTTTTTTCATCGAATACATGTGGTTTTGTCAGAATGTGAATTGTGGGCCAAAACCAATATTATTCGGAAACTTTGTGACGCTCTGAGAGTTAAACCTTACAATCTTAGTGGATCATAAAAGTAGTGGGGGAACAAACTTAAAAGATTTGGGATCCTATAAATTATTTTGAAACTTTGTGACGCTCTGAGAGTTAAACCTTACAATCTTAATGGATCATAAAAGTTGTGGGGGAGCAAACATAAAAGATTTGGGGTCCTATAAATTATTCTCAAACTTTGTGACGCTCTGAGAGTTAAACCTTACAATCTTAGTGGATCATAAAAGTAGTGGAGGAGCAAAAATAAAGGATTTGGGATCCTATAAAATATTCTGAAACTTTGTGACGCTCTGAGAGTTAAACCTTACAATCTTAGTGGATCATAAAAGTAGTGGGGGAGCAAAAATAAAAGATTTGGGATCCTATAAATTATTCTCAAACTTTGTGACGCTCTGAGAGTTAAACCTTACAATCTTAGTGGATCATAAAAGTAGTGGGGGAGCAAAAATAAAGGATTTGGGATCCTATAAAATATTCTGAAACTTTGTGACGCTCTGAGAGTTAAACCTTACAATCTTAATGGATCATAAAAGTAGTGGGGGAGCAAACATAAAAGATTTGGGATCCTATAAATTGTTCTGAAACTTTGTGACGCTCTGAGAGTTAAACCTTACAATCTTAGTGGATTATAAAAGTAGTGTGGGTGCAAACATAAAGGATTTGGGATCGTAAGCAATTCGTGGTAGAATACTTATCTCTCCTGGAGGTTGTCTCGACGATGTACCTCATCATTAGCAAAACTGACCAGATCTTGTTGAACGAGTTATATCGTCATTAAAAGAAAACTGATCAGATCCAATTGAACTAACACCAACACACACTACCATGCCAAGTGCCGTGAGGATGCTGTTGGACGAGTTAATTCGTCATTAAAATAAATGGTAATCAATATCACTGAAAGAAAACAGATCATATCTTGATCTCATCATCATGAAAAAAGGGCATCTTAATTACGCAATATCTCATCATCAGCAAAATTGGTCTGATCTCGATGAACGATATATCTCATTGAAATCACTTGGAGGGTTAAAGAAATATTGTGATTTACATTACTTTGCTATGTTCATTGAGATCTTCAAAATTAGAGGTTCCGTTAACCCTTCCTGTGCAAGCTAATTAAAAGACTCGGAACGCGGTACCCGTCTAATTTTAGCTGCAGAATTCGAACCGTGTCGTGTGATTCGGTTTGTCCAGTTGACCAGTCGGTCCTCTCCCACGACGGAGGCTACTCGAAACGGATTTCAAGTCCACCCAGCAATAACCAGGTTAATCTTGAGCACCGATAATTCCACCCGTAATGTTTCCGCGATTGTGCTAGAGGTCACGTAATGCCGAGAGAAAAGCTCGCCAGGTGGGAAAGGGAGGCGACACAGGTAAGTGGCCAAGCGTGGCGATAACGCGCGCTGCCTGGGGGCCCCGCAGCCGTGTCTTCTTTTGACGAAACATGCGGCCGGTGTAGTCTTAATATAAGAAGATAAGGCATGGATCATGACAGGACACTTGTCTGTCATACGGTCACCAGAGAGGTCTTTTTTCGGGACACAAGTTGGAATAGCGGCTCTGCAGACAGACAGACATTTCACGTGATAGGACGTTTTCGGTCGGGTAAAAAATTTGGTCAAGTGTTTTGTGATCCGTTTGCGAATTTCCATGTTGCCAGTGGGGATGTTGGAGCAGGGCCTTCAGACACATGTTTCCGTCCAAATATCAGTTCGGCGAAGGCGGGAGGTTCTTGGAGGTGAGTTTCGTTGCGTGAAATTCTATTGACGTGCATGCTTCTTTGAAATTTTTGTACCCCTTTGAATTGTTGGTCCATACGATTATTTCAGAATTTTTCTTTCAATCCATGTTATTATAAATTCATCCAGGGGGTTCTTATATATAAATGGGAGGATTTTTGGAAATTTTTAATGTGTTTTAAAGTTATAAATGCGCTTAAATATTATGATAAACTTTGGAAAATAAAAGTGTCTATCATTATATCAAACGACATCTCTGATCGTTTGGGTTTTTTATGCTGTGGGTTTTTCTGGTTTATCCATAGCTTTAAGATTAATCAGTCTTATAGATTGTGAGAGTTTCTGAAATTACGAACCTGTTTGTTCATAAAGTTCACGAGGTTTTTTATTTTAAATCACTCATGAATTTATTAATTTCGGTTTATCATTGATATTAGCCAAAGAGGATCTACAATAACCTTGAATTAAATACAAAAATAACTCTTAAAGAATAAAATTCATCTATGGATTCAATGGGTTCCATATTTAAAAAATTATTAGTCACTATTTTTAATTATTATCACAAAATATAGCTTTCAGTTGCTTTCTCTATTTTTTACTTTGAGGATGTATTGGAGTAGTATTTTAGTTTTGTGTTTTTGTCATAACTTTGGCACTTTCGTTTCATATTTCATTCCTCGAAGCCTTTTAAAGTTTTTTATACCTATTTGTTATTCATAGAATTCTCAAATTTCAACCGAAAGAATAAATATTTACCAAAAATTATCGTTTTGTAGGAAAATAAATGAATAAGTATCATATAAATGTTTTTTTCTGCCCTCCTAAAGTTATGATTTTATTTTAAAAGCAAAAAATATTTTTTATGATGTACTTGAAAAATGTATTACTAAATCATGATATATTTAATTGTTACATTATTTTCATAATTTAAAAAAATTCATTTTGCTTTAATGTTGTTTTCTATTTTTTTGCTTTTAATATCTTTGTAGATGAAATGTTTATTGGTTTACCTTATGATACTTGCCTCATGCTTAAGGCAAGTGTTTTAGGAAACTCTTTCTTAACTCAACAAAATCTCTTTTTTTTTTTTAAATTATCCTTATAATAATTTAACCTTTGTCACACTTTTGAGTCATTAGAGAATAATTACATGCCTGAAAATATTTCGAAAAACTACTAGGCAGCATAGAATCTGCAAAAATATAATTGACGTATTGTAAGTTAATAAAATTACTTCATGCAAAAATAATTGAAAATGATTCGCTTTATTTTTTTTAGTTAATCAATTGATGTACCTTATATTTTAATTTCATCATAACGTCTCATTTTTGAGCTCTAGTATGTAACTGTTATTATATTCTACTTATTAACTATTAATATTTAACAACTGAACCTGTTCATTGCTCAAAATGCTGAACGTTTCCATCCTACAATGCTTCAAAGAATTTAAAGACTGCTCATATCTGTTTAGTGTAATGTAATGTATTTATGCAAGTGGATCCTTTTATTAGAAATACAGAATTATTACGTGCCTGCAGAGAAATTGGCTCTGAACTAATAATAATATGCGTCCGTACAAAATTTAAGATAAGGGATAAAAATCGACGTAAAAGCTAGTCGAAAATTTTTTAATCAAAAGTTCTACAAGGGAATAAAAATTTTAAAAATAGATTTTTTTAACTGGTGCTAAAGAAGAAAAAATAAAATAATTAAACTGCAAACAATCTATATATATAAAACACTAACGTACGTGGACCCGAAATCGACGTTATTTGTGTATCGTCGAATGGCAATAATCAACGTAAATAAAATAACCCAGATATTTTGAATTCTTGCTGTTTTCAAATAGCCGAGGTCAATTTCTATGCAAAATAAGGAATTAAATTGTAATATTTATGTTTGAACTGACTTTTTATTTCTTCCTTTGATGCAAAAGTAATTTAAACGTAATTTTGCTACCCGGTATCTGGCCACGTCAGAATTAATGTTTACTTTTTTAATTTGATTTAGAATTCCGTGTTTGGGTATTTGAGTTGATTTTAATGATATGTCTATTTCCTGCAAAACATCACTAGACATGGATAATTTTGTAGCGGTATATGTATATTTCGACCAACTTTCCTTAAATATTTGATTGAATACGCAATGACATAAAAATAAATAAAATATACAAATCAAAGCATGTTTCATTACGGTGTGTAAAAAAGTTTAAAAAAAAGCACTATTACACACCGCCGAGCGCTAGCCGGCGCAGACCGGCTAGTTCTTAGTATTTCGCGAGACAAGATATGAATGCGCGGGCGCAAACGGGAATCCTTTGGCATCTGCCGCAAACGTTAACAATCTGCACAAACAGTATCAAAACCTCAATGGCTGAAATTTATTAATTGGGGTATGAAGATTTTTGTTGTTTAGTTTTGTGGAACATTTAAAAATGAATGAAAAAATATTCCTTCTCACCTGTTTGTAAGTGCTCTAATTATTCAGCTTGGGCGTTCCATTGCTTCCTCACCTGTTATGTATATAATATAGTCATCCTTTGCTTAAAACTCTTTTATTTATTCATTGAGATATTTATAAGGAACTCATTGTGTGAAATCCATCTTAGCAACAAAACAGATTTAATTATCCATAAACCTAATTTGCTTTCATTTCAATGGTCTGTCTGCCCTAGTTACTTCGGAGGTATTAGAACGGCATTCTTCTTTTTAAGGAGAACTTAACTTTAAAGCAATATTACTTTAAGAAAAAGGTTGTAGTCTGTCGTGGAGTAAAATATTTGAATAGTTTACTAAAAAGAAGTGAATTTCGTCTATTTTAGTAAAAAAATGTGTGTAGTGATATTTATCGATTCAGTTTCATAATAGATTACTAAAACCATAGAATAACAGATATTACTAGTGTTATCTACTTCTACGACACTTTCAGAAAGGAACCACTGACGACTGAACGTATACAGACAAAAACCTAAGATATTTCCCACAATCTGGTACGTCTGAAATGTGAAACAAACAACAATTTGGCAAGCATGATACATAAATACCGTTTCTTTAATCATCCCAAAAGGTACTTTTGTGTAAAAATTCAGATGGCAATGCTCGTTTTACTACTTCACATTTTACTCCTAATGCCAGAACAATGACCTCTTCGACCTTCGGCACTACATGGGGCGAATTTATGACTACTTGTGAAGGGCACCAAGTAGTGAGCCTCAGCTACTCCAACTGGGACATTCAACCTCTTAAATACGCTTACAAATCGAGATTCGAACAAGGGACCTACTGGAAGGCAGGAGAGTACCTTTGATCACTATACCAGTTAGGCTACCACACCGTCATAACCTCTTCAAATGAAATATAAAAGTACTAATTACAAATATATTACTTTTTATTAACCCCTTGGGTACACAGATTTATTTGGAAAAAAAAAGTAGTTCGGATTATCGTTTGCACATTAGTTACTGTTATATTTTCGTACTATCGTCTGCACACTAATTACTGTTATATTTTCGTATTATCGTTTGCACACTAGTTCTGTTATATTTTCGTATAATTTCGTTTGATAAGAATGGCAACAGTATGAGAGATATCGCACAGCTTCTGATCTCCGCGTTCATTCCAAAAAATAATGTCTGATAACGTAGCCGTGTAAATATTTATATGTATGGAGTCAGATTAAATGAAGTGTATTTTTGTTGAGAACGATTGAATAATTTGATTTAAGGAGTCTCGTAACACCAATCCCTCTTGTCATGAACAATAATGTACATGTTTAATTTTGTCCTAGTTTGAATGATGAATTAGACTCGTTATCCGTAACTTGGGTAAAACAAGTGTATGACGAGTCTCAGTAGTCAAATGTACTTAAGGGCACTGGGAAGTCACAATTTTTCAAAAAATCGAATTTTTGATTTCAATTGCATTTAATAGAGGGCACCAATACGAATCGATTGATGTATCACTTATTACGTAAAATGCTTTTTAAGTTACTAAAATTTAATTTTGAAATTATCCTTTTGGTTTCGGTTTCAGGTTTGAAGTTTCAATTTTGCCGACAATGAATTATATATTTTTTTTAATATTTTATATTTTTAGTATATTTTTGTATAAATATACATTTTAATCGATTGGTAACAGGTTTAACTACGACTGTTATTATATTTAACCGCAAATTTTGTTTACTTGTGCTATGGAAAGTTCTTATTGATAAGGTAAGGAGATGCCATTTTGTAGTTTTTTGTCGTTTTCTCAAAATGATGAATTTTTATCTTCAGGTGCGCTCTGTGAAAAAACTATTAAAGCTATCAGTCTGAAATTTTGCATACACATGTATTTATATTAGTCAATTATGTTAAAATATAAACTATTGACGAAATATGAACATAATTTTTTAATAGGTGATTAGTAGGTATAAAATCACAACATTTTCATAAACTGATTTAAATTATGCCTAAAATTTTTTTTTCCTGGTTATTTTCAACAAAAAATACTTTAATGAATTCAAAAAACATTTCTAATGATAGGGAAAAAAGTTGCAACTCAATATATATTAAAGTTTTTTTACAGAGCGCACCCAAAGTGAACTCACTGTATTAAATTTTTTTTTCACCTAGTTCTATATAAATGCTCTCTACAAAATATTTTTAATTTTAAAATTTTTATTTTTTAGCTTGAATTAGAATTTTAAAGACATTACAAACATGTGTACAAAAATTTATATTGGTACTTATAATAGCTTAAATTTTATATGTATTCGAATATTGGTCAAATTTCCATGATTTCTGGCCTTTGATGACTTCCCGGTGCCCTTAATGGGTTAATAAAATGTTACACTAGTGGATATGAGGCTATCAGAACAAGAGTGGCCTAACCACCAGCAAACTCGGTAAAGAAAAACGCGATTATCTTGCTACCATTTTTTATATATTTTTATTTATGTACAATAGGATTTGAGATTCTGATAATTTATGGATCAAAGATTAATAATAAGTTATTTTTTGCAATTTGTTTTCAAGATTTGAACAAGCGTGTTTCATAAAAAGTAAATGGCCCTTATAAAATGTAATAATAAATTTTTTCGGATTTCGTGGGTTAGGCCACTGTTGGGCTTCGATAGCCTCATATATGAATGCACTTAACTACAGAGAATTAGCTTTTGAACTGATGAATGAGACTTAGTTGAAATGACCATTTAGAAAACAATTGGAGTTTCATGACAGAGATGCGACTTTTTTTCGCCAATCACTTCATTAGAAATGAGTATTGGCAATAGAAAAAAGTGCATGAAATTCTGTTATACATTTTTTGATAATTGTATTCTATTTAGGGGTGTGAAATGTGAATAAGTGTGTGTGCTCTGTTCATTATAAACGGATTTAAATATATGAAGTGTGAATTAGATACTGTCATCAATAGATATAACCAATTAAGACAACTCAGCTAAGTCTCTATGCACGTATCCACTAGTTTTGAATAACGCTTTGCTGTTGGGAAACATTGATACACATTTTATTAAATCGAATCAGTTTAAAATGAAAAGGTGGGTCAAATTTATTTCCCCAAAGTGTTGAAACAGCTAGTTTCTTACAAATTCGTAATTGAGTTCATTAACATATGCAAATTTCAATTTATTTCCAGAACACGCCCCAATGAAATCTCAAATCAGTGATCTATTTAACGCTCATGTCCACCAGCTTCAGCCAGTTTAACACTCTTCTCTCTCTCTCTCTCTCTCTCTCTGGCCTCCCAAACCTCAAATTAACAACATATTCATCTTGCACGTCCATTTATTTTATAATGATTTTGCATTTCAGAAATAATTTACATCGAACGCGAGTGACAAACGAGTTAATAATTGACAACCAACTAAAAAAAATCGAATGCCGATTAAACGAAGCGAAAAGCGAAATCAATTTTAAATTCCGTCTGGTTCCTCCCTGTGTTTTTTTTTAAGTGCCGATTTCCTTTCGGTTTCGAAACCTCGAATTCGAACGCGTTTCTGGCGATTCGAAACGTGTCATTATTCGAGTTCCACCATTGAAATAATTTGCAGGAACTCTGGACGACTGATGGCAAATTAGCAGATGATCAATCCTTTTCACTTCCAATAGATAAACACTGATGGTGCCTACTTATTATTCGTGCGTTGGAAAAGACCTCAAAGGGCACTTTAGGTTTAAACACTGTAATCGCTTTGGAATAAATATGCAATGCGAGATCGTTTCAATGGATTCTTTGATGAGAAGAGGAAAAATAGATTCTTTCACCTCTTCTGAAACTGGTGTTGACGTTGTCTGGCAAACTAACGGTTTCCAAAGGATTGATTGGTATTATGTAATGTTTCGATATGATTTGCTTTCTTTGATACTCTATCAGTAAGTTTTTTTTTACATCGATTTTTAAAAAGTTAATGTAGTTTCTCCACGTGTTTCGATGATTCGCTCTAATTTACTTCTCTCAGACATGGTGTTTTAAATTCAGTTTTTTTAAAGTTGCGGTTATTTTTTTCGTATGTTTTAATGGTTTATCTAATTTTATTCTTTCTAACCTGTTTTTCACTTTAATAAAATAATTGCGGTCATTTTTCGTAAGTTTCGATACATTGCTCAATTTCTGGCCTTGCTGTTTTTACAAAAATAACTATAGCTATTTTTTCGAAAGTTTGATCTTACAAATCATCTGTTCAATATCATGAACCCAAAAGGTATGAAGGTAGTTGAATCAACGTCGCAGTGGAGCAACACAGCGTACTATTGCTACTGTCCGGGATCAATCCCGAAGTCCAAGAACAACACGATGTCATTTTGAAACATGGTCAGATGACGAGGTCAATACCTGAGCTGGCACTACACTCTAAAAACTTCCACACCAAGCCAACGTGAACAATCGAGACCACGACCGATTTAACGATTATCAGTCCCCACGCACACCATGAGTTTTATTGAGTTTCAAATTCAAAACTCTCAGGTTTCTAATGTGCTTAAATGCGACCCAAGCTAAAATGGAAAGTATAAGAATCCGTATCTATTTAGCCGACCAACCGGTATAGTGGTTAAGGTGTTAGCCTCTAGGTCGGAAGGTTCCTGGTTCGAAAGCTAATCCGGGTACAACACCTGAATCCGGGTACGGGCATGGATGTTTGTAAGCGTATGGTGTTGAGGCGGCTGGTGCACCTTAAATCTGTCGTGGCCGAAAGTCCTCACGTTGGGTTGGCGTGGAAGTTTGGAGAGTGGGGTGCCAGCTCAGGTGTTGCTTCGTCATCTGACCGTGGTTCAAAATTACGAGGTATTGTCCTCGGATCTTTCCCTCAAGGGACTGATCCCGGACCGTCGTCAATAGCCCGTTGTGTTGCTCTAGTACGACGTTAACTAAAATTACCATTACCATTACCGTATCTATTTAAAAACAGAAAAAGTTTCCAAAATATTTTTCAAAAGAAGAAAAGGGAAACTTGGAAAATTTATTCACTTGATTCGAAATTTCCAAATAGTTAACCACTTGTAAGGGATATTAGAAAGTAAGAACATCAATATAATTTTATCCATTACAGTAGTAGCATTACTTAATTAGCTTATATTAGCACTTATTAACAACTCTTATTCAAAAATGCAGCGACAATTGATTCACCCCTCAGCATCAACTAAAAAACATCTACCAAACAACAGACGTGGTTCAAAATGACGAGGTGTTGTCCTCGGATCTTTCCTTTAAGCGACTGATGCCGGACCGTCGTCAATAGTGCGACGTTAACTAAAATTACCATTACCAAACAACAGAAATATCCAAATTCGGTGGAACGGTTTTTAACGCCATCGTCCTAGGCGTCGCTTTAGTCCAAATGGAAGTCCAACAAAGAAGAATTTTATCCATTACAGTAGTAGCATTACTTAATTAGCTCATAACACTTATTAACAACTCTTATTCAAAAATGCAGCGACAATTGATTCACCCCTCAGCATCAACTAAAAAACATCTACCAAACAACAGACGTGGTTCAAAATGACGAGGTGTTGTCCTCGGATCTTTCCTTTAAGCGACTGATGCCGGACCGTCGTCAATAGTGCGACGTTAACTAAAATTACCATTACCAAACAACAGAAATATCCAAATTCGGTGGAACGGTTTTTAACGCCATCGTCCTAGGCGTCGCTTTAGTCCAAATGGAAGTCCAACAAAGAAAGGCGAGAAAGAAGGCACGTTTGAAATTCAAATATTTTTTAACACAAAACTCGATTTCTAAAAACTCAACAACAAAAAGCGACGAAAAGGGGGAATTTAAATATTCTTTTGTCAACGTTCCCTTCGACGAGAAAATTAGCGAACCGCGAAGAAGCAAGAAGAGGAAATCGTCTACTGTTAAATAAGTCTCGAAAACAGAGACCTTTTACCGTTTACGTGCTCTCTTCTCCCCGCTTTGTTGATCAGCTGGGTTATATAACATTTTTTTGAAAAAAAGGGAGAGAAATTCGGTTTCGCTCGCCGTGCGGTGTCTGGAATGTGGCTCCGAGTCATTGTCGTTCCAGTGCGGACATCCTCAAGCAGACGCGGGATCAGATCAACGGCTTCACTAGGAATCTCGACGTTTTTTTTTTTTTTTTTTGCTTCTTTATTGGATTGGATCTTTGTGGAGGGTGAGGTTTAAATGAGGTTTGCTGAATCGTTTTTGCGGAATAATGAGGCCGGTTTGAGAAAAATAGTTTGGAATTCCTTTTCTGGTTCTTTCCAAGAATTAGCCGCTTAAACCCCGAGTATTTTTTATGAGATATCTCGTCCATCAAGGTTCATAAATTTGTTGACAAGGAGATATCTGATCATCGAGGTATTGCCGATTTTTGATGAGGACTAGATCAAGATCGGATCAGTTTCCTAATGACGAGGCATGTCAAGCATGTTGCTTATTTGTTGGATTGGAAATCCGACCTCTTCGTGGAGTGTGAGATTTAAATGAGGTTTGCTGAATCGTTTTTGCGGAATAATGAGGCCGGTTTGAGAAAAATAGTTTGGAATTCCTTTTCTGGTTCTTTCCAAGAATTAGCCGCTTAAACCCCGAGTATTTTTTTATGAGATATCTCGTCCATCAAGGTTCATAAATTTGCTGATAAAGAGATATCTGATCATCGAGGTATTGCCGATTTTCGATGAGGACTAGATCAAGATCGGATCAGTTTCCTAATGACGAGGCATGTCAAGCATGTTGCTTATTTGTTGGATTGGAAATCCGACCTCTTCGTGGAGTGTGAGATTTAAATGAGGTTTGCTGAATCGTTTTTGCGGAATAATGAGGCCGGTTTGAGAAAAATAGTTTGGAATTCCTTTTCTGGTTCTTGCCAAGAGTTGGTCGCTTAAACACCAAGTGGTTTTGACGAGATATCTCGTCCATCAAAGTCCATAAATTTGCTCCTGTAGAGATATCTGATCAACGAAATATTGCTGATTTTCGATGAGGACCAGATCAAGATCGGATCAGTTTCCTAATGACGAGGTATGTCGTTCTTCAAGATCTGGTCAGTTTTGCTAACACAATATTTATGATCGTCAATATTTTGCCATTTTTTTATGATTAGATCTAGATCTGGTCAGTTTTCTAATAACTAGATACCTCGGTCATCAAGATCTGATCGATTTTGTTGAAACAAGATACCTCATCATCAAGGTGTTGCCTATTTTTACTAGAGATAGTAACCCTAGGGAAAAGAAAACATCACCTATGTATCTAGGTACTGTTAAACCCGTAAACACTCCAAGGCAATATGTCTGTGCGAGGGCTGATCAGGCAATTGAGTAATACATAGAACAATTTAATTTCTCAAATACTCAACGAAGTGAAATCATTTTAATTTCAAGACGAGATTGCAATCGTTTTTCAATTCAACTCTTCTAAATATTGTCATAAGCATGCATAAAACTACACATTTCTTTCCTCGCTCTAACGAAGTGGTTAGTTCAAGAATAGGATACTGTAAAATGAATATCCTCCTTACGCAATTCCAGAAACTTATTTCACAGTGCAAAGTCATCTCCGAAGATTAGATGACGTTATTCCTTAACAAATACACACTTTAAAGTCGGGGCACTAAAAAAATAAGCTGAAAACTTTCGTGCCTAAAGTACATCAAAAAACGGAAACACTAAAGAGCAAGAAAAAAAACACGGTATTTTTTTATTCTTATTTTCGGAGAGAGGAGAAATCCCTTCCCCTCCAAACACACGTGCTACTTTCTGCAGAACTTTCGTCACTCCATTGACGTAAGTGTGTGTCCGATTTTCTATCGGGGTTTCCCCGGATTTCAGATCCCATTGGAATTTCCACCGTGCACTAACAGCCGAGCCATTGTTTTGGTGGTCGGTGTTCGAACACATGATTGCGAACGACTTTACGGTTATGAGCAAGGTCGTTGGAAATTTAGTTAATCCGAGCCCTTTCCTGTAAAAAAAATTATCCACATTACAAGAGTTACACTTTGGTTTCTTGGAATGAGTGGGAGGGACGTTTTGGGGTGGAGTTTTTCATTTAGTGTTACACATCAAAGCACGTTAACCAGATTTCAATTGCCACGAGACTGAGCCATTTTCTGGAGGGTTTTACATTTCGCAACCTGATGTTGATATAAAGATAAAAACCAGTCGTTATAAACCGTGGTATTCCTTTCAAACACGAATTCTTGGTTAAAACCCCAATAACTTAACCCTTCAAGTGGTTTGACAAGATATGTCGTTCATCAAAAATCAGAAACATTTTGCTAATGGCGAGATATCTCGTTCATCACGATATGACAAATTTGGCTAATGATGAAGTAGCTCGTCATCAAGCTATTGTAGAATTTTTTTATGGAAGTGCGATCCAGATTTCAGATCAGTTTCTTCTAATGGCGAGATATCTCGCCCATCAAGATCTGGTCAGTTTTCTTATAATGACGAGATATTTCGTCCATCAAGATCTGGCCAATTTTTGCTAATGACGAACTACCTCGTCGTTAAGATATTACTGATATTTGTGTGGTGGCTATATAAAGATCTGGTCAGTTATTTCTAATGACGGTATCTCGCCCATCAAGGTCTGGTCAGTTTTCTTATAATGACGAGATATTTCGTCCATCAAGATCTGGCCAATTTTTGCTAATGACGAACTACCTCGTCGTTAAGATATTACTGATATTTGTGTGGTGGCGATATAAAGATCTGGTCAGTTATTTCTAATGACGGTATCTCGTCTATCAAGATCTGGTCAGTTATTTCTAATGACGGTATCTCGCCCATCAAGATCTGGTCAGTTTTCTTATAATGACGAGATATTTCGTCCATCAAGATCTGGCCAATTTTTGCTAATGACGAACTACCTAGTCGTTAAGATATTACTGATATTTGTGTGGTGGCGATATAAAGATCTGGTCAGTTATTTCTATTGACGGTATCTCGCCCATCAAGATCTGGTCAGTTTTCTTATAATGACGAGATATTTCGTCCATCAAGATATGGCCAATTTTTGCTAATGATGAACTACCTCGTCGTTAAGATATTACTGATATTTGTGTGGTGGCGATATAAAGATCTGGTCAGATATTTCTAATGACGGTATCTCGCCCATCAAGATCTGGTCAGTTTTCTTATAATGACGAGATATTTCGTCCATCAAGATCTGGCCAATTTTTGCTAATGACGAACTACCTAGTCGTTAAGATATTACTGATATTTGTGTGGTGGCGATATAAAGATCTGGTCAGTTATTTCTATTGACGGTATCTCGCCCATCAAGATCTGGTCAGTTTTCTTATAATGACGAGATATTTCGTCCATCAAGATATGGCCAATTTTTGCTAATGACGAACTACCTAGTCGTTAAGATATTACTGATATTTGTGTGGTGGCGATATAAAGATCTGGTCAGTTATTTCTATTGACGGTATCTCGCCCATCAAGATCTGGTCAGTTTTCTTATAATGACGAGATATTTCGTCCATCAAGATATGGCCAATTTTTGGTAATGACGAACTACCTAGTCGTTAAGATATTACTGATATTTGTGTGGTGGCGATATAAAGATCTGGTCAGATATTTCTAATGACGGTATCTCGCCCATCAAGATCTGGTCAGTTTTCTTATAATGACGAGATATTTCGTCCATCAAGATCTGGCCAATTTTTGCTAATGACGAACTACCTAGTCGTTAAGATATTACTGATATTTGTGTGGTGGCGATATAAAGATCTGGTCAGTTATTTCTATTGACGGTATCTCGCCCATCGAGATCTGGTCAGTTTTCTTATAATGACGAGATATTTCGTCCATCAAGATCTGGCCAATTTTTGCTAATGACGAACTACCTAGTCGTTAAGATATTACTGATATTTGTGTGGTGGCGATATAAAGATCTGGTCAGTTATTTCTATTGACGGTATCTCGCCCATCAAGATCTGGTCAGTTTTCTTATAATGACGAGATATTTCGTCCATCAAGATATGGCCAATTTTTGCTAATGATGAACTACCTAGTCGTTAAGATATTACTGATATTTGTGTGGTGGCGATATAAAGATCTGGTCAGTTATTTCTATTGACGGTATCTCGCCCATCAAGATCTGGTCAGTTTTCTTATAATGACGAGATATTTCGTCCATCAAGATCTGGCCAATTTTTGCTAATGACGAACTACCTAGTCGTTAAGATATTACTGATATTTGTGTGGTGGCGATATAAAGATCTGGTCAGTTATTTCTATTGACGGTATCTCGCCCATCAAGATCTGGTCAGTTTTCTTATAATGACGAGATATTTCGTCCATCAAGATATGGCCAATTTTTGGTAATGACGAACTACCTAGTCGTTAAGATATTACTGATATTTGTGTGGTGGCGATATAAAGATCTGGTCAGATATTTCTAATGACGGTATCTCGCCCATCAAGATCTGGTCAGTTTTCTTATAATGACGAGATATTTCGTCCATCAAGATCTGGCCAATTTTTGCTAATGACGAACTACCTAGTCGTTAAGATATTACTGATATTTGTGTGGTGGCGATATAAAGATCTGGTCAGTTATTTCTATTGACGGTATCTCGCCCATCAAGATCTGGTCAGTTTTCTTATAATGACGAGATATTTCGTCCATCAAGATCTGGCCAATTTTTGCTAATGACGAACTACCTAGTCGTTAAGATACTACTGATATTTGTGTGGTGGCGATATAAAGATCTGGTCAGTTATTTCTATTGACGGTATCTCGCCCATCAAGATCTGGTCAGTTTTCTTATAATGACGAGATATTTCGTCCATCAAGATCTGGCCAATTTTTGCTAATGACGAACTACCTAGTCGTTAAGATATTACTGATATTTGTGTGGTGGCGATATAAAGATCTGGTCAGTTATTTCTATTGACGGTATCTCGCCCATCAAGATCTGGTCAGTTTTCTTATAATGACGAGATATTTCGTCCATCAAGATATGGCCAATTTTTGCTAATGACGAACTACCTAGTCGTTAAGATATTACTGATATTTGTGTGGTGGCGATATAAAGATCTGGTCAGATATTTCTAATGACGGTATCTCGCCCATCAAGATCTGGTCAGTTTTCTTATAGTGACGAGATATTTCGTCCATCAAGATCTGGCCAATTTTTGCTAATGACGAACTACCTCGTCGTTAAGATATTACTGATATTTTTGTGGTGGCGATATAAAGATCTGGTCAGATATTTCTAATGACGGTATCTCGCCCATCAAGATCTGGTCAGTTTTCTTATAGTGACGAGATATTTCGTCCATCAAGATCTGGCCAATTTTTGCTAATGACGAACTACCTAGTCGTTAAGATATTACTGATATTTGTGTGGTGGCGATATAAAGATCTGGTCAGTTATTTCTATTGACGGTATCTCGTCCATCAAGATCTGGTCAGTTTTGCTAATGACGAGATACCTCGTTGCGAAAACCATCAGGAGGTTAAAGTACCACATTTACACATATAGAACCAGGTTAGAGCCCGATTTCAAAGGATTAAGAGTTGCTTACATCATTAACAATGTCCCGTCCTTATTAGATTGCAACTTCTGTCCTGAGATTTATTCAATCCATACACTATGAATTAAATATATTACATCAGTTTTCCTCCCTTTGTCTAGTTTTATGTTGTTAAATACACAACTGCACGTACACACACAGTATTTGCTCGAAACTTGCTTAATTGCTTGTCTATTGTTGAATTGAAGGGGCATTACATTTTGTTTTACTTTAAACATTTGGAAGAACATAGTAGTCAAACATAGGCACAATGTAAATCCTCCAAATGAAATAAAATTATGAACAAATATGTAGCAGCACTTGGTGTACTTATTATTAGCGTCAATTCTTATTTCCAATAAAATGCATGGCAAAAAGGATTGGATTGGAAATGGTTTAGTGGCATTGAGTCCTCTTGGGACATATTATGCCAAAATCAAGATTAAAAAAATCAGATATATAATATAATAACAAATTGAAACGAGTCATGTCATAATAAAATGAATACTATATACAATTATATATGATGGATAAACCCATTGTCTTGTATAAAGCTAAAAATATTTGGATGAGGTTTCTCTCAAATTATGTCTTCTAAAGCCAGGTTAAAAGAATTAAAATGTATAAACATGGCAAAAAGGGCACACTTCAGTCATGCTACCCCAAATTTGCCTCTGAACTTCCACTTAAATTGTATGTTTTTCCCTTGTTTTCCCTTTTCTGCGTTGATTTCTATCGCCCAGATTTCTTATTACCTTTTGTCGTCAGACTTCATTAAAATGGCGAGCTCATCAGTGTAGGCTTAAAATATAATCTAGCTACACAGCTCAAATCAAGCAATTCAAACAAAGTTACAAAATTGAGGAATTAATCCCGTAACGGTAGATAATAGTGTTTAAATCCGTTGAACCATTTGATAATTAACAAATAAGAACAATTTCTGTGCCAAGTACGTAAGAACTATTACAGATACTTGTAATAACTTAAAAGGTATAGAGAAACACATTTTCCCCATTTCATCGAAGGCAATGCAAAATTTTCTGATAAGTTATGCTAAAACACGTTTAGAAACTACGTAACGAGTTATGAGACGAAAAAGGAACATTTCTTTTGCTGGTCTTGAAGATAATTCAACGGGTTTTTTCTCCATAAATGACATCCGTTTCTTTCGGCACGCGCAACTTTCAACCTTCCACGGCTGAAATGTTGATGACTTGTTAAAACTACAACCGTATAACGATAATAGACGCTTGTAATAAGTCGGGCATCAACTGTTCTTCACTGATTATAATCATAAATTGACCTCATTAAAAGTCTCATCTCGAATTCCCTTTTTATTACAAAGACAATTTTTAAGGAACTGAACGCGTCGCTGTTCGTCGAACAAGATTTCAGCACGTCGCAAATAGAAATTCAAAAGGATGAATTCCAAATTGATGATTGATAGTTGATTGGTTAACACCAAAATTCACCCCAACCATGATAAGCTACATTTTAAGGCAATCTCGATGTGTAAAAGCTTAACAGACCGCCTGGTTTGTATTTTTGCACTTAAAATTCTTCTCATACATATTGTTGGCCATGACTATACAGGGTGGTCCCGAATTCATGGTACAAACTTTAATGGTAGGTACAGGACATTGTAACAATGATTTATTGTATAGGAATGTATAGTCGCAAGTGACGCGGTGAGGCGAAAACAGGGGAAATAACGGCCTAAAGGAAAAACAAAGATTTTATTGAAAGCGTTGTTGACAAGTGTCATGTTTACAGTAATTGTTCAAAATTGCGTCCACCAGTATCGATACATGCTTGACAGCGTCGGTGGAGCGATTGGCGTACACGTTCAAAGATGCCTGGTATTTCACGCACACCTGCAGCAGCTACAGATAAGCGAGCGACGAGATCCTCATCTGAGTCAACTGGAGTCTCATAAACAAGATGCTTTAGATGTCCCCATAAAAAGTAATCGAGGCTCGATAAATCGGAAGGCTTTCTTCCAGCCTTGGAGTGCGTACAGCTCTTACTCGACCAGCGCCATGTCTGTTGACGTCGAACGCACCTGTTTCACAAAGTTGACGATGTAACCGTTGAAAAATTCTATGATCCGGCATTCGTCGATCAGGATACTCCGCGCGATACATTCGTAACGCAGCTCTGCCGTTACCATTTGCACGGCCGTACATGTAATGCATGTCTACTTTTTCTGCATACGTAAAGTCACCCATCGTCTACGGCAGCACAATTGTGAATGGCGCTTTTCCCTACTGCGATGCATCATGTTCAACAGCGGCTAGACATCTACTGCCCTCTACCGGCAATGATACCAACCGATCACTCCATTTCTCTTTCCTTTTATTTCCCCTGTTTACGCCTCACCGCGTCACTTGCGACTATACATTCCTATACAATAAATCATTGTTACAATGTCCTGTACCTACCATTAAAGTTTGTACCATGAATTCGGGACCACCCTGTATCTGCACAAGCGAAAGTTTCGTTACACAAATGTAATCGCTGTTTAATATCAGAAATCAGCTTACGAAGATAGAAAGGATATTGAGTCATTTATTCCACACCTTCAGGTTTTAGTTCATTCTCTTCAGAGCTATTGTCACAGCCAGGAAGTACGTAGTATCAGATCAAAATACAATGTGCGCTGGCTTTTTTTTTTCATCGCGACCATCTGTCTTCCAGTCACTTTCTTCATCGATATGTCAGCATACCTAGAATAGCTAAAATATTTCTGTGAGCTATTTTTAAAGGAGATTTCAAAAAACCTTTTGCTTCGTTGCTCTGGGGTCATTTGTTTGCAATCCGAATGCTAATATGTTATTTAGATCGGGATCTACGACTTAAAGTCGATTCCAAATTACGATGGACATCCATGCTTAAACCTATGGTTTTATAGCGCAAGGGTCATATTCGACCAAGCTGCAAAACACAACCTCAAGTATATGAACATACACAAAGAAAGCTTGGTTGAAAATTAAGAGAGAATCAATTCGCAGGGAGCAATTGCTGCGACCTTACAACTAGGGCATTGTGCAAACCCTCTGAACCGTGTAGAACCCTAACTTTTTTAAACATTCAATCAACAAAACAATTTGATACCAACTTCATATTGTATAGAGTTCATTTATATTATACTCCTATCGAAAAACCATCAATGAAAGACTATTCCTACAAATATTTGGACCAATTAACACTTAGTAACTATGTTCATTGTATCACATTTTCTACGTGAATATTCTTATCATCGAATTTAGAGAGTGGGGTGCCATCTCAGATGTTGCCTCGTCATCTGGCAGTGGTTCAATATTACGTTGCGTTGTCTTCGGATCTTTTAGGGAATATCCCAGACCGTCGTCAAAAGACCGTTGTGTTTCTAAAGTACGACGTTAAATAAAAATACCTACTATCTTATCCATCGAAATCCCATGAATAAAAAAGTCTTGTACATCACTCGAACACATTAGTTCTTTTAGTCGTATCACCTATGTGATTCACTATTTGATAACACACATGTTACTCCTAGACCCTCACCACAACAGGTTATCTTCAACAATACAATGTTGTTTTTATTCATTAGGTAACTTCCCAGCGAGACGACCTACAGTTCCTCCGGTACTTGTGATCGCCACCTTGTGGGGTCTGTCAACGATGATGGTGTGTCCAGTGTCGGCCAACCCCTTGCCGTCGGACAATGTCCTCCGCATCAAGGAGTTCGCTTTCTCGGAGAAGCTGAAGAACCCGTGCGCCTTGGCCAATGCCAGCCGCCTGGAGAGGGGCTCTCTCACACCGGGGGAGCGCCTGGCCACACGGAGGACACTGGTCAGGGAGCTCAAGGCTAAAGTGATGCTGCTAAATGACAGTGCCGCCACTATTCTCAGAACGGTAAGTTTGAAAGGACCGAGAATTGTCTTGCTTTTTAATTAACTCTGCAAGTGGTTTCGACACCTCTTCCATCAAGATCTGAACAATTATGGAGATATTTCGTCATTAAAATATTGCCGATTTTTTTTTATCGTGGTTATAATAATCTGGTCAGTTTTCTTCTAATCCCGAGATATCTCGTCCATCAATATCTGGTCATTTTTCTACTAATCCCGAGATATCTTGTCCATCAATAGTTGGTCAGTTTCCTTCCAATCCCGAGATATCTCGTCCATCAATATCTGTTCAGTTTTCTTCTTTTCCCGAGATATCTCGTCCATCAATATCTGTTCAGTTTTCTTCTTTTCCCGAGATATCTCGTCCATCAATATTTGATCAGTTTTCTTCTAATCCCGAGATATCTCGTCCATCAATATCTGGTCATTTTTCTACTAATCCCGAGATATCTTGTCCATCAATAGTTGGTCAGTTTCCTTCCAATCCCGAGATATCTCGTCCATCAATATCTGTTCAGTTTTCTTCTTTTCCCGAGATATCTCGTCCATCAATATCTGTTCAGTTTTCTTCTTTTCCCGAGATATCTCGTCCATCAATATTTGATCAGTTTTCTTCTAATCCCGAGATATCTCGTCCATCAATATCTGGTCATTTTTCTACTAATCCCGAGATATCTTGTCCATCAATAGTTGGTCAGTTTCCTTCCAATCCCGAGATATCTCGTCCATCAATATCTGTTCAGTTTTCTTCTTTTCCCGAGATATCTCGTCCATCAATATCTGTTCAGTTTTCTTCTTTTCCCGAGATATCTCGTCCATCAATATTTGATCAGTTTTCTTCTAATCCCGAGATATCTAGTCCATCAATATCTGGTCAGTTTTATACTGATCCCGAGATATCTCGTCCATCAATATCTGGTCATTCTTCTAATCCGGAGATATATCGTCCATCAATGTATAGTCAGTTTTCTTCTAATCCCGAGATACATCGTCCATCAATGTATAGTCAGTTTTCTTTTAATGACTAGATGCCTCGTTGAGTCTTGGGTTATAGATATAACAAGCGCGGTTACCTTTCTTGGAGTGATTCTTACAACTTTCAAGGTACGCAGATTCATTGGGCCGTTGTCTAAATTCTTTCTTTGCGCGATCATGGTGCAATTTCTGTACGAGCCGTAATCTAAAGGTTAAGCTAATTCTGAGCCTATAAAGTGTTGACTTGCCCGAAGGAAGAAATGAATGGAAAATATTTATTCCAGATCTTAATTACCTGCGAGTTGAAGGCTACCCCGGGTTCGATTTCCCAATGAGTGTATTCGTCCCTTCTGTTTCAGTAAAAGCTTTCCTTGTGTCCATATACTAGACGTTGTCTAGCGCAGTTTGGCCAAATATAGCCGTTGCGCTATAAAACCCTACTCAATTCGATCTAAATTTGGTTACTACTTTCATTAAAATAGGATTCGATTTTTGATCAGACACATCAGTGCATTTACTGTTCAGGTGCCTCGTACCTAACTGTTATAGTGACCATAGACTTTCTTTGCCACTCAGTAGGTTTCAGGCTTGAATCACGACTTGTAAGCACATGGATGTTGGTGACTGTCTCTGTAAGGGATAGCGATGGTTCACCCACTGGTTTCTCTTCCACAAATAGCCATCAATTCGATCTTGTTATTAATACCGAAGAGACAAGTGATCAGGCACAATAAATTGTGAAAAAAAACGTGTTGAGGCCTTAACTCATCCAGTGGAAACTAAGAAAATCCATTTTTTTTTAAATTTTAACTATGTTTTATAATTAACTGTAGTATTTAGAGTTAGGTACATATTAGTGCAGCAAAAAATAATCTAATATATCTTCCGTGAAATATAATTTGTTCCGTAACAGATACTTGACAAGTGATGCTTGTTTCAAACTGGAGATCACGCCATATTAAAAAAACAATTATTAATTAACACGAGTCAAAACACATTTATGGCACTTCACGAAAAGCAATCTCAAATTTCTAAGAATTATCTATCAACTAAGACATTTCTCAAAACATGACGATGTTACCGTAACTAAAATAACATATTTTCGTAAGGTAATGCTATATGTGCTTAAAAACCGAAGCGATTATCAGCTAATTTCTTAGCTTAAAGTATCTTAGTGGGATTTTCCACTGAGCTAGCAACCTGCGAATTGTTGGCGGCGCAATTCCGATTCTTCCTTAGTAGCATTTCTCTCTTCCGTAAAAATTTCCCTCCTGTGTAAGCAAATTTACTTGACGTTGTTTGGCGCAGCTTGGCTAAGTATGGCGCCGTTAGACACAACCAACCTTAGCTTTAAAAGTATAAACTTAGAATAATTTCACAATTCCATCTATAGGTAAAATGCGTCCTGATATACTCTCGAAATTTTATTTCCACATAATATTCATTTCATGTAAACCAAATTTCTTTCAAATCTCGCAACAGCTAGTTGTGGTTGCCAAAAAGTAGCACAAACCTCCACGGTCAGAAAGAATGTTTTCTGTTGGGTGTGCGTGGAGAAATTTCTCCTTCCTCGTCTCCCCCTTGCAATTTCAAACCACAATGTTTTCACATCAGATCGAAACTGTGTTTATGAATGCTCTTCCCCTTTGACCCAGTTTCCTACTCCCTCAACCTGAGGACGATTCTAGCATGAAACACCTGTTGACGAATTTCACGTAGGTCAGCAACCGCTTACCTTTTGAAAGGAAAAGAACGACTTACTGCCACAGGGGGAAACTTTTGAATGAAATGTATCCATGGAGTCGTGGTTGTTATTCTCGGAATTAGTTGTTCCTTGTTGAGAATTGACTAACAAATTCTTGCAAAATCTCGAGAAAAGATTTGAGTACAATATTCTATTCTGTTTACACATAGTAGTGTTTATTAAAGTTTATTGGTTTGGTTTTATGGTGGCATGGGTCATACTAGGACGCGCTGCATCAAACACAAAACAGACAACGTCAAGTAATTGACATACACACTGAGTCCATTAGTGGCTTTTGGATCGAAGGACGCGCTGCATCAAACACAAAACAGACAACGTCAAGTAATTGACATGCACACTGAGTCCATTAGTGGCCAGGGCTTTTGGATCTAAAGTTCCTGGTTCGACTCCAGGGTTAAAGCATGGATGTTCGTCAATCTAAAATGAATGTAGGTTTCTAGGTAGTTTTAACATCGAGTAGTGCTAAAAAAAGGGGTTTTGGCGACGGTCTGAGATCAATCCCGAACTGAAAGATTGAGGGCAACTCGTAATTGTGAACCACAATCAGATGATGATATAAACTCCTAATATAGTACCCCACTCTCCAAACTTCCACACCACTACAATGTAAGGGCATACGATTCCACGACATACCTCGGGTATTCGACGGTCTTTATTTTGGAACACGTTTCGAACTCGCAACTCTGCGGTTACCAATCCGCTACTCTTTCAACTGGACTGCAGCTGCCCTTGGAATGAAAGTGTGACCTCTCTATGTACAGGTTGTTCGTAGATTGTGTGGATGTGTGTGATGTGTAATGAGATTTCATCTTCCGTTGTCAAACAAGATAACGCAAAACGGTTCGCAAATCCGCTCTTGTAGTATCCAAATGATTAAGTTCAATTAGTCAAGACGCATTAGGAAAAAGTTGGACAGACTTGGAAGGAATGTTTTACTGACAAAGAAGAGATCCAGGAAGATCCAGAAGAGATCCACATCCAGGAAGGAAAGGAACCTTACAGGTGGCCTCAGTGGACTAGTTAATGGAGGGGCGGATTAGGAACTGGAGGGTTGTGAGCTCGAAACTCGATCCAATCAAAGACCGTCGTTAATTGTTGTTAGGCACATTAAATTGTCGTGGCCTCGTATGTCAACATGTTGTCGATGTGTGAATTTTAATGAGTGGGGTGCCAGCTTGGGTGTTGACTTCGTCATCTGATCGTGGTTGAAAATTTTGTTTTGTCGTCTGATCTTTTCCTCTGTGACAAATCCCCGACCGTCGCACCGCCGTTGTGTGGTTCCAGTTCAACTATACCTGCACATCCAGCATATCTTCCATCTCAATATGGCTTTAGAAGACTAAGATTTACTTGAATTGGATGTTAAACTACCTGTATTTTACAAGGTTTCTTTGGATTGATCCCGTGCATCGCCATTGTTGCCCCAGTGCGAAGTAATTCAACCCACCCCCAAACTATGCATACTTTATAAATACTTCAATTATCAAAACAGAACATTAACCTTGATAAAATAAAATTCTAGGTCAACCCATCCACCTGGCATAATTCCAAACGGATGACAACCATTCCATCTCCTGTCATCGGTGTAGATTCATGTCTCATTTTCACCAGTGAAACCAGAACCAAAACAAGAGGTCGACGTATGCCCGTGCTCACGGGGATGGGACAGAGAGGGTTTTCCAACGAGGAAAAACACGCTTTTCTGTTGACATTAACACGAACCTACAACAAACCGATTTTCCCATTGACGACACTGTCTCGTTATTCATTCCGCTCACCACCAACCTGATCAGTAGGCTTCGCTTATATAACGACATACGTGACGAACATTCTAAGAGCAGTGAAAGGCCTGGATCAGTAGAATGTGTCACTCACGCAAATAAACGAGAAGTCCCAAAGCAACCACACACGTGTGGCACGTCACTGTGACGTCAGACAAGGGGGCATGGACGGATGTAAACCAACTTCTCGGGACACACCAAATGTTTAAATTTAACGGCAGGTTTTCCCACCGAGAGAGGCTGAAATAGATTTCCGTGACAATTTTATAGAAGAGCGTTGAAGGTACTACTTATGAAACAAACACCGCGTTTAAAGTCGCATGGAGGTTGAAAGATTTCCTCCACGCGAGGTGGTTCTCGTTAATTGTTTGTTGGGATCCCAAAAACATGTAATCTCGCGCAGAAGCCAATCGAATGAGGCTGCGTTCGTTCGTGATCAAAATGACATCTTGCGCAACTTTAGTGTTGAAAGGCTCTGTAGTTCATATGAAAAATAGAAAAGAATGGAAGATGTGGTGGACTCTGGAAAGGGGTAGCGTCCCCTCTAACTACAAGACACTGAAAGGAGTAATTGCTTTGATTGAGTCAAAAGTGAATCGTGTATCGAAATGTAATATTCATCATTGTGATGAAAAGTGCGATTTCCAAGAAGGTTTGGGAAATAGTTTTTGTGAAATGCATTGCTTTGCATGCTAACTGAACTTTTTTCTTTTAATTTCCTGTGGCAGAAAGGAAAACAAAATCCACACAAAAGTCAAAGATTAACGAAAGTACACGCACATAATGCATCAAGTTAATTGAAACAATGGTAAGACTAGGAACAGAAACAGGTAACTATCTATCTATCCAGAGAAAATGAGTTTTTAGAACAAAGGGAACGACAGGGTCTATGCAGAATTTTTAGACAGAAGATATGTTTCGCCAAACGATCTTGATCAGTCAGAAGTTATGTTATTGGAACAGGTTCTGCCCTTGGAGAATCTGGGATTTATTTGTAATTAATTAGCCAATGTTTACTTGAGTTTCTAGTTGTTAGTTCTTGGTGGAAAATGATCTTTGATTATTTTTTCTTGATGTACATTTTTATGGAATTATACGAGATGGTCTGCTTGAAATGTTATCAATTGCAGTGTCCCTCTTTGCAAAGTAATCCGTTGATTCATTACCTTCGATTTCACCAGTGTGCTGAATTCTACTATACACCTACTCTTGTATTTCGTAATATCCAATTAATATGTGTTACATTGGTGTGATTGTCAATATAAATTGCTCTATATTTTTTTAAGTGTATCTAATTATTATTTTTTAATTTCTAGAACGTTCTACATGATTGCTCAGCCCTAAGATTGCCTCTAGTTGCTATAGTTCCTACCGCAGAAGAGATACTAGTAAGTACTCGAGCATTCTGAAAGATTTTACTTCTTGCAATATTCCTTGCGAGAAATTAATAACAAAGACTTTGCAACTATAAGAGCTCTTTAAAATTATTACAAGATACCTTTGATAAAATTAAGCAAAGGAATTTGTGGTATTTGCCAGGAAAAAATTCTTTGTAGCTATGTTTAGTTGAAAATAAATTTTATATGGTCCAAACGAAAAACTTCCCAACCCCATTTCTTTATTCAGTTTTGATGAAACATCTTTGATTCTTCTTACTTGAAAAAATTGTAAAAATTTTTTATACTATATACGTTTGTATATAGTATAAAATTGTAATATTTGTCTTTGTTTCACTTAAAACATACATCTTATCTTACATCGTTCTCAGTATACACCATATCTTCGCCCCTATCATCACCAGATAATTTTAAATCGGTCATTTAAAATAGTATGTCGTGCTGCCATCTATTAGAGAACTTTGAAGCACTCTTATTGTTTTTAGCTGTTGTCATTTGTTTAATTAATCGACTACACGTTCCGGTTGGAAAAAAAATCCGTTGTCCATTTAACAGACATAGAAAACTTTCAGAGAAAACACACTCGAATGAACTTCAGGTATAGCATACAATTGTCAATTTTGATTATTCGACAGTCAATTATAAACATATCACATTCCTTAAATGAAGAAGACAAGGAATAATACAACCGGTAGTTCTTTTAAATTGAATCATATCCTCTTTCACAATCTGTGTAATTATATCGATCCAAATATCCATACAAAATATTACTACTAGAGCATAGACTCATTATCAGTTGCATCAATTTGCATAGAATAAGCATATTTTGATAATTTAGAGAGAAGGATAAGCACTTCGCCAGATAAGGGGATTGTGTGAAAGTTTCACAAAAGAAAGATTAAAGCAAGATAACAAAGCTGGTATATGGTCAGTTTTCAGTCTTTGTTCCACCTATAAATAATTATAGACCAGAACCAGGTTGTAGCTTTATGAGAAATAACTGTTGTTCTCGTTGGGATCATGGGGCCTCCACAATATACCATACGTGTAAGGTATACATTCAAGCGAGTACGTTTATTTCAAGTCCGCAGATCATATAGGCCCTCCGGGATTATTTAACCAACCCATAGACCAGCTACGACCCTCAAAATATTTCCATCAGTCCCGCATAACAGATACAACTCTCCGAATAAGTTTAACCAACCCGGAGACCAGGTACAAGTCTCTCTAAATACGTTTAACCATACCACAGACCATGTTCGACTCGTCAGACAGGTTTACAAGTACACCGCAGACTACATACGTCCTTTAGAATATTTTTATTAGATCTGCAGATCAGATGGCTTTCTGGCAAGTTCAACTGACACTCAGACCAGATACGGCCCTCCACGTAATTTTATAAAGCCCGAAAACCAGATACGGCTCTATATATATTTTTATCAGGCCCGAAGACGGGATTCAGCCCTTCAAATAAGTTTAACCATCCCGTATTAGACCATATTCAACCCTCCGGTTACCCGCCTCTCAAGTCACCGTATGCTCTTCCAAATATGTTTATAATATCCACTGATCAGATACGGCTCTCCATATATTTTTATCAGGCCCGAAGACCGGATTCAGCCCTTCAAATAAGTGCAACCATCCCGTATTAGACCATATTCAACCCTCCGGTTACCCGCCCTTCAAGTCACCGTATGCTCTTCCAAATATGTTTATAATAACCACTCACCAGATACGGCACTAATATGTTTTTATTAAGCCCATGAGCCAGATATGTTCCTCCAAATATTTTTAACAAGACCGCGAAACAGATACGGACTTCTGAACAGATTTAACCGATCCGCAGACCATGTACAGTAGAGTTTTTTTTTCTATTACATTCTAATAGTGCGGAAAAGTTGGCTCATGCAGTAAAACTAAGGTGTAAAAAATTTCATCCCGTTTTATTGATATCTTTTCCTTTCCAATGGGTTCGCACACTCCAAAAAGATAAAATTCGATCATTTTTTATATAAAATAAAAAGAATTACAATTACGTTCAAATAGTGCGCAAAAGTAAGCTAATATATTCAATATTAACAGTAAAAAAATTGTTCAGATCGGTACATATCACCTGCCTCCCCAACGGGGGCCAAATAGCAGAAAAAACTGATCACCAGTTTTTACCGTAATTGCCAAAGTCGATATTTTGCAAAAATGTCATTTTTTCCTGATATTTGGTCCCTGTTAGGGAGGCAGAAGATATGTGCTGTGATCTAGACAAATTTTTTACCGCTAATGTTGAATGTATTAGCTTAATTTTGCGCACTGCTAGAACGTAATTACAAACAGTTTTATTTTTTTATAAAAAATGCCCGAATTTTTATCTTTTTGGAGGGTGCAAACCCCTTGGGAAGACAAAAGATGTCAATAAATCTTGAAGCACATTAGTTTTACTGCATGAGTCAACTTTTCCACAATATTAGAATGTGATAGCAAAAAAAAAAATTTTTCGGCCCACCCTAATGTACAGTCCTCCATCATCTTTGTCAATTTGTGAAGCCTTTGACTTCCTTGAGATAATTTGCTAATACGTCTTTTCTCTCTTCCAGAACAGCCAACCCCTAGAGGTCCTGCGCCTGTTCTACACCTCCCTGCTCAACCACACGGCGCACGTCCTCTTCATCTCCGAGCAGCTGGAGCGGTACGCCGGTGAGACATGCAACAGCGACGGGCTGCCCGCCAGTGCCAAAACGCTCGGCTCCAACATGCGCGAGCTCATGTGCATACTGAGACTCTGCATACTGACGCTGCAGGACACGGAGGACGAGGACGACGCGGCATACTTCGACGACTCCACCTCGCACATCCTGGAGGAGTTCCTCATGGACCAGCGCCTGTGCTCCAGGAGGTCGGTGAGGGACTGCCAGACCGTCTACAGCACGGTCACCCTGCTCACGGAGATGACGTCCTACCTACAGAACAAGGTGCTCATCAAGGACGAGGATCCATCATAAACCTCCTCCTGAGAGCGTGGGTGGAGATGTTTTAAGTTATTCGACTTACTCCCAAGTCTTTCTGATTAGTGTTACATTGCTGATGTCATTGTTCCTCTGCCTCGACTGAAGAACGTACTGGGGGATGGCTACGTCCACACGCTAAGGCTTACATAATTGTTGAGTGGTTCCCCCAAGATACCTCGTTCACCAGGATCTGAACAATCTTGATAATGACGAAATATCTCGTCATAAAAAATGCCAATTGAATTCCTAATGATGAAGACAAGGTTGTTTTCTTATGATAACGTGATCAGGTCAGTTTTTTTTATAGTGACGAGATATCTCGTCCATCGAGATCTGGTCGGTTTTACTAATGATGAGAGACCTTGTCGATACAACCACCAGGTGGGTTAACCCTCCAAATGGTTTTGACGAGATATCTCGTCCATCACGATCTGACCAATCTTACTAATGACGAGATATCTCGTCATAATGAAGGAATATTGAAATCCTAACGATGAGGACATGGCCGTTTTCTTATGATAACGTGATCAAGTAGTTTTTATAGTGACGAGATATCTCGTCCATTGAGATCTGGTCAGTTTTACTAATGACGAGATATCTCATCCATTCAGATCTGGTCAGTTTTACTAATGACAAGAGACCTTGTCGAAACAACCACCAGGTGGGTTAACCCTCCAAATGGATTCGACGAGATATCTCGTCCATCAAGATCTGACCAATCTTACTAATGACGAGATATCTCGTCATAATGAAGGAATATTGAAATCCTAACGATGAGGACATGGCCGTTTTCTTATGATAACGTGATCAAGTAGTTTTTATAGTGACGAGATATCTCGTCCATTGAGATCTGGTCAGTTTTACTAATGACGAGATATCTCATCCATTCAGATCTGGTCAGTTTTACTAATGACAAGAGACCTTGTCGAAACAACCACCAGGTGGGTTAACCCTCCAAATGGATTCGACGAGATATCTCGTCCATCACGATCTGACCAATCTTACTAATGACGAGATATCTCGTCATAATGAAGGAATATTGAAATCCTAACGATGAGGACATGGCCGTTTTCTTATGATAACGTGATCAAGTAGTTTTTATAGTGACGAGATATCTCATCCATTCAGATCTGGTCAGTTTTACTAATGACAAGAGACCTTGTCGAAACAACCACCAGGTGGGTTAACCCTCCAAATGGATTCGACGAGATATCTCGTCCATCAAGATCTGACCAATCTTACTAATGACGAGATATCTCGTCATAATGAAGGAATATTGAAATCCTAACGATGAGGACATGGCCGTTTTCTTATGATAACGTGATCAAGTAGTTTTTATAGTGACGAGATATCTCGTCCATTGAGATCTGGTCAGTTTTACTAATGACGAGATATCTCATCCATTCAGATCTGGTCAGTTTTACTAATGACAAGAGACCTTGTCGAAACAACCACCAGGTGGGTTAACCCTCCAAATGGATTCGACGAGATATCTCGTCCATCACGATCTGACCAATCTTACTAATGACGAGATATCTCGTCATAATGAAGGAATATTGAAATCCTAACGATGAGGACATGGCCGTTTTCTTATGATAACGTGATCAAGTAGTTTTTATAGTGACGAGATATCTCGTCCATTGAGATCTGGTCAGTTTTACTAATGACGAGATATCTCATCCATTCAGATCTGGTCAGTTTTACTAATGACAAGAGACCTTGTCGAAACAACCACCAGGTGGGTTAACCCTCCAAATGGATTCGACGAGATATCTCGTCCATCAAGATCTGACCAATCTTACTAATGACGAGATATCTCGTCATAATGAAGGAATATTGAAATCCTAACGATGAGGACATGGCCGTTTTCTTATGATAACGTGATCAAGTAGTTTTTATAGTGACGAGATATCTCGTCCATTGAGATCTGGTCAGTTTTACTAATGACGAGATATCTCATCCATTCAGATCTGGTCAGTTTTACTAATGACAAGAGACCTTGTCGAGACAACCACCAGGTGGGTTAACCCTCCAAATGGATTCGACGAGATATCTCGTCCATCAAGATCTGACCAATTTTGCGAATGACGATCTATCTCGTCATCAAGGTACTGCCGATTTTTCATGATGACTTGATTCTTATGACCTGGTCATTTTACTTTTAATAACGTGATATCGCGTTCATCAAGACCTGGTCAGTTTTGCTTATGACGAGATATCTCATCGAGACTACCACATGAAAGGTTGATTATGCACGCATAGCAGGTTGGGCATTACTTTTGAACTGGTGCTGCTGCCGGAATGCAAAAAAGTGGTTAATATGCTTAAAGTTAACCCCGGTGTCAGGATACTATCTCGGTGAACAACAATCATCATGTCCCTCCATTAACTTTTTGACCACGGCTATAGATATAATAAGCGCGATTGGTATAACTTACTAATGACGAGATATCTCATCATAATGAATGAATTAACTTTTTGACCACGGCTATAGATATAATAAGCGCGATTGGTATAACTTTCAAGGTAGAACGGATGTACTGTCCGTTGTCTTAATTCTTTCTTGACGTAACCGTGGTACAATTGTTGTACTGGCCTAGTTCTAAAGGATAATATTCAGGGTGTTAAATGGTTTTGAATGAGTCTAACATAAGCAATGAGTTTCCGTGTTTGGAGGTGACTCAAGAGTTTTCTCAAGCATCTGAAGGAAATGTATTAAAGATCCAAATTTTATTCATTTAACTCGCTTTAATTTCTATACAAATTGTTTGCTGTTTAAGTTGTATGCGTTGTCATCCTTCGTAGTATTTTTCTAACCTGAGGCAGAGTCGTAGTTGTCTTCGCTAACAGTTGTTAGATCACCAAAAAGCGGCGGAAGAGGCTTTGTGTGTGTTAGTTTTTATTAAATGGATACTTAATGCCATTCTTGTAGCTGTGCCAAACTGTTTATTTATTTTATTCTTCGAATACCTAAGATTTGTGAGACTGTAAAACCAGTTTTGTTTGATTGTGTTAATTTTGGACATACTCGAGCATTGCATCAAATTTGTTGTTTTATTAAAAGCTCACATAGAGGTTTGATTTTATACCGAAACATACCTTGAGTATGCTTTGACTTGCTTTGAACATAAATTATTCTCTGTGTTTGTATATATGTTCTAAACAATCACGAAGAGGACAATCCAATTGTAATATTATAATTTTTAACGTGTAAGAGTCCTTTTCCCAATCTATATTTTCCTAGGAATTAAAATGGCATATTTTAAGCTGTAGTAAATAAAAATATATCGTAATAAGCCGTTTACTTTTGGGCACATAACAGAAACTTTCTACTTTGCTTATTCCATCAATATATAATCATAACAATTTAGCAACATCAAAACGCTAACTTAATTTAATTTCTACTATTTTAATCTACTACTATCAAAAGGAAGTGTTTGTAAGTAATAAAATTCAATGCAATTATTTTCTACAAAGATTATGAAAAAACGTTAACTTCACAGATTCTACGATTTTCAGTTCTGAAGTGTGCGCTTTTAGAAGTTTTCTCTATTTTTAGTTAGTAATTTTGCAAAAGACAAAAAGACTACTTAAACTCAAGAAAATTGTGCAGGTCGCAGTTTTTATTAATCTTGTGTTTTAAAAATTAATTGTAGAGCGTCAAATTTTTCGAAAGTTATGTTTGTAAAATAACTTAATTTAACCCCTTGGGTACACTTGACGACTGAGACTCGTCATGCACTTGTTTTGCTTAAGTAACAGATTACGAGTCTAATTCGTCATCCAAACTAGGACAAAATTAAACATGTACATTCTTGCTCATGGCAAGAGTGATTGGTGTTTTACGAGACTCCTTGAATCTAATTATTCAATCGTTCTCTAGAAAAATACACTTTATTTAATCTGACTCCATGCAGAGAAATATTTACACGGCGACATTCTTTTTTGGAATGAACGCGGAGATCAGAAGCTGTGCGATCTCTCTCATACTGTTGTCATTCGTATCAAACGAAATTATACGAAAATATAACAGTATTTAGTGTACAGACGATAATATTAAAATATAACCAACGTGCAAGCAATATTCCGAACTACTTTTTTTTTTCAAATAAATCTGTACCCAAGGGGTTAATAAGTAATAAAATTCAATGCAGTTATTTTACAACTCAATGATTATGAAAAACCGTTAAATTCACAGGTTCTACAACTTTTAGTTTTTAAATATATGCTTTTAGAAGTTTGCTCTACTTAAGTTAGTAATTTTACAAAACAAAAACAGTCTACTTAATCTCAAGAAAATTGTGCAGGTGCTGTTTCAATTACTCTTATGTTTTAAAAACTGAGTGTAAAGCGTTAAAAAAAGAAAAGTACGCATTTTGTTTCGAATGTTATGTTTGTTAATAGCTCGAATATCCCAACTTATGAACTAATACACATTTTGTATGTGTAGCGCTGTGCACTGACTGTAAATGAACGAAGTTACATTTCTGTAAATTCTTTATATCCTTAACTATTTTTCACTGTGATAATATAATTACTAAATATGTAATGTAGAGATACCTTACATAGAGAATATCGAATATGATGTGTCGATACGCGATGTTACACTATTGATTGTGACAATAGGAACTTTAAAGAAAGGCAGCAAACGTTTTTTTAATTGGGAATCAAAAATCGTTCCCAATGACAAAAAACTTTTATCAATGCTTCCGTATCCTCTTGGATTTTTGTTATGACTTTTGTAATTTATCAATCGATTATTGTCACTTCATCAAAAAGCGCATTCGTTTCTTTGCATCACGTTGTTACTATATGATCTTTCCAAGCTCTGTGTTGAAGGTGCGAATGTTCCCCCTTTAATGCTCTCTTTTGTATACAAATCAAATTAATTAAAATACGATAATAGTAACTATGTGAATGTGACATCTTCGATTCTTTGCAATACATGCATATAGTTTTCATACGGATAATCAACGTACTTAATTACGATTTAGCCATTTTTGTCACTTTGTAAAATTCAGAAAGATTTTATAAAATCGTTACAGCGAGGAGAGAAAATTTATATCGTAAATTATTTATAGATATTTCCATACACAAATCCGAAGAAAAGAAAACGAGCATTGGGAACTATTCCATCGCCATTTAAAAAGTCTGCTACAAATTCGACGATTTTAAACCGGACATATTTTGTCTACTACAACAGTAAGGTACCGAATATGAAAAAAAAATTATCGCATTAGATCGTTAAACATAGTATCGATTACATTATAGAATGGATTATTCCCCTCCCTGATTACAAACAGCAGACAAGATTTTTCAAAACGTAATGCTTTTATAATGAACTCTAGATACCACCACTAGCTGATAAAAGTAATTAGTGGTCCAAGTTTCTTTTTTTCTTCTGCAATTTTTAATGCATTTTTAATCAACTGCTTCCACAAACTGTACTCATAAGCTATTTATTTAGGATTTATTTAACTGTTGTAATATTCCAAATATACATTTAATATGTATTATCTGTAGTTCGTGTGTGTAAAATTTCGTATTAGATGTGTCAAATCATCATCGTAGCATAAATGAGCCTGTTCCGTCGAAGTTTAATCACTTGAAGTTGCGTTCCTACTTAAAAGTTACTTAAGATTTTTAGAGGATATCTGTAAATCCTCTATACTACTCGTTAAGTATTAATTTATTTTTGAAAACTTGTAAAATATTTGAACAATGTGTTTGTCTGGATCGAAAACACGCTTATTTATTTGTCAATTTGATGACAGGACTGCTTTGTATGTTGTAAAAAAAGGGTATTTTTATAAACATTTGATATGAACTGTCTTCCCTGATATCATGTCTAGTATTTTTGTATTTGGTGTGTACTAGTTGTGGTGAGTTTTATAATTGTTATGTATGTGGATGAATAAAAATATTTTCTTGCATTTCTATTGTATTTACTGTCTTGCATTTGAAATCAAGATGTTTTGTACTTTGCGCTGTGTTACACTTCGTACTCGCAGCCGTGTTTGTCCTGTTGACAGAGTCGGGGTATTAAATATCTGACGGTCGCGAGTTCTTAACTCAATCCTACGGAAGGTCGTCGTGTATGTGGAGGTTGGAGCACGTTAAATTTGTCATGGCCACGAATGTCCTCACGTTGTGTGGACGTTTGGAGACTAGGGAATAAGCTCTGGATTTGACATCGTCATCTGGCTCAAAATGACGGGTATCCTCGGGTCTTTCCCTTCGGAATTGATCACGGACCGTCACCAATAGCCCGTTGCGTTGTTTCAGGACCGTAATTCAACAACCTACCTATTATTTCTTATTCAGAGTAAATATTCTTAGTCACTACGGTATTTCGATACCATTATATTGGATATATATTAACACAGTGAAGGGTTCACACGCATATATCCTTACTGAACATGTAGATTTCCTTGCTCACTTCTAAGCAGACCTCGACCAATGGATTCAGTTAATTAGATGGTGCGGGGGAAAGAACAGTACTCAGAGGGTTAACATTCCAACTAATTTCCATACGTCAACAAAAGTAAGTGGGTCCCTAGACCAGTGGTCCCCAACCTCCGGGCCGGTACCGGTCCGTGGATCAAATGGTACCGGGCCGTCCAAGAAATATTAAATTATTTCCATTTTATTTACTTTGGTGTATTTATCTCGTGTTTGTGCGGTTCTTATCTATGAAATGTCCACTCAAATTAGGAGGCGGTAAATCAGAACTTGAAATTTGTTCTGTTACTAGAGCTTCAATTATGATTTCTGAATTCTGTATGTCTCTATTTTCTAATTTTGACAAATGTGACAACTGTTTTCAAGTTAGCAGACAAAGTAGCTGCATTTAAATCCAAACTGAAGTTGTGGGGACGGCGCGTGAACAGAGGCATTTTGGACATGTTTCAGACATTAGCGGGGATTTTAGGTGAGACTGAGCCTAAAACATTCATTCTCCCAGTTGGTGCACGATCACTTGTCTTTGCTTTTAAAAGAGTTCGAGCGCTTCGTGGGTTTTTTGTGGTTGGGAAACTATTTTATTGATTTAGCGTTCTAGTGAGTTATAAAATGTTAAATCACATTATATTCATTTTTTGGTGTGACTGTATTTTATTTTGAAGAGGCATTAAATTAGGCATTAAATTAAAATTATTAAATCAAAACAATCTAAAATATAAACAATCACCGTATCTCCCCCCCCCCTCGTTAAAATTATCAAACGTTGATCCGGTCCGCGGCGATAAAAAGGTTGGGGAGCATTGTCCTAGACGATCAATATTATTGTCAATGGGATTGTCAATGATGCTCATTGAAGCAACCAATTGATTGTGTAGGAGGCGATTGTCAGTCGATTGACGCACATTGAAAGCAATTTTGATCAATGGACAGTGACTGGTGCCATTGACGGCACCAATTAATCGTTTAAAATACGCAACTGTCAATCGTACGGGCAGTAGGGCTTTTCTATAATATATTCGCAATCGTTAAAGATAGAAAAAAAAAACGGATTTGAAATCTGCCGAAAATTTTACACCAGATAGACACCATAAATGTACATTTCTGTTAATAAATAAGTTTTCAATTGAAACTTTTTTTTTTCGCAATACGAATTTAAGTAATACGAATGTAGGTCGGGGTATAACTTTGCATATAAATATATATATATATATATATATATAAATATTATTTAATTTAGACCAAAGACTAACAAAAACTCTTGTTTAGAAGAAAAATATTTAATAAAAATGTATTTAATGGAATATAATAGTATCTGAGTATTCGTATGAAATGCTAGTTTCCAAAACTAAATAGTTAATACCAATTTCGCTTAAGTTTACACATGAGGCTATCAAACCAAAGTGGCCTAACCCATGAAATCCCGAAAATTTTATTATTACCTTTTATTTCGACATTTTACTTTTTTTGAAATGCGCAGTATCAAGTCTTCTAAAATTACAAAATGATATTATTATTGTTCATAGATAAATAAATTTTCAGAATCTCAAATCATTGTCACTGAATAAAAATATATAAAAAATGGGAGCAGGAAATTCGCGTTTGTCTCCATTGGCTATGTTGGTGGGTTAGGACACTCTTGCTCTTATAGTCTCACTAACTAGCTGTGTAACTAGCCTGGCGTTGCTCGTGCTTCGCAAACCAACACCACGGACAACGCCGTGATGTAAGGTAATCTGGTGTAAAATTTTCCGCAGATTTCAAATCCGTTGAAATTTTCAATCTATCTTTAGCAATTCCGATTTTACGAAAAAAAAACCTTAACAATCCCAGTCAATATGTTTTTTATTTCTTGCTCTCATTCGCCGAAATGGGGACAAGAAATGCAATCTGTTTCTTTCTTTTTTTTTTTTTTAACGCAAAGGGCAGAATATGCGATTTGGTGCTTTTTTTGGAAAGAGGTTTACGTGACGTCACAATCTCTTGCGAAAATTTTTAGAAAATGTCACGTGGGGGGGGGGATTTTATTTTAGGGGGTTTCTTTTTTTGTCCGGACGAAACACGTTTGAAGAAGCCCCATGTAAAGAATAAAACTATTAAACTCATTTAAAAATCTTCTAGATTAAATTTTAAAATTTAGCCGCGTCCCAAAAATTGCAAAAAATTTGAACTACCTGGGTTCCAAATCTCATTGCTGTAAGTGCCATAGATCGTCAGGATTTTGCGGCCGCGAAACAAATACACAGACAAACAAACACTTCCTTTTATAATAGTAGAGATGTAAGGTTTTGCCTACTGAAAAAAACTATTTCCCTTTAGCCGGTTTTTAACAATCCCTTAAAATTATAGGGCTGGGTTAGCCCAGTTTGTACAGTCGTATATTAGCAACTCGAGGGTTGAGACACTTGATCCATCTAAAGATCATCCTGTACATGGGGGCTGGTGTACGTTAGCACTGTCGTGGCCTCCAATATCCTCACATTGGAATGGTGTTAATGTGTTCAAGTGTTGGCTTCATCGTCTGACCGTATTTCAAAATGACTATTTGTTGTCCTCGGATCCCTTTTCCTTAGAGATATATCCCGTAGCATCATTAACACCTCTTTGTGTTGCTCCAATGCGACATTAATTAATTATCAGTACAATTACGAGATTTTTAATGAGACTTGAATTTGTTCCGCCCCCTGCTCGCTTAGGCTCGCCAGCTTATTTATTAACCAATTTCAAAAATAACTGTACCATAATAAAGAGTACATTCTTAGGTGTACTGCGATATTTTTAAAAATAAAAACTAATAGTAATAAGATATAGATATGACAGTTTAAAACCAATTTAAAAAATAATTGTATCATAAGAAAGTGTACAATGTAAAGTATTGAGTGATTTTCTCAAATTTGAAAAATAATAGTATTAAGCTGTAGATATGACGGTTTTAACAAAAAGTAGCGAAAATATTCAAAGATTCTGAATTTTGTATGACCAACTTTTGATCGCATCGAATTTATTTAATAACCAATTTTAAAAAAAATAATTGTAACGTAAGAAAGAGTATATTCTGAGTTATATTGCTATTTTTTCAAAATTGAAAACTAATAGTAATAAGATATAGATATGACAGTTTTAAAAAAAAAGTAACAAAAATGTCCCGATTTTTTCCGAATTTCAAAAATATATTATCTAGAATCAAATTGAAATTTCTAAAAAAAACTTGACGAGCTGCTAAACTTTACTTTGAGAGGTACTCTTTAAAAAACCTCACGGCTTTAGACTGAAAATTTGTATGTGTTTTGCTCACTCGCGGAAGAAATTTCGCTTTTTCAACTTTGACACTTAATAAACCCTAAACTAATAACCGCATCGGGAAAAGATCTTTACAGTTCTCCATGGAACACGATGAAGAACAAACCATATTAATTTCATATTTTTCTGATCCAAAATTCCTAAGGAAACCATTTAAGAAACGAGCTAACAACACAGTTTTCTATCCTGCTGCGAAGGCGACGGTAACTTTTTTTTAATGCAGATATTTACACTTTACAGTTCTGTTCTGGTAACATATTGAATTATATTAGTACAAATCGTACAATCGTACAATTAATACAAATAATTGAAACGAAATTCACGAAAAGTATCTCATACAAGAAGTATGAAACCGTTTTTATCCAGTCACTCTCTTTCATGGAAACTTGCTTGAATAAAACGTTTTTCATTAAAAAAAAAGTTGACATTCTATTTGTTTAGGAATTTACCTCTCTCCTTGTTGTCTTATGCATTTCCTTGAACTTTTTTACTGATGCGAGTAATTTGTAGAATCAAGTAACGAAAACGTCATAACACATACTTCAGTTTCGTAGGACACAAAAGTTTGACGGAATTCCAGATTTTATTGAGATTTCGAATGTTTACTTCAGTTTTGAAAACAAGATCCTATACAGCGAAGGGCATTGATTTTATTTGTTTTTAATCTAAATTCATGAGCAACTCTCGGAAAAGGGCCGGATGACAGTAAGCCCAATTTTTACTGGAATCATTCTTCAGCAGTATTGGTAGTTGCAAGTAAACATCACTCAATCGTTTCAAGATCTTCGAAAAATAATTTGTTTTACCCTCCAGATGGCTGTTTTGAAGAGGTCGTCTGATCATCAGCAAAACTGACCAGTTCTTGGTCTCGTCATCGTAGTGAAATAGGCAATATCTTCATGACGAAATATCTCGCTGTTGCTAAAATTCGTCAGATCTAGAAGGACGAAATATCTCGTCTAAGTCATTTGGAAGGTTTAGAATGAAATCGGAGAGAAATAAAAAAGAAATTATTAAATATATAACCGTAGGATTGGATCTTCACGGTTTTCCACGTCCATACAAAGACGATCTGGAAAGAAGCACGAAGTGACAGTAGTATATATGTTACCGCTAGAGCTCGAAAGCTGTTAATGTGCACATTACGGAGCTGATCTGCAGATTAACTGATTTGCTCCGTTAACGTAAGAATTTTACGCATTTCACCTAGGTAATGTGCACATTAACGGCTTCCGTATCGTTAAAGCTCAAACGTTTATTTGCCTCGTTTCCTTTCCCTACACCTTCCACCTCTCCCTCCACTTTTAGTTTTAATTTGGTTCCGCCAGCGTCTTGTCGTCGCCGGTTGTTTTTATTTCTCATAATTTACGTCGGCTGCAAGTGAGCTGCATAGCTAATTCTGTTTTCAAATTCGTTTCTGCCTGTTAGCGCGTGAATTTGTGTCGTGATTTTTCTTAAAGCAGATAAATTTAACTCCTAGTATGCGAGCTCACTTTGAGTTGGTGTGGAAGTTTGGAGAGTGGGGTGCCAGATCAGGTGTTGCTTCGTCATCTGACCGTGGTTCAAAATTACGAGGTGTTGTCCTCGGATCTTTCCCTTAAGGGACTGATCCCGGATCGTCGTCAATTGCCCGTTGTGTTGCTCTAGTACGACGTTAACTAAAAATTACCTTACCTATTACCTAGTATGCAAGCAAGCACCGAATTGGTGAGTAAAATGAAGAAAAGATTCTGAGCAAACCTCTTTAGCGAAGATTTAATTACTATAATAGTGTTTTAATGACAAAACGAAAGTATGATTTCATAATTAAAGTTGTAAAGCGAGTAAAAGTTTCCAAAAAAAAAAAGAATCATCTCGAGATTATCGAATAATTCAAAGGTATGATGTATTGACTGAACGTTCCTATTGTTCCAGTAAAGATCCTATTTTCACTTTAACGAGTGCCTAGTAGTTAATGTGCAGATTATCTAGGTAATTTGCAGATTACCTAGGTAATTTGAGCAATGGTAATTTTAGTTAACGTCGTACTAGAGCAACACAACGGGCTATTAACGACGGTCTGGGATCAGTCACTTAAGGGAAAGATCCGAGGACAACACCTCGTAATTTTGAACCACGGTCATATGACGAAGCAACACCTGAGCTGGCACCCCACTCTCCAAACTTCCACGCCAACCCAACGTGAGGACTTTCGGCCACGACAGATTTTAAGGTACACCAGCCGCCTCTACACCATACGCTTACAAACATCCATGCCCGGACCCGGATTCGAACCAGGAACCTTCCGATCTAGAGGCTAACACCTTAACCACTATACCGGTTGGTCGGCTAGGTAATTTGAGAAATGGAAACAATTTTTGGCACTTTAACGGATTACCCTGTTAATTTGAATATTACCTAGATAATCTGTAGAATAACTGATTACTGCACTTTAGCGGTAACATTTATAAAGCACGGAGTTATTTTAACCACCTCTGGCAAAAAATAAACTTACAATACAGTGTATATGTATTTTGATACATAAATGTCTCTCGCAGCAATCAATTTATGGTCCAAGGTGAGCAGTTGAATTGTCAATGCGATGGCAATCACGTCCAATAACTGCCTTAACCTTCAGACTACGGCCTATACAGCAGTTGTACCATGATCATGGAAAGAAAGAAACTAGACAACGGCCAGTACACCAGTACCTTGAAATTTGTAAGGATCGCGTCAAGAAAGAATTTAGACTACTGCTGTTTCAGCAGTTGTAAATTGAAAGTTATAAGAATCGCGCCAAGAAAGAGAATCTCGCTTGTTATTTCTATAGCCGTAGTCAAAAGGTTAAGCCATTTTATTTACAGATAATGCTTCTGTTTCTTTCACGCCTTCACTCTTCGTTGTGATTCAGCCTTCTCATTAGATGATGTCTAGATCACTGCTGCTAAAGGCAAACATCATAGTCAAACAGTCGCAATCATTTGTTGCACGACCACGTATATGGAAATACACATGTGATCTAAATACAGCTTTATGGCTTCAAATAAGTGATAATTTGCCTACTAGGGGTGATATCAATCAAATTCGCCGCGAGATTCTAGTGTAAAAAACTGTGGTTAACTTATCCACCACAGCAAAAATAAACTTTCAGTAGAGTAGTATATACAACTAGTTACCAACGTCCCAGCCTAAGTCATTCGGTGTATCACCACGTAATTTTGAACCACGGTCAGATGACGAGGCAACATCTGAGCTGCCACCGCACTCTCCAGACTTCCACACCAACCCAATTTGAGGACTTTCGGCCACGACAGATTTAAGGTGCAACAGCCGCCTCAATACCATACGCTAAGTAGAGTAGTACAGTCGAGCCCGTATATAGCGAAGTCGCACGAAACACTGAAAAGTATTCGTTATATCCGATATTCGTTTTTATCAGATGTAATAAAAAATGGATTTACTCGCCATATTCTAAAGCAAAAGAATTTCCACATGAATGCTAAAATTTGATTTCATTGGTGGGAAAAAGTCTAACATTCTTTTGAACAGATGAATTTACAATGCAGTTGCATAATTCTTTTTCCAGTTCACTAAAGTTATCACGGCAGTCAATGTTATACGATTCGAAGAACCCACGCAAATTTTGAAGACTCCACGGCAGATTTTGTTGTCACTAATTGTCTATTTACTTCAATTTCAATGTCTTCCTTTTCTGAATCATCAGAAGTATTTTGTAACACTGTTGCAGTGATGTCATCGTCTGTTTGTTGTGCTTCGATTTCTACGTTGTAATCGCTAGCAACAAAATCAGCGAAAATGTAACATCACCATCCCAAAATCTTTTTTCATGTAAATTTTTTCACAGGGAACTTTTTTCAGGATCAGGCTCAGAGATGAAATCTGAGTCCCCAAGTCTCCCTAAAAATCCTATATGTTTTCAGCAGTTTGGAATGGTTTACGATTGAAATAAACGTCAGGCATCATCTAAAAATTTGCAGGCAATTTTAACGTCCGCAACAAAATGCAGATCGGTTTCCAGAAAAAAAAGGGGGTTTTGGTTCCTTGCCAGAACTTAAACTATCCGATATTCAAGCTCCATTACTTCGCTATAAGCGATCTTTTTAACATTATTTAATATTGCAGTTCCAAAGGGACAGAAAAAAAGTCGTAATAACCGATATATCGCTGTATCCGAGCTCGCAATAAGTGCGCTCAACTGTATATCTAACAGTGTAACCCATATCTATCATTAGATATTTTTAATAGGTAATATTGTACTGTCTTTCACATGCCTTGTAAAACTGATGACGCAATTGTGTATACTCGCATTTTCAAAAACATTCCTGATGAGTCTTCTTGAAAATATCAGTAATGGTAATTTTAGTTAAAGTCGTACTAGAGCAACACAACGGGCTATTAACGACGTTCCGGGATCAGTCCCTTTAGGGAAAGATCCGAGGACAACACCTCGTAATTTTGAACCACGGTCAGATGACAAAGCAACACCTGAGCTGGCACACCTCTCTCCAAACTTCCACGCCAACCCAACGTGAGGACTTTCGACCACGACAGATTTAAGGTGCATCAACCGCCTCTACACCATACGTTTGCAAACATCCATGCCCGGACCCGGATTCGACCCAGGAACCTTCCGATCTAGATGGTAACACCTTAACCTTGAAAATATCATATAGCTTTCTCAAAAATCATTTAATGATCCTAGTTAAACAGTTTAATAGTTAATACAATGTCAATCACTTCCAACAATTCAACGAACGGTTCGTGAATGGTTCGGCTCGCAAATGTATAAACACCTTTAAATATGGAACGTAATATTGCTCATCTTAAAACCAATGTCCGTTTGTTAATTTCTGACATGTAATTTAACGAAACGATTCGATTCAAAGTATTCGTGAGGGAAAATTAATTGACGCTGCTAAATTTATTTAATTCTAATCTGACATCATGCCCATCAGAATGCCGGTGTACTTCAATGCAATAACAAACCTTGGCATCGATTTTCACTAAAAGAGATCGATACGCAAACAAAAACAAATCAATCATGTCCTCTTTTTATCCTTTTGAGGGACAATCCCTGCCATACCTTCAAAGGCGAAAATAAAATCTGAGAGAATTGTGACTTTATTTACTCTCTTATCCTTTACACGCGTTGAAATGAAATAAATATTTACGAAGCAGGATTTCTCCGTTCTTAGAAACTTATACAATAGCTTAGTTTACAAGTGTTCGCCGTGGACAAATCATGAATCTTTATATGCCTTGCCACCACCACTCGAAATGGCAGTCCGTCAACATGCATCGTAGCGTCTTACTGATTCATATATTATGGAAGGTGAATTTTTATTGCAAGAAAAAACTAGGATCGACTACAACTACTTATGTGACTCGACAAACGTTTCCTAGATTGCTAAAAACTTTGAAGTAAGGATGTCAATTTGAATACATTTCCGAAAGCTTACTTTTAATCACCCATATCCAAAACTCACGTCGATACATTATTGAAATTTATGCAAATATACACTACCTACAATAATGGACCGGACAGCAAGATGTGATGGTATAAGGCAGTGTTTCCCAAAATGTTGACCTTTGTGTACCCCTTCTATAATTTTCGTAACGCTGAGTACCCCTCATCAAAAAATTCGATGTATTTTAATAACAATCAAAATGTATTTTTTTTTTGTGACCTACACAAAATAATAAGAAAAGGAAAATAAAATTATTCATAATAAAATATAAATAAAAGTTATACTATAAAAAACGTTTATATCTTATCCATTCAACATTTTTGGTTAAATCAGGGAAATAGTTTTCAAGCCCACTTGCAAACTCTCCAAATGCTGTGTTATGCATTTCAGAGTATCAGCATCAATTTTAGTAGTCGAACTTGTTACAAACTCATGAAGAGAGGGAAACGAGTCTACTTTTCCATTACCAACTCTCTTTTGCCATAACTTTAGTTTTGCGATGGTAGCGTTCACCTTATCTTGAACGTGAAACAATGAAATTTCTTTGCCTTGTAACATACCTTTATATGTGTAACGCATTCGGGCGCAATGTTCCTGAGAGATCAGAATGACGCAAACAGCTGTCCACGAAGCGCGCGAATAAAAAAATTAAAAGGTTGGGTCCAAACATCCGATAAAGATAGGAGACTACTAGAATAAGTAGATTTCTACCCCTTCTACGAGAGGAGTGGGGAACGGTTGCGCCCGACGGAGGGTTAACTAAGTAAGTTGTTTCTGTAACGAAGTGTGGTATATTTCAGCCGTGTCACTCCGGACCATCTCACAAGACTGTCTTGACTCGACTCATGAGAACGTAGAATTAGGCGCAACTAAGCACAGTGCATATCGCCATCAAACTCCAGTGCAACGCGTACCCCCACCAAACTCTTCCCGTACCCCTGGGGGTACGCGTACCACACTTTGAGAAACACTGGTATAAGGGAAAGAATACATGCTTGAATAGGGGGAGGGGTCTCTCATGTGCAGCACTTACACTAGCAACCCTTATGGGCATATTTTCAACAACGATTTGATACACAGCTATGGGTATTTGTTTCCTTTCCTGCTGCAAGAATGTCGCCAGCTCATTTGTAGATTTCGGACGTGGTAACCTCGTCCGTAAGCGTCGCTCTAACACGTCCCCCACAAATGTGCTATGGGGTTTAGGTCGGGACTCTAAGCAGGTCAGGGAAGACGTTTCACATCCGTATCTTGATACCACTGCTTGACAGAGGCTGCAACATGACATGGTCGTCCTGGAAGTAACATTCGTCCATTCCATAAAATTGCCAAAGCGTAGGAAGAACCAGATACATTTTTGAAATTTATGCAAATATACACTACCTACAATAATGGACCGGACAGCAAGATGTGATGGTATAAGGGAAAGAATACATGCTTGAATAAGAGGAGGGGGGTCTCAGGTGTGGCACTTACACTAGCAACTCTTATGGGCATATTTTCAACAACGTTTTGAGACACAGCTATGGGTATTTGTTTCCTTTCCTGCTGCAAGAATGTCGCCAGCTCATTTGTAGATTTCGGACGTGGTACCCAAGTCCGTAAGCGTCGCTCTAACTCGTCCCCACAAATGTTCTATTGGGTTTAGGTCGGGACTCTGAGCAGGCCAGGGAAGACGTTTTACATCCATATCTTGATACCACTGCTTGACAGAGGCTGCAACATGACATGGTCGTCCTGGAAGTAACATTCGTCCATTCCATAAAATTGCCGAATGTTCATGTAGGAGTCGGCGTTCAATTGACCATGAACAACATACAAAGGTCCCAGGACATACCACGAAAAGCACCCCCAAACAAGTAGTCTGATTTTATGCAAATCCGCTGGCGTCCGGTCCATTATTGTAGGGTAGGACATCGCGCAAGGTTCAAATGACGAAGGATAGATAATAGATTGAGGCCCATGGTAACCTAGTTACTAGAGTCTCGGATTAGCAACCCTAGAGATGAGTTCAAAATTCGATCCAATCAAAGATCGTCGTGTACGGGTGTGGTGTTCGTTAAATCTGTGGTGGCTCCAAATATCCTCACTCGGCGGTGTGTGAAAGTTTGAAGAGTGAGGTGCCAGGTCAGGTGTTTACATCGTCATCTGACCATGGGTCAAAATTTCGAGCTGACCTTGGGTCTTTCCCTTCGGGATTGATTCCGTATCGTTGCCAGTAGTTCGTCGCAGTGCTCCGGTGCGACGTTAATTGGACTACCCACGAAATTACAATATCATCATAAGTAACAAATAGTTATATATTAGTATATAATTTCTCCGATTCAGTAAAGGTTCATTACTAGAAAAACTCAAACTGGATTATTTCGAGATAAATAGTGTGGATATATTCCCAGTTCTCTCCGGGCGTAAATTTGTTTTGTCCAGTGAAAATGAAAAATGATACAATTACAACCATCGGAATTGCTATATAATTCAAAAGAGTTTATTTATTAATTGTATTAAAATATTATGACCCTAAGCAAAACTTTAAAAATTATCATAATTGGGCATGAAAAAGCAGAAGTAACAAATTAATTAAAATTTTATTTTTAAATGTAAAATATGCACACTTGAAAAATTTCTTCTAGAAAATTTGGAAGCCTTTGCCCCTACTGAGACATATTCATTGACAAATTTCAACAATAATAGTCAACAAGAATGTAGCATCACCTGAATTCAAGAACTAAAAAAAAAAAATGGATGTTTTGAGTTAAACTTAAATTGGCAATATATTGAGATTACTAGCCGCTGCATGGCCAGCACGGCATTGCCTGTGACAGCTCTTTTCGTGGGGTCAGGTGTGACCACTGCTCACTAACCCCCGCTGTTTGCTACGAATTCCCATTCGGTTGGCGAAGCCAACCGAATAGGAATTCGTAGCCTATTGTATGGCAGCCACCACGGGCAACGCTCACTGTCAAATATGGCCAAATTCGAATTGCAAAGAGATTCAATTGTCGTGAGGACACAATCTCTTGCAGAAGTATAAATATTTAATTAAAATATTATTTATTTAAAAAAATTAAATCTATAAGATATATCTATCTGGTGTAAATTTCTCCGCCGATTTCAAATCGTTGAAATTTGCAATCTATCTTTAACGATCCCGATTTTACAAAAAATAACTAAACAATGTCAGTCAAAATTTGTTTTGCTTTTTTTCGCTGGATGCGCTTGAGCATAGGAAATGGAATCTGATTTCTCGATCGCGAAGGTCATAAGGGAAAAAAAATATTAAAGTTACAATTTAAAAATTATTTATTTAAAGAAAATCATATTTTTAGGTATCGATCAAATGTGAAATTTTCCGCAGATTTCAAATCCGTTGATATTTTTACTCTATCTTTAACGATCTAGGAGATAGAAAACGAACTACATAACTCAAGTTAAAATTTTTTATTTGTTTTGTTCCTCAGCTGAAAAATTATTCCTCGCAAAATTAAACGGAAACACGGAAAAAATAAACTTAGAATCTGCCATAAATTTATGTGTTGCCATTCTAAAGAAAACAATAAGAATTAAATTCATTTTAAAATGTTCCAAATTAAATTTTAAAATTCGGCGTGACCGAAAAATCGCTAACAATTCGGACTAAAATTGGTGTGCCATACCTCATTATCGTTAATGCTATGGATTCGTCAGGGTACTGGACAGAGACATACAGACAGACGCCCAATCACTTCCTTGTATGATAGTAGAGATACACAATGTAAAGAAAGAATTATGTGACTTTTTTACCACTTGAGATCCATCTATCGTCTAATGAAACGCGCAAGTATGTTTAAAACAATCGCTGAAGGTGGGAAATGTTTTAACCCCTTATCTCAAACGGAAAAAAATGAGTTGCCTAGTTTTTGCATTCAGGTTCACGTGCAGATTAATGAGGTATTTGCATGTGCGAGGGTTTTGCTTACAAATTATCTTTTCTAGTATTTCTAAGTTTAAAAATCCTTAAATATTGCGCGCCGACCAACCGGTATAGTGGTTAAGGTGTTAGCCTCTAGATCGGAAGGTTCCTGGTTCGAATCCGGGTCCGGGCATGGATGTTTGTAAACGTATGGTGTAGAGGCGGCTGGTGCACCTTAAATCTGTCGTGGCCGAAAGTCCTCACGTTGGGTTGGCGTGGAAGTTTGGAGAGTGGGGTGCCAGCTCAGGTGTTGCTTCGTCATCTGACCGTGGTTCAAAATTACGAGGTGTTGTCCTCGGATCTTTCCCTCAAGGGACTGATCCCGGACCGTCGTCAATAGCCCGTTGTGTTGCTCTAGTACGACGTTAACTAAAATTACCAATTACCAATTACCTTAAATATTGCGTTTAAACTTTCAAAATAATTTTGAAATGATTATAAAATCAATTTTAATTTTGTTGAAGTTAACGTCATACTAGAGCAACACAACGGGCTATTGACGACGGTCCGGGATAAGTCCCTTAAGGGAAAGATCCGAGGACAACACCTCGTAATTTTGAACCACGGTCAGATGACGAAGCAACACCTGAGCTGGCACCCCACTCTCCAAACTTCCACGCCAACCCAACGTGAGGACTTTCGGCCACGACAGATTTAAGGTGCACCAACCGCCTCTACACCATACGTTTACAAACATCCATGCCCGGGCCCGGATTCGAACCAGGAACCTTCCGATCTAGAGGCTAACACCTTAACCACTAGACCGGTTGGTCGGCATATAATTTTGTTGAAAACGAAACAAAGTTACGTGATCCGAAAACAGACCAACATTGGATGTGACGTCATTGCGCATAGCTGAGCTTTTGTTTACAGCTCTCATTTATGCTCCCTGTTCACTCGCAATCGCTCTTGTATGAAATCAACACGTGTCTATATTGATTCGCAAATTTATTTCATAAGCAGCAGTGAATAAGATAGTAACTGTTTATAAAAAGTACTTCATGAACCAACAAATCACTAGTACTTATACTGTTTACAAAAGGGCAATCATAAAAAATAAACAAGTGAAAGGTTCAATTAATAATTTAGAATATTATGCAGAACAGAAGTAATCGAAGAGTTTTGGAAAAGGTTTTAGAAATGCATAAAGCCCTTTTACACTAAGTATCATTACTGAACTTGTCCAAATTATAAACAGTTATAAACTTGTCCAAGTTATAAACAACCAAAGTAACGCCGGCGCAGTGGGTTACTATGCGCTGTGACGTCACAGAGCAGCCATTACGAAATTCTTGTTTTTCCCGCCAATACTGGAAACGAAATTTAAAAATTAATATCTCGGGGAAAAGTTTTTCAATTTCAATTATATATACGTCATTTTTCATGGATTTTCATCCTCTAACATAATAAAATTGGTACAAAAAAGGTGAAAATACCTCTTTGATGCAAATTTGGTTTCTTAATACTCCTGTGGGTTGTCTGGACGAGGTTGGTAGGTATTTAAATTAACATCGCACATGCGACGGTCCGCTTAGAAAACAACACGTAATTTTGAGACAATTTCAGATGACGAGGTCACACCTGCTCTGGCACCTTAGTCTCCAAGCTTTCACACCACGCCAACGTGTGGACTTAGGCCATGACAAAATTAATGTGCACTATGCCCACTTTGTACACGACGGTCTTTGGTTGAACTCGAACTCGCAAATCCGTTGCTTTTTCAATTGGGCTGCGACGCTCCATCTGAACGACGTATCTCGTCATTAGTACAACTGACAGAATTTGATGGAAGAGGTATCTCCTCATTAGCTAAACTGAACAGAATTCGATGGATGTTTAAAAAAAGACCGTTTTAATCGGAACGAAAATAAACGTCTCGGGAATATGAACTATAAAAAGAAATTCCGTAAAAATTAAGCGATTTAACTCTTGGTGGATGTCTCTACAAGATATCTCGTCATCAGCAACACTGACCAGATATTGATGGATGAGATTTCTCGTCATTAGCAAAATTGACCAGAATTTGAAAGACGAAGTATCTTGTGAGTAGCAAAACTGACCGGAGTTTGATTGACAAGGAATCTCGTCAGTATCAAAACTGACCAGAATTTGATGGACGAGGTATCTCGTGAGTAGCAAAACTGACCAGAATTTGATGGACGAGGTATCTCGTGAGTAGCAAAAATGACAAGAATTTGATGGACGAGGTATCTCGTGAGTAGCAAAACCGACCAGAATTTGATCGACAAGGTATCTCGTGAGTAGCAAAACTGACCAGAATTTGATGGAGGTGGTATCTCGTCAGTAAACAAAACCGACCAGAACTTGTTATACGATGTATCCCGTCATCAGAAGAGAAATTATCCCATGTAGAACTCACCTAGTTAAAAAAAATGGCATCACCTTGTTGACGAGATATCTCGTCTTAGCAGAATTGGTCAAATCTTGGTGGACGAAATACCTGGCAAAACCCCTCGGGGGTTAAATATAAATAATTGGTATGATTTTCGGCAGCGGTAAATTATCAGTCGGATTTTACTTAGTCTTCAAGATGTTTCATAAAGCGAGCCATAAAGTAAGTTTAAGGACATAATAACGTTTATTATACATATAAGTTTAAGTAAATAGTTAGAAATATGATTTAGTGTTCAACTTACTTGTATAACCGCTATTCTGAAAAGGATATCTCTTGCTACGTTCCTTGGTGTCGAGTGACTTGTTTCTATGGTTAGCTTTTTTATGGAGCAAGGGCCATATTTTTCAAGCTGCGCCAAACACAAGACAACGCCAAAAAACGGCCGGGTTTTATGTCTAAGGGCAATACTTGACCAAGCTTCACCAAATAAATGGACATACGCACAAGGAAAGAAATACACCCGGGCAGGACTCAAACTAGGGCATGTTTTAAAGAATACGCGAATTTTAGGTTGTATAAATTAAAATAGAGTGGACTAGTTTATAAATGTTTATGGGGGACATGAATAAACGAAAATAAAATCGTATCACTTAATCTATCGTATAAATACGATAACATCTAAAACCCTATCGTATATCTATCCACAACAAGCACTTTTTCTTCGACATAGACAAACATCAAATTCGTTCGTTTGTTTTTTGAATTTTCAATTGAAAATACTTGACATTAATATTTCGAGAATGGGTATGGGTTGAAAAAGTGTGTTTGTGTTTTCTTCGTTACTTACTACTTAATACGGAAGGAAAAATTAGAGAGAAATTAGTTTATTTCATTCCTATAAGTTTATAAGTTTTACCTATTAACAAGCTTTCTTCGCTAAAACCATAATTAATTTCCGAAATATGTTATTATAGTTCGAAATTCAATTATTATCGAAATAAATTTTCGTTCATATTAAGAAAACATTGCACTTTAATCTATTTGTAGTTCATTCCTTTATTGCGGAAATCGTTTCAGTAGTCTATTAAATCGCTTTTAATATACATTTTCTTGTCGTGTGACAACTATTACTGCAATTTAAATTTAATAGCATGATGTTTAGTTACCTTTTTACTGTTAATGCATTTCAAGAACTGACACTATCCGATTAAATATTCCGAAACTTCTCCCTGCGTTCAAAATTTAGAATTATTTCCTCTTGAATACATCGGATTTTTACACTTTATTGCTTTCAATAGTCAAAAGATGGCAGCACCAAATATTCCTCGAGTCCAAAGCTACAAAGTAATTTTTGAAAGCTTGTTTTCGTTCATTCGTCCAGTATATTTAAACTGAAAAACTTGGATTTCACACGATTTTTAATAAACCTGTCAATTATTTTTCAGTCCACTAGAATGTGAGTTCATTTATGCTATCATTTGCGTTCAAATAACGAAAAACCTTATTCTACACAGCTTTAAATTAGTAAGGATAAAAATTCAGAAACCTAAAAGAAATACCCAAATTCCTTTCCCCTCAAATTATATTTTGAGCCGGGTTTTTTTATAGTTAACAGAATTTCACCAGACAATGAGACGAATTTTTTACGTAGTTCACTTGTTAGAAATTAGTATAAATTCTTAGTAGCTTTTAACTAACATCCTTTTATAACACATTTAAAACTGGAATTTTTATATTTCCTTTATAAAATCGAAGCGTTTTTAAAGGTGGCAAGTAAAAATTATATGACATCATTTAAATCCTTTAAAGAATTGAACAAACGATATTGAAAGAGATTTTAAGAAACACGAATTAAGAAACAATGTAAATTTTTTCGCTACATAAAGAGTGTTTTAAGAACTGTTCGTAATCTTTCTAGCAATGATATTCCGTTTACTAGACTTAATTTTCAAAATGATTCATTCTTCAACAGCACATACCAATGTGTTTTATAAAACTACTTTTTTAAAACTTTTTAGAAACTCTATAGGGATGTGAAGAAGGTAGTTCCATTTATGTCGCACTGGAGCAACACAACGGGTTAAGGTCGGGAATATCCTTAGGGTAAAATCTGAGTCCAACTCCACGTAATTTTGAACCACGGTCGGATGACGAGGTCAACACCTGAGCTGGCACTCCGCTCTCCAAGATTCCACACCACAGCAACGTGAGGACATTTGAGGCTGCGAGAGATTTGATGTGCACTTCCCCTACAAACACAATGATATTTGGTTGAATATAGTTGCTATTCCACAATTCTACCAACTGGGCTACCTCTACCTCAACCGTATGCTCATAACAATGTTAGTACGAATTTTGGTTTATAAGCACATGTATGCTGGTGGTTATCCATATCGGTTTAAATTCAGTCGTCTTTTGTGTGTAAAATTTTAACTACGCCTAACTCTTTTAATCTAAATATAATGACACTTAAATTAAGTGTCTTGCTTCTAAAACCCCCATGGTGACATTTTTTTAATGGCTGCACCTGCGTTAGCATCTAATAACTCAGAATTTCTTTCACTCTCTTTCTCTGCCGACCAACCGGTATAGTGGTTAATATATTAGCCTCTAGATCGGAAGGTTCCTGGTTTAATTCCGGGTCCGGGCATGGATATTTCTAAGCGTATGGTGTAGAGGCGGCTGGTGCACCTTAACCCTTCTTTGCATAGTGGTGGAAATTTCCATCATAACATTGAATGTCCAAAAATTATATAAAAGAACAAGTTCACTTTAAGTTGATCGTGTTTGGATACCTTTTTAATGTCCATTGCATAAAAAAAATAGCTGTCAAAAATAAGCAAGTGTCACTATCAGTAAAACGAGCTTGAAGTTGTCATTCCGCTGTTTGTTGTAGTTGCAATAAACGTATGATTTCGTTTTTAATTTTGTTTTATTATATTTGAGTGTCTATTGCTAAAAAAGTGAAAATGAGTGGAAGAAAGGTTTGTAACATGTGTTTCTGTTGTTTTTAGAGCAATTTCTGAAAAAAGTTTGCGTTTAATTTAAAAAATACCACATGATACCATCCTATTGTTTTTTTGCTAAATTTATACTATAAATATATACTAAGATTTTTTTAACCATTTCTCCTTCAATTTTGAACAGGAATTATACCACCTTGATTTATTTCACCAATAAAGAAAAAATCATGCAAAGAAGGGTTAAACCTGTCGTGGCCGAAAGTCCTCACGTTGGGTTGGTGAGGAAGTTTGTAGAGTGGTGTGCCACCTCAGGTGTAGCTTCGTCATCTGACCGTGGTTCAAAATTACGAGGTGTTGTCCTTGGATCTTTCGCTTACGGGACTGATCCCGGACCGTAGTCAATAACCCGTTGTGTTGCTCTAGTACGACGTTAACAAAAAAAATTACCAAATTACCTCTTTTTCTCTAGCCTTTACATTACACAAAAGAAATAATTTCTCGTCCACATCTAGTCATCTTTCATGTTATGGGTAATTATTATTTACCAAAAACCCTTTGTAGCGTCGGATTACATGATGGTGTTGAGTTGTCTCTATTATGAGTGCGGTGACTAATCCATCGGGTGCTCCTTCGCAAATAATAGTCAGGTACCCCATGAGGTTGGTGGCCGCGCATCAGAAACATTGACCTAATAATTAAGCTGAATGAAAAGAGCTTCTAACCAATGAAGGAGAACTTCCACTAATAGAACAATTGACAAGAAAGCACAAAAACGATGAAACACTAAAAAACGAAGGTTAAACGATTTCCTTCGTCATTCGCACCCTCGGGCCATTGCCTCCCCCCCCCATGACTAGATAACTAGCTATTGTCATAATGTGTGAATTTTTTGTAATCCCTTAAGTTGTATGAGAATACTAAACTTTAAAATCAAATTGAGATATTAATAAAATCCACATTCCTACACCTACTTTTGTAGTTTTGCTGAAATTCCCAATAAAAACATTATTACTCTCCCATTGGAAATCCGTTCAAGGAAAATGTCTTCCTTTGTATATGTGTGTGTGTGTGTGTGTGTGTGTGTGTGTGTGTGTGTGTGTGTGTGTGTGTGTGTGTGTGTGTGTGTGTGTGTGTGTGTGTGTGTGTGTGTGTGTGTGTGTGTGTGTGTGTGTGTGTGTGTGTGTGTGTGTGTGTGTGGATGCTGTTAATCCCAATAAAAACATTAGGACTTTCCCATTGAAACGCTGTAAACATCACCGGAAATTTCCGTGACTCACCTCTCCGGACAAGTTAAGTAGCCTGGCCCATTTCAATTTAAAAACTGTTCCTCTTTTTGTTTCGCCAGGTGAACAACATCGCTCGCAGCACAGGTCCCTCCGCTCGTCCATTCACCAGAGTTCAAAACCACGAGACAAAAAGGAATCGGGAGAGGCAGCGAGCAAACGACACCACTTTATCGAACCGTCTCCCGAGGAGGGAGACAAAAGTCGTGTGTCCTGTTCCGAGAGCCAAAAAATGCTCGGCAACAGGTGACAATAAAAAATCCGAGCAGCGCTTGTTCGGAAGCCAGATTGCGATTTAGCGTGCGTTGGACCCGAGGTAGACGGAGTTATTGCTGATTCCAATACCAACGACTCAGATTCTGAGTCATTGCACCCAGGCGAAAGGGACAAGAAATTTGGACAGACGGTTTCCGAGCGGTCGGCCAAAAATCGCTCCCTTTTTGGCAGGTGAAAGGGAAACGATATTTCACGGATTTGACCTTGAACCTCACAGCGGATACGTGCAAAAAATTTGCCTTGTTTCCTCTCTGCTTGCCGAGCGGTCTTTTTAAAACAATGACAACTCTTCGATTTCGTTTTTGTTTGTTCGGTGTCTTTTTTTATTGTTGTCACTCTCGCTTGCTGTTGATGATTTCGTTTTTGTTTTTTTTCGGGACGAAAATCGTCTTCGCCGTGAAATTTTCCCCTTCGGTTGTTCTTCGTGTGTGTGCCCCATGGAATCAGCGGTGTGCGGCGGACGCATTCCAGAAGTTGACGCGGTACAAAACTGATTGCCTTGATCTCTTGATATCAGCCGGGGCCGCCGGTTTGTTTTACAACCATCATAAAAGAATCGACATAAGTACGCAGTGTGGTTTTTCTTTTCTTTTTTTTATGTTTCGTGTTTTAGAAGCGCGGCGGGTGGATTTTTTCTTCTCTCATCGGCGGTAAACTCTCTCAATGGAGAAACACAGCAATTTTGCAAGACAAAGACGTATTGCTTTCGAAAGCCAAAAAAAATTTAGGGACCGATTAAAATAAAAACAACTTACTTTCGACGCTCGGCATACATTGCTTCTTTGTCGACGAACAAATAAGGAGCAATGGAGCCAGAAGTTCGAAAAGTGAAGAAAAATACTGCTTTACACAATTGATGACATCGCAAAACGTTTCGTAAGAAATCAAATGCAAACGGATATTTTTTGAATTTCGAAATGATATAATTATACCTCTGCTTGAAACTAAACACCGCATATAAAAAGAGACATATTTTTCGTTATGACTATGTAATGATTGATTGTTTTCCTCTCAACGTTTAGATATAAGAGTCCCTAATATGAAAAGAATAATTTTCTTATGAACGTTTTAAGGGTTCAAGTGCTTCAAAGATATTTTAAAGAGTAGTACAGTAAAGCTTGCTGAGTATATTAAGTTCGAATAATTTTATGAATATTAACGTATCATCTAATGCAATTATTTTACCCCAACGAATATTTTTTTAAACGAAGAAATTCTATAAGAGTAATTAGTTACAAACTTCAAGTGATAGTTTAGTTACGGTTCCAAAGTATAATGTGTCATAATATAGTTGTATTTGTGTTGACTTAAACATCTAATGAAATTCTTATACTAAAGCGAATATTTTAAAATTGTAAGAAATCTAAAATCTAATATGTATTGAATAATTTTAAACTTTTTTTACAAAAAATGTCTGTAAAATTCCTAGATCATATAGATTTAATAATTTTTTTAATAGTCACAAAAATTTTAAGTGCCTTAACGTGAAAGTGGACAAATTAAATTTAAACAAATAGCTAATATTTTTAAGATTAAAGCAAAGAACCAAAATAGACGAATTGTGAAATATTTAAAAGAAACTTTAAAGAATACCGCTAAGCGCTGTTTTCAGAATATTCTCGAGACTAATGCCGCGATAATTTGATACACATTAGAAAATATTGAAAGAAGACAAATTTAATTAAAACAAGTAGCTAACATCTTTTAAATAAAAAAAATTGAAGGTTTATAAAATAGTCTTAACTCTTCATGTGGTTTCGACAAGATCGGACCAATTTTACCAATGACCACATATCTCGTCAACAATATTTTGAGCATTGATGCTCTTTTACGATGTCGAAACCAAAATATGGTCAGTATTCTTCTAATGACATGGTATCTAGGAGAGTTAAACAATCTTTAAATAAAACTGTTCAGTACAGCTGCCAGAGTATTATGTCGCAATAATCTTATGCGTGTTAAGGTGAAAGGGAACAAATGGAATTAAAACAAGAGTTATAATCCTCCAAGAGGTTTCGACAGTACATATTTTCCATAAAAATTTGACTAATTTTGTCAATGTCAAGATCTTGTCAACAAGATTTCGAGTGTTGCCGATTTATGTTTCACAATTGTCTCCTACCTAGTCAGTTTTCTTACAATGACTAGATATCTCATCCATCAAGATCTGGTCAGTTTTCTAGTGACGAGGTACCCATTGAGATTACCAGGAGAGTTAAACAATCTTTAAATAAAACTGTTCAGAACAGCTGCCAGAGTATTAGGTCACAATAATTTTATACGTGTTAAGGTGAAAGGGGACAAATGGAATTAAAACAAGAGTTATAATCCTCCAAGAGGTTTCGACAATACATATTTTCCATAAAAATTTGACCAATTTTGTAAATGTCAAGATCTTGTCAACAAGATTTCGAGTGTTGCCGATTTATCTTTCACAATTGTCTCCTACCTAGTCAGTTTTCTCAGAATGACTAGATATCTCATCCATCAAGATCTGGTCAGTTTTCTCAGAATGACTAGATATCTCATCCATCAAGATCTGGTCAGTTTTCTTACAATGACTAGTTGTCTCATCTATCAAGATCTGGTAAATTTTCTTCCAATGACTAGATGACTCTTCCATCAATAGATCTGATCAGTTTTCTTCCAATGACTAGATGTCTCATCCATCAATAGATCTGGTCAGTTTTTTTCCAATGACTAGATGTCTCACCCATCAAAAGATCTGGTCAGCTTTCTTACATTGACTAGATATCTCATCCATCAAGATCTGGTCAGTTTTCTTACAATGACTAGTTGTCTCATCTATCAAGATCTGGTAAATTTTCTTCCAATGACTAGATGACTCTTCCGTCAATAGATCTGATCAGTTTTCTTTCAATGACTAGATGTCTCATCCATCAATAGATCTGGTCAGCTTTCTTACTGTGACTAAATATCTCATCCATCAATAGATCTGGTTAGTTTTCTTCCAATGACTAGATATCTCATCCATTAAGATCTGGTCAGTTTTGATAATGACACCTCATTGAGACAACCATCAGGACAGTTAAACAAACTTTAAAGAAACCAGTTCTGCACAATTTCCAGAGTATCTTATGTCCAGAGTATGTCATTAATATATGCGCGTTACAGCGAGCAGCTAAAGTAACTCTCGTCATTTGTCTTTATAACGAAAGAGCAAATCAAAGACGGAAAACACACATATCGAACGCGTGACGGGAATAGTCGATGCCTAATCATATGCAAAGCGAGGAGTACAAAACGAAAGCGATTGATAAGGAGTAGGAGAGAGACGATCCCATTTGCATACAAAAGTCGGGGAGGAGGTGTGTTCGGGGTGTCGGCCGCAATAAAACCGAGAGAGATGCCGGCAGGTATTGTGATCCCCTGGGCGGCGTCCGGATATTGCCCCGGAAACACGACCAAAAAGGCCGACAGTTCCATTTCAATCTCGCCTCATCACTCCATTTCGGCACCTGACGACTCGCACAAAAGAGACGCGTCGCCCTGACAACGCCTGCTCTCTCTGTCGGAGGGCAAAGTTCGGTCGGAGGGCCCTGCCGATGGGGTTAGGATGATATTGTGCAATGGCCATGGGCGTATCAATGAAAATTACTTCACACTCGACTCCCAACACTCAGGGCACTGGACCTCTTACCTCCCAATAATTCTCGTGGCTAGTTGGGAGCCCGTCTCCCAAACAAGGATGGGGACAGTCGAAGGCAGTCGACCTTGGGTCAGTTGATTTGGTGTGACCGCGCATTATAGGAGAAGGTTACCACCACTCTATTTCGGCCCCTGACCATTCCCCCGAAAGATATGTGTCGTTCCATATCGCCTTGCTTTTCTGTCGAAGGGCTCTAGCGATGGGGTTATGAAACTCCATGCAATGTTCAAGGGTGTAGCAATTTAAAATATATCATCAAATGACTTTACACTCGACACCGACTCTTAGGGACCTAACTAACACCAACGCACACTCCCGTCCCTAGAGTGGTGAGACACTGTACCATTTTAAATAAGTGTGGTTGGATGAGTAGAGCATGCCACCAAGGTGACATGTCTACCCAGAATGTTAGAGCACATTACATTACATTTATACATCCGTACATCTATACAGTATATACATTAAATCATTATGCTAGGGTGCATTATAAATATACATATGCATCATGCAAGGTGAGAAAAAAGTTCGTTTTTCTTAGTCTCTTAGGATAATCAAGTCCTGATGATTTTCAATGAATCTCATCATGTTAATAATTTTAACACTCGAGCCCTTGTTGCATGCAATGTTCCTGAGCCATGCAATTTTAAGGTGGTCGGCAGGTGTTCTCATATGCCATGAGGCTGTAAGGGGGCAAACTGTGATGTAATGTAGAGGTGTGCCAATTTCACCACAAGAAAAGTTATACCTCCCCAAATATGCTATAAGGTATTGTGGTTGAGAGTAGGTCTACCAAACATGAAGGATAGCTATAGTGCGGCTTACAGACGAAGGTAGCTGACCTTGGGCCAGTTGATTTTTGAATTTGTGTGTAAGCTCGTTAGGGGAAGTCTGCCATCGCTCCATTTCCGCTTCGAATCCAGGGTCAGGGCATGGACGTAAATGTGATGTGCTTAGTTAGGGGTAGTAATGGCCACCCACTGGGTGCCCCTTTACAATTGGCTCATCGATTCTGGCATTATAGTAAAAAAAGATTGGGGAGAGATATAGTGGATATCAAGTGAATATCAAATAATAGACATACACTACCCTACAATAATGAACCGGGCGCCCTCGGATTTGCAAAAAATCCGACTACTTGTTTGGGGGGGTTTTCGTGGTATGGCCTGGGACCTTTGCATGTTGTTCCTGGTAAATTGAACGCCGACGCATACATGAACATTCTGAATTATCAGGTTCTTCCTACGCTCTGGCAATTTTATGGAATGGACTAGTGTTACTTCCAGGACGACCATGTCATGTTGCAGCCTCTGTCAAACAGTGGTATCAAGATATGGATGTAAAACGTCTTCCCTGGCCTGCTCATAGTCCCGACCTAAAACCCATAGAACATTTGTGGGATGAGTAAGAGCGACGATTATGGACCAAGGAACCACGTCAGAAATCTACAGCTGAGTAGATTGGAAGTTTTGGAAAAACTGGAATGTATATTGAGTATTACGATTACTTGAATTGCTTTACCGGTACAGCTAAAAACTCAAATATTTCCAAAATTCTTTTTTATGGAATTTTTGCAATGATACTATATTTTTATTTCGAGTCTTATTTTTGTTAGAGCGACGCTTACGTACCAGGGAACCACGTCCGAAATCTACAGCTGAGCTGGCGAAATTCTTGCAGCAGGAATGGTCAGATATACCCATAGCTGTGTATCAAAACCTTGCTGAAAGTATGCCCAGAAGGGTTACTAGTGTAATTGTAGTACGTGGGGGACCATCCCCCTATTAAGGCATGTACTCTTTCCTTTATACCCACACATATTGCTGTCCGGTCCATTATTGTAGGGTAGTGTATATAATGAAAGTTTTAGTGGCACAGAAGAAATATAACCCAGGGAGGAATGCTCCTGACAGTAAACGAGCCTGCGCAGCATACAAATTGGAGGTTGCTTGCAGCGGTTATACACACTGAGACAAGAATACTATCTGTCTCTGTCGGAGAGCCCTGGCGATGAAATTATGCTACTATGCAGTGTGGGTGGGTTTGTGGATATAGTCGTAACAATTCACAGATTATCAAGTAGCTTCGCATAGTGATGCTACATCGACAGTAAAACATCGATGTTTTGAAACTTTGATGTTCAAAATTAAAAAATCGATGTTGATAATACATCGCCCCAAAACCTTCTATGTTTTTAAAATTCTGTGTATTTAAACTTTTTCCCCCATTTCTTAAAACTGGCTTAGCAACTAGTGATGCGACATCGGCTCCAATACATAGATGTATTTTTATAAATCATCAATGTTTTGAAAGCATCGACATCGATGTCGCATCCCTACTTTTCAGACCCTTCACCCTTTGCCACTTTGATCTAAAACTATGTTCAATTTGCTGATTATGAAAATTATGCTACTTGATATTTTTTTAAAAACTTTATACCGGTACTTTTTTATTTAAAAATAAAACACCGACAACGTGAAAACATCGGCAAGTATAAACATCGACTCCAATACATCGATGTTTTTTCAAAAACATTGATGTTTTGAAAACATCGACATCGATGTTGCTTCCCTATCTTCGCACTCCATGGCGAATCTTAAAACACACTGGACCTCATAATTCTCTAAATATTCTCGAGCCACCTCAAACATAAAGGATGGGTATAGAGCGACTTCCGGGCGAAGACAATCGACCTTGGATCAGTTTATTTTTGAATAGGTGTGAAAACGCGTTAGGGAAATTTTGTAATACCCAAAACCACAAATGACAATCGCCGAGGATGTTTTCCGTGGCTGTGATGACCTAGTTGGTAGAGTCGAGGATTAGTAACTAATGAGATCCGAATTTGAGACTCGATCCAACTAAAGACAGTCGTGTAGGTGGAATCAAGGCAATGCTAAATCTGCCGCGGAATGAAACATCCTCACGTAGGCGAGGTGTGAAGTTTTCACTAGCGCCTCAGCGTACAGCGTAAGTGTCCGACAAGTTGACTCCGATTGGCTCCTCATATATATGTTGTATGGTTGTTGTTAGTAGTATTTCTCGCCAACTTATATAATAAGGGGAGGCAAAAATGAACTCTTCTTTTAAAGAGCTCCTCTTGGTGGAAAGTTTCTTTTGGGTGCGAAATGCAGCGCTAGGGGCACACTAGGTTGCTACAGAATTTCGGAGGTTGCTATAGATTTCGCCGGCTTGGCTCAAAAACTTTTTTGGCATGGGAACCAACTCAGTTTAAGCCAAGTTTGGAATGCATTATGGCCAAATGGCTAAAGTCACTTACCATCAGATTGGCGTTAGCGGCGGAGGATGACTTCCCGAGTTCGAACCCAACTGGCGGAAATATTTTTAGATCATCCAAATTATTTTAAAACAATTCCAATTTAATTCCTTTTGATTCTAAATTACTTTTCCCAATTTTTAATACCCTTTTTTTATTTTTCCAAACTTCCGTTGATTTTACATAAATAATCTAAAAACCACTCCTGAACTCACTACCAGCTGATATTTTTCCGCCCCTCTGCCGTCCCCTTTGCTTTAGGATGATGGTGTCGTATCCATCCCTGGTTTAGGACCATTCTGATGTAACAAAAAGCATACATAAAACACTAACTTATATAATTATTAACTTATATAATAAAAGGATACAATTTTTGGTTCAAAATGTTAAAACCTTTCGAAAACCGTTCCTATCAGTCAAAGAGATCTGCGCCAAAACGTAGATAAATAGCCAAATGAAACACCTTTACGTCTCAGGCACATGATCATACCAGCCAATCAGAGTCAACTTGTCGGACACTTACGCTGTACGCTGAGGCGCTTGTGAAGTTTTCCAAGTGGAGTGGCAGCAATTAGATGTTGAGATTTTTATCTGACTGTGGTTCGAAATTAAGAGGTGCTGTCTTCAAATCTTTCCCTTCGGGATTGATCTCGGACCGTCGCCAACAGCCTCTTGTGTTTTCCAGCACGACGTGAATTCAACTACGCACTTACCGCGGATGTTTCTTCGCCAGCCTTCGTCAACTTTATCGCTTTTCGGTACCTAAAGACAAATTTGAAACCAGAATCTACCATGAACAGTCCCGGTTGGAAGAGCATCGGTTTAGTAAATGGAGGGTTGCGAGTTCGAATCCATCCAAAGACAGTCGTGTACAGATGAGGCTGGTGCATGCTGAATTCGTTGTGGCCTCAAATGTCCTCACTTTGGTGTGGTGTGGATGTTTGGGGTGTCAGCTCAGGTGTTGTCACGGCATCTGACCGCAGTTCAAAATTACGTGGTGTTATCCTCGGATCTTTCCCTTTGAGATTGATCCTGGACCGTCGTCAATAGCACGATGTTAATTAAAAATACAATACCATTCCATACAGCCCTAAAAACGCCAGTTGTGGAAAGGATTTGCCAGGTGTAGTCCACGTTAACAAACCCTTAAATTAAATTAAACTCGTTCAAAACCGTACGATTTGGCTGCTTTCTCCTGGGTAAAAAAGGTGTTAGCCTCTAGATCGGAAGGTTCCTGGTTCGAATCCGGGTCCGGGCATGGATGTTTGTAAGCGTATGGTGTAGAGGTGGCTGGTGCACCTTAAATCTGTCGTGGCCGAAAGTCCTCACGTTGGGTTAGAGTGGAAGTTTGGAGAGTGGGGTGCCAGCTAAGGTGTTGCTTCGTCATCTGACCGTGGTTCAAAATTACGAGGTGTTGTCCTCTAATATTTCCCTTAAAGGGACTGATCCCGGACCGTCGTCAATAGCCCGTTGTGTTGCTCTAGTACGACGTTAACAAAAATTACCAAATTACCAGGGTAAAAAAGGTTAATTTTAGTTAATGTCGTACTAGAGCAACATAGCGGGCTATTGTCGATGGTCCGGGATCAGTCCCTCAAGGGAAAGATCCGAGGACAACACCTCGTAATTTTGAACCATGGTCAGATGACGAAGAAACACCTGAGATGGCACCCCACTCTCCAAACTTCCAAACCAACCCAACGTGAGGACTTTCGACATATTTAAAATGCACCAGCCGACCTCTACAGCATTCGTTTACAAACATCCATGCCCGGACCAAAATTCGAACCAGAAACCTTCCGATCTAGAGGCTAACACCTATACCGGTTGGTCGGCGGTGTTGTATTCGGATCTTTCATTTTAAGATTGATCCTGGACCGTCGTCAATAGCTTGTACGACGTTAATTAAAAATACCATACCACTCCATACAGTCCTAAAAACGCCAGTTCTGGAAAGGATTTGTCAGTTGTGTTTCACGTTAACAACAGTCCCTTAATTTAACTTAAACTCTTTCAAAACCATGCGATTTGGCTGTTTTCTCCTGGGAGCCGCACTATATTACATATACAAATTAAGGCAGTCAAATATCAGGGTTTTTCGATCGTTCTCATTCGTTCGCATCACAGACAATCACGAGATATCAGTGTTATCTGAACTTTTAGCCTCCCTTCAAAATAATCGAATACTTATTTCGATATACTTAATCGAATACTTGCTAAAATTATTTGAAATGTATGTCAAATGGTTTCGTAACCCTCCTGAAGACAAACAAAATTATTCAGTTACCTTCGTATGCGTATGCTTCGTGAACTGCGTAAGCTTCGTGAAGTGTGTATGCTAAACAGAAACGCTCTAGATCGGAAGGTTCCTGGTTCGAATCCGGGTCCGGGCATGTATGCTTCTAAGCGTATGGTGTAGAGGCGGCTGGTGCACCTTAAATCTGTCGTGGCCGAAAGTCCTCACATTGGGTTGGTGTGGAAGTTTGGTGAGTGGGGTGCCAGCTCAGGTGTTGCTTCGTCATCTGACCGTGGTTCAAAATTACGAGGTGTTGTCCTCGGATTTTTCCCTTAAGGAACTGATCCCGGACTGTCGTCAATAGCCCGTTGTGTTGCTCTAGTACGACGTTAGCTAAAATTACCATTACCTCTAGGATTACTGTCATGGTTGACCTAAAGTAAAGCTTTAATTCAATTTATTTCTTAAAATTTCAATTTATTTAAAAATTAATATATACATGTTGAACCATTGTACTAGCAGTAAAGTCAAGTGAGTGCACTCAGGCGTTACCGAACACGCTAGATTCAAGATTCTGATCAAAGCTTCCAACATAAGATAAATAGAATCAAAGCATTCAAATGCTCGGGGTAGAAAATGAGGGTCTCGCAGTAACCTGTTCCACAATTGTCACATGCCCAAGCACGAACGCTTACAAGACTAAACAAGCAGTCAGCTTGATAAATGCGAATGCTGAAGTAATACGTAGTTTGGGTTTTAGGTTTTCACTGCCATATTTTATAACACTGTAAATTTTAAAACAATGTTTACAATAACAACGTGTTTTTAAACCATTATTCATTGTTATATTTTGAACTAGTGTTTTAAAGTTTGTTGTTTATTTTAGATAGAAATTATTATTATTATTGTAAAGTGAAACAGTTTCGTCTACGTTAACTAATTAATATTAATAGTTTATGTAAGGTAATTTTAATTGACGTAGTACTAGAGCAACACAACGGACTATTGGCGACGGTCCGGGATCAATTCCTTAAGGGAAAGATCCAAGGACAACACCCCGTAATTTTGAACCACGGTCAGATGACGTTTAATAGTTTATGAATTTGCTATTTTACGAACTGAATATTTTGGGTGCTATTTACATCTAGGCTAAGACGTTTGCATCTAAAATACTACTTTGATTCATATTTGATTTTTATTTCTCACCGTCTTGATTTTTAAACATTAGCCACCTCAAAAATGTTGTTTTTCCCTTCATTCATTGTTGGATCTTTCCCTTAAAAAGCCGACCAAGCGGCATAGTGGTTAAGGTGTTAGCCTCTAGATCGGAAGGTTCCTGGTTCGGGTCCGGGCATGGTAAGCGTATGGTGTAGAGGCGGCTGGTGCACCTTAAATCTGTCGTTGCCGAAAGTTCTCACGTTGGGTTGGTGTGGAAGTTTGGAGAGTGGGGTGCCAGCTCAGGTGTTGCTTCGTCTTCTGACCGTGGTTCAAAATTACGAGTTGTTGTCCTCGCATCTTTCCCTTAAGGGACTGATCCCGGACCGTCGTCAATTGCCCGTTGTGTTGCTCTAGTACGACGTGAACTAAAATTACCAATTACCCAGACCGTCGTCAATAGCCAGTTGTGTTGCTCTAGTACGACGTGAACTAAAATTACCATTATCATTACCCTTAAAAGATTGATCCCGGACCGTCGTCAATAGCCCGTTGTGTTGCTCTAGTACGACGTGAACTAAAATTACCATTATCATTACCCTTAAAAGATTGATCCCGGACCGTCGTCAATAGCCCGTTGTGTTGCTCTAGTACGACGTGAACTAAAGTTACCATTATAATTACCCTTAAAAGATTGATCCCGGAAAGGCGTCAATAGTCCGTTGTGTTGCTCTAGTACGACGTGAACTAAAAATACCATTATCATTACCCTTAAAAGATTGATCCCGGACCGTCGTCAATAGCCCGTTGTGTTGCTCTAGTACGACGTGAACTAAAAATACCATTATCATTACCCTTAAAAGATTGATCCCGGACCGTCGTCAATAGCCCGTTGTGTTGCTCTAGTACGACGTGAACTAAAATTACCATTATCATTACCCTTAAGAGATTGATCCCGGACCGGTGTCAGTAGCCCGTTGTGTTGGTTGCTCTAGTACGACGCTAATTAAAAATTACCAATTACCCTTCTTTCAGGCATATTCAGTCAAGACTAATGGAAATGGTGCCAGTGTATCTGCGGTGGTGTATATTTCCTGTGTGCATTTCGGCAGTGACGTCACTTGGCTTGTTTTGTATACGATTGCAGCACGTTGCCATTGAAAATTCTAGAGAATGAATTGCACATTCAGAATTGATTTGTCAGCGTCAATAATAAACAGATACAAAAAACGGTGATAAAACACATACAAATTTTAAACTAAGCCCAATATATATCTTTGGAAAGCATTTCGATAGTGGATTTTATCTGTTTGTTTATAACACATGTGGACAGGAAGTACGCATTGCCTCAGGGACACTAGCGCCACCTATATTTAGCTTGACTGAAAATGTTATGTGTATTTCCCGTTCTATGAAGAAAAGATTTAATATTGTATTTTCAGGAAATAATGGATTAGTTTTTAAAATGCGGCTATTATAAAGCAATAAATACTTGAGTACCTTTACTTATATAAACTGTGCATCAATGCAACAAGGCTTAAAATAATAAAAATAATATATCGAATTTTAAAAACTTGCATTAAATTTTTTCTATCTTCAGTGATTTTTTTTCTGCAACTGGGATCACTATTTTCTCTCGTGGGATACTATAAAAATGTTATGAATGATAATTTATGAATAAATAATTTATTTTATAAATAAAATATTACTTTTTAGACTTTCAAAGTATTATGTATCGATGGCAGGAAAGTAAGTAGTTGCATTGGACATCACACTGGAGCAACACAGCAGTCTATCATTATGTATCGAGGTATTTCATTAACTTTGCACTGGACGACACAACGGGCTAATGGCGATGGTTCGGTGCCAATATCGAAGGTAAAAATTCAAGGACAAAGTCTCGTAATTTTAAACCACGTTCAGACCATTATTCATAACGTAGCATGCCAAGCGCCTAGGTAGTGAGTCCTACAGGCTCTTTATGAAGTCCTGTGACAGTTTACACATGCTGCTTGAACCCTGCCCCGTAGTTGCAGTAGATTACGCGGTATGGCTGGAGTGGAGATATCTCGTCCAATATCATCCTATACGTTATCGATCGGGGACAGGTCCGGTGAGTATGCCGGCCATGGTAAGATATCGTTGTGTTGTATAAAAGCTCTAGAGATGGTATAAATATGGGATCGAGCATTGTATTGTTTTAAAAAGTGGGTGAACGTGGGAGTTCAGGAATGGGAGCGTAACTGGCTATAAAATTTATTGTACATTACGCTGGCCTGTCAAAGAGCCCGTAACGAATACCAAAGGTGACTTGGCATCATACGCAATTGAACCCCACACCATGACATCAGGTCTTCTGGACTTGTGACGCTGCATAAGAAACCGTGAATCTTGGCACTGACCACGTTGCCTCCACACACGGATTCGATTGTCGTCTCCGCCTAGACAGAAGCGGGATTCGTCAATGAAGACCACTCGATGCCATTCCACGGCCCATGTCCATCTGGCACGACATCATTCCAATCTATAACGGCGATGCAATGCTGTTAGAGGTAGTCGTCGTAACGGTCTACATGAGTTTACTCCCACGTCGTGAAGCCGTCGACAAACGATGCGATCACTTATTGGATGATCGAGAGAGGTTTCCACTGTCCGTTGGATGTCTACAACAGTGGCTGTTGGATGATCATTACGCGCAATGTCTTGAAACACGTCGATCTTCTCTCGGTCTGATTTCCCTAGGCCTTCCTTAGCCTGGTTGACGCTGGCATGTGCCTTGTTGTATCCACCGCTGCCAACACGTGTAATAGTAACTTCACTACAACAACAAGTTGCGCAATCCGTCGAAAAGATCATCCACCTTATCGGAGGCCAATTACTCAGCCGCTGTCAAACTCCCTCAGTTGCGTAAATTGCCTACGAACTTTTTTCCGCGGCATGACTCAATGAGAAACGATCTAACCAACACAACAACATGAGCCGAAATGAATTTGCTGCGCTACTGGATGTCCTTTACTCCCCTGTATGCATCGTGTTTGAGAGCTGCCCTGCGTGTGGCGCATGCTCAAACGATTCAGAAAATGTGATCATTTGCATATCCAACGCAGATGTTCCACTCCTCGAAATTTAATTTATACCGGCCCAATCCTTGAAGGTGCAACTTTTTTTGTCTTGGAGTTTAATTAGTGAGCGAAATTAAACTTATGTACTTATTCCAAACATTCAGCGCAGATGGAAACATTCCTTTTTAAACCACCTTCCAAACTCCTTCATTTTGCTTATCATATGTTAATAAAACAAACGCTAATAATTCTATACCTTGGTAGAAAAAGTTTTTGGTAAGAGCTTATTTAGTAGTTTTTATAATTTCCATCTTCAATACAGCATACAAAAAAATATTTTCCAATATTTGACACTTCCATACAGTATTGATAGGTTGGTATTGGCCCATATTATACCAAGGTTCAGATTTAATCCTTTTCTACACACATTTCCAAATCGTGTTTTCTGTCTTTCATTTTTGCAAATGTGAATAAATCACATGAAAAATTATCATTTCGAGCAATCTCTAAAAACATTTTTTTGTTTAATATTGTTTTTATAACTCGTGAAATAACAGTCATACAATGATATTCGAAAATAAAATAAACTAAAATGCTTTTTGAAACTGTATGTCTTCACAAAATGTGCTTTTATATTAAATATATTACTATACGGTTTAAGCAATTTCCTTACATTAATAGTACCTAGATTTTTAAATTCTTAAATTTTTATTTAAATCCAAATATTTTAAAACATTGCCTTTCGAATGATTCCAAATAATTTCGTGTTTATGGAATGCGTAAATTTAAATAAAACTCAATATTTATGCGATAATAACAAAATGTATTAATAATGTGTAACATCTGTTGATATATTCTTTCTGTTGAAAATTTTTGAATCAGGAAACATTATTACATTATATTTATTAGTTTTCCTTTAAATATATAAAGGTAAAAAAAGTTTGTTGAAATCAAAACTTCTATAAAAAAATTACTCCCAATCATCCATTTTATATGTAGTACTTTTTAATGTTTTATAAGTGATGTACTTAATACGGTGTAACAAAATTTAATGGATAAAGATTATTGGCTATATAATATGAATGTAATAATAAAGAAAGCTTACAAAAGCTTATAGTTTATTACTTTTCTTTTGTATTTATAAAGCATTGTTTAACAAGGAGACACAAATTTTATGTAATAAAAACGGCTCAAAAATGTTCACAAAACCTTAAATATAAAAGTTTAGACAGATGATCAAAATTTTCCAGTTCTGTTAAATTTAAAATATTATATATATACACATCTAACTTATTTACCTACTCCTTAAACAAGAATTATAACATTGAACAAAAAAAATTAACAATAATTAAGTAAATGATATTTTCGAAAGCTATGGTATTCAAATTGGGTTACCCATTGTGGGTTCTCACTAGGTTCTTAAAATAAATTAAAACCAATTTATTATTTAAATTACTTGAATCGGTTGTTTGAGAAACCCCATAAGTCACGTGAGAACAATTTTTGGGGAAACGAGAAAAAACTATTTCTGCGTTAACCGACAACCGCTATATTATTTCTAATAAAATGTATTGTTTGGAGCTAAATACAATCTTTGTGCTCAATGCAGGTCTCAAAAGATAAATAATTACATTATTACGATTTTTAAAGTCAGTTGACTTATGGCGTTTCTTAAATACATATACTTTTGGCAAAAATTAGTTGCATTCTAAACTGTATAAAATAAAAAGTACACTTAGTACACCTCAAATATGCATTATAAAACAAGTAGAAACATTAAACAAATATGAAACACAAATAAGATTATTTAGTTCTGTGAATAAGAGTGGTATAAATGGTGAAATAAAATTTATTCATCAGTAGCGTAGTTCTCTGGCAACTCAGAAGCAGATGTACCTGTAGAACACTGGCGAACTATCTCGTTGTAGAATGCTTGAATGTTTTCTTCATTCGGGATGTATTTCATCAGTTTATTTATGTATTTTTTTCTTGTTGATGGGGATTTTCCCACTTGGATATACTGGTTCATTTGGGAGTGATAGAAGCAGCTTTTTATTGTTGTTAAACCGAAAAGTGTGGCTGAAAAACCCATTATTAAGAGGTTTGGCGATTTCGACGTCCTAATGTTTGAAAGAGTGTGAAAACTGCATGAACTGCGAGATTTTAAAAGCGACCTTCTCTTTCTTTGGAACTTTACGCCTATAAGTCACTTTTTCTCGAAATCGAGTTTTCGGTACAAATTTATTCTTCAGAGGTAGACGCATCTTTTAGTAGAAGTGAAACACTACACGAGTCAGGTCATTCTACATAGAATTGGCCCGTATGAAAGTTCTCGAATAAACAAAAACTTTCATACGAGCCAACTCTATGTAGAATGACCAGCATCGTGGGGTTTCACTGCTAAAAGATGCGTCTACCTCTAAAAAAATAGATTTTTACCGAAAACTCGATTTCGACAAAAAGTGACTTATGAGGTTTCTCAAACAACCGATTCATTTGTTAAAATTTCTTCAGAATTTTAAGTGCAACTTAAAAGCTCTATAGACAACTTTTGAAGCTTTTCAAATATATTTTCATTATTTTCCTAACAACATGGATCAGGATTGTGCGAAAATATTTATTGAAACCCTCATTCACAAGCATGAATTTTCAATTTACTTCAACCCAAATTAGATCAATTACTTATAAAATAAAATATCATAATTTTTGTTGCTATTTATAAGGATATTTTATTATGTTGCTTCATTTTTACATCCTTTCTAAGTATACAATTAAATGAATCGTATGATTATTTAAATTATAGGGACAAATAACATTATGTGCTTTCGCGTTAAAACCCCTAATTTCTTAACTTATAATTTTGATGGCAAAGTTTTTTCACACAGTAATATTAAGCATTCGCAATCTAATAAAGAAAATTTTGTTTTAAGTTATGGATAAATTAAAGGGGGGATTTAATGAGAGTGAAAATAATGTAATTTAAATACAAATGGGTTTGGCTAAATATTCATGATGAAATATCCATCCGTATGCCCAATTAGACCTCTACTCTGTTTTATAATGTTATATCGCCAAGCGTGACCATAAATGCAAAATCAGGTAACCAAGGTTTCACAGAAGAGCCTCGTAACAGTCGACATGTTGGTTACAATTTGTAAATCTCTTCTCAATAACAATGCTTAGACTACCTCTAATAAAAGTTTTTATTCCACAGTTTTAATAATCCAAACTCAAATGGTTATAATTAATGTTTTTAAGTATTCGTAAAATGTGACACTCAATGAGTAGTAAAAAACGATGATGATGTATGGGAGTTTTCATATATTTGTATTAATACTTTTCGCAGGTGAAATGAAATTTGCTTTGACTGCTGTTTGGTGAACCCTGACGGAACTCGTCTGCAACCATAAAATATTTGAGGATAATTATTTTCAACAGGATTTCGTTATTTTAAATTGTAAGTCTAAATTATGGGATAGATTTATTAAATTAAATATTAAAATTACAATTCATTTAATTATTAAAAGCTAATGAATTCTTGAATTAATGGGAAAGGGTATCTACAATATGCGAGTGATTTTTTAAGTGTTTCGAACGGTTCCGAAATGAATAAAATAATACGCAACTGAAATTGTATTTCCAAACAATCAGTTTGTACAGAATAAGATCTCTGAGCTGAAAATTGAGCTTCAGTTTGAAATCGCACATCAGGTGGTGCAAAATGAGATTTAACATGGAAAATAGCAAGAATTTTTTAGAAAAATAACGGTAAAAAATACTGAAATTTCGTTTTGTTTTAAAAATCTAAATATCACTATACAGGGTGTTTCAGTGAACCGTTTCAGAACTTCTAAGAGGGGTAGGGTACATCCTGACAACTCGAAATCATATAGCAATGTGGGGTCGGAAATGCTTTCCTGAAGCGATGTTGTACACAGAAGCACCGTAAAGAAAAGAGACCGTAAGTGAGAAATCGTTTTAATAATACATGAAAAGAAGCAAAAGGTACATGGATTAAAGTAAGTGTTTGAAGTTTCTTCCACGGGCTATTATGCACGCCTCATATCTCCGACGCATGGACATCCGAACATTCTGGAATACTCCAGGCATATCTCGAATTTCTCCGGCAGCTACTGCAATTCTTGCAACCAGCTCCTCAACATTGTCAACAGGGGTGTCAGAAACTAGCGATTTCAGATGACCCCAGAAATAAAAATCAAGACATGATAGGTCGGGTGACCGAGCAGGCCAACGCACGGGACCACCTCGTCCGATTCAATGCTGACCAAATGTGACATCCAGGTAGTTACGAACATCTCCGCTATAATGGGCAGGGGCTCCATCGTGTTGGAACCACACTGTCTGTTGCGTCGATGCAGAAATCTGTTCATCTCTCAAAAGTTATGGCAATACTTGCTGCAGAAAGAGCAAGTAGTTAGGTCCGGTTAGACGAGACGGTAACAGGTAAGGTCCGATGAGGTGATCTCCCATAATACCGGCCCATACATTGACCGAAAATCGAATCTGTGCTGCACTACGTCGTATTGCATGAGGGTTCTCGACCGCCCAGATATGGTCATGCGTGTTGAAAATTTCTTCCCTTGTGAAGGATGCCTCATCGGAAAACAACACTTCAGCAGGAAAAAGGGGCTTTGTAGCACATTTTCCAAGGTACCACCGTGCAAAAGCAATACGAGGTGCATAATCCTCCGGTTGCTGTGTCTGGACACGCTGCACGTGAAACGGATGCATGTCTTCTTCTCGGAGAATCCTCCAGACGCTGCAATGGGAAACCCCGACTGCGTTTGCTACACTTCGTGTACTCGTTCTTGGATTCCCCTGTACATGCTGCAGCCCATTCTGTTCGACGTCTGCAGTCCGTGCTGTTATTTCCCTGTCCCTGGCAGCTCTTTCTAATGAACCTGTCTCAGCTAACCTCTGCTGCAGTCTTGCAAAGAAATTATGACTGGGGATACGCCTCGTCGGATATCGTTTCGCGTACAAACGCTGTGCGGCTGGCCCACTACAATTTGCAGCCCCGTACGCCAAATGCATATAGGCTAACTCTGCGATCGTGTAATCATCCATCCTACTAACTTGGCGTTCTTGTGCGAAATGAAGATTCCCTACACGAAAGCTCGGGATTTTCGCACAACGCCATCTACCGCATCAGGAAAACATTTCTGACTGCCCATTGGTATATGATTTTGGTTCGTCAGGATGTACCCTACCCCTCTTAGAAGTTCTAAAACGGTTCACTGAAACACCCTGTAGTAGTAACAAATATAAATTTTACGACTTGAAACTATACTATTCTTTTGAGACTCATTTAACTGTAAAAAGTTTATTGAAAACTGTATTTCTTTTTTTTAAATAGAACATCGAATTTTTTTCCTGTAATAAAGACGATTAATTTAATCTAGTTCTTTTTCATTTCAAGTATCACTATTTGAAATTTCAAACCCAAAATGGAATTTTTTATCGCAAGTACAAGCGTTTTATAGATGAAAGCAGCACCAAAGAGTGGGTTTTCAGTGTAAACCAACTAGATTGTCTACGAAGATTTTAATCCAAAATGGCGTTGATCAATAAACTATCACGTATGAATCTGAAATTCATCTGTTGGAATTTTTACTGGCGAACTTCATTCCAACTGGATTCAAATTGACTCGGATTCTGTTAAGCATCCTAGCAGAATAGCCCTTCGTTTCTATGGACTACATCACATCAACAGAATCCAAATCAATCTGAATCCAGCGGAAATGGACTAACGCAGATTCGAGGGCATTCAAGCTGAACGTTCCGAATTCAGACAGTGTGAAATATTTTAAGACTATTTTAGGCTACTTCTCATGGAAGTGGCTTTCCCGAATCTTAGTCAGTTTCCTCTAGATTAAGATTGATGCGGATTCACACGGATTCTGCTTTAGTGAAGCGCCTCTTATATATTATACTCTCCTGCACACTAAATGACACCTTGCAGATATGCATCCTCATGTGAATATGGCTTCATATCGTGTTTCTTTACCTTCCATTAAGGTTTATAGAGGAAGATTTGAAACAAACATATTCAAATTCTGAAGCTGATTTCTCGGGATTTATTTTTTAGTCGATACCTTAAACCTAGAAACCAACCACGATTCTTACTAGGTGAACCGAATGCAACGTCACAGATTTCAATGTCTGGCTTCCCGTCTAGTCGATGTTGTAATACAGAGGCTGTTTGCACATTTTTTAGATGAATTTGGTTAGCGGTAATAAAAAATCGTTTGCTGCAAAAGATATAATTGCAGTTGTACTATTTTTTTTAAAGTCAAAATTATCGTCTGCGGCTTGAGAGGTTTGTTTTATTAAAAATGGCGTTTTTAACGAAGCAGTGGTTCGAAGGCTATATTTATGCTCTTTCCGAAGAGAAATATTCATATTCCGTTATCCAAAAACGATGTGAGAGTCGTGGTTTTGTGATATCTAAAGCGTCGATAGGTAATATCGTCAACAAGAAAAGAAAAAAAACGTCAATTTGGAGCCACAAGTGGGACAAAAATTCCAAACAAGTATCCAAGGAAGAAACGGACATCTTCGACTATTGCAAAGGTACGTTGTTTAATGTTAAAAGAAAATCCCCCTAGTCAAAGGACAGTTGCAAAATCATTAAAATGCTCGGTGTCCACTGTAAACAAAATGATAAACGTTGATTTAAATCTTAAGAAAGCGAAAAAACGCAATGTGCATTGTCTTTCTCCAAAGCATATCGCTGAACACAGGACACGCTGCCGAATTCTATATGAAAAACACTTATCCAAAGAAAAATGGAAAAAAATTGTCACAATAGATGAATCATGGGTGTATTTAAATGATTGCAGCAAAAAAAGAGCCATTTATTATCATAAAAGGGGAGAAAAAAATTTAAGTGCATGGTTCACAGAATCGAAAGAAAGTTTTTCTAAGGGATTCATGATTGTTGCTGGTTTTTCATATAATGGCAAGTTGAAAATAAAGAGAGTGGAAAAAAATGTCAAGATTAACTCCAAATACTATCAGGAACATATTTTATCGCCAATTTTTCTGAATGAAATACCATCGCTTTACCCACAGTGCCATCAATCTGTGGAACTCCATCAAGACAAAACTAGCAGTCACACATTAAAATCCACTGTAAATTTCCTAAAAGAAATGGAACAAAAAACCGGTTTCAAGGCCATACGATTCACTGATATCCCTACTAAATCTCCCGATGTATCACCTATGGATTTTTGTGCTTTTGAACTTTTAAAATCTGCACTATCCAAACGTCGTCTCACAACCCTTACAGGACTCTGAAAAGCTGTTGAGGAGGAATGGGATAGAATACCTCTTCTGACACTTCAAAAGGCATTATTATCCTGGAAATTACGGAGTCGAAAGATAGTTCAGAATAAGGGCTATCAAATAGAACATTTAAAACACAAGAATTTTATGTAATTTAGTTTTGTGAATACACTGTCTAAAAAATGTGTGATCAGAGAGAGCCTCTGTAGTACTGATTAGGGATTGCAATCCGGCTGGATCCGGCCGGATTGGTACTTTGTTAATAAGTCTATCTAATCAGTATGTATTTTTCAAAAATCGGCTGAATGGAAGTAGGTAAAAAGGATATTATTCCAAACTTACGAACAAAACGTATATATTAGCACAGGCCTCGAAATAGATTTTTTAATACAGGTGCACAAGGTGCACCTAAGTTTTTAAATTAGGTGCACAGTTATGTACAGTGGGAAAAAATTAGATGCACAGTTATATTTTTATGTGCACAGTGCACCTGTGCACCCGGGTATTTCGAGCCCTGTATTAGCATTAGAAAATCAACTTTTTTAATAACTAGACACTATGTGGCTAGCCCGGCGTTGCCCGTTCCCGTGGTGTAAGGTATTAATTTGGTGTAAAATTTTCTGCAGATTTCAAATCCGTTTAAGATGTAGTCAATTTAAAAATTATGTATTTAAAGAAAATCATATTTTTAGGTATCAATCTAAACTGAAATTGTTCAATCCTTTCAAATCCTTTGAAATTTTTACTCTGTCTTTAACGGTCTAGGAGATAGAAAAAAAAGAACTAAGTGACTCCAGTTAAGATTTATCGTCTGGCTGGAAAATCATTCCTCCGCGCAAAATCAAAGCGGAAACGAAAAAAAATATTCTCTGAGTTCCCCGCGATGAAAAAAACAGCATGGTTCCAAAGACTGACGACAAGGTCACGTGGGTAGAAAAATCCAGAATCGTGTGTTTCTTCTTTTCTCCGGAAGAAACGCGTTTGAAGAACCAGGTAGAGAATAAAACTATTAAATTCATTTAAAAATCTTCTAGATTGAATTTTAAAATTCGCCGCGACCCAAAAATTTCGAAAAATTTGGACTTTCTGTGTGCCAAATCTCATTGCTGTAAGTGCCATAGAATCGTCAGGATTTTGCGGCAAGAAACAGACAAAGAAACAAACACTTCCTTTTATAATATTAAGAGAAGAGATTATCCAAAGGTAGGAAATCAATCACCAACAATAAATTATAGTAATACTACTAGTACTACTAGTAGTTCATCTTTTAATGACTTGGTTTAATATTTTTTTCATTTCCTGTCTCATAAGATTCCTTTTTGGCATAAGAAACGTTTTGTCAGCTTGTCTCATGTTTCGATCATATTTTTTTGGATCCTTTAAATAAAGTAATATTTTGTTATTATCGTGCAACGACGTTCTTTTACCCTTACACGTAGTGCCTCAGATAATTCAGCGCTCCGTTCATCAAATGCTAAAGCAAACTTTTGTCTTTGGTTTCTTGAGATAATCAAATTCACTAATCATGTCAGTTTTTACGGTATTTGCATAATTTGTAACTATAGATCTTATTGTGTTTGGTGAATTTGGGAGTTGAAATCTACTCTTTGAAAATAAATATCTCAAATCTGAAGATGTACAAATTGTAATGAGGGTGTAGCCATCTTGGAAGACATTTTGGAAACCATAGTTTCCATATTCTTTTCCTTTTTGAAATAACTATCAATAAGTTTATTTTTTTTTTTGTATTTCTTCGCAAATAATTTCAATTGCCTCTGTATCATTTCCGTCTCGTTTTGATGTGGATGCTTCAGGAACTAAATCTGAGTAAAGGCATTTTAATTGCCTGTTTCCAGAAATTATGTTGATGCAGTGTTTTGTTTCCAAATGTATTTTTAAACCTTTGTAAGTTTCCTTCCTTCGCAAAAAATATCATTGATCATTTAATTTCTTAATTTTTGCTAGAATTCACCCAACTGATGATTGAAAAATATAAAATCGATTAGTGCACAATCGATTGCTTAGTGAGCGATTATTTTGTGACTTTAAAGTTGGGTTTGAATAATCGATTATTTAATTTTTTAAAAATTCGTCTTTATTGGATCCGAATCGGATCCGATAGATATTGATGGATCCGGTAGGTAGTCAAACTATGCCGGATCCGCCGGATCGGATTGCAATACTTAGTACTGATGTAATAATAGAAAATCATTTATTTAAATCGTCACTCTCGAGTTGCATTATGTAAACGAAAAGAAATTATTCGCAAATCTATCTATATATATAATTCTCTTACGTGGCACGCAAAAAAAGACGTTATTTGTAATCGCGTTTTGGCAACACTGTCGATTGTTTGTTTATCGCGAAGTCTCGCGCATCGATTGAATTTATAGCGTTATCAGATGAAATTTTATTGCAAAAAAGAAGGAAATTTTAATGAGCTGTTGCAGTTAGTTTATAATAGAAATCAAAGAAAGCGGAGGATCTTTTCAGGGCCAACAATAATAGTTCAACAAGACGCTTGCACTACAACTTTCGGCAACAAACTCAATGAAAAAGTGTGGGTCGTTTGAGGTCTGGGAAAATGTACGCACAAACAACATGCTGGGTATTCAATTTACAAAGCAACGCTCACATCTCGAGTCAAAATTTGCACAAAGTTTTCATTTGAATTCTGATTTTAGAGATATTGTATATATTTTTTCTGTAATAAAGCAAATTTAGATTTGAAAAACATTTTTTTGGTAACATATTTTGTGAACAATCCCTTCTGCTAGGACACATGTCTTCATTGAGGCTAGCGAAGCAATCCTCCGGGGGTTGGCGAGCGTTAGCGAGCAGGGGGCAGGCCCCCTAGTGTCTATATATTTCCTTTACTTGAGAAAAAAGACCACATTTGAATTTTTGGCTTGGCAACACCTAAATCAAACATCACATTATTGCGTCAACAAATCAATTATGCAGACAAAGTTAAACGTTATTTAATTTAATAAAAACAAACGCTATAAACTATTTCAAATTCTTATTTTGAAACTAATTTAAGTTATACTGGCAAACCCTCACATATCATCTGAGCAAAATTTGCATAATCGATTACATCCATTGATGGCAAAGTGTCATTATTCACATGTGTGTACTTCAATACTTCTTACTTCATCACATCTTATTCCAATACATATCAATGAATATAACATTTATATTAAAATATGTGTGGATATCATATCTTCAAATTATCCAAAATTAAGTAGCATCATTTTGTTTACTTTTAGTTGCGTTGATTCTGATTTCCAATGAAATGAAAATTCATGGCTAAAAGCACACCTTAATCAAGTTACCACACTCAAGACGTCCACTTTTTTTCCTTTCACTCGTTCAAAAGCGATAGATTCGGCAACTTTTGACGCTAAACCTAATTTGGACTATTAACCCTAATTTGGAAAAAAACTACATTTTCTTTTTTATGCTTTCTATCTCCCAGATTTCGCATATCACTGTATCCGACTGCTGAAGAATTTCATTAGTTACCGATCTCTTCTTCGCCGACCAACCGGTATAGTGGTTAAGGTGTTAGCCTCTAAAACGGAAGGTACCTGGTTCGAATCCGGGTCCGGGCATGAATGTTTGTAAGCGTATGGTGTAGAGGCGGCTGATGCACCTTAAATCTGTCGTGGCCGAAAGTCGTAACGATGGGTTGGGGTGGAAGTTTGGAGAGTGGGGTGCCAGATCAGGTATTGCTTCGTCATCTGACCGTGGTTCCAAATTACGAGGTGTTGTCCTCGGATCTTTCCCTTAAGGGACTGATCCCGTACCGTCGTCAATAGCCCGTTGTGTTGCTCTAGATCGACGTTAACAAAAAATTACCAATTTTTACCGATCTCTTCTTTAGTTTTTGCAATATCGTGCAGCTTCATAGTTTTAATCAAGCACACTAAAACTAAGCAACACGATTGGCGAATAAATACCATTGTGGTTGATTAAGTTTAAAATACAATACAAATGATTTATGCATTAAATAAATATAATATTTATACATAAAATGCAAATAAATTACGATAAAAAAATAAGACTTGAGCATAAAATACAAATAATTTTACACAAAAAATACATTTAATATTTTTGTGCTCAGATGGGGGGGGGGGGGCAAAATGTTGTATCACTTTTATCAAAAAATTGAGTAAGTCCTATCCTGGAGTCTGGTTTGTTAATGTTTAGAAGATGGTAAAATGTCGCAAGTCTTTCTCTTTCAGTTTATGAGACAACAAGGGGAAAATTGTAATAAGTCAAAATCCACAGAACCACATGTTGAATCTTGAATGTTAAAATTGGTGTCTCGAAAAGTTAAAAAAAGTGACATAACATTTTGCCATCTGACCACAGATTTATACAGCAAATATAAATAATTTATGTATAAAATATAAATCTATCCAAAAAATACGAATCATTTATGCATAAAATACATAATATTTATTCATAAAGTACAAATCTTTTATGCATAAAATACATAATATTTATTCATAAAGTACAAATCTTTTATGCATAAAATACATAATATTTATTTATAATATTTATTCATTTATGAATAAAATATATAAAAATAGGAGATGACAACACTTTTGTGCATGTTTCCTACCTAATGATGTAGTTACCAATTCTTGATATTCAACTGTTAGCAATTATTCGATCATTTTGATACGAGACTAAAACAGACCGCTTTTGTGTGGTTAAATTTTCAATCTTAATTTGATCTACATCCGTACAAAATACGTGAAAACAGTTAGAAACGAGTTGTCCGAACGCTTTTTTTAATATTCCATTTCTTTAAAATTCCTTTTTAACTAAAAAGATTGTGTTTTCAGGTGGGAGCGTTTATCGCTTCTGAGGTTGTGACGGCCAAAACAAAATACAGGAAGACATCCGACCATGCAAGAACGGGGCGCACAAGTTTGACATAAAGTAAGCTTGACTTTCTTCAATCAAACGCTTACAATGGAAGCGTTATGCAGCATTTATTTTTATACGATTGCAAGAGACAAGGTCAAGTAGAAGTCATAATATTTTTATGGTACGGTTATGGCTCTTGTTCAAAGGGGGATACCTTGCAGCGTTTTGGACACGCGTTGCTCAAAGGAGTCGCCGCAGTGCACCAGCCAAAATGCGCATTGTGTCGAAATTCCGATAATGACGAAATTTAGCAGATCTTAGGCATTCGAGTGTCGCTAATGGAGAGCATTCAATTCGCTTTTTGTATTGATGCAATCGAACGAAGAGAGAGTTATGGAAAATAATAACTCTCTCACCTGTTGAAATTCGCTTCTTAACGGGGAAACGCGGAAATGGAAGCAGTCTGTGTTCTTTATTTTCCGCGTTGTGAAAGAAAGTTTTGGTGGTGCTCATTTTTATCACTTGTTCTCTCGGGTTCATTCAATTATTCTACATTTCTTATCGGGTTCTTTCAATTATTCTACATTTCTTATCGAGTTCTTTCAATTATTCTAGTAATAAAACGAAGGACGATGTCGTTCATTATGTTTTGAAAAATAGACAGGTATAGCTTTTTTTTAAATTTGACTTTGTTAGAATATTGTATTTATTCAGCTGAACCACAGACACAGAATGTAAGGAGAGAGATTGTTGGTAGGGCCCGAGAGCAGAAAGAGCTTAAAAATGCGACTTACGTCGCAGAACAAAATGTCTTTGCAGAACAATTTTTACTTAGTTTTAACAACATTTTGGCCGATTTCTTTTCAATCATAAGTTACAATGTTCTGCAGAGTAAAGAGCGTTCTTCAAAACTGCTACGTCGCAGAACAGTCTTTTCAGAGCAATTTTTCATTAATTTTATCAAAAAATCATGTTACGATGTTCTGCAGTGCAAAATACGCTCCTTACCACGCCTTTTCTTTTCTAGCTACGAAACAACCTCCCTACATCGCCCAAATTACCACAAACACTTTATAAAATAACACATCTATATCAAAATGACAAAAAAAAAATTTATTTCCAATGGCAAGGCTGGGTACAGATTGCAAAGACAAATACAATACATGATACAATACAGACATACAACACAGTACAGAATTGACCGAAGTCATTGTACCCTTATACAAGGCCAGAAGTGATGGTCGCTTGTGAAGGGGCACCCAGTGGGTGGACCTTCATTGTCCCTAACAAAGGACAGCATAATTTACATCCATGCCCTGACCCGGATTCGAACCAGGAACCTTCCGATCCAGAGGCCAACACCTTGACCACTAGACCGGTTGGTCGGCAAATGACAAAGTAATTAACTTCAAAAGTTATCGATAGAATTGCAAATTCTGAAAGTATGCCTTGGTTTTAAGTAAATTGAGTTAATTAATTCTGATGTTTTATTATAAATATTTAATACATATTTAGTTGACATGTATGTTTTACGTCTATTTTTGAATTTACTAGTTTTCAAAATTCGGACAAAATACCTACAGAACAATTGCAATCGCTTGGAGTTGTGTTGCAGAACACTGAATAGATTTCTGCACCTGAGTGGTAAGGTATAACTCTCCAAGAGGTTTCGACAAGATATCTTGGCCATCATGATTGGACCAATTTTACAAATGACGAGGTAACTCGTCATAAAGCTATTGACCAGACATCCAGTCATCACGATATTGCCAATTTTTATCTGACGTCGATATCAAGATCTAGTCAGTTGTCTTCTAATGACGGGATATTTTGTCCATAAAGATGTGGTACTCATTGATGAAATACATTATCAAGACAACCATCAGGAGAGCTAATGATGCAGGGATCATATTTTTCCAAGCTGCATCAAAACACAAGACAGACAACATCAAGTAATGAACTTACAAGGAAAGTATTTTACTGACTCAGAAAAGAGAAATACTTACGGAATGCTAGAATAATTGAACCTGCTCCTCCTACAACTCGCAGGTTGGTAATACGTTGGGTAAACCCACTGAGACATAGTGGTCTTTAAAGAAGTAGAATAGCTGCCAGGGGTTTTTAGTGGAATAAGATGTTCAGTATATGGAAAACGTAGGATTTGATTTTGGGGATTTTTGTGGCACAAGGTCCTAAAGCGGACAAACTGCGCCAGTGGCACACTTGGAGAATTATCGTAATTGATCATGTAATTCAAATAGCTTTTTTCCTTTAATGAGAGTCAATAACCAATGATCTCTTCTTACAGAGCAGTATCATATTTAGATTTAAAAATTAAACAATCGATTTTATAATCACATGAAAATTCCTTCTATTTTCAATTGAAATATCTTGTTCCAAAATTCAGTTAACTGTTTTCGATCGCTTTCCACTAAAATAAATTTTAATTGTTTTATGATAATTGAGAAAATAAAAGAAAAGTAAAAATATGTATATTTTTTAATAAAAAATTAGAAAAATAACTTAATGGAACAATATACAGACACTTTTACATTCTGTAAGTACGTCCGCGTTGCTTCCGAAAATAGAAAATAAAAAGGATAAATAGAAAATAAACGAGTAGAGATATTTAGAAGTAATTTTATTGGACTCCACATTTTTGTGAAACTATACTAACCCAAATAAAATGCTCTTTAAAATGAACGTAAATTATAGTAACGAGATAGTTTCTAGGGAAAATAAAGTTTTTGGAAGCGAAAATCTGAACCAATTAAATATTTTAAAATTAACTATAGACTAAAATAATTTAATATTGTTATATCATTAAAACTTATTTCTCATTTTTGTCACTTCAATTCCAACTGTTCTCTGAAAAGAATACCGGTATTCTATAAAAAAAATGATGTAATAGTTCCAAAGGATTTCCTTATATTGATTGCCGTACAGCAAAGTAAAAGTTATTAGCTCAGCAAACTTTGATCGCGATATCTGTATTTGTAAGTGTAGTGTAGGTGTTAGCAAATGTTTTATTAAAAGCCCTGTATCCAAACGAAACAATTCTAACACTTATTCTATGCCAAAGTGGTAACCTTATTGCAAGAACTAAGTCCTTAACCCTTCGAGAGTCACTCGATATCCGAGTAGTGATAGAATTGATTTTACCACTTAACACACTTAACCTACTCTATGAGGTTTTGACAAGGTAGATCGTCCGTCCAGATCTGAACGATTTTGACAAATACGAGGATATATCATCCACTAAGATCTGTCGAGTTTTGCAAAAATGACTAGATTTCTCATTGACACACATATTGTCCTTGTTATAATTGATGGCAGTGTGGCTGGTCACTACTAGGCACTTTTGGATGCAAAGATAAGTCACCAGTATGAAAAGCCACCAAGAAAGGAGGATATATCGTCCACCAAGATCTGACAGTTTTGCAAATGACTAAACATCTCATAGACACACATATTGTCCTTGTTATAATTGATGGCAGTGTGGCTGGGCACTACTAGGCACTTTTGGATGCAAAGATAAGTCACCAGTATGAAACGCCACCAGGAAAGAAGGATATATCGTCCACCAAGATCGGACCAGTTTTGCAAAAAGTGACTAGATTTCTCATTGACACACATATTGTCCTTGTTATAATTGATGGCAGTGTGGTTGGGCACTACTAGGCACTTTTGGATGCAAAGATAAGTCACCAGTATGAAAAGCCACCAAGAAAGGAGGACATATCGTCCACCAAGATCTGACAGTTTTGTTTTGCAAAAATGACTAGATTTCTCATAGAAACACATATGAGAAAGTGTGGCTGGGCCTTACAAGGCACTTTTGGATGCGAAGATAAGCCACCAGTATGAAACGCCACCAGGAAAGAAGGATATATCGTCCACCAAGATCGGACCAGTTTTGCAAAAAGTGACTAGATTTATCATTGACACACACATTGTCCTTGTTATAATTGATGGCAGTGTGGCTGGGCACTACTAGGCACTTTTGGATGCAAAGATAAGTCACCAGTATGAAAAGCCACCAAGAAAGGAGGATATATCGTCCACCAAGATCTGTCCAGTTTTGCAAATGACTAAACATCTCATAGACACATTTTGTCTTTGCTAGAAATGGCGACAGTGTGGAATAGGTTTGTTTTACATCACAGACTAGGAACTATAAGGCACTTTTGAATGCGAAGCTAAGCCACCAGTATGAAAGGCCACCGGAAAATAAGCCAATGACGAAATTATCCAATCTATCGGATAAAAGAATCCATGGATTCTTTCAACCCTTAGAAGGATTATATTTGCCCTTTCCCTAGAATAGAATCTATAGCCCCTTTCGTCGGAAGTTAATCCTGTAGAACGATTCGTGTTAGTCCTTTCGATAGTTAGAATTATATTGGTCCATTTCCTAGAATAGAATCCTTGTAATCATTCTATTTCTCCTTTCCCCAGAACATAATCCTTTGGAAAGATTCTATTGATCAAAAAGGTCAAAACTGGTAAAAAAGTTATGCAGGGAAGACTACAAGTTGCAAGGTGGAATTATGCCTGTGACTCCATCGGGCAGTTAAGCAACTTAATCCCATCTTGTATTATAATTCTATTGGAACGGATTTTTAAGAAAACTATCATTGTTCTCTTTACTGTAATGACAACTTCTTTAAAATTCGTATTCATGCGACGTACGAGCATCACACCGCCCTTCCTTCTTTAATTCCATTTTTCGTCGTAGGTTAGGCATGGGTTAGATTATAGATGATCAATCACATCGCACGAAGATCTCTTTGAAAGATTGTAGCTCAAGTCTTGCGACAAAAAGTTCCAAAAGGTAACATTGTCGACGCAAAATGTCATCTTGAGCTAGATTCACATCTTAATTTCCTGTAGAAGTGTTTCTGTTCACATTCATAACTCTCTTGACATTTCAGTTTCATAAATAAGTACGTTGGTTAAAATAGGAACAATGTCCAAATTCGCTGACTTTGAATTACTTCCACAAATCACTTAAAAAAGTGTCAATGTCCTGTAAATAAACACATTATGAAAATATCGAAACATTGAGAAAATATACGTTTGTGTAACATTAAACAAAAAGGCAGTCTTTAACAGTGCACAGTGAAACTGAAATAATTATCGAAAATTATGTTTAATCCTTCAAGTGAAATAAGAAAATATACGTTTGTGTAACATTAAACAAAAAGGCAGTCTTTAACAGTGCACAGTGAAACTGAAATAATTATCGAAAATTATGTTTAATCCTTCAAGTGAAATAAGAAAATATACGTTTGTGTAACATTAAACAAAAAGGCAGTCTTTAACAGTGCACAGTGAAACTGAAATAATTATCTATAATTATGTTTAATCCTTCAAGTGAAATAAGAAAATATACGTTTGTGTAACATTAAACAAAAAGGCAGTTTTTGAAGTATAATTTTTTATTCAAATGAAACTATTTATAACATGGTCAGAAATCCTCGTTAAATTATGTGTGTTAGTGAAGAACACAAACCACATTGTTTTGAAGAATTTACAAGTACTCAAGTCGATTGTCTTTACAGTTGAAGCCATTGGAGTTATAAAAATACTTAATTGCTATTAACCCTATAATATTCCTTATACTTTTGTTAATGTGTAATAGTTCAATCAATCTATATTTTATAAAGAACCCACTTTTGGCGATTTCGAGAGATAATTTACATATATTCTTCAATTCATAATGATATTATTCCTTCGAGAACCAATATTTGAGTAAAATTGATCTGGAGGAAAATTCTTTTTTTAATTTATTCCAAGCAGAATCTATCCAATATAGTTGAACTGCTGGAAACAAATTTTTTTGTATTTTTTCAGAAAACGGAAAAAGCTGTTCGAAAACTTAAATTTAGAATGTCACAAGAAAGGAAAGGTCAATAAAGCTTTTAGTTATAATTTGGATACCACTTCAAGAAGAAAAATACCTCATCTCATCAATTTCACAAAAATGGAATGTTTGGAAATCGTCACGGTCCATCTAGCGTTTCAAGGAACCTTTACCAGTCGCGAATCCATTTCGTCATAGTACCATGCAGTTCGGTGTTCTGCTGGAGTGCAAAACACGAATCTTCCTAGAAAGTGTTTCTTTTTTTTGGTCTTTCAAGTTTAAATGAATGGTTAATCAACTGATTCGAAATCAGAGACATTGAACCTATACACGATTCGGAAAAGGTGTTTTAATCTTTCTTTCGTAATAAGAACTGTAACGAATTGTTTGGATGTTTATAGCACATTCTTTTTCTGCGGAAACATAAATATAATATCCTTATCTTTCTTCTCGTGGAATAAAAGAATAATAGTTTGATATAGTTTCTCAAATAATCTTGTTTGGTTTAAATTTTGCCACTTTGCTGTTCATTTGAAACACATGAGGAATAAAACCAAATTCTTAAGTGGATGAAAAGTGTTAAGTAAGTTTGCGACTCTACTAGAAAAAGTTGTAGGTTCATTAATTCATTTAAATGTTTCTGGTTCACTCCATCATTCTCACTCATTCAAAAGTTCTTGGTTCACATTATCAGTCTCATTCAGTCAAAAGTTGTTGATTCACTTCTTCATTCAAAAGTTGTTGGTTCACTCATCATTCTCATTCAATCGAAGGTTCTTGGTTCACTCTGTCATTCTCATTTATACAAAAGCTCAAGGTTCACTCCTCATTCTCATTCAATCGAAGGTTCTTAGTTCACTCTGTCATTCTCATTTATACAAAAGCTCCTGGTTCATACCTTTTTAGTTTCAAAGATTACAGAAATGCATTCTCAAACTTGTATCAAACTAATTGGAGTTTTAGATTCACACATACTTTCGAGCTTATGGATTATGATGACCCAACTATAATCCGTCCCAACACACAAATATGCATTCGAGCACATACTTCTTGTGGTAAGTGATGTCATCCTAACCTATGATCGTATTACCACATCTTCATTATCTCCATTATTAAATAGGAAAAGCTCAATATAAACATGCCATCCTCTCCTCTTTAAAGATTCAATTTGGTGTTACTTTAATTTTATGAAGTAACGTCGATAAATAAGCATAGGTATACAGGAAACGAAAGCAAAACCTTTTTCTTCTTATTATTATAAGGATGTGTGTTATAACATCGGAACATGCGGTTTCATCTCACCACAATATCTTTCACGACGTTTGTAGCAAAGTGAAAGAAAAGGGCGTATTTTTTCCCAATGAACTTTTATGAATGATTAATTGCGCAACAATTCTTATTAATTGTGCTTGTCTATGCGTTACCCCGGGACACCATGGGTGCACCATGGTCATCACATCGCACCCACTGTGAACTGTGGGAGACATGCTATTCTGGAGGAACTTTGGGAAACTGGCCCACATTTACGTGTCGTCCGGAAGAACTCGAAACTTCAAATAACTAACCCGACTTAAGCACTTACGAGCCTCAAACTTGTAATCAAGAACTGCCAGTTTCTTAGATACTTCTTTTGTCGCTTGGTCATTGATGGGCATAGAATATGGAGGATAGAATAAATGAAATGCAAAAGCCAAATTTTTATTGAAGGCTAACGGATTGAATTTTCATGAACGAACATGCCAATAAAAGTAACTCATTCGTCAAACGTACATATTTACATCGTGTCTCATCATCAAATCCTGATCTCATCAACAAAGTTGACAATATATTGATGACAAGATATCTTATCTTTAGCAAAATTGTTCAGATCTTTGATGGACGAGATATTTCGTCGAAGCCACTTGGAGGTTAATTGTTTATATTTAATTGAACGTGGTCACGCATCAGGCAGTATTGCAGGAGTATCACAAACAGATAACGAAATGTAATGGTGACACATGTGTGGTAAATGAATTTCGGACATGAACAATAAGTAGCATGAAGATACAGAGCGTTTATTGAGGCATAAATGCATATTGAATAGCTAAACGCGTAAATTAAAATAGCACAGCTTTTGAAAGACGCCTTTATACGAAAAAGCATCTTTTATGAATATCCCCTTTGGTCGAAAAACGATGACCAACACTTTTGTTCTAATATCCACCACAATAATTCCATCTCCTTACCTTACTAAATGTACCGATATACCGCCAATCCTGTTATTCCTCAAACTTTAGGCATCAAAAACTGTTTTAGAACCACGTGACTCTTGTTTTGACACGTGCCCTGTAAAAAGCGGTGACATTTGTTTTGGGACACATACAACAGTATTCCATACGATAAGCGGCATACAGGAGTTCTACTGAATCCTCCTCAAAATGTGATTCCATGGCGTCTCTAACAGAGTAAAAACCCAATGCAGCACATGCCATTCTCTTATTTCCAGAAACGAAAATAATTATAACCCATAATAGCAGCTAAACCTGAGATGTACTGGCTATAATAAAGGCAATGGATTGAGTTTCCATTGAGTGCCAGGTTACTGGACAACTTGATCGTCGTTGACCAGTTCTGGCTATCACCCTATTAGGTGCGTGTGACCAGTACTGATACAAAAAGACACTTCTAATTGTAGACTGCTGTATTTTGAGCTGCCTTTTTCTGTACTGTAGCCTATTTAATTGTCATAGAAGGTCGGGCTATATCCGTAGAGTGGTATCTGCTTGCTTTAGCAGTGGTCGATGGCGTTTCGAAAGAAAATTAGTCCCTGGAATGAATGGTCTTGGGATATCGAGGTTACAGAATTTGAATGGGAAACATTGAAACACCAATTGCATTTTAATTCAAATTGTAAATCGAAAGAATCGAGTATTTTGCATATTTGTTGATAAATTATCTTTTTAATTCTGGCAATATTGCATAAATTGTTTCATTAAAAGTACCGTACCTGGAACGGAAGGTTTGGAATATTGGGAGTAGAGATTCTGGGTGTTGTGAAATTGGAACCAATTGCATTTAATTTCAAATTATAAATCGAAAATACGTCTTCTGAGCATTTTGTATTTTTGTATTTTTAGTTCTGGCAATATTTTGCATAAATGGTGTTATTGAAATTACATAGTACCTGAAATGGTAGGATTTTTGACATTGAGCGTAGTTTCTGAGTGTTGAAAAAAGAAACAATTGCATTATTTTTCAAGTTGTGAATCGAAAATACGTCTTCTGAGCATTTTACACATTCATTGATGAAAGTTTTTTTTTTTAATTCTGTAAAAATTTATAAATCATTTTTATATAGTCAGTCGCGGTGATTGATGTTTTGCGGTTTAATGGTGCAAGGGCCATATAAACCCCAAACTGCGTCATATGCAAGACACGATGTAAAGTAATAGACATTCACAAAATGAAAGATTTCTTGACACAGAAGAGATAAATACACCTGACAGGAATTGAACCTGTGCCACCTACAACTCGAAGGTTAATAGTGCAATGGTAGGCAGTTGGTAGATAGTTAATTAATTCCACACTGGAGCAACACGATGGGTTATTGGCGACGATCCGGATCAATCCCGCAGAGAAAGAACTAAGAACGACGCCTCGTAATTTTGTATCACGGTTAGATGACGAGGTCAACACCTGAACTGGCATCCCACTCTCCAAACTTCCACGCCGCACCAATGTGAGGACATTTAAGGCCACGACAGGTTTAACTTGCACCAGCCCCCCGTGTACACAACGGTAATTGACTGGACCAAGTTTCGAACCGGTTGCTATAATCCGTTGCTCCAACTTGCTGTGGACATATCCACTGAGCCATGACGACCCCTGAAGTCCTTGAAATGGTCTATGTCTCTATCTCTATCTTTCTCTATATCTCTCAATGTCTCTCAGTATATATTTCTATTTATCTTAATGTATCTCTCTGTCTCTCTATGTCTCTCAGTATATCTTTCTGTCTCTCTATGTCTCTCAGTATATCTTTCTGTCTCTCTCTATGTATCTCTCTCTTTCTCTCTCTGTCTTTCTCTCTGTCTCTCTCTCTATCTCTCTATGTCTCTCAGTATAGCTTTCTGTCTCTCTCTATGTCTATTTCTCTCTATCTGTATGTCTCTCATTCGCTCTGTCTCTCTCTCTATGTCTCTCAGTATATCTTTCTGTCTCTCTCTTTCTCTCTCTCTATATCTCTCATTCTCTCTGTCTCTCTTTATGTCTCTCTTTCTTTTTATGTCTCTCTTTCTCTTTATGTCTCTCTTTCTCTCTATCTCTCTATATGTCTCTCAGTATATATTTCTGTCTCTCTCTCTATGTCTCTCTTTATGTCTCTCTATGTCTCTATGTCTCTCAGTATATCTTTCTGTCTCTCTATGTCTCTATGTCTCTCAGTATATCTTTCTGTCTCTCTCTCTCTTTCTCCTGTTGCCCAAGTATGTCTTGAAAATTCACCTTAATTTTTAAATTAAGGTGAATAACAATCAATTAAACAAGGACCATTATTTCAAAATTAAAAAAAATTTTGAGATCTGTGAAGTTTTTTTTAATTTTTATAAAATATTCAATTTTTAATATTTTTTAGTGATTTTAAGTGATTTATATTTCTTGGATAATTGGGAACCAAATTTAGTATGGAATTGACCATCAGTCTCATTGTTGAACTTTAATAATTATTTTTGTAGCTAAACCTGAAAAAAAAAATTCTAAAAATATTAACACACACACACACACTCTTTGACATTTTAAAAAAAATAGTCTAGAACTCTCAGACCTTAATCCATACTAACTTTTATAGTACATATATATGAAAGTATCTATACAAAAATTTCTAGACTGTATCTTGTACAGAAAAAAAGCCTTAGGGAATTGAAAACACTTGCATCCACAAAAATAAAAGTGAGAAAAATGCATTTTAAGTTTTTGAAGTCATAAAACAAAAACTAATAATCCATGTAGAGGTCTAATTTTTTAATATGTTATTTGCCAACTTATAAAATGCACTAAAACACTAATTTAACTCAATGTGATTGAATACATTTCTTTTAATTCAAAATTTTATGTTTACATATGATGAAAAACATTTGTTACGGCAGCGACAAATTTTTTATCTTAATCCTAACAAAATATTTTCATACCAAATATTTACCAAATTTTGATTATAATATATTATATATAACAATCGTAACCAAGTTTTGATTTTGAAAAAGACCTTTTTATCAATATTGGTTAGTTAGTAATGAGTCTCAGAAGAGAACGCAGAACATAAACCAACAGATACGATTTTGAAAATAATAGCCATTTCACAAAAAGAATTGATTTTATTCAAAAATATTTTTAATTAATTGCAAGAATGTAAAATTACATTAAAAAAAACGAATTTAACCACGCCCCCTCCTCTATGCTGTCAAATTTTGACACTGACCAACACTCAGAAAACTTCAAATATCTTTAAAACTAATTGGATATCAGATCTAGAATTTTGAGGCCAGCTTTCCAACTGTATGGGCCATCGAAAAATGCAAAAAAAAATATTCGATATTTTTGTCATTTTTAGGGTACTGTGTAGCTTTAACGTAAAGAGCTTCGGGAAGTATAATGTGAGGCAAAATAACGAATCTGCTTTTTTGTTAAACAGTAACTGATTGTTGAATTACGACGTACCTAATATAATTTAAACGAATGCATGGAAAAATATTGATGACATTTTTGTCATTTCTGATAACAGTATGTTCAATTCCCAACTAAAACGATTATAGAAATTTGCTCCTATAGTTATGCTAAGCTTATAGAAAGGTCCTAGAAAGTTGCTATTTTCACATCCGATAGTTCATCATGGTAGAGACGGTTCCGTAACTCCAAGAAGAAAACAGTAAGCCAAAAATATAAAATGGAACACATTGTGTACTGTCTTACAAGTGCTAATTCTTACTTGTAATAAAATGCATGCAAATGCACTAGGTTCCAAAAAAAAATCGGAACACCCCGTTGAAAGTGAAATTGGAAGGGAACTAGAAATGAGTGATGTACATAAAAATGCAAAGAACTGATCGTTGTTATAAGATAGAACTGATCATAAACTGACAATTATTTTTTATTGCATAACTACATCAGAAAGGGCGTAAATTAGTAAATAGTAGCAGTTAAACAGAAAGCCTGTGGCGAAACGTGCCTAAATACGGTGCAAAGTAGAGGCAAATAAAGACTTTTTGCGTCCAGTCACAAATTATATCAAGCATTCTATATATCAAGTTGCCGCCCCAAGTTCCTTATATTCCAGGAGTGCTACAACTGACGGTTTAGCACATCCCAGACATGCTCAAAAAGGGATAGATCTGGGTATCTTTCTGGCCAACGAAGAGTTTCAACAATACAGAGGTGCCGCTAACACCACCCTTAAGCACACTCTTTTATCATTTCAGTTCAATTGGCTGCTTTATTCACCATATAATGCTTTTTTGTTTCAATTTACAGTTATGTATAAATTGTTAGTTAACAAATGTAAGACACCGGAATTTTGCTGCTGTAACATTTACTATCCAACTACTGTAATTTAAAATACTTTATCTCTAAGCTAAACTGCATCTTTATTGGCTCCCACTGCTTTAAATAATATATCTACAAAATTCGGTATTCCGATTCTTAGAAGCAAATTTCTAAAATTCTACATCTCATTATGACTTCCTGTCAATTACGTAGTTTAAAGGAATCCGGCTATCTGTAAGATAGTTTTATTTTTTCCTAGACGAAAAATTGTTTTATTAAAAATCAAAAAGAAAGATTAGTAGAAAATATTCAGAAATTTCTTCGGATTAGAGTTCTTTATAGATCAGATGATTTATTTAAAATGATGAAAGAAGAGAGAGAGAGAGAAATGTCGAGATAAATTTAATAGCCTAATGGAACTATTATTAAACTGAGGTTCGTTACAGATCTAAAAGGCAGTTTATTTTTTGACAGAATTTATTCGAAACCTTTCAGGGGTTATACGACATCTGGCGTTCCATTTATACTCTCGTTTGAATGTCTGGTGTCCAAGAATGCTGTGAATAATGGGTAAAGCAAAAAAAGGCACAACCCATCGACGAGATTTATGTAGACAACATCTCTATTGAGAAGATCTTTAAATGTGTGACCAACAGAGTAGTCATGTGACTACTCTTCAAAATTGAAATGGTTGGCCGATTTAGCATTTTATCGCCTCGTTTTGCGATATAACATAGTATGAAAGGGTAGGTGTGCCTTTTTATAGTGGCGACAAGAGTAGTGAAATTGCCAAAGTCTACAATGTCACGCGGACCAATCATATGATGAATCCATGCTTGGGAGTTTGGTCCCGTAAAATCAGGCCGACCAACCAGTCTGGTGGTTGAGGTTTTAGCCTCTAGTTCGGAATGTTCCTGGTTCGAATCCGGGTCAGTGCATGGATATTTGTAAACGTATAGCGTAAAGACGGCTGGTGCACCTTGAATCTGTCGTGGCCGAAAGTCATCACGTTGTGTTGGTGTGAAAGTTTGAAAAGAGGGATTCCAGCTAAGGTGTTGTGCCTCGTCATCTGAACGTGGTTCAAAATTACGTGGTGTTGTCCTCGGATGTTTCCTTCGACATATGACCGTGGTTCAAAATTATGAGGTGTAATCGGATGTTTCCCTTAAGGGACTGATCCCGGACTGTCGTCAATAGCCCGTTGTGTTGCTCTAGTACGACGTTAATAAAATTACCTTACCTTTTCTTACCTCGGATATTTCCCTTAGGGGATTGATCCCGGACCATCGTAAATAGCACGTTGTGCTGCTCTAGTACGACGTTAATTAAAATTACCTTGCCTTACCTCGGATGTTTCCCTTAGGGGATTGATCCCGGAACGTCGTCAATAGCCCTTTGTGTTGCTCTAGTACTTCGTTACTTAAAATTACCTACCCGTCCAATCAGATAATGAATGTACGCTTCCACCCAGCAGACGAAAGTAGACCTACTCTTTTGGACACATGTTACCATTGTTCACTCAACTTTTGTATCATATTTCATCTGTGGTACAACGCTTCACTCAGTTTTTATATGCCTTTTCAAAATGATTTTTAGCCTAGTAGCCTTCAAAGGGATAATAGTAGGTAGCCAGCACGTGTTGACCTCATCATCTCATCGTAATTCAAAATTTCGATGTGTTTTCCTAGGTTCTTTCCCTTTGTGAATGATCCCCGGCCTTTGGCAATAGTCCGTTGCGTTACTTCAGTGAGATGCAAAGTCAAATTCCTACCTCAAAAGGTTTAACCTCTATCATCGCACTTTTATTTTTCAAGATTCAAAACAATTATTAAATGATGTTAGTATCCACATGACCAAAAATTAAGGATTATACTGAAATCGTATCAGTCACCTTTTTATCATATAGAGCATTCTTGGGATGATCTCGTACCACGCACAAGCAAAGACGTGTGCGTGTCTGACGTTCCTATTTTCATATATATTATGCGGATACATTTGGAATTCAACAAAAACTGTTTGTTTTAGTCTTCCATCAAATTTAAAAAAAAAAATAACAGAAATATATGTTTTAGTTTTCTTTAAAATAATGTAACAAAATCGGACCGTTTTTTTGTTGTAGCATGACATGATAAATCCTGGTTCTTAGAATAAAAATTTGTTATTTTAATTTCTGTATTAAATTTAGCTGTACAATGATAATTAAAAACATTGTAACATTTTAAATGACAAATATCTGAGTTTAAAAAAATTATTCAAATCTGACTGCCGTTTAATCCAACTAAAATATTTTGTTGGTTTTATTTTTTAACTACTAAGTATCAGTACTAGTAAATCCCCAAAGTAAATTATAAATGCTTTAAGTATGCAGCTATTTTATAGATTTTCAACTGCTCATATGTTTTGCACGACATTCCGTTACAGCATCAAAGAAATTCATTCTTCACATTAGGCCTGCATCAGTTTTATAAAAATAGTCCTACCATAGATCCACAGAGTATAATAAAAATTGATTACCAAGGAATTTTGTGTAGTAATATTACTGATAAAAGTCTGAATTTTCATTTTCCCCAAAATTACTTCATTAAATGAGCAAATGAAATACCTAAGTGCATTATGCATTACACATTCATTCATTACATTTTTAGCGAATAAATGAGGGTTCAAATTAAAATCTGTTCCAAATTTTTATATTTACCTCTCCTGCTTTTGAATCTATATATATAATTCTCTTACGTGGCACGCAAAAAAAACGTTATTTGTAATCGCGTTTTAGCAACACTGTACGATTGTTTGTTTATCGCGAAGTCTCGCGCATCGATTGAATTTATAGCGTTATCGGATGAAATTTTATTGAAAAGAAAAAGGAAATTTTAATGAGCTGTTGCAGTTAGTTTATAATATAAATCAAAGAAAGCGGAGGATCTTTTCAGGGCCATTTAAAAAACGGTCCTTTTCAGGGCCAACAATTATAGTTCAACAAGACGCTTGCACTACAAGACGCTTGCACGGCAACAAACGCAATGAAAAAGTGTGGGTCGTTTGAGTAATAGGGAAATGTACACACAAACAACATGCTGGGTATTCAGTTTCCAAAGCAACGCTCACATTTCGGGTCAAAATTTGCACAAAGTTTTCATTTGAATTCTGATTTTAGAGATACTGTATATATTTTTTCTGTAATACAGCAAATTTAGATTTGAAAAACATTTTTTTGGTAACATATTTTGTAAACAATACCTTCTGCTAGGACACATGTCTTCATTGAGGCAAGCGAAGCGAGCATAGGTTTGCGCAGCGAACCAATGAGGATTCCGAAGCAATCCTCCGGGGGTTGGCGAGCGTTAGCGAGCAGGGGGCAGGCCCCCTAGTTTTCAATATTGATTTACCAGTTTGTTCAGTTATCTGGGTTTTTTGTAATTATTGTCTTTCACACTATTCCCTTATCTAAACTTTTCTTTATATTATAGGTTGTGGATCAAGGTATTATCTTCCATCCAGGCTCATATTGTCGAGATCCATGGAATATTTTGGAAAAAAATGTAAAAAAAAAATGTTTTTGGACACCAGTAAAAATGTAAGCGTTAAAATAAAACATGAAAATTACTGTATCATTGGGTTTTTTATAGTCTTTTGTCCGAGATTGCTGCAAGTTATGGTTTTCGCCATGTTTTCGGTCATGAACTTCGATCCCGCTTTAAGAGATTTGCATTAGATTTGTTATTTTGACACAATACATGTGAATTTTTCATATTTCCTTATCTTCATATATCAATGATAGGATATAACTCTATAACTGAGGTAGGTCATTTTCATTGTTTATATCATACTTTCGTATGTAAACCACTACGTATTAAATTACAGTATCAAGTTAGAAAAAAATCTGTACTTGAATTCAAATTTTTACCTGTAGTATGTTTCAAAAATGTTTTTTGAAAATGTACACAATTCGATAAATTAATCAAAAAAATTTGAGCTAATTTTCTCTTAAATAGGATTTTAACCCTTCAAGTAATTTCAACGATATTTTGTCTAACCAATTTCGATAAGGGCGAGGTACTAGGTCACAACAACCCCCCCCCTCCCCAGAAGAAAAAAAATCCTCCTCTAAAATATTTTCAGAACGATTCTAGATTGCCTCTCTAAAAAGACTGTCAGTACCTTATAAAACAAAAGCTAAACAAGTTCAGAGGCTTATATTTCTCTTGATATACTGTGCAGTTCCTTGGCGAATATTTAAGAACACTTATTTCCTGGATTATTTATTACTTATACGTTTATTTCAATAGGTTTTGAGTAGAAAATATAAAACGTATAAAATTCTAAGGGACAATTAATATCAACGTTAACAATAACTCAAGCGCTTTAAAATTTATTAGTTTTTAATTCATCCTTTTAATTTCAAACAATTATATACAAACGTTTGAAGTTTTAATTATAGTATATAAATGAAACTTGTACACATGGATTGCTTTTCCGATGTTTAAAAACTAAATGACTGCAGAATTTAATATTACATTATTCTACATAAATAGCTTTAATATAGGTAGTGTGGTGATTAGTACTATAATTGTTGGTTTTGGTTTGTAGCTAGTCATGTTCCCAGGTGCATAATTATATTCAGTGTTCTGCAACACAACTCCATAGAATTTTAATTATTCTGCAAGCATTTTGTCCGAATTTTGAAAACTGCAGTAAAATCAAAATCAGACTTAAGACACTACTATCGGCTATATATGTATTACGTATTTATAATAATATAAAACATCAAAATTAACTTACTTTATTTAAAACCAAGGCATACTTTCAAAATTCGCAATTCTTTCGATAACTTTAGGAAGTGAAATATTTTGTCAATGACATATAAGATGTGCTATTTATAAAGTGTTTGTGGTAATTTGTGTGGTGTAGGGTGGTCGTTCCGTAGCTAGAAAAGAAAAACAGTGTGGAAAGAAGCGCGCTTTGCGCTACAGAACATCGTAACTGGATTTTTTTCTAAATCGGCCAAAATTTTGATAAAATTAAGGAAAAATTGTTCTGCTAAGACTTTGTTCTGCGATGTAGCAGTTTTAAGCACTTTCTGCTGACGGGGCCATGTTCTGTTATACGGGTATCAATTAGACTGGGACTATAAATTAAAGACCACGATACACCATCCATACCAAGAGTCTGTTTAACCAAAACTAGATAAAGCTAACCACTCTGTCAACTGTCCAAGTACAACTGTTGTAAGGAGAGTGAAAGGAAATATTGATGGACTTAAATTTTAATTTCAAGATAACCTAACGTAAATATTGGAGCAATTAAGTGAATGTTTTAACCCTTTAAGTGGTTTTGACGAGCTATCTCGTCCATCAAGATCTGGCCAATTGACGGGATGTCTCGTCAAGATATTACCGATTTTTATAGGATGACGAGATCAAGATCTTGTCAGTTTTGCTAATGGCGAAATACCGGATTCGAGACAACAGCCGGGAAGGCCAAATCGTATATTGAACGCCCATGTGTGCCCGAAAAGGATAAATGAAATCTGAATAGCTAAAAACTGCATTTATTCACAAAAATAGCATCAAGACATTAGCACCACAGTTCGACAATACATTTACACTTAGGAACCACGAAGAAATGTTTGCAATTTTCACATCATTCACTCAAAAAGAACTTCCAGCAATAAAAAATACAATTAAACACAATGAAGGACGACAGTCATGATACAAAATACATAGTGATGTTCGAATAAAATATACAGATACAAATGAATTTTACACAAAATGACAATGATAGTTCATAAAGATCACCAAGCAAAAGATTTTAAGATAATTTCCAGTTGTTTTCAAATGGAAATTCGAGTATATCGGTGGACAGTTCTGCTAGTAGCTACATTATTTAGTGACTTTAATAGGAAAAATGAGCTTAATGTGTTTCTCTTTCAATATCCCGTCTCTAAATAATGATTCCATTTTTGAAATTATTTCTGTTCAAATAAATATTAAGTTTGAAATAGTTATTTGGCAACACCAACAATTTAGGTAGTAATTCAATTGAATAAGACATATTTTTACTACATTTTATCTTTAAGAATCCGGGGGTTGTACTTATTTCAGGCAGATTAAATTTGAGATACATTACGTATTTATTTCAATATCGAATGAAAAGGTTGAGTATTTACTTTGGAAAGAGATATTCAAAGTATGAAAAGGAATTTCAAATCCCTTTGGTGTAAAAATCTGTTTTTATAAATTCTTCATGGGAAAAACCACAAGAAAAGTTTCAGAAATCCTTTTTGAAGTTGTTTCATAAAGGGTTTTTAAAGCTTCATAATTTAAATTGGATGCATCCGAATAAACATATTATGGTGACGAAAATCCGAACAATTTAGAATACATTCAGATTATGTTCAGAGAGCGATTTGTCTTCAAGTACGTCAGATCTTTTTATCAATCTAATGCGTTCTAGGATTTAATACCACATTCAAAATCAAATCAATTTGTAAACATTTTTTTTTTGCATTTTCTCAATTTTTCCCGATATTTAAAGCACATCAACGAGACTAGGTTATACAGAGAACTTTCCCCATTCAGTTTAATTTCATATCGAAACACAAAACTGTAAAAAATAACCTCTTTTGAGAATTTTAAGTAAAAGAATATCCGACTTGCTGAAGCTTGGTTTAATATGTACAATAATTACGTCAACACAATAAAACTATCTAAAATTGGCTTGTGATCCAATTGTTAAAAAATTGTATTGATATCTCAAATTTTGTATGCATCACAAACACCACTTTCATTTTAACAAGGCTCACCCACACTGCGAGAGTTATGTGAGGAATAACGAGATATTTAGATGAAAATTACTAAATCAATCTTATTTATGAAAGTAGAAAATCCGTATGATAAAAATTTGTGAAATTATTATTTTCGGTTAAAGTTTGTGTAGTAGATATAAATATATATATTGTGTAGTCATTGGAGTTTCAAAAATAATCAGAAACGCATGATAATTTCATCTAATGCATCACATTTACTCTCGCAATATGTTTGCGTAAAATTGGTTCCTCATGATAAAATAACATTAAAGATTTTTATTATAAAATTCTTTAACCATATTTAACAATGTTCAATTTTAGTAAGTATAAAATTCATTATCTGTAAAAACACTTCAAAAAATTTACAATAAATTAAATTATAGGTAACAATTTAATGACAATGATAGTTTAAAAAAAGCAGTTATCTCATTCCTGTGTACATATTTAAATAATTTCTTCAAATAAGTAAATAAACAATGATTCATAAAATACTTCGCAGCTTTATAGCCATCCTATTAGCGTGTTCTATCAATGCTGGTAAAACTATTTAACAGATTAAATGAAATATTTCTGTCACGGAATAATGTGTCAATTTGTAGACTCAAACGGCATACAGCATTTAAATATTTGCCTCATTTTCAATTTATGAAAATGTCCTTTGAATCGAGGTATAAAAACAGTCAACTTTCTATGAGAATTAAATTGAGTTTTAAAAGATCCAAAGTTTTAACGATGAGAAAATTAAATAATCGCTTGAAAATATGATATTAAACGTTTCTTTAAAATCTATTCACTTCACGTATGTTAAACATATTCCAGAAAAACATCAATTTGAGTAAACTGCTTAAAAATTGGCATACTGATGATTTTTTTATAGCAAATTCAATACTTTATTCTGATCACTCATTTCAACTATTACCTTGTGAAGAACGTTAGCATATAATTATTTTACAAGACAAATAGATACATTTTCTCATTTAGTCTTCACCTGCGGAGTTACATTGTCTTCTGAACAAGTTTGGTTGCAAATAAATATGTCCTTCGAGAGTTTCAGAGGATATCTATCATTTTCAGTGTTATACATTGCGCAATACCAGATTGGAAATTAAGTAAAGCTTCAAAAATCTAATATCGAATCTCTAACTAACGTGAGAAGGTCAAATAAGTAAAATACAGGAAAACTCCAATACACATAATAAGCGTTATGGACAAATTCCAAGATAAAAACTCACAAACTCACAATCCCTAATAAAAAGATATCAATACCGCTTTCAAAATAATTTAGTAAAAACGGTAATATCTTGTGCATAGTTCATTTAAATCGGGATTTATAAAAATATTATCATTTATTTGAATCGAATAGAAAAAATTACATAAAAGTACATTACATATAATCTCGCTTAAAATTTATTTTACGTAAGAAAGTTCTGCAGATAAATAGAGATTTTAAACTACTTAAAAGAAATAAATTAAGGCATCGTGAGTACTTGTATGAAAATAAAGCATTTCCCTCACAATTTAGGAAGTTATTACGAAAATATGAACTATATTTCTTACTCTCTACAAAGCTTCCGCAAAATAAACAATATAAAGTCTTTGGTTTTTTTCACTCCTCAAAATATTAAATACTTAAACCTAAGACACGCATATGAAAATAACGCAAACAAACATGGAAAACTACACAGAAAAAATAAAGTAGGAATCATAATTGAGATTTTCTAAACACTCAACGCAAAGAACTTGTGATTGACAAATGTTCGATGAATAGGGCATATATGAATAGGAATAAAATCAGTTTACTTTATACACTGGCACATACAAAATAAGAAGACTACCCTAAACATGGCGAGGTATATGTTGGCAAATATTATATTACATTTCTATCAAAAACAAAGGGAATGCTTAGGGAGCATCGATTTCGAATTCATGGCATCGATTGGGATAGGAAAACTAACTTTTTCAACACATTCGCACACGAACAAATTAATCGTATGCCAAAACTTAAATCGCCGATGATTCACCGAATTGACTTTTCTCGATTCAATAAGCAACGTAGCATGATTTAATTTTATTGTTTCGAATCAGTTAAAAATGTACGTTTTAAAACAATTTCTATCAAATCGATTGCCGAGACAACAAAATAAAGAACAAAATTGAACGCACGCGAATTCATCAAATGCACGAAGGACTCTTTAAAATTCTGCTCGACAAAGGAAGCACGCGCAGGTTAAAAAGATGGAGAAGGACGCGGCGCGAAAATCGATGCTCTGGTACAGATCATTTAAAACTAAATGAATGACGACGCACCGGAAGAAAAAAAAGTGCGTTTCTTGGGCATCCTCTCGCACTCGAAAATAGTCATGAACACTAAAAAATAAATTAAAATAAATAAAACATCACAGCCTTTACGAAAAAAAAAAAAGAAATAAAAGTTCCTTCAGTGCGTGGGAAAACTCTGTGAGTCGGTGGGTGTGAGGTCTTCTGGCGTGGTCGCGAACAACGTCCTATCACGGATGACTTCTAAGGTCTTCACCATCACATCCAACACGTGCACATAGTCCCGCAGTATCAGGTAGTTGCGAATGAGGCGCTGCGAGTGGCTGCCGACGTTCCGGTACTGCTGCTTCATGACGTCCCGCATAACGTCGGCGCTGGGCTCGATGTTGAGGCTGGCCATTCCCAACTGGATGGTGCACAGCAACTGGGCCATGTTGTCCTCGACGTCCCGGAACTCCGAGAAGTACTTGCCATCGTACACGACCTGGTCCGCGATTATCTGTTCGAGACCAACTGCGAAGTACTGCAGGACGTTGTAGAAGTAGCGAATAGCTTCTTCGAACTGAAAGGGAAGTGATTGAATCATGAGAATCCGTCATCAAAATATAGTTTTAACCCTCCAGACGGTTTCGAAGAGGAATGTCGTCCATCAAGATCTTATCCATCATTTGCTGATGACAACATCTTGCGTCATAAAGATATTGCCGACCAGTTCAAGACCTGGTCAGTTTTTTTCTAATTACGAGCTATCTCGTCCATCAAGATCTATTCAGTTTTGCTAATGACGAAACAACCTCATCGAGACAAACATCAGGAGGGTTAACATGCTTAGCAAGTTTCAAAATTAGACCATAGTGTAATACAGACGTTCAGTGCAAAGCTTCCTTCCATTATCAATATAGAGTTTTAACCCTCCAAATGGTTTCGAAGAGGTATATCGTCCATCAAGATCTGATCGGTTTTGCTAATGACAATATCTTGCGTCATCAAGATATTGCCGATCTTTTGACGACCAGATCAAGACCTGGTCAGTTTTTGCTATCAAGATCTATTCAGTTTTGCTAATGACGAGACAACCTCATCGAGACAAACATCAGAAGGGTTAACATGCCTTACAAGCTTCAAAATTAGACCGTAGTGTAATACAGATGTTCAATGCAAAGCTTTCATAGTTAAATTTCTAAAACAAGAAAGAAAATACATGTTTTCCAATTTCATCCATTAGTCTTGCATACGGGGCAGCAATCCAGTATCGATACCAAGTTAGACAACTGCCCTGGTACTTAGTACTGAGTATTCTTGTGAAACTCAAATATGTAATTCAAATATACAACATTCTTGAATGAACGACCCATTTTTGTCTTTTACTTTGCACTTGTAATTTTACTGTATGTATACCACGATAACTACTCCGGTGGGCGAATTCCCGAGTTCAGTCAGGTTTTAAGTTTTAGTCTAAAGGCCCTATTTGGCGAACTGTTCCAAATAAAGCCATATAAATGAATAAGCAAAGTTTTACTGACACACAAGGGATAAATACACCCAAGGAGGTATCGAACCTGCACTGCCAACACCTCACAGGCTGCAAACGCATTGGACAAACCCACTGAGACTCCAAGTCCAAAGCTACAGAAACAGGGTTAGTTCATTTTGAGCTGAGAGAACTTTCAGAGATGATGTAATTTTAGTTTATTGTTTGCAGATGGTAGTTTTTTAGTATATGTTTTCAACTACAAATAATAATATTAAACAGATCAATCTTCAAATTGTTCATAAGTGAGTCAATGTGACCAACTTGAACCCATTTCTTCAAGCATCTACCAAGAAAAATTGTATTAGGTCCGTTTCAGCCGCAATATACAGGGTCACACTTTATTCCTCGAGCATTTCTCGTGGTAGACAGACAGAACAACTTTATTATATAAATACAATTAAGAGAGATTTGAATTTTTAAACTTTAAAAACAGACATTCTACATTCATGCACATTCTACAGCAAACACCATGCACATTCCCTTCTAGTCCTTACGCCCTCGACCCATAGTTCCGGTTACCCTCCCACAGTATGGATGGACACTGCTTTCACGGTTATGACCACGTGTTTTTTTTTAATGAAGAAAGCATAAAATAACTTACCGCCTCTCACTACGATCTGCAAGTTATACTCCAATCAAACACAGACGGTTGTCGGTTACAACGATGTTTTGTTACAGATTAACTGTTACGCTATATGAAGAGTGATATGGGTGGAAATGACCGTAATTGCGTTGCGCGATATCAGATGCCAATTTGCTGTTCAACACAAACGTGTAACAAACATCGCACTTTCAGCGATAATGAATCAAGTTTGTCCTCATAAAATTAACATTGGGCGTAAAGTGGCAAACCAAACTCTTTAATAATGACGACCCTAAAGCATTTATGGGACTCTGCCGATTACTTTCTGAGCCAAAACAGTTAATATTCTAGAATATTAAATTCGAATACTGAGTTCCAGTTAATTCTAGTTGGTTGACAGTTCAATTTACGTCACTTTGGAATTACGTAACGAGTAATAGTCAATTTTAGAATATTAAATTCTGGTTTTATTCAAATATTAAGTGCTAGTTAATTATAAAAATATTAAGTTCTAGTTAATTATAAAAAAATTAAGTTCTAGTTCATTATAAAAAAATTAGTTCTAGTTAATTATAAAAAAATTAGTTCTAGTTAATTATAAAAAAATTAAGTTCTAGCTAAAAATCTGGAATATACTAGTTCTTGTTAATTCTAAACTACTTCTAATCTATTTTCAAACACTAAGTTCTAGTTTATTCTATACTAAGTTCTAGTTTATTCTATACTAAGTTCTAGTTTATTCTATACTAAGTTCTAGTTTATTCTATACTAAGTTCTAGTTTATTCTATACTAAGTTCTAATCTATTCTCAAAATAACATTCTAAATTAATTAGAACTTAAGTTCAAACATTAAATTCTAGTATTAATATTAATTTCTAAATACATTGCTGACCATTGAAAATTCATTATGAAAGAAGAATCCAATTGCTTTGAAATTTGCACGAAGGAAAAAAGAAAGGTCATGGAAGGATATGTAAATAATTAGCACTTCAGTGTACTTCAAACTATGTACGTCAGTAACGTCCACTGTAACCAGTATAAAATGGGTAAACAGTGAGCCATTTACATGTATTAAAATTGGATTTTCTTGCGGTTCTTATGTATTGGAAGCTTAAATATGCCTCTGAGTGTGACAAAGGAAGCATTGTGACTTATCGAGACTGCGATGTTCCGAGAAATCGGTACTAGTGTCGGACGAAATCAAGCCAGTGAGGCAAACATGGAATTGGTGGGCTCGAGAGGGACGAACTAACTAATGAAACGATTGCATCAGCCTTGACACAGTCCACCAAATGAGAGGAAAGACATCTTGTGCTCATGACTATAGTACGGATATCGTACTGCAACATCAAAAACTCTACAGCCCTGAATCCAAAGCCCCTTACACTGTCAATAGGAGCAGCAGAAGTCATTGCCACACATTGCGACTAAACAAAGTGTTGATTTCTTCGCGTTTTACAAGTCGAACGGAGCTGTAATTTAAATAATTTCACTTGTGCCTTATGTTATTATTACAATAAATATAGCTTTGATATCTCCTGTCCTTCATGGTGTTGTTTCAAAAGTAGTGTAGTTAATTTTGCAATATGAATTCCAAAAGGGTTATTCTAGAATATTAACTCCAAAATAGCTAATTCTAAAATATTAATTCAAGAATATTAACTCCAAAATTGCTAATTCTAAAATATTAATTCAAAAATTCTTAATTCTGGAATATTAACACCGAAATAATTAATTCTAAAATTATTACATAAATAACTATTACTTCATTGTATTATTAATTCTATTCTCAAACATTACGTTCAAATTGATTGTAGAATATTAAGTGTTCAAGGAAGTTAATTCTTGAAAATCAATTTAAGTAATTTATTCGACAGAAATAGATTGTTCTAGAATTAATAAAAAAATGGTTAATTCTAAAATCCTTACACAAATAAGTAAAAACAGTGCACGTAGTACATCTCGTATTACACATGCATTAAAAAATGTTTCACGAGAGGAATCGTGCTACAGTGAAAAAAAATCTAATGGAAAGCAAAAATTTATTCATTTGCAGCTTTTAGAGAAAAGTGGAAATACTTACATGCATTGTATCCACATCTGATGGATTCACTTTTGGCAGCCAATTTAGGCGATGACTAGCGGTTCCTTCGATGAAAGATTTATCTTTGAATGATTCATCCACCTAAAGAGCAGAAAAGTATTCATTAAATAGATATATTTACCAAATGTACGTGGCATAGAAAGACATTAGTTGCATGTTTACGAACTGCAACTAATGGATATAAACCCTATAAGATCAACCATTTGCCAATTTTACAGCTTAATCAAAATTGCACATATATAAATTGATTTGAGCTTTTCTGTGCTGAATTTTCACGGAAGAGCTCACCTCTCCAATGACTCTTCAGTAGTTTATTGACAAAAGATAATGATAAATCTAAAATATATAAATCAGCGTAGAAAGGAGAATGTGAGTGAACGAGGAAATGAGTTAAAAAGTTGAAAAACACTGAATCGTCACGTTGAATGGGATACAATTCAAATGGGCGTTCACAAAAGTTAATTGCTACGACATAGAAGTGGGCACTTTTTTTGCCACGTACTACATTAGAAATATGAATAAACCATAGTAAGTTCACGAAATGCTGTTTCATATTGTTTGACTAGTTTAATTCTATTTAGAGGCATGGTAGACCGTTGAATTAACGTCGCAATGGAACTACAAAACGGGCTATTGGCGACGGTCCGGGATCAGTTCCAAAGAGACCGTGGTTCTAAATCCGAGGACATGTCTAAATTTAGAACCACGTTCAGATGTCGAGGTTAACACATTTTACAGTAAGACTACATCATTTGGTGAGTCGTCGAGGCGTAGATGTGGATGGTCAATACCCGTGAGCTGACACCCCACTCTCCAAACATTCACATCACGTCAACATGACTACATTTGAGGCCACAACAGATTTAACGAAAACGACGGTATTTTCTTGGATCTAGTTTAAAACTCCCAACTCTCTGGTTGCTAATCCGCTAGTCTTCCAGACGGGCTACCATGTCCCTTGTTATATGGAGATGATAAAATAAGCATATCGATGATATCCTATTAAATAAAATGCTAGATTCTGCTGTGTTTCCTTGGCTATTAAAGATTTGATATTGATTGTGTGACGTCACGAGTAGGCGGAGTTTCTAATTGCTTTGATTGGTGGTGTGATGTTACAAGAGATACGAAATATCCAAAACTTTAGATTCGAAATCACCATGGAAATAACATTGAGTATAAAACGATTGAGGTAAGCAGCTCATTGTTTTACCAGTTTTGATCAAAAATTAAGTTTCCAGTGATATTATTTTACCAGTATATTGCTCAAAAAACAACACCCTGCGAAAGCAAGGCAAGTTGACAGATAGTGGATAAAAAATGTTTATACACAGCCATTGATCACGTACAGTCAGGTTTTAAAAAATGCATAAATGAATTTTGTTATACACCAGTAGTATGACGAGCCATTTATCCTATCCGATTATAAATCAATTTAAATAAGGCATGATGAGTTATGAAATACACTGTCATCAATTGTTAGTAAGGCATTTCAGCTCAGATGGCGCGGGTTTGCTTTAATTTAAATCAAACCAACTGAATGCATATTGAACGCAAAACAGTTCCAATTGCATTACTTGTAAAGAACACCTCCCCTAACACGCCGCCTACTTTCGAAACAAAAAAAAATTCTCAGCTATAACCAATTAGTATGTAAGTCACGCTTAGATTTGCCGTTATCCCGAAACCTGCGTTCAAATGACGGGAAAAACTCAATTTCCTTCTACCCTCTCGAGGTTAAAGGTCAAGTAGGTAGCCAAGATGCGACACGTCGAACCTAGTTTGGCCATTTCGCATTTCTTCACAGATGAATTAGGACGTTTGAAACGATTGTGTCAAAATCTCTTTTCGTTGGACAAAATGCTCATTACTGGGAGGTGAAACAGTGTACGGTTTTGAAGTTTTATTCTTAGTTTAGGCCCCAAAACGTTTGTGACAAAGAAAAGAGGATAATCAGTTCTTAGAAATTGATGTCAAATGTGTAACAAATTCAACTGCAGAACTACTAGTACGTTTGTATTTCATACTTAGTTTTTAAAATGTCGGTATTATAATCAGCATCTAATTAATAGCACAATCCTGAGAAGGGAATAAATTTATTGCTAATCATAACGAAAGAAACATCCAACACAGTAGAAGTCTGCTGTTGGATTGCCGGTTGAGGAGGAAATAATATTTATTAGTTTTTCTTTCCGGTGTCATCACGTTGATTATAAAAGATATTTTTATAAAAATTATCTATTTGTGTCAATTGATATACCGAAATTGGTGCTTCGAATTGAAGTTTTGAATTCATAAACGTTTAAGGTATACAGACATAAAAAATTATTTAAACTGCATTAATAATCAATCATACCGTGTTATAGACCTGTTAACTTTACAAGTGGAGGTAACAGTTCTAGTGATGAACCACTTTTCATATCCTTCAGGCTAGCAATTTTCAAAATTTTTTAAATAAGAATGGTTTATACTTTATTCAAGAAATTATTTGGTCTTAAGCTTTCAACTTTAACACTTGCAACTCATGCAAGCAACCAGAAATCATTTTGATCGTTTGGAAACTTCGTTAATGATTTTTCAAAAAAAAAAGCATGTGTTTGTGGCTTACCACTATGTTGCTTGGACAGTCAAAAATGTCTGAGATGCCCGTTTCTGATAGAAATAAATATTTTTTTTTACATTTCATCATATTTATATTTCAATTTTCATAAAAAAATATTTAAATCCACTTCAAAAAATAGTCACAAGATTAATCATTTCAACATCGAATAAGAGTATAAATATAAAGTGGTTTCTATAATTGTGAGCTTGTTTATCAAGTTATCGTCAAGATTTCAAATATTATATTAGAACTACGTAAGTACTTTAAAAAAATCTATCGAATTCAATAAAAATTCCAAGGTAAATAAAGTTGACTATCTCGTTAGAGGTATTCAAATGTTACATATTATAAAAAGTTATAAATTTCAAACCATTCCAGGAAAAGTTTATGAATAAAAGAAGCATTAAAACCGAGTTTTGATTCAAGAATTAAGATAATAAATTAAATTAAAAAAATAATGAAAGACGCTTGCAAGTGAAAAGAGGTTGTCGACAATACAACCTTCAAAACTGCTGTGGTTCGCCAGAAACATTGCAACTACTTAAACGTTTCTCGTAAAAAGTACAACAAAGCTTCATAAGAATCGGGAAATTTTCCCAGCCTCCGACCCACGCAGTTATGACACACAGCTTGTAAGGTAACAGACAGATCTTTTTATAAAAGAAGCATAATAGTAGTTGGTAGACGTCTGAACTGTAATCCGAACTTGTTATGAACTCTCGCGGCGAAAAAATTCAAAAAGCAAACCGAAAGAAAAAAGAGGAAATAGGGGAAGCAAAAGGAAAAAATATTCATAGGCGTTGTACTGAAAGGTGAGGTTCAACTTGTAGAGGGAGCCTACAGGATCAACTCTACAAGTTTTTAACAAAACCATCCACCCACGAGGTCACGTGTCATTACAAGAGGCCGGTGTCTGTGACGTCATGGTTCGGTGGAAACTCGGTGATTGAGTCAGTAGGTCGTTGGACATGATTCCCACTGGTCAATAGCCTGTTTCTCATAGTGATGCTCTCGGGCCATTTACGGATCAAAGCCGTCAAAACTGGAATAGCATTTAACATTGTGTTAACACGGTAATGAATTTATTGGGGATCAATCACTTGACCAGAAGTTTCGCTCGTTAAACTCTTAAATGTTTTGGAATAGTGTTTTGGTGTTCATTTGTCTTTGAGGGTTATTTAGTAGGCTGTATTAGAGATTGGCAATAATCGAGTACTTTTAAGAACCGAATGCTTGGGCTTCGGATACTTTCAAGTATTATTTTAGTGTTCGAATACGTATACGAAAAATTATTCATCAATAGTAAGAATCAGCCATAATGTGCGATATAATGCTATTTATAGTGTAATTGGTAATCGAATACTTTGAATGAATAATTTTAAATACTTAAGCATTCGAATACCTTAGATAAATACTTTAGTATATTTGATTACCTTGTATAGCTACTTTACTATTCGAATACACTGGATAAATAATTTAGCATTCGAATATTTCAGGTAAATACGTATATTATTATTCGAATACTTCAGAAAAAAACATTATTCGAATACTTCAGAAAAATACATTATTATTCGAATACTTTGGATGAATATTTTAGTATTCGAACAGTTTTGCCTTGTTTATTTTATTCAACTTGACACAATTATAACTTAATAAATTTAATGGAGGACTAAGGTAATACATCATCAAACTTCCCTAGAAATGGCTAATAAAAAAAATTCCAACCCCGAAAAAATTAAAATTATGAATGCGAAAACAGCCAATGAAATTTTGTATGCTCTTTTGAATCTCAAAATTTTATTTCCTTCTCTCCAAAACTCTCATCAACCAACACACGAAGAGTAATCTTTAAAATCTTACCCCTCCCCACCACACAGATTATGGGGAAAAAACGTAAATCTTCTATGCGCGAACAACAGCGCACGACCTTGGCCTTCAGCATTCATGATTCACCGGCCAACTTCCGTCTATCACCGAAAAGGAATGCCATCCCGTACTAAAAAGAATGCGCGATAAAAATGCTCAATTTCTTCAAACACGGCGGGGGAGCACCACTTTTAAAAAATACCCATATAAACCCTACCGTTCTCTTCTGCCCCACCTTTCGAAAACATGGGAGGCAGGTTCCAACAACCAGCAACATTCCCATTGTTGTCTGTCTGTGTGAACAAACGTTTTGGAGCTCAATCCGCCTGCCCTCCTTCATCATCATTCGCCTACGTCCTAAAACCCATCGCTTTTTTAAAGATCCTCTAATGATGATAAGGCTTCCATGCATTATTTTAATAGCTCTTTCTGTCTCAAATGATCCTAGGGGAATTAAAAGGGGAAGGAAAGGAGTTTCCCACCTCAGATTTGACACCTACTCAGAAATTCATTGCTCATCTCTGAAGCCTACGCTCGGCTCTCATCACAACATTTGTCGTTCCGTAAGGAGGGGTATACGTCATTCTTCTGGGAGAGATTTCCTTTCGGTTTACGACCACTTCAGAGATTGGCCACCGTTCGTGAAAGACTTGGGGACTTATCTCTCTGTCGTACTCGTAACAAGCGTGCAGTGCGGTTGCGTCAGTGTTTGAATTTAAAGACTTTCGTCTTGCATTAATAGAAAAGAAACGTAAAAAAATTTGAATATGAAACTCTTTGGTAGAATGGGTTAAGTAATCTGGGTTGAATCTAGATTTTTAAACTGTCCCTTCATTTCGATTATCATAAAACATTTTAATAATCAAAATGTAGCACAAAAATGGCAAACATAGAATGTTTGATTCAACAACCTAACTGGTATAGTAGTAATAGCGCTTGTCCGCTAACCCGGGAAACGAATCTTAGTTTGTAAGTACATGGATTTTGGTGATTGTCCCTGTTAGGAGCTTAACCACTGATTACTTTTTCACAAATAGCCAGCAGAGGTCAGTGATCGAGCATTGGAAGTATAACGGATGTATTCAATTATTTGGAGAGTGATATAAAATGTTAGATGGTATTCATTTTATTCTTATTATTTGTTACGGTTAATCTAAGTCTCAAAATTCGCTTGATAATCTTAATAGATTAAATCTTTTATTTATTCCAATATAGAATATTCCGTTTGAACATTTGATTACATTTTGACATTTTACTTAAAAGTAAAATGCAAAATTGCAATTTTTTCTGCGTTTTTCAAAGTTTTTCAACAACACAAAGCAGAAATGCAGCTACAATACCATGCAAAAAAACAAAACTTCTTCACATCATTCTGTGATGATTCAGTACATTTTACTAATTTTATAACACAATATAGCTTAATTTAAAAAAAAATTTACTTTTTATCACTAGTTATGTTTCGATTGTGATTTTTTCATCTATATTTTTTTATTTAATTTTTGTTATCAGATTATATTTTTATTATTGTTGCTTTCTCTGTATATTTATGTTGAATAATCATACTGCTTTTTTCATCTGTTGCTCTATTTTATCGCTGTTATGCAACTGAAGTATTCTTTTGTCAGTATGAATGAATAAAAATCTTATGATATATTTCCCCAACACATTTGACTCCGTTCTTATTTTTTTTAACAACCGTGTTCTTTCAGAATGGTCAGGACATAATAGATGTAACGCTTTCCTCAGAAATCTGAGAACATAGAAAATTATTAATTCCCAAATCCATAAGAATACAATATATCCCTAACCTGAAAACAAGGTATGATATCTCAGTTTAAAGCGAAAAGCCGGTAATACTTTTTGAAATGAAATGAATACAAATCCTTGACAAATCAATGCAATTGAAGCTCAAATGCCGCAGCGTCATTCGTCCAAATACCACTAATAAACGTAAGGACCACCATTCTGAGAGGGCTACAAAAGCTATTCCACGCAAAACACAATTCCATAAATCTCTCAAGCACCCCACCCTCAACGGGAAAGTGACCTACAATAGAAACACTGGGAAATATCTCACAAATCACTACACCGTTGTCATGGAATGAATCGCACTAGTTGGGAGGTTTTTATACACACCGAGCGGGCTTTCAATGTCTACGGGTAACCTACATTCGAAATGAAAGTAAGCGTAGGTATTTGAAAATATGTTGCGTTTTACAGAGAGAAGGGGGATTTGGCTGATTATGCTGCTTCAAGTGTTGTTACTTACCTCACTTGGTATAAGTAAATTCCACCAAGTCTGTGAGAATCGAGGATCTCAAGAGCCAGATCAGGATGTTAATTAAGCTGACATGAGGGACAGCCGTGACAGAAGAAGTACTGCTTCAAGTAAAAATCCCCTATTAGAATACTAGTTAATTTCTCCCGTTCTACAAGCCGCTTACGTCGTTATCGATTCTTTGAAGCAACGATTAAATATAACAGTAGACTTTAGTTGAAAATGGCTTATCATTTGGTCTGCAAGCTAAATTATCTCGCCATTGAGTATTATAACAAGGAAGAGTTTTGCATAAAATATACTTTGTAATTTCATACAAGCCATAAGTTTCCTTTATAAATATTATTGCTTTCATTCAAGATACTGAAGGTTGGTTGATTGATTGATTTAGTGGGTTCTATGGCGTAAGGGCCATATTTGGCCAATTTCCGACAGAGGACAAAAGACGTCGAGTAATGGGAATACACACATGGAAAGTTTTACTAACACAGAAGAGAGAAATACACCCAGGGTCACATACAGTAATCCAACCTGCGCCGCCTGCAATTCGCAAGTTGGTAAGTGCAATGGGCAACCCCAAGGTTTTGAAGGCTGGTTTGCTGGGTTTCATCGCACAAGGGCAATATTTGGCGAAGTTGTCGAGATTACGAAGACCACAAAACGAAAGCATACCATATAAGATCAAAATATTTTCTTAGTGGAAAAAATTTGAAGGATGAATAAGGCATCAATCGTTCATTCGTAGGAGAAGAGAAAGCTTCAAACTACCTTTATATTTGCAAAGTGAGGAATTTTGAAAACCATGATATCCAATTGGAAGATAAAAAATGAAATTCATAATATCCCCCTCCCATTAAAAGGAGGAACATAAAACTAACGAAAATGAATAGAAATAAATGTCCAACTACCCCAAACTGTCTGCATACGGATCCATCACCACGTCGAAAAGAAGCTATATAAAACCCAACTCAAATCTACAAAAATACACCTTCCCGAGTTCCCAAAAGTTCAATCCTAACTTTTGTCAAAATCGCGAGAGTTGAAAGGCCAACAAGTGTTTTACCACCGAGACGCTGGGTGCGAGTTCACGGCTGGGCTGCTGTGACACTTGTCAGGAATTTACGATCGTCTTTACATGCGTAATTTGCATGCGTAATGCGGTAGTTGGAACGACTACGCATTCGGAACTAATAGCCGTCTAAAGGATAGCTGCGAACACAAAGCCCTCGTTTGTCGATTCCATTCCCTTTGTCCTTCTCTCGAGCTGGACATCTTGTTTCGTACCGAAAACCCTGTTCCGTCAGATGGGAAGAACCGCTATTCTGGAAAGGATATCTCTCGAAATGTTCCTTGGTGTCGAGTGGCTTGTTTCCATGGTTGCCTATTTGATGGAGCTGAGGGCCCTATTTCGTCCAAGCCAGCATCAAACACAAGATAGGCAACGTCCAGTAATTGGCATACGCAAAGAGTTTCACTGGCACAGATGGATAGAAACACACCAGGAAAGTTTTACTGACACATAACAGGCGACGTACACCCAGAGAATAATAAAATCCCGGAACTAGTAGGGTACTAGTAGGTTGTTTGGTTGGAGGACAAACCCAACAGAACCACCGTTCCTGTAATCGCAAAAAGCTTAAAATAAATATTTAATTCAAATAACTCTGAAAAGTAACGGTAATTAAATGCGACTACACAAATACTTAAAACATCTCCTCTCAAGAATAACCTCAAATCTGCACCATGTGTTTAGATAAGCAGTTACTCTCAAACGGCTGATTAGAAAATATCTATTCAAATAATGAGGTAAAATTATGCCAAAATATGATGTAATAAAAATCACTTCCTGGTCCTCTCAATTCGCCCGGAACGTCTTCAAGCTCTATTGGGATGTCACAGAAAATTATCTGATCCTCAACGTTTTCCAAAGGAATACGAAATAACAAGATGGATTAAAGTTGATTACTATCTTATCAGGTTACTTTAAAGTTATATAGGAGCAGAAAGGTCAAATCCAACTACTTAAAGTGAATTCCGAACTACGCAGCTCAGATCGAGATTCAAAAACGAGCTCGTAGTGCCGAGAACCATGAGCTAACCCTTGTGTCGGAACAGTTGGAATGGAATGGGTTCACTTTTACTGTTGGTAGTTGAATTTTAAGTCCCATCGGAAAACACATAACGGGTTATTGTTGATGGTCCGGTATAAAACGGGAAGTGAAAGATCCGAAGACAACACCTCATAATTCTGAATTGCGCTCGGATGACGAGGTCAACACCTGAGTTGGCGTTCCTCTCCCAACTCCCACTCCTCACCAACATGAGGACGCTTGAGTCCCATGACAGGTTTAACACACACCTGTCCCTACGAACACAATGGTTGGAACGAGTTTCAAACTTTAGGCCGTGTCGCATCAAATAATACTGTTAATAAACTGTTATTCTACATCCTTTTCAATTGTAACCAAGTTAAAACAAATCTCGTCGAATAAAAGTATCGATTTCATTAAAAAAAAAATATCAATTCCATGTTTCTTTCTGAAAAAACCAGCAGCGTCGAGAAAAGCCAGTTACCTGTTGAGATCAACTGTCATCGAGCGAGGTAAGTTTTCCGACAGTCGTAATAGGACCCGAAGGGGACGGTCGCCAAAAACCCTGGCCTCGCGATTCGCATTGCTTCATTCCAGTGCATTTGTAATGTTGTTTATACCCTACAGTTGCATGCGCGAAAAAGAAAAACGCGGGGCTTTCGAGACAGACCGCATGGACTCAAAAGTGAGTGAGGAAGAGGGAAGGTCGGGATGTACAGAAGCGATTGAATTTTGATGTGACATCGCAAGACCGAATCTATTGTGTTATTAAATAATAACGTCACGCATGATGTGGGCAACACATCGCCACTTCCCGGTGGTAAATATCCAAAAGTGCACTTTTATCCACCTCTGAACTTCACTTTTCGGCTCTTTTTATACAACCCCGAGAGCGTCAGCGAATGTGCGCAGTCGTAAGCTTGAGGTTGGAAAAGTTATTGATGGCGCAAAAGACACGTTTGGACAAACACAAGACAACGTCAAATAGACGGACATGCACACACAGCGAAAGTTTTACTCATACAGAAGTGAGAGGAATCAAACCTGTGCAGGCTAGAACTCGCAGGTTCATAGCGCAGTTGGAAAATCCACTGAATCGCGGCGATAACTGCAACGTACTCTCAGCTTTTCAGATTAACGTTTTGAATTATTTTTCATCTCTTCTTAAATAAAATACTTCTTTGAAAAATATTAGCTTCTACGATTTTTAAGTAAGCATAGTGAAATACAAGTCAGTGATTTGATTCCAATCTTTCGGATTCCTCAAACCTTACAAATAACAGTTTTTATTCTAAGGTTTTTCGTTTAAGAATCGAACTTTTATATCTGCTGAATATTACATATTTAAAACATTTTCTGCTAGTACACGAGTTATAAAGCATTAATAACAGTACACTTCGAGAGCCGTCTAAAAAGCAGATCTTGAATACCTGTAATATGTACACCTGGCAATCTGTGATGAATTTTACTCTTAATTGTAAGAGTTGTTGGCATAACGTGTAAGTTGGAATACATCTTGTATTTTTTTAAGTGATTGCAGAGAAGTGGTGTCACCACTGTTTAACTACACGTATGTTGCATGATCCATTCTAGTTTCAGTGTTATAGAAGCTTCCAGAGAGAGAAAAACGGATTTGTGTTGCTTTTTTGGCAAATAAGTTGTTGTTTTTTAATTAAAGGTTTTGGTGTTTTATGATGTCCTAGAATATGTTGAGACGTTTTCAATGGTTGTTTTGGATAGAGTGATCAATAACGATTGTATTCATGTAATGGAATTACTTATAAAGCTTATGTGGAAGAGTAAGACATCCCTTGTCCCAAAAGTCCTGGTGGGGCGAGTTGGTATTTAAGTCGTGGGACATGTTGGCATAGAACACGATTGGTATCTGTTGTCATGCTTTCACTGGTATTAGTTGATTTCTTTCAAGATTTCAATGAGGAACTTCAAGAGGAAATCTGAACGAGCAAAGCATTCGGCAGAGAAAATAAGAAATGTTGCAAATGCTCAGATTGTTGATAAAAAGATAAATTACTTGATGCAGACACACACTGAGAATGAATGCGAACCCAGACCTCCCGGATTTGCAGAGAGCCCACAGTCTCCAGATGAGAACATGAACGTAGTTCAGGGCAATTATTCCAATCGCTATCAGGTGGATGACTTCGTGTTGGTGAAGTATGGTGCCCGGCAATATCCAGGAAAGATAATGGTCATCGACGGCAATGAATTTTATATTTCCACAGTGGAGAAAGTGCACTAACTTTGAAGATAGCCAGAAGTCATGGACACAACCTGGTACAACCGCAACAAAATTTTGAAAAAATTAAAGCCACCAATCCAAGTGGACGATCGCTCTACTTGTTTTGGTGCACATGAAGCTTTGAAGATTTTCTTGTTCTTTTAGTTTTATTCCTTATTTATAGTCCTTATTTTGTATTAAAATATGTTTAAAGTGATTAACTTGCATTATTTATTAGATCTTATCACTTTTATATGGTATGCCAACTTAACACAGGCGTTATATGCCAATCTACTCCACATCAGGAGTAACTTGGCATAGTTTAAACACTTTCGTAAACAATACTTAACGAGTAAACTATACTATTTAAAGTGTTATTTTCTTCATTAATTTATAACCAAGAAGTTCCACTATCAGCAGTATTGCTTATATTAGCTGAAAGTATATACTAAAAAGAAAAAAAACAAAAACTATGACAGCTAGCCCCGGTCTCTCATATACAATTTTCTTAAAATTCTAATTTTATTTCAAGTTGTGTACGTTTATGGTTTATTTATTCTTAGGAATCAATCTTATTGAAACAAAATTTTGCTTTTAAGTACGAACCATGTACACTTCTGCTCATTTTATGTGTGAAAATTCCCAATTATTTTAATGAATGTATTTTGAATCCTTTTTGAATTCTCTAGATTCTTCATAAGGTAACAAATAACATTTGCATATTTCAGTTAGGCTATATTTTGTAACAGAAAGAGTTTTCTATATTGCTAGATGGAATTTTATATACTAATAATAAATATAACCTTTTTGAGTAATTCATTAAACTCAACTAAATAACTTTTCCTTACATAAAAATGATGGGTTTTTTTTGTCTATAAAATAATATGAATCTTATAAAATACAGTTTACGGAGTTTCATCTGTTGCGCTTCACAATAGATGTGATCAAAAATGAAATACTTGAATATACTAACAACGTTGCTCTTTGCAAAATATAAGGTTCCATTTGAAGACGGTTTTCGTCACTTATTTTAAAACAAACTATTCGCGATCATTAAAAGCAGCGTCTCAATTTTTGATCAGTCAAAAAAAAATAGTTCAAGAATAACCACTGTCAACTTATAAAGCCCCACAAAACCATGCAGCACAGATCAAGTCGCTTAAAATATTCAAGCAATAAAATGTTAAACACTTTTCCCATTAAGAATTACAAAAAAAATCAAACTGGATCTTGAAGCAATTCTGCTCAAAGACAACAAAAGTATGCAAGCATACAAAATGGTCCAGTAACGGTAGCCCAACTTAGCAAGCATTTATAATGACCTACCCTCACGCTCTATCCTTATTAAGTAGAGTCGCCTTTCAACATAGGTGTGATCAGCACGTATACCCATGAACTGTCTTTTTTAACAGCACCAATCGAACGCTCATTATATCGCTGTAATTTTTTTGCTACAAAACTTTCTCCAACCTTTTGGAAGGAGGAAACATCATCTAAGTCAGGTGCATAGCTGGAGGGTAGAAGTGACATCACAATTATTCCTCACATTAACCCTTAATGTACCACTACACTTCCCCCACCCCTAGTTCTTTCATTTTTGCTATTCTTCTTGGCACGTCACCTTTATGAAACACCGCAGACACAAAAGCACCACTCAATCATTTCGGATCTTGGCGAGCAATATTTTTTGATTCACTTAGACCGCATCACGAGTAGAGTTGTTTCTTTCCATCTCTGGATAATTATTTTGAAGCCTCAAGTGAACCGGACTACTGTGTCAGCCATTGCAGCTTTTGCTTCTGTCCATTTGGTTTTGAGTCATTTAACAGCTTGGGAAACAGTTCAGGAAGTAACAAACTTTGTAAGTATTTTAATTTCGTAAGTTAGTTGAATCTGATATGTTCAAATACTTTAAAAAAGGTATTGAAATTATGGGAATTTCTTACGATTAAATTTAGTCTTCCTAGATTTTTCACTTTAAGACGAATTTTATCTACTGAAAGGTAGATATATTCGGCAATTGCAAAACGGATACAACTCCTTGTCAACGCTTACAGCGATTTTCAACCTTTTTCATCTCATGCATAAGCTAATAGCTAAAATTCTGTGGCACACCGAAAACGAGATTTTTCCATTCTGATAATACTTAGAGTTTTGATTGATTTTTAAAAAATAATGGCTCAAATGGGATTTTTTGAAACAATAGTTTTATTAACTTAGTACCTAATAAAAATGCTCAAAAGTATTTGTCCGGGTATTAAAAAATAGGAGTAATACTTGAAATGATTTGTGAACACGCTTGTCAAAAGTCCCCCCCCACCCCTCCCGTAAACAACAAACAAATCTGAACCGTTAAAATTAAATCGTACACAATATAAGCTGTTTTACCATTATGACTTGACACGCCAGTGCCATTCTTGCCACACACACAGATGGAAAATTTAAGAAAAGGTATTGGAATAAGAACATTATTAAAGGTACTTAAAAAACTATTCAAACCATATTTTTTTAATATTATTTTTTCTATTTAAACGTTAATCAGAAAAATAACTCTTCCCTTCCCAATACCTTTAATTTATGGATATGAGAAAATATGTTTAACTTATTTTATCCTTTAATAATCTTAATTTTTAATGACTCGGAATCATTATTTCAACATTAAGTAAGACTCTATATGCTTTGTGTTTTAATATACTACTAATATATTCCATCCCGTACAAAATCCTCGTTGCAAATGACGAATTAAAAAGTTCCTTTTAACATACAGTATGTGCAAAACAAATCGAGCCTCGTAGAGTATTCAATCGGAATGAAATTTGGAGAGTATACGTGAAGAGATAATGAAATTATCACAATACCAATCAAGAGGATTATTGTTAAAATCGTTACATGATGAAGGTCATAAATTAGTAAGTTCAGATAAGTAGGTTGAGATTCCGGACGTATCGCCAAGCTATCAAATAGCTGGTATCACAACTTGTGGTGACCATCTGCCATAAGCAATGGCACTTCGCACCATTGTCTGTTTCCAATTCTATGCACAGAAGATAATCCTCAGGTGTTAATAGCTGGACTATAAATGAATGTAATTGCAGCAAACCCCTCCATAAGATGGATTGGTTCACACTTCTGTCAATCACGACAGTACGTGTTGCTATGACTTACAGCGGTGTGACATTCAACGGTAAACTGATAAGGACTAGTGGACATCATCGGCTGCACCGGTATAGCGCTACCACTCTCAGTTTACTGTGTTGAAAGGTACACCACTGTAGCTCCTAGTTTAATGGTGCTAAGAGTCATTATTTACTACAGTCGTTCCCTTCTAGAAGTGGTAACGAGGTTTGATAGCACAACTACACGTCCAGCAGATCATGCAACCTGTTGTCTTGACTTACATGCTACGCGTCCAAAAGGCCTTTATGATGTTAAAACCCTTCTTTTGCCAGAGATCTCCAGATCTGTCTCGCATTGAATATGTATAGAATATACTAGGTTGTTAATTGCATGACAACCCGGAACGGAGTAGCTACAAAGTGCTCGACTTAATTTGTCCCAGAGAAACAGACTCCGTTCGACTCCATGCAACACCGTATATCTCCACCGTGTATCGACTGAAAATGGAGATTTATAGCTTACTAACTTATGATATTCCTGTGTAATTTTCTACAACAATGGTTTATCAAGATTTAATATTGTGTGATCACTTCTTTACCTCTTCATATAGTACATCACGCATGCTAAATTTCATTCCGATCGAACATTGGCTTCGGGTTGCTCAACATCTTTTTCAACCCTCCAAGTGGTTTGACGAGATATCTCCTCCAAGGCCTGGTCAATTTTGCTAATGACAAGGTATCTCGTCCATCTAAATCTGGTCATTTTTTTTAATGATAAGATACCTAGTCGAAATAAAACTGCCTTTTTACGTACACAAAGGGGCAATGGAGAATCAAATACGAAAAACAAATTTCAATTGTCTAGAACTGGTGAAAGTTTACAACAGGTTTTTGCATCAGAGCCTGACCACTACGGGGTGGTTTTTGACGAGAAGAAAAACCGCCTAACCTAATAAATAATAAAATATATGAGGAAGGTTAAAGTGTCTCCCACTTTACACTGCGTGAAAAAGTTGCCTCACTTTCTACTCAATTTTTCATTTCCTTATTAATGTTTCCCATAATTATTTTGGTAGTGAATGCCTTCAATATTTATACAAGGCATTAATTACTAAGAAAATTATAAGAAAACAAAATTGAAAAAAATAAAAGTGTAAAGAAAGTCAGTTAGTTCACTTTGCTTGCCGGGACTTAAGCGGAAGTCACTTTAAAGAGAAATATTTTGAGTCTTTAGTGTACTTGTGTGGGATAGAGGTCAAGATACACACTCCCAAGTTACTCCCCCTAAACTCAAAATTTTGAGACTAAAGGAAAAAAGCTTTAAGGCAGCATAAAACATAAGAAAATAAAAGTAATAAACTGCGACTAATGCTCGAAATGATGTTAAACTGAAGAAACCAGTAAATAGAAACAAGAAAGTTCCAAAAACGGAAAATAAAAACAGGACAACATTGTCCTTTTGCTGACACAAATGGAGAAAAATTTGCTCTTAATTTTCATTCAATTTGTAGTTTTTACTTTGTATGGTAACTATCAGAAAGATAGAAGAAAAAGTATACTTATATTTATAATTAAAGCATGAAAAGGTTTTTAAGTGTAAACAAAAAAATTTATTTTAATATTTTTTGTGTGTTTAAATCCTCAAGGAATACCTAGTATCTGTACCTGGTTTGCACGCCTGCTGAACCTATATTGAGGGCCACGTCTCGTATAGGGGGCCTGATAAAAAACATTTAGAGGGTCTTATCTGGTCTGCGAGTCTGATAAAAAAAATATTTGGAGGGCCTTATATGGCCGGTGGTTGGCGAAAACCTTTTCGTAGGGTCACGTCAGGTCTTCGGACCCGAAAACATATTTGGAGGGCCGCAATCTGGTCAGTTGGCATGTAAAACGTATCCGAAGGGCCATATTTGGCTTGCGGACTGAGTAAACTTATTGGGTTGGCATTTGAATTCACCTCGCACTGGAACAACACAACGGGCTCATGGCGAAAGTCTGGGATTAATCCCGAAGGAAGATCCGAAAGCATCTCGCAATTTTGAACCATATTGAGATGACATGGGTAATTACCTGAGCAGGCACCTCACTCTCCAAACTTCTAAACCTGTAGAGGGCCGTAACGGGCCCGCAGTCCGGATGAACGTATTTGAAAAGCCGGGTCTGAACTGCGAGCCTAATAAAAGTGTTTGGAGAGCAATATCTAGACTGCGGACCTAAGAGCAGTCTATTCGGTACAATTGATTTGTCTTACGGGTACGGATTTTTGTTCTGGTAACCACATTCCGATGAGAACAGCTATTTCCCAAATAGCTAATAATCAGTTCATCAACATAACAAAAGGAATTAATAAATTCAAGTGAATGTGCTTTTTTGAAATTAGCTTTTTAATACGTACTGTTGTTTTGAAGATGGCTTATGGACGAGATAAAATATATACCACTCAAACTTGTACGTCAATCTGCTCTTCAATCGCTTACCTTATTTCCGACATCTTTATGAAGGAGGGACCGAAACTTCTGAAGGGTGGGCGGAAGCATACGTAACTAACTCTCCCCATTGAGTCTAATCTAGCACTCATCAACCCCCCTCGGTCATCCGTCCGAATAAATCAATAAAATTCCCGTAAATTCAAAGCCATTGCCGAGATATGAGGCAAGCTTAATCAAGTTCGCGTCAGCGTTCCGACATAAAGAATGGTTGGAATCAATTGCGTTAAGCTTGGATAATTGTTGCGTGCTTTAAGTGGATGGAGACGGATTATGGAGATTCCATTACGGAGGGCAGAATCCAGGGACGGAGAGAAACTCAACAGTTTTTCAGTTACTTTTCAAAAGCAAAACGAACATGAAAAAATAATAGATTTTCCAACTACTTCATTTGAATCTTCTCGTCTTCTAAGCGCTCTCAAGTTTTGTTCCCTTGTTCTTAATAATTTCCCTTGAAAATGACATTGCACATGAGCTCAATGGGCAAATATTTTGAGCAAATTTTTTAAATGGGTCAAAATTTATTTGATTAGATAATAGTATTTCTTATTCAAAATCGTAAAAATGAGTTTTAAAATTTCCGGACACGTTTGAGACTCCTTTTTTTTTTTTAATTTTTTTTCAATGCGGAATAGAAACATTTTAATGATATTTTTATGTTTAGTGTTATTAAATAATAGCATTGGGCTATAAATATTTAAAATATATATTAATAATTTTGTAAAAATGATAATTATGTATGAAATTGTAATGAAATTTCTCAAAAACTTCAAATGTGCTACGTGAAAATCTATTCAATCAATTTGAAAAATGACGTTACCAAAATAAACTAGATGCATTTTTCTAAAGAATGAACTAGAATCAAAAGGATATTTAAATAAACAAAAATTTTACAAGCGATTGAAAAATGTATACAAGATTTTTGATAGTTGTACTGTCCTATTTCTGAAATAAATAACCATAGTTAAAAACTTTTCTATTCAGTATAATTATTCTAGTTCATTCCCTAGACAACATTATAAAGAACAATTTCTCAAAGTTTTACGAGAATTTATCAATACATGTGTTACAACATTTGAAGTGAACAAATAATGCATAAAAATTAATTTAGCGTAAAGCATAGTTTGAAGTGCATCGTTTGCTCTCTCTTGCTTTTACTGTTTGTGTAAACAATTTTGTTTTCACTTCTCTTTAAAAATGTTCACAATGTGTCCAAAAGAGAAACCATTAAACATTTGAGAAACATTTCTAAAATAATTTTTGCAAAAAACGTAAGTTTTAAATGAAAATTTTGACAAGCTTTTGATCTTTTAACGGCCATTTCTGGAGAATTCATACCTACTTCCGGTCCCTAATATCTGCAACTAATCAATTTAGAGAAAAAATCAAATATATTTTGGAAAATCACATAAATACTCTATCAAATAAGATCAAAAAATGTTTTTGGAATTTTTGGTCAGAAATGACATTTTTAACGTGTTTGGATACTTTATAGATAATTACAAATTCTGTTGGCAACTGAGCCTCAAACTGCGAAATTGATTAGCATGGGATATTTTTTTTGTCCACCTAAAAAAGTTTCTAAATACAAAAACCTTTAAATTTGATTACAACAGAAAAATATTTGCGTATCGATGTTTTTTTTTTTTTTTTTTGGGGGGGGGGTTATGATGGCTTCAAAATTCAAAAAATGTTTTAATAATGGCGCACGGATTATATTTGGCCAAATACAACATACGTAAAACGCAATGTAATAGAATTATATTCCCAAACATGTATATAATCTATGTACAGTTTCTAAAGTGCCAATCTATCCTATGAAAGCGATATTATCACTTTTCCTCTCGATATTATGAATCAAGCTGATAACTGAATAAAGAATATCGATAGTTGAAGAGCGTCTGATAGATTTATTAATAGAATAATTGCAAGATTTGCGCTTCGGGAGAACCACATGGAATTGTACAGTGAATAAGATATTCTCCTAAGGGTAATAGATGGGCATCACAAAACGCAAGGTTCAAAAATCTTTTTCTTTTCTAAGACAATGGTGACATTTAACTGGACATTTTGCTGATTTTATTTGTGCGTGTTTATATCGGTTGTCTTCCAAGATGGAACGCCGCCCCATTTTGCACAAAAAAAAAGCATCCGTGACAACCTGAGTGAAACTTTTCCGGGAAGGAGCCTAGGAAGAGGTTCGACAAGAGTTTGGTCTCTACGGCCACCTGACCTCACACCTCTAGATATTTTTGTGTGGGTTTTCATTAAAGCAGAGGTGTACAAAACAATGATTGAGTGCATTAATCAACTTAAATGAGGTGATTACAGCTGCAGTGGCAAAGATTACATCCGATATACCGAGGGAAGCTTCAATGCTGCTACTGAACTTTGGGATATGTGTTGATATGGGTGAGGACGCCATGTGAAATTGCATTGACGTCTACTGCTTTCCTGGGTTTTGTTCGTTTGTTACACAAAATGAGGTATTACCCATCTGAGAAGTTTACATCACGTATAAATGGGTTAAATTTACAGTGGTGTAAGTCACTTTATCGAAAAAAAGACAGAACTTCGAATGCCATCAGTTAGCCGTTGAATAAATATCTGACTTATATCACGTTTTCGGTTCATAGACTGACTTATCTAGATATGGTTTCTGTGTCTAACTAATTATCTTTATTTAAATTTGATAACATTATATCTGGTTTCTGTATCTAAGTCTTTTTTTGAAAAAGTGACACTCCACAGTAACTTTAAGCCGTCCATACAGTCTTTTGGAGTCTTCCCTGCATGACATCTTACTAGTTTTGGCCTTCTTGGACAATAGAGTCTTTCTAATGATTGTTTCAACCAACCGATGCTATTATGTGCGCAGTGGGGTAAAAGCAATAATATACTACTCGGAAATCTGGTTGGCTGGTTTGGGTTTTATAGCGCAAGGTCCAATAGTGGACAAGCTGCGACTGACACAAGTCTCGGAAATCTGGAGATGGCCAGCGGATTAAAATGCTTCTTCACGGAAATGAATAGTTATTTAGAAACACCTTTCATATGTATTTCTGTTACGAGTCCATTTTATATTTGTTGTATGGCAACTACAATATCAAGTGCACTCAATTCCATTCACTACTACGAATTTTATGTGCTGTAAAAGACATTCATAACTAAATAATATTTAAGTATCCTTAGTACATAAAAAGTATCCTTAGAAGCCGAAATGTAAGAGGAAACAGATAGGAGTTCATTTAGAAAGAACTACTTTCAAAATAATTCGATTGTCCAGATATTTTAATAAACGTGATTTAGCTTTTGTATCCATAGGAGAAACGTGTCTACTGGGGTTTCAAGTCTTCATCACATTTGTCCTAATAAAATATCTTTATCATGATGACATACAATCATAGTCTCAAAAGAATATCCAACCTCACAAAGTAGTTCAATAAACTTTTAAGTTAGTGTCTTCAACACCAAGATTCAAAATTCATAAGCTGGGTAACTAATATGTTTGTCCATATGAAGGGGTTCACATGAACATGTATGTTCTGCAACCTGCCGTCTTGACTTTCTTGATCAATTGAATCATTCTCGAGATTTTTTCAACCAATAGATGTGGTTATTAAAGCATTATGTGTGTATAAACCACATTACTCTACAAGTCGTGTGTGCTAGCTATAACTACATTACTCTAAAAAGCGTGATGTGTAGAGGGTTAAAATCGCTAGTCTCATCGGAAACGTTGATAAATTCAGATTCCTACATATAGGGGAATACTGTTCGTTAGATTAGTTAGTTGGGATTTGTGGTGCAGGGGCCATATTTGGCAAAACTTCTCCAAACAATTTCAAATTAATGGACATACAAACACAAGGGAAGTTTTTACTGACATAGAAGATAGAAATGCACTCTAGGAATCGAATACACTGTTCATTTTAGACCTTGCATTATTTCATTGGATTTCCTTACTAGATTATTTTTGCTTGATTAAAGTAAGCGAAATTGAAGTATAGTTAATGAAGTAACTGAAACAATTTCATGAAAACCAACCCAAGACTCAATATATTTATAGCAATTGACATTTGAGGTTATTAACAACTTACCAAGAATCGATAAAAAAAGTATTCAATGAAAATGAAAAGGACAATTCCCTGAAATGGTTTACTCATCATACATGTAAAAAGAATCCGTATTTCTGTTCTGCAGTTGGATCTAAATTAATTGCGAGTAAATTATGTTCTGTCAAGCAGTACTATCCCTGGTATCCTTAAGAAATTGAAGATGTTGATAAATATTGACATCGGTTTTCAGTGGATTCCTTCTCGTATTGATATTAGACAAAACGACACTGCTGACAGGTTGACCAAAGAGAAGGCGAATTAGACACTTTGAGGTCACCCATTAAACGCCCCAGAAAATTTTCACTAAAACCGGAACTTAAAATAATACAACGTCAACCCCTCTTCCTCCCTTCAAGATTGATATTCATGAAACTATTGTGGTATTGTCATATATTTACTTCAAGGGATGACGGAATAGCAAACGTTCCAGTTAAGACTTCGCAGTGATCACATTAACTTTTAAATAAATTTACGATCCTTATGATGAATTAAGAAAAGACTGTAAAATTCTTTTACACATTTAAGCCTAGGCGAACGAGTTCGCAAGCCTCATCTGACCACTTGCTTTCTTATCGTATAACGAGGATTCTCTCGAATCGATCAATGCATTCAAAATGTTTGGTTCATTCTTTTAGCTTGAGCTAGATCAAAAGAAATTAGTAAGTCTTTAGATAAATCCAGAAAGTTAAAAGGAGACATCATGTAGGTAAATTTAGAAACATCCAAAATAATTGGATTGTCAGGAAGTTTTAAGTCATTAGTTTAACTGAAGGGATTTGTTTTAATTTCCCGCAATGTAGCAAGGAATAGAATGTCGTAATGACTTTTACCTTTATAAAGAACTCCTCCGAATCTTCTTCGGTATTTGCAGGAATTCGACTCTGGATTTCCTATGTGTATAACGTGATAAATGATCAGTTTCTTTTCACACTTGTAAATTATATTTAAATTGTTACTTTTTATTTAATATATGATCATAAATAAAAAGTAACAATTCAAATATCCGACAAATGCTTTCATGCCCGGGAGCATTGCGAGTGATCACAGCGATGGACACCTATAACCAACTATACAGAAATAACCATTATTTGATAACCATGTTATTAGGGAATCATAATATGGTTAGTCGCGAAAATCGCATTGCAACCTCTAAGAAATGGCGAGTGGAAGCAAGCAGGGAGCCCTCAATTTTAACAAAATTATACAAGAAGTTGAACTGTGAAGAAACGTACAGTTCAAAAAATCCCAATAGATATTTTTCGAAGTTGTTCAATAGCGTCGTTTTTTGTTGTTCAATTTTCAGACGAAAATTCATTAAAATCCTAAAACATTTTCTAACGCTATTACTTCAAATTATTTTAGGGTGTGAACCGAAAATCAAACGTGACATCGTTAATGAAACAAACTTGTTATTTAAGTGACAGCTGAGTTTATGGGAAGGAAAACATTGATTTATTTGAGCTGAAAATGATCCGTAATAAATTGGCAGCTATCTTTTGGGTTTTAAGATTAATAGAAACTAATTTCCTTGTAAAATTATTAGACTTTTGGAAAGGTTTTTCGGTTAAATTGAGATGCTAAAGCACTTTTAAGTTAGACATTCTCAAGTAACTTTCTTCCTGCTTTGAGGATTATTTCACCAATTTTCAATAATGATAGCATTGGCAGAGGAAAACAACAAAGCCTTCTAGAATAGAATGCGGGTTTTCACGTGTTAATTGATATCGATCCTGATAAGTAGTGATGTACCTTTGAAGTCTACGCGGTAAAACATTCCTGATGACTAGTTTCGATTTTTACCTTAATCAAGAAAACTGCACAACAAAACAACTTTCCAAGTGACTTAAAAAACACTGTGACCCACTTCATTCTATAAAGAATATCCCCATACAACAATAGCTCGATAACGATGGATATCTTCGAAATAATTAATGCTAAGTTCCCTGACTCGGAGAGCAATACTATTACAGATTTTACAGGCCCCATCATGATTATTTAATAAACCCAGACTCGAAACACTGCATAGTCAGTTTCGAATTTTTGAAGCTTCAAGGAATTCAGTTAGGTTTTCTTTTAACTATATAAATTAGCTTAGTGATTGCTAACTGATCAATTACACTTAAGAGGATAAATCAGTTAAAATTATGTGGTATGGTAATACTAGACAAAATATGGTCCCAACCTGGACAACAAATGACCGTCTCGCATTCAAGCAATCCTACTTAAAATTCCTTAGAAAAATATGTATCTCATTTATGTGTCCGTTTTTTACTGATGCGAGTAAGGAAGGCGGAATGAACCAATCACAAGGTCTGGTTCGTAACATTTTCACTCGGGTCCGTATTAAAACATGTCACATGCTTAATTCTCGAAACGTTGAAGACACAAGTAACATATAGCATTTCCTTGGATTAAGGTTCTATTATGTGAGGGAAAATTAAATAATAATTCCTCATTATCGAGATTTTGTGCTCTAAAATGACGACATCTGGGTATAGCAACAGTAATCTAAAAAATGAGTAGAGGAAAAAGTTCACATTTACCATATTTAAAGCAAATTAAAACATAAAGGAATGACTTACTGGAATGAGAGTGACACATGATACGAATCCTTCATATTATATTATACGCACACCAGAGTACAGTCCATTCATTACAACATTTAGAGTCTCTTAAAATAAGACTATTATAACATAAAAAATACACAAACTAAATCAATACAGGAAGATAAAATTGAGCTGTTATGTAATCTGAATACTAAGAATAACAGTGCGTTCTGCAATATCTTTAAGCACCTCCAATGATCAGAAAAAGCTTAGATAGAATTAACGAATAAACTCTTAACATTTTCTTTAAAAAGATTGGATTATATTTTTTTATTCTTCCCCCTTTTAAAGTTCCGAGGTGGATTAATAAGTTTCAATTTAAGTTTAGTCTAGTCTCTTTAATTTATGGATAGTTAGGTTTTAGGGCTCTTAACAATAATTAGCGCTCTAAAACCCAACTGTGCTAGCATAGCTGGGAAATTTGTCTTCTATTGTTCCAATCTTAATTTTCAATTGAATGCCAATTCATAAACAAATTGATAACGGTAATCAAATTTTACCCAGTAAATTTTTTTTAATATTCACGACACACTGTGATGTAGAAAGGAGATGCCAATTTCTAAAGAAACACGGAATACAAAAGTGAATAAAAAGAAACATTTTCTTCGATAAAACTAGAGATTTAATTTTTGTAAATATAAACACAAATTGCTTCTAAAAATGAAAAAACTGAGTAGAGCGTTAAAAATTCTTCTTCTAAAATTTTCTAAGAAAATTCTTTTCTTCTCTAAAAACTGTTGTTATAATTTCAGTCAATTTGATTGCATGTTATTCTTTCTGTGAATAGCATTTGGGGGCATTGATTTATTTTTAAGTGTCGTAAAAATGTTTAATTAGACAACATTGAACATTTACAATTTCAATTGTCTGAAAAATACGGAACAAAGGATCTATCGACACACCGTAATTCAGCCATTGATTAAAAATCATCTCACAATTTACAGGTACTCCTTTCAACAAATAGAAATATCGCGCAATGTTGAAATAGCAAACCTACGTTTTGTACCTAAACAAACAATCAAAAACTATCATCAGGAAACTTTTTTTAAATACCTTTGAATTAAAGCATATTTTCATCTAAATATGTTTGTTGCTTGAGCAATTTCCGATTATAAAAACTGAAATACAATTTGAATTTCATACATTTTGGGGAAAGGTGAACATTACAGGCAAAACAAAATATATATGTCAACATGCTAGAAATAAATCTTATAAAACACTGTTTTTTAAACCTCTTAATTCTTTTATAGCAAAATTCCATTTTTGAGAAATAATACCGTATAATTGATATTTACCCTCATGAACGGGATTCAAACTATCCCCTCTAAGATATTAACAATCCGTCGACTTAGAGCAAAAACTCATCAACAAAACAAATGTATTTTTTAATTGAACAGCTCTTTCAGAGACTCAATAAAAACTACTAGCGTTTTCATAGTGTTATTTATGTATCTAATTAACAGATCATAATATGATAATGCATTTCTTATCACGAAAATAAGCATTTTTGTGGCACCCAAAAAATGTCAGTCAATGGGTTGGGTTTTATGACGCAAAGGTTATCTTTGGCCAAGCTGTGTCAAACACAGTACGGACATTAAGACATAGTAGTATACACACAAGGGAAAGTTTTACCGACATAGAAGATGCAAATATACCCAGAATCGAACTCCAAGAAATGTCAGTTAATGAGTTTCTGCTCCAAGTCGATGACATACATATAAGAACACTATTCCACAAGAGGTGTTGGAGCCATCTCTAAAACTGCTTCGATTGGATGGTTGTACCAAAGCAGTTGCTAAACTGAGAATTACTTAAAAGAGAAAGGAGGTGTTGTACTTACGTAATTCGCTAGAACACTTTTCGCATGAAAATGGGCGACCCTCGTCGATTCTATTATGTTTGCACACAGTTCCTCCTTGTCCTCGGTGGTGAGGCCCAAAAACAGCCGCACCGTCATCTCAGGAATGGATAATTGACAAGGGTTTCTCCACCGTGGGGTACGAGTCGTCCTCCCCGCAACGGTCCTCGCTGTAACGGGCCTCGCTTCAGTGTGAGAGACAAGGAATATATAAAGCAGGCTGAGCCCGAGACATCCTGAAACACAAGATACCCGTCTACAGTGAACAGTAGTGGAAGCGGATGTGTCGTTGACATTAGCGATTCTAGGCATCAGTATTCGCGTTTTCCGATGTCCGTCAGCTAATCTCGAGAAAGGCAAAACGCTCTACTTGCAGGACCTCCGGCTCATTTGGGGAATGTCATAACGCGCGCACAACACACAAGAGAAATCTCGCGAGTCCAAGGGGATAGTTCTCCGCACAGCCTCAGCGACGTCCGCGCGATGTTCGACCGGCACTGCGTGAACCAGTAGTGGGATAGCCAAAGTCGAGAACTACTGTATGCATCGCTGCCATGGTTGCTTGAATCTTACTAGGCGAGGTCATTTCACGTCGAGTGGAGTATTTGTTTTCTCGCCTTCTCTTCCTCTCTACAATAACTGGAAACCGATCCGAAAGTTACCGATTCCCGAAACCCGGTGCGCGCTTTTTGCCGAGAGATCGCTTTTTGAATGAAGAGTTTCGGACACGCGTCGCTTATATAGCCCATTCACCAAAAACACGATTAACAGTGGGGAAGAGGAGGGGAGGAGCGAGTGGTTTTTCACTTTTTTCTCTCTCTCTCTCACCCTCCCTCTCTCGGTCTCCTTGTTTTTTTGTTTCTGCTCTTTTTATTGTTTGTTTTCTCTCGTCTTCGGTATTCCGGATTCGGGATAGAAAATGCGGCGAAACACGTGGGTTTTCGGATAGAAGGGTTGCCAACTGCGCGACCACGAGGATTCGCACTAAACAGTTGCCTCTCCCTCGCCAAATCGATCGCCGCCGGGACGGATGCGTGAGCTCGGAATCACGTGATGCGATGGGGCTAAAATTCAAACCCGTCTATTTAAAAACCGAGCTGATATCAAAACACGCTGGATTCGGTTTCTTTCACTAAATTTACTCGACGGGGATAGAAGATTTGTGTTATGTCAACTGATATGTTTCTATTTTTGCTTCAGGGCCGGCTTTGTGAAAGCCGGGACCCAAATTCGATGAATCGCCAAGGAGCCCCACAATACATGAAAATGTAAAGTTTCCTCAAATGGGCTTTCGAAAAGCGAAGTTAGAAATTACCATTGGATGGGTAATTTTAGGTCTTGTGGCGCAAGGGTCATAATTGGCCTAACTGTAAGCAAATGACATGTAAAGCTTTGTCAACACAGACGAAAGAAACCCAGTGTGGAATCAAGACTGACATGAGAAGACATGTCAGTAAAAATAAGTTATATTCTTGAATATATGCCATTTAGAGAACTTTAAGAATCATATTCTTGAAACTGATTTGATACAGTATAAAAACAGAAACATAAAATTTTAGAATGTATAGCAGGTATTCATAGCAAATGGATAGACTAAAAATATCTTGTTGTTTTTAGTGGAAAAATCATGGTTCAGACAATTCAGAGACCTGTTTGACGATAAACGAATCTTTTTCGAGTTCTTCTCATGCGGTGAAAGTGTGTTGGGTCCCATTTGATAGAATTGATGAAATTGTCTTAAAACTTAAATGTTTGCTTATAAAGCAATGTAGGGGAATTGATTGCAGCATTTAACAATAGTCCTTTTTTAAATTTAATATTATTGGGAATTAGTTGAAGGGGTGTATACTAATTTACATGCGTTCAATTGCAGCTAAAACTCATACTTTTCGGGATAGTTTTATATTTTTCGGTGGATTCAGACTCGTGAGTTTTCCTTGAGACTAGAGCGGAAAGAAGTAACCACAGAAAACCAGAAAACTAAATATCTGCACTTTTTATCATAATTTTTTTGTAACATTTTCAAAATATAGCAAATTTTTTTCATACTAGTTTTCAACGATAAATAAATTAAATCTTTACAAGTTTAAGCATAGAAAATTTCTGTTTCAGCTTCTATTACATTAAAAGAATACCCAGGTGTAGTAGAATAAATGTGATTCCCATATTGTTTTCAAGGTTTTATATTTTAAGTAATTTTTATTACAGAACAACGCAGACAAACACGAAATTAGGATTCTCAACTAGTTATTGAGACATTTAGACATACATGGAGTCCATTTTAGAGTGTTTTCAAGTATTCTTTTAAATATTACTTCCATTATGCACTCTAAAACCATCCTATTATTAAAATATCCTATTCAATTGATTCGAACTCCATCATTCAAGTTTCCTTTAACGTAAATTTCCACATCTCTGAGCTTAATGAAGTTGTAAAGGTAACTTCCTAAAGAAACATACTAAATTTCACGTTTTCACAATTAGCAATTATAATTTTTTATAAAACTTATGGAAAGTTTTCATTATCTACCTGTCTACAAGTTTTTAATTCCTGACAACACATTTCAGATACCAAAACATTATGACGTCATAAGTCAGCTTAAAACATTTTTAAAAGCTATACTAGAATGGAAATATTTCCTAAGCTGTGCAAGTAAAAGCACACAAACTACATTATTTCAGCACCAGACGTTACTACAAAGTACTTTACAACTCGATTCTATTTACCTCATGCAGAATGACTAATGCCTAGAAACTACTTCACAAGATATCATTTGATGGATGCCTATTATAGATACATATTACACATTTCGTCTCTAAGTTAAAATATTCTCTGTTACCTAATATTTTCCAAAATAGTTATTTTTACTGACACTAAAAAATTTCAATTTTAATGCATATTTGATCTTAAAAACTGAATAAATAAGAACAGTAAATTCAAAGCTAAAGATTTTGGAAAAACGAAAATTCCTTCCTCAAAATTAACGTCAGTTAATTTTGTCTCTAAATTCTCTTCAAATCCCCGAAAGTTTTCAAGGGTGATAAGCGCGCCAATTGTGGCAGCCGCCGTATACCTGAGATGTCAAGTAGTCAAGTGACGTCATTTCGGAAGCGCAGACCATGGTCCTATCATTGGCCGGTACCGGTGACGTTGGATTGGGGCTGCGTATGGAAGAGGTGGAGAGGGTTCGATAAGAAAGGCGCGCAAAATGAAGCTTCCTATTGGAGAAGGTACCCAAGTTGTAGTAATGATGTCATGAATGGAACCAAAAATTGATAAGCGGGAATTCTAGAAATGTTGGAGTAGCGGATGTGGGCGTGCGGAAGAAACAAACTCAATTTGGAAGAGTGGAGACGGAAATTGTGGAATGCCTCACCCCTTGTGAGCGCGTTTTTGTTGCACAACATGGGAAAATTGTAGGTCACAATTTAAATTCAATCGAATAATTATGCACAAGCATTTCATACAATGTGATTTAACTGACCAAGATAGCATCGAAAATAGAATTAATACAAGTGATATAAAACTTTTCCATTGTAATTGAAGAGTAAATTTAATTTGATTGTACATGGAAAGGTTACCAGTGTGTGTGTGTCAATAGTCTAACTCTTCATATGACCTCAGGTTGGTCGGGTATTGTGGCGCAAGAATCATATTTTGCCAAACTGGGCCAAACAGCGTCAAGGAAATGGATACACACCCAAGGATAGTTTCACTGACACGAAAAAGAGAAATACACCAATATAGGAATCGAACCCAAAGAACATCAGGAAAACGAAAACGTGTAAACAAAGTTTGTAGTTTCCAACATTTTAGAATTAAAATGTTCTACATAAAAAAGCAAGGATGGAATTGGTTTTCATAACGCTTTAACGTAATTTCAACCTGATCTTCACGGTTTTTCATATTAAGTTCAGAAACAGATGAACTAATTAGTAAATGTATGAGGAATACAACTGCTTTCCTAAGTAACAAATACCTTTTTCGAATGATTAGATTCTCATGAGACAGAAATAAAATTGCTTATCAGCAAGTGTAAAAGGGAAAGACGATTTATCTCTCTCTATCTCTCAAAAGAAGGAACTGGCCTTACAAGCATAGCAAGAAAGATATCATTGCTCAATAATTCTCCACACGACACGAGATTAATCTAAATTACAGAAAGCAAATTCATGGTTGGTTTGGTTTGAGATTTAGCACAAGGGCCAAACGTGTCCAAGCCTTGCCAAACAACGCCAAGTAAATGGGCACATACAAAGAAAATTTTGACGTAGAATAAGTCTTACCATTCGAAACAAAGGTAACACTCTTGATTTTCGATTGTCCCAAAAATAGGTAAGGACGAAAATTTTAATAACTTGAAATATATAAGTGATACATAAATGAACTATATCGTGTTCAAAAGAGCATTAAACAAAGAATGTTATAAATGCTCATCGATCTTGCGCTGATGTCATCGGCAGATGCAGTCGCAGCGCAAAGTGTAGTCACGAAAATGCACACTGTCTTTCACATTAATTTAGTCTATCTCCGGTTTCCTTAGAGCACGACGTTTTAGGTGTCATTTGTTTCGTCTATTTGCCCTTTATAAATAATAATAGAAATAAAACCTAAGTATTTAATACTTGTTTAGATATCGGACTTCAAAGCGTGGAGATTTCAGGTTTCAAAGTGTCCAAATATTTGCATAGTAAGCACAAGAAAAATTATAGAAACGTCAACAGGGAGAAAGATCGGGAGATTGGGAATCCAAGAAGAACCGGACATGCAATGCTGAGCAGCAACAGACTCAGCGAGAGCGCCTCAAAGTATAGGCTTCCCGCCACTCACATAATTTAGTCTAGTCCAGGCCTCCTTTGTGTAAATACTTGTTTAGATATTGGACTTCAAAGTGTGGAAAATCGCAAACATTTCAAAATGTCTAAATATATGCATAGTAAACACCAGAAGAACAATAGAAAACGTTAACAGGAAGAAAGATCGAGAGGTAGGGAATCCAAGAAGATCAGGACATCCGATGCTGAGCGTCAACGGGCACGGATGGTGTTCTTCAAAGTATAGCCGTTGCACCTACAAGGTGAACAATGGCCTGATACGTGCGTCAAGTACATCCCCCGCTTAGTTCGACGCAAATACCATACCTGATGACATAACTTTTTACAATCGAATGATGAAGTTCAACCCATGGAGGTTGGTAATGAGCCACAACCTTCAACAACAACAGCGAGTGCATCAATTGTAATACATGTGCGCATCGAAGAAAATTTGAAGTGTGAAATTAAAACAGTCTAGTGCTGTTAAAACAGTCTATTTCATTCACTCTCAAAATTCGCCATATGGCCTCACTGATGTAATACACACCATAAACCTAGCGGTCGTGTCCCAACACAGCCCTGTCCGTTTTTGTGACACAGAAGAGAAAAATACACCAAAGGAGGGATAGAAGCTAACAAATTCATGAAATCAAATTTGATAATAAAATTAAGTAATGAAAACCGATACAAAAGAATGTAGAAATGATATTAACGAGTAACAATAAAAAAAGAATTGCATATAAATTTACACCGAGGGTGTTTGAACTATTAATTAATCATTTATTCATGGAGACTGTATCGTGGATCTAGAGCAAGAACTCATAAACTGACGAAAAATTGAATTTTATAGAAATGCTGTTTATACTAACTTACACATTTTTGATCAAAAATAAAATTAAATGCATTTCGACAGAGTTACATTTTTGTTTAAGCAGATTATAATATGATAATGCATTTATGAGCATCATGAAAGCAAACCTTTAGAGTCAAAGAAATGTAATCCTGCAAAATGTTAGCTAATGAGTTTCTGTTTTAAGTCGACGGTATTACTTGAAAGTCAAAACCAGTAGTTATTTGGAATTAGTAAATATTTTTAGGGGAATCTAATAACATGAGAGTTAGACACTCATCAAACTCTTCGACCAAGAATATAATGAATGACGCTATTTTTCTAATGTCCTATTTACTCTTTACAACTTTTCATTTTATGCACTTCGCAAACTAGGAAACAATATTACTTGAAATAGTTTGACGTATACTTATATCAATTCACGAATTCCATTTCAATTTTGAGAAAGCAAATGAATAAGTAAGCTATAAAATTACACTGTGACTCGGGTCTCAAAATTTTTTTATCATGCATTAAAAGATGCAAGTTTGTCGTAACTAGTTCAAACACGTGGTTTTTTTATATAAAACTTTTCTTCCAAACTTATCTAGTGAACTTAAAGCTACAATTAACAATATTCACAGAAGCAGACATACGGATATTTTAGTTTTATGCAAATAGAATAACGCAGACAGACGTATTCAATCAAAAATGAAGCCAAGCGTTTTCCATCTACTAATCGACTAAGACTAAAACACTAAGTAAAAAAAAAAAACAATTTTAAATTAGTTATGACTTGATTTGATGTCAGAAATTACTTTGTTAACTTACTTTTGGCTGCCTTCAAACTCCCACTGCAAAGCCATTGTGAAGAACGCTTGAGAAAATGTTTAGGGATCATTTCTTTGGGGTGATGGTCGTCTAATGAACAACTGTAAATTCTAAGAAGTGAATCTCGATACTTATAGGCACAATTTCGACAACACACTCCCTATTCAGATGATTGGTCCGTATATTTGATTACTAATAAATTAAAGTTTGTCCTATATACGAGGTTCTATAAATCCATCTGCCTTATAAGGAAGACAGTACCCATCTCTTATATAAACAAAACAGTACCCATCTCTTATAAAAGGATGGCAAGACATTGGTTGAAGGATTTCATAGCCATTCACAGGAATTTTCAAATTCGGTACAATGAACATCTTCAAAGTCCGTTTACTGATAAGATACTTCGCTCTGATTGGAAAGCAATCCTCCGTCCCCCTACGACGGAGGGGACTAGCTTTTGTGGGTACAAGTCCTCCCAAATGGTGCTAAATTCCCATCAATCCCCGGCGAGGGTCCAATCGTGTAAGTTCCAGCATGTTCTTGGGAATAAACATTGAACATGTTCAGACGAGTGTTTACTTTTTGTTTTTAGTTACCTTCCATGAATGGACATCTACTCGAATTTTAATGAAACCTTAAAAGAACCAGATATTCGGTTATTATGCAAGACCATTCTTGTGTGTTGTACTAGGCGTGAATCTGCAGGTAGTCAGAAAAAAATAGGGTCAAAGAATGTATTCGACTTTAAATCAATGTCCAGCAATAATGTAAAACTGTTAAACCCGCGAATATCTGCGCTGAAGATCCTTAATAGCTAATATTTGTATGGCAGTGTCGTTGTACTCATATTTCATATCTTATTTAAGACCCTTTATAATGAAAATAAGAATCAATATTCACATTTCATACGTCCGAATGAAGTAAAATTTGTTAAAAAATATAAGACATTTGCATTACATTTTTCAAATGTACTGGTACTCGTGTTAATTCTTATTATCAAATAAAGTGCATGGTAAAACGTTCACACCTCAGTCATGTTTAGCTTTTGAACGCCACTTGCACCTTATTCACTTTTTCAAAGGCTTTTCGATATTTTTTGCTTCTAAAACTATTTTTGAGTGGGCTCAGAGTTTTATCCTGTTCTGATTTCTATCTTCCATATTTCTCATTGCCTTCTGTAATTCCACTACTGAATAATTCCATCATAGCGGTGAGAGATCTTCAGTGTAATTTTATCAATATTGCGTTCAGCTCAAATTAAATAAATTTAAACTTTCCAGCAAAATTGGCGAATTAATCGTAGCTCGGTTCTTTGTCTATTTATTTCCCTTTTGTTGCCATTCGCCAATATACCAATAACGCCAATTTCTGTGCTACGTACATTAGTGAAATGATAGATTTTACTGGATAATTTTCCACTGCTTAACCCTTGAGATTAGAATTTTATTACGTGTATAATTTTTATAAAAAAAGTGTCAATAATCCGAGTAAATGAGAAATTGCCACAAAAATATGAAAAAGAGGGAAAATAATGCAACTTTTCAAATATAATGAATCAGATTAAAAGTTACAAGGTCTCGGAACAGCTGCATAGCGATCCCTGCAGCTCTTGATCCAAACAATAAGTGTTTGTGGTTTCAACTTGACCACACACTACTGCTCACCGCAAGCAACCCTGCAGCTGACTCGAACGCTTTCTAACTCAGTCGTGCAACGAATTTCGCTTCAATGTTCATCCGCTGCCAATACGAGGTCGTTTCAAAGAACATTTGTATTCGCGGTCTAATAACAATGCACTTTATTGCTTGGTAAAGGTAGGAAACATTTACAAGATTGCGTGAAATAATTTATTTTAAGGTTAATTGGTTGGGTTTTATGGCGTGAGGACCAAGCTCAGGGGCGTAGCTGTGGGGGAGGAACAAAATAAACCCCCAATATATGAAGGAATGGCGTTTCTGAGATATTTGTTAAAAAGGTTGGCAGCTGTCTTGGGGGCACACGCTTTATTATTTACTAAAGCACATTTTAGTCCTACATAGTCTTGAATAGTTTCAAAACTATGCTTGTGAACTGAGTGGATTTCAATTACTTCTTTAGAATATCATGTTTAAAATAAATTATTTTCGTGCAGTTCCCTGCAATCGTATAGCTATTCCCAAAGAAGAGACAAAGCAATAATATTTTCTTCACATACGCTTAGAGCACAAAGCAAGGAAGGGAGGATTTTTTTATTCCATCCTGGAGATAGATTCAAACAAAGCTCGCCTTTTTGCTAAATATTATCAATGCAAATTAGTATTGTGAACAATAATTTATTAGCAAATAAATGTAAATTAGAGTATATATTCACCTAATTATTTAAAAATATAGTACTTAAGCATCACTTGAGATGCTTAAATTATGATTTGGACTGAGAATGTCATCAGTCTCATTCCAGGTACGAAAAAGTCTAGCTTCGTCTCTAGACAAGCTGTACTAGACGCGGAATAGTAGACTTCATGTCATGGACATACATACAAGGAAATTTTAAATACAATAGAGAGAAATAAATAAACTCAAAGTAAATAACAGGAATCGAGTCAGCACCGCCTACAACTCTCAGGTTGCTCACGCAGTGAGCAAACCCACTAAGCCATGGTGACCCTATTTTGAGGAATCATAAGTAATTTTAAGTCGAGGTACAAGCAGAATGCATTTCGGAAACATAGCGTCGTAAGAAATGAAATCAAGACAAAGTAATGTGGCTGAAGACAACACCATAGTGCAGCATTTAAATAGACTAGCCTAAAGATGTAAACAAGGGCAGTCATATCGCACTTTTGCAATAAGATGCATTTAAAAAATAATTAGGGCAATATTTTAAAACACTTCCAAGACCTTTATATGGGCGTTCATTGTGGTGACATTCAACAGAATCAGAAGAACAGACACAGTAATTATTTTTGCAGATTAACACGGACTATAGTTATATTTAAGGAATATGGGCAAGGTATAGGTTAATCTATGTATGGTTTATTCGGCACTAGTTGGTTCATTGTTCTCGGATTTCGTAGTGCAAGGACCATGTTGCTCTAAAAAGAAGACAGACAACGTCAAAAAAACACTATCGAAGTTAACTGTCCTAATTAAAAAGTGGAATATGTTGGTTGTATAATTTGAAAAAAAAAAACACGATTATGTATATTTAATTATGTCATTAATACAATGCTTTTGATCAAAAATTGTGATGTAAATATCTATTTATCCATTAAATCTAAGATTATGAAATAAACTTTAACCAATAAAGACAGCGTAATTATCAATGGCATCCTTTTAAAAGTGAAAGAAAAATATATAATGAGAGTATAAACATCATCTTATAAGTATTACCTCCAATTTCGGCAAATTTTCGATACTAAGAAGTAATTTTCGATTTTTTTTAAGTTATTGGGCTAACTTCAAAAATATCTGAAGGTCATCAAGAAATCAACTGTAATATCGTTGCTTTATTACTTTGAATGTTTTATTTTATCCGTGATAAAAATAAACAAAGTTAATACTGAATACAAGTAATATTGTTTGATTGTTTTAATTTTAACAATCTATACTTGAGTAAAGAGCTATTTTACGAAAACGTATTAGAAGTAGATGGAAAGATATATTATTGCATTAAACCACTAGGGCTGGCTGCCAATATATTGAATACTATCAAAATACCCAAACTTACTCGGTGTAGCTACCACTCCAAAACATAACTTACAAATGAGTAATATAAATAACAGTGTAACCCAACTCTACCGTGAAGTACTTCTTGGTAGACACTAAGTTACACTGGTTCATTCGCGCTTGCGACCAACGTATGTGATTTAAACACGCTTAAAAATTTACAAATTCGATGGATGGCACACGATGTACAGTAGAAATCGCCATTGTTGATACTAATTACCTTTCAAACCACTAGGGGGCGCTGTGATACCAGAAACTGCTAATTTTATATCACATCCCTCTTTCGTGGATAAAATAACATGTAAAGGCAACACGACAACTATAATCTTAATACAGCTCTTACATTCGAACGAGAAAAAAAATGGCAATCATTCTACGAGTAACGTCATCTATCGAATTTCGTCTACTGCTAAAATTCTAGAGGGGGAGTAGTGTAGCAAGCGTAGCTACCACTCCAAAACTTAACTTACAAATAAGTAGTATAAACACCAGTGTAACCTAATTCTACCATGAAGTACATGTAATACATTTCACATACATCGCACCCTTGCTGTATGACAAAGCTACAAAATGACGAAAGGTGACACTAAGGTTACTATTACAAAAGACGATTTTGAGGGAAATTTGGAATTCACTTTCTTATAAGTTCTTTTCATGTTCAATTAACAAAAATGACAATTTAAGGCCAGTGCTCTCGCACTCATAGTCAACAATCAATATTTTTTTACTTGAGGCACATTTGCATCAGGCATACGATATTGTGGAATTTCGCAATCTTCTCCTGTCATTATGACAAACAATTTTGTAATGTTTGAAAAGTACTAATTAGGATTTTTTAAACATTATTATTTCAATAACGGCATAATTACACCAAAATTTACTTTTTTTCTTACTTACCTGCCACTTTAAGTCGATTACTTTGTAGTAGTGTTAGTTGTGATGCACAGGGAAATACAATTTGTTAAAATAATAAATATTTAAAACAGAAAACAAAAGAAAACAGAGAAATAAACAAAATAAAGTTTTCGGGGAAAAAGTTGTTTTAATGATATTAATTCGTGATTCTTTTTTTATCTCTTGATCTTACATAGTTGCCACTTACAACTTAAAAGTGCACAAAATTTAGAAATGCGAAATTAATTCAGAGCGAAAGAAACAGAAAATATCACTGCACGCGATCAACCAACACGAGTTTCCGTTTCATTCCCGATCGAAGAAAAATATAATCTATTTCAAACATTCGGAAATCGTTTACTATGCGCAAAGAACAAATATAAGACGAAATAAATGAAGTATCAAAGTTAAAATTCCATAGTTTTTTTAAACATATTTGCTTTTTCAGCAGTACTGCTAAAGTTTCCAGTTTTTCCAAAACTACCAAATTATGGTTGATTTAAGTATACTTACTCTGGTGTTTTAGCATGAAACTTATCTAAATATAGAAATAAAGAAATGTTTAATATTGCATTCACTAAGGTAATATAGAATGTATTATAAAGCACTTTGCAATCAAATATCTGGAATACAATTCATGTGAAGCCTCTGTTCAAACACACAAACACAAAATCGAACATAGAACAAAAAGACAGACAGCAACCAAGTTCAGTCACTAAATGAAGATAAGTACTCACAGTACACAAAGTTTTGTGAAAATATACTAAACCATGTGGTCGTGTATAGGGTACACACAAATACAGATACCAAACGCGTAAAAGGCGGATTTGGCATCAGAAGAGTCCAAAATGAATAGAAAACTTGAAATGGGTTGAAAACATTCAATGTACAAACAAACGCTCCATTCTTATTTATATAGATCAGGGAACTTAATTCCCGGTCACTATTTGCAAGTCAAATTTTCTCTAGACTAGTAAATATTTTAACTCCAAATATAAGTTTAAATGTTTTTTTTTTTTAATTTTTAACGAATTTTATAGTCGGTATCATATTTTCATGTGGAATTTATTTCTCCTGTATTGCAAGTGCAACAAAAACTTACGTTTGACTTCTCATTCCAATTTTCCAAAATGAATGTCTTAAAACGCAGTTTATGTGGAATATTAACAACATATTTAACCCCAACTTGACCTCTAAAATTCGATATCTTTAAATAATGTATTTAAGGGCCTTTCGCGCTTAGATCCTTTCCAATCAACAGATGTCTACCGCATTCAATGACAAACTATTCCCCAAATTACTTCCAGTGACTCCTTGATATATTATCCACCCCAGATATGGATAATTAGCCCCTCGAGTGACAAAGGAATGGACCCACTTAGCATGGAAGAAAACAAAACCGAAGAAAGAATTACGACGGAAGATTTTTCAACTGTAGGAAGAAAGAAAAATGAAAGAGAAATTACTTACCGAGAAACTACAGGATTTGAATTGTATCGTACGCAAGATAGACATCAATCTGTCTGTGAACAAAATTAAACGATGTACAACGCTTTGGTTCTACGAAAGCGATAATATCAGAACATATCGTTTCTCGAAAAGTGAAAGAAAAGAACACTGTACATGAAGGCAATTTATTTACTATTTCATTTTGCTCGCGCTTGAGTGGTTTCAACAATTCCCATATCCTTCCATTAGAGGCCACAGTTTAACTTCCATGGCGACATTACACATATGATGGATCGGATTCTTTAAAAATTATTAGGACAGAAGTTTTTTTTTTAATTATTAGGACAGAAGTTTTTTTTTTTTTAATTATTAGGACAGAAATTTTTTTTTAAAATTATTAGGACAGAAGTTTTCTTTAAATATTGCGAAAATAGGTTTAAATGAAAGTGCGACAAACAGCGTTAATCCCGTATTTCTAATATCATGAGTACTTTTATGCATACATTTGTTCTTGAAATATCGATTAACCGATCAATACATTGAATCTCTATTGATATACGTATATTCCACTAAAGTACGTGGCACAGAAATCGACCTTATTTGTATGTTGTCGAATGGCAACAACGGATGTAAACAATATAAAATCGACCGTTACAGAATTCAGTCGCTAATTGTGTCGCTTAGTTTAAATGAGCTTGATTTGAGCTATGAGCTGCAGAATAGTGTTAGAACTACACAAAAGAGCTAGCCAATCTTTGGAAGCAACTGAAATACTTTAGTAGTTTGCTATAGAAGACAATGAGGAATATGTGAAGGATTGATCACAGCAGAAAAGAAAATGTGTGAACACGATTGAAATGTCTAGAAATTCCGAATCACTTTTGAACAAATGAGTGAGATGCAAATGAAATGGACTTTCAGAAGCTAATTTTAGTCATATGATTGAATTGCAGTGTTTGCCAGCAATTACAACAATAACTAACTCGAAAGAATATGAAATGCTGCCTTTATGTTCTTTTGTTTACTTTTTATTTCATTTTTAGGTATGAGCAGTACATATCTATGATAATATTCGTTCGATTCATAATTGAGTAATGACACTACCATTTATAGTAAAAAAATTTTGGTAATTTTTTAGTTAACGTCGTACTAGAGCAACACAACGGGCTATTGACGACGGTCCGGGATCAGTCCCTTAAGGGAAAGATCCGAGGACAACACCTCGTAATTTTGAATCACGGTCAGATGACGAAGCAACACCTGAGCTGGCACCCCACTCTCCAAACTTCCACGCCAACCCAACGTGATGACTTTCGGCCATGACAGATTTAAGGTGCACCAGCCGCCTCTACACCATACGTTTACAAACATCCATGCCCGGACCCGGATTCGAACCAGGAACCTTCCGATCTAGAGGCTAACACCTTAACCACTAAACCGGTTGGTCGGCTACCATTTATAGATTTACGCTATTAAGAAACTTGAAAGCAGATGATGGGCGCAGGTCGGAGTTTTAATATAAATGGGATTTTCATAAAGCAAGTGTTTTAATACGTATAAATGGGGTCTCCGTAAAGCAACAGCGTTTTGAAACGCTTCCAATACAGAATATAAAAAAAATTTGATTTTTAGATTGAGGTTTATATTTTTCGTTACCTTCTCAGATATTTCAAAAAGTAGTTTGCGTAGAAACTTGCAACCTTTACAAATCTAACGTTTTGAAGGCATTCGTAGAAATCAAGTTAAACTTAATTTATTAAAGCTTAATAAAACCTCTCAATTCGTAATGTAAAAGATCTTTCAAGAAATGCAATTGTATTCTTGATAAGTATATTTCCATGTTACGGCTGGCTGAGTTAGATTGTATGACGTAAAACAGCCATATTTGATCAAACTGCGACATCCATGTTACGGTAAAATTATTTAAAAACAGCATAAAATAAAAAGATTGTTGTGTAACGAGGTGGCTAAAATATAAAGTAATGTTGTGTGCATATAGACTAGAATTATGGAAAATTTATTGCAGTCGAGAATGCTGAAATAATCCTTATGAGATAGAATAGAAAAAAAATATGAGAAAGTTGTTACTCTATTAGTATCTGGTGTCATTGATGGTACATTGAATACTAGAAACATAAATATTTATTTTTAAATTAAAAAGTTCAATAGTTTGTTGATTTTCAAGAATCTGAAACAGGTTTATATTCTGCGGGAAAAGCAAGGGTTTGATAAAAAAAATCGAAAGTTTAACTTCCTAACTTCGTTTAGCTTTTAGGAACTTGAAATTCAAAAGCATCATTTAAGACATTTTAGGAAAACGTACAACTTATACATCAAATTACTGCAGGCCTCGAAATATATTTTTTAATACAGGTGCACCTTGTGCACCTAAGTTTTTAAATTAGGTGCACAGATTATATTTTAGGTGCACATTTAAAAAAAAAACGTAGTATAAGAGCATTAATGTAATGCAAACTACTTTATTTGTTGGGTGTGTTTGGATATGTTACAAGTAGATAGTAAATAAAAATATTTAAACATTTTTTTATCTGCGAAATTATTACTTACAAATATTCAGTCATCATCAGACATTGGTGGGCAATCAGAAACGTCTACGTTTTTTGCAGATCTTTACACATAAGGTTTAGTATCCATCCTTCTGCTTGTAATTTTCCCTCATTGCATCATAATATTTTCTGGATTAAAGTTTTCGCATAGTGTGTATTTAGGAATTTTAATTACGTTCCTTTAAAGCGAGAAAGGTCGATACTAATATTTTGTTCAGACATCAAAATAACCTAAAATACGCTTCCCCCGCTTTTTGTAACGATAAGTGCACTGTGTGCACCTAGAGGGAAAAAATTAGGTGCACAATTTTATTTTCAGGTGCACAGTGCACCTGTGCACCCGGGTATTTCGAGCCCTGAATTATTGCATATTTTCTTTTCACCCAGTCAGCAATGTCTCCTAAGAAGCGTATAATGAAGTTTTCGGTCATTGAATTGAATTAGAACCTTGACCAAAACACTAGAATTACTTCTAGAATATTGCGCCGATCAAAGATGGCGATTCATTCCCGTAAGGATTTAAATGCTTATCAAAATACTACGAAAAAATTTCTCTTGTGCATATCACCAAATATCGCTAAAGTGATGCCGAACATTGATTTGCTCCATTCGCTTGAAATGGCGGTAGTTCAGCCGGTCCGGTGTACGTGAAGACACTACAAAAGATCTGACGTGACTCAATTACAAAAGGGGATAGTTACCAAGACTTAACTCCTCAATGGAAGTCTTTCTTGGATTACGGCGGTCACAAATGGAATGAAACGATAAAAACGGCGGACATTTCAAAATACAAAAAATTGCAAAAAAAGACGGTAGACCGAATAATGGAGTGGATAATTTAAAATATCTCTTCGGTCAATAACCATATTTTTATGTAATCTTGGTGGTTATTTAAATATTTCATACATTATTTACTTTAAGGTTGAGAAGCTCAAATTGTGTTCTCAAAATACACTGATGTAAGTGTTAAGAACAAATGCGTTATGAAATAATTACACACCGATTTATGTAAACCACTGCATATTCCTAGCGAATAAATCAGTATATTTTTTTACTGGAAAGGTAGAAATTGTAGGAACATCCTTAAAATGTTTAAACTTTTTTAATATACAAATTGTAGCAATAAACTTGCATCCTATTGCATGATAAACAATAGCTACTGGTAACATTTTTTTGAGGATATCTGAATTGGTGAAGTGTGACTAAGATTAAAATTAGGAAATTAAGTTTTGTGGGTTTGAAAGTTCTTAAAAGGATTTCACCAGAATTTGTGGATATAACAATGATTGAAGGAGAGTGCAAGTAGTTTGATTTGTCTACAATTTGTTTTTTTGCGACATGAGGATCAATATATTAAATGCCACTCAAGCTATTACTCAGATGATTGAATTTTATCATTGCAATACCACAGTAATTGAAGAAATGAAAAAAAAAATTGTATTTCAAAAGGAGCGGGATCAAAAATACGTGAATACTTTCTTTGGGTCGCTTTGTGAAGAGATTTTCTCAAGGTAATAAGGTTGACATATCCATTGACCTGAAACTGACTTGGGTAATTTTGGTAGTTTTTAATTAACGTCGTACTACAGCAACACAACGGGTTGACAACGGTCATCAATCGCTTAAAGCAATGATCTGAGGACAGCACCACTTAACTTTGAGCCACGGTTCGATGACGAGACAACATCTAATCTGACACCCCCACTCTCCAAGAAATTGGCTTGGGAAAATTTATTTAAACGATAAACAATCCGCACCGTTCGATACATATTCAGATTTTATGGTCTCTGCACGCCGTTTTACTAAGAGGGCATTGTAGATTAAGATGTAATCAGCTAGCTTCGATTCGACAAAACATAGGACCGTATATAGATAAAAGGGTAGTTTTTTTCCTATGAACCAAAATTGAACCTCTGCAACTCGACGGAAGTAAGTCGTCTGATTTAGAAAAATGCATCATGATTGCGTTGGTATAATAATATGTAAAGCCTAAATCCAGTCAAAGACTTTGGAGACACATTTTTATGCATATGTATGTAGGATTTACCTTATGGATAGTATATTGAGAAATACATAAAGATCTTTCTCTTCTGAAGCGTTAAATCGGAGCCAAATTTGTCCTACAGTGACATTTTTCAACACTGTTAAACACTTTGTCTACCAGCCAAAATAGCAAGCATTTAAACACGTGTCCTTCCTACAGCTGTATACTGTAATAATGCTCAGTTTCCACAGAAGTTTCCCTTTCGTTTTTTCATTCAGTGCGTAAAAATACGTCATAGAAATCACAACTATGTTCTTGACCTGAGAATATCTCCGGCTTTAACAAAATTGAAAATGGTGGTCAGAACCAAGACGAAAAGTTTCTAATAGGAAGTAACGATCACAGAGGTAGTTATAACAGCAGTATATGCTTTTTAGCATCATCTGGATGAAACACAAATCGGAATTTCATTAAGTCTATGCCTCACAGATATGCAGCTTTCATCGAGATTTGATGAAATGCAGACTTATTTCTGTTTTAAACAAAAAAATAATTAGCTAATTTGTGTTTCAACTTTTAAATTCTTATAGTATTGTTTGAATCAACAGGTCATTAACGTATAATATAACTTATAAATATAATTCACCAATGTATATCCAGTATTGGGGCAAAAAGTAATACATTAAATATTTTAATTTTACTTTCTCGTTAAATATCGTTTAGTACACAATACTATTCCAAAAGACTATCTTCATCACCTACCATAATTGTTTTTAGGGACCAGATTTGAGTTCTACGCCAACTCAAAACGTGTTTAAATATTCGACGCTATAGGAAAGTTCTATTGTGTAACTTTGAGAATTAATTTTGTGCTAAGACTAGGAATAGGATTCGTATTTTTATTATAATAGTAGACATTGAATACTAGTCTAGAAATGCATCTGGGTGAAATATCTAAAATTAGTTGTGTGCCTCTTGTGTGGTGTCGACGATATGGAATCATTCGGTGTTTTCATACTTCGTTTGAAGAACAAACTTCACAAACGGTGCTCTTAAAGACAAATATCATATAAGGCCAAACTCGACTCATTCATTCATTCATCAGACCTTGGTACTCTAGACTGTCAATGTTTACACCTTCACCTATCTAAGCGTCTTTGTGAGAAACGAGGTACAAAAAGATTAGCAGTTATGATTTCTAGTGACAAAACACCGACTCAGAGGGAAGCGGAATGCATTCGCCATGATAAGAGACGGTTGTGGTTTTATCTCGAAGAGGATCTCACTATAGAATGACTGGAATGTCCTGGGAGAGGTGAAAGGGGTATGAAATATGTTTATCCTCGGGAATCGTTGAAAGCGGATGTCTCGATATTCACCGCACTAGATGATCGATGTGGATGATTTAGCCTATTAAAAAAAGTAGAAACTGGATTTCTTATTAAGCTGGATAAGTTGACGGTTATTCAATTTCTCGTGGAGTATGAAACTTGTATTTCCAAAAACATTAATCCTTAAATGGAGCAAGAGGGTTAAGATCATCATTCACAAATTATTGTTATTTGTAATGAGGAACTTTCACAAGTGAGGAAAATGCTCATTTCTGTGCTTTATGATTAGATTGATCGTCGAAATGTTCAAAAATGATAATTAAAACCCATAAAATGGACTAATTAATTAAAATTTCAAGTTTTAAATTACCGAAAAGTACGCAAAAGCACATGACCTCAAAACGCAACGAGACGTCATTGTGCACCACGATGTAATGCTTACGTTTGCCTACCGCGTTGAAATTTCATATTGCTTGCTCTTTTAATTTTTAAACAATCACTTAAAAAAAAAAATTTCTAGCTATTTCAACGTCGCTATCAAAGTGAACAAACCGTCATAGTGCCATCGACCTTAAAATGAAATAGACGGAGCATGCGACTGCTGTTTCAAGTTATTTTTCCAGTTGCTCGGTTTGAAGATGTGTCACGTGGTTGTGGGTAAAAGCATGAATCCTATACTACTAATTGGTTAACGTGACTATCCACCGTTATTAAAAACACTAGTCTGCGCTTCCATAGCCAATCGGATAAGTCGATTTGTGATTTACCCTTCAGAGATCTTACGACATCGACTCCGCCCACATGATCCGTCTATTTCATTTTAAGGTCGATGCATAGTGCATAGTGACGTCACAAGAGGCGGCGTAGGAAAACTAGCGTTTTTGAGATGAAGTAAATAGTGCGAACTTGACAATTTGTTTTTTACCTTTTCGGGCTATAAAAGTAAAAAAGAAAGATACTTTCTGTCATATTTTTTCATTTTCTATATTATAAAAATCTAAACAAAAAACGTGCATTTTCCTCATTGTATGAAAATTCTACTACCAAAAGGAATTAAAATTTATGAATTCCAAACTATCAAACATGAAAACCAACCAATCGCAGTAAATTATTTAACCCTCTCAGGGGTTCACATAAATTTATTCATTCTACAACCTGCAGTATTCTCAGTGTGACTTTCAATCAATTTTGGCATTCCAACAAAATCTTTCCAAAGATTCTTTCAACCAGTACGTGTGACTAGTTAATCATCACGTGTGTTGGTGAGATTAGTTTGTTGGGTTGATGCAAGAGTCATATCTGGCCAAGCTTCGCCAAACAACGTACAGTAAATAGACAGAAACAAACAAGGAACATTTTATTGAAGCAGAAGAGATAAATACACCCAAGAGGTTCGATCCTTTGTGTTCTATTAATCGTATATTATTTTTATTATAGTTAAAAGCAAAGAATATATGAGGTTATCAGAACAAGTGGCCTAGCTCACAAGAACCCAAAAATTTTATTACCTTTTATTAAAACGTATTTTTTTTTAATTCAGGTTCAAGTCTTCTAAAATTACAAAGTATCTAGTTTACTATTATTTATATGAAAAAATAATTTTTTGAATCACAAAACAAACTGTGAAAAATAAAAATATGTAAAAAAATGTTGCAAGAAAATCGCATTTATATCCGTTGGGTATGTTGCTGGATTAGGCCACTCTTGCTGTAATAGCCTCATATCTAAAAACTACTCGTGTAGTCTAATCTAAAGATAAGACAGACTGAAATACTTATCAATCCTTGTCGATCAACTCCTTGAGTAAAACTTCAATGAAATGATATACTCCCATAAAAAAATGCCTAAAAAATTAGTCTGATGCAAATCCAGAGAAGCTGTGATAGTTTTGCTGTAATAGCCTCATATCTAAAAACTGCACGCGTAGTCTAATCTAAAGATAAGACAGACTGAAATACTTATCAATCCTTGTCGATCAACTCCTTGAGTAAAACCTCAATGAAATGATATACTCCCATAAAAAAATGCCTAAAAAATTAGTCTGATGCAAATCCAGAGAAGTTGTGATAGTTTTGCTGTCATAGCCTCATATCTAAAAACTACTCGTGTAGTCTAATCTAAAGATAAGACAGACTGAAATACTTATCAATCCTTGTCGATCAACTCCTTGAGTAAAACTTCAATGAAATGATATACTCCCATAAAAAAATGCCTAAAAAATTAGTCTGATGCAAATCCAGAGAAGCTGTGATAGTTTTTCTGTAATAGCCTCATATCTAAAAACGGCAGGCGTAGTCTAATCTAAAGATAAAACAGACTGAAATACTTATCAATCCTTGTCGATCAACTCCTTGAGTAAAACTTCAATGAAATGATATACTCCCATAAAAAAATGCCTAAAAAATTAGTCTGATGCAAATCCCGAGAAGCTGTGATAGTTTTGCTGTAATAACCTCATATCTAAAAACTACCCGTGTAGTCTAATCTAAAGATAAGACAGACTGAAATACTTATCAATCCTTGTCGATTAACTCCTTGAGTAAAACTTCAATGAAATGATATACTCCTATTAAAAAAATGCTTAAAAAATTAGTCTGATGCAAATCCAGAGAAGCTGTGATAGTTTTGCTGTAATAGCCTCATATCTAAAAACTGCACGCGTAGTCTAATCTAAAGATAAGACAGACTGAAATACTTATCAATCCTTGTCGATCAACTCCTTGAGTAAAACCTCAATGAAATTATATACTCCCATAAAAAAAATGCCTAAAAAATTAGTCTGATGCAAATCCAGAGAAGCTGTGATAGTTTTGCTGTAATAGCCTCATATCTAAAAACTGCACGCGTAGTCTAATCTAAAGATACGACAGACTGAAATACTTATCAATCCTTGCCGATCAAAACTCCTTGAGTAAAACTTCAATGAAATGATATACTCCCTTAAAAAAATGCCTAAAAAATTAGTCTGATGCAAATCCAGAGAAGCTGTGATAGTTTTGCTATAATAGCCTCATATCTAAAAACTGCACGCGTAGTCTAATCTAAAGATAAGACAGACTGAAATACTTATCAATCCTTGCCGATCAAAACTCCTTGAGTAAAACTTCAATGAAATGATATACTCCCATAAAAAAAATGCCTAAAAAATTATTCTGATGCAAATCCAGAGAAGCTGTGATAGTTTTGCTGCAATAGCCTCATATCTAAAAACTGCACGCGTAGTCTAATCTAAAGATAAGACAGACTGAAATACTTATCAATCCTTGCCGATCAAAACTCCTTGAGTAATGCTTCAATAAAATGATATACTTTCATAAAAAAATGCCTAAAAAATTACTCGGATTCAAATCCATTAGGCGATTAAGATCTCGCGATCAATCATTTAATTTCTAGGTAAAGAGCAGCGACTAGGCACGAGTCAAATCAATTGTGAGTGTGCCCCATCACAATAAATTTATTCATTCATATAGCGCCGAGATCTTATCTGCTGGCACTATTTCACGCCTGCGTGCATGCTGAAAGATCTTCACTGTTTTCAGTCACATCAGTGAGAATGGCTATATTATTCTGCTCTGGCTAGCGAAAGGGTTACGCACGACGCAGCACGTAACGATGGCAGATAATCCAGCTCAACCCCTTCGGCACTAGGCAAAGTTTCTTCTTTCCCGCTCAGACTTTCTCCATTACTGTCCACCATCCTCTTCGACGCCTTCTTTTTCACTTGTGTCAGGGGGAAAAACAATTTGTCGCTACGCTACCACATCCACGATATTTTTGTAAACAAAGTATTTTTCCTTTTTCCATCATAAAAATGAAGCTTGTAGAAAGAAATAACTTCTTGTCGGATAATTTTGAAGTTCACATAGTTAGAGACGCTTTTACAACGCATTAGATTATTGAGAAAAGTAGTTTAACTTTCGAGGGCAAATATCTGTGCATCTGATCTGAAGATTAAGTGCTTAAAATAAAAAGTGGACTCGACAGCTTGTAATAAAAAATTTTTAGCTCATGTTTACATGTTTTACACAATAGGTTTTTGTGAGAATTCAAATTCTCCAACTATAACGAATTTAATTGCAAAAATTTTTTTATGAGGATACTTAAGTAGTAAGGGGCAAAAAGCGAATTGGGGTCTCTGGTATAGAAATAATTTCAATTAAACACTAACCCCTTTTAACCCTCTGGATGGAACGAGATTTTTTTGTAATATATTTTTGCTATTACCCCCATAACACACGGCTAAATAACAACTTGTTGAGTTGAAAGAATCTAAGGAAATAGTATTGTTCAAGGTCAAAACAGGTTAGAAATCCTGCATACTGCAAGTTGCAGGACGGATATAACGTGGTATCATCTCAGAAGGTTTAAGTTAAGCGCATTTAAAGACAATTAGTCTTGCCCTAGATTCTATCAAAACTTTCTTGAATCTAAGATTATAAAAGCTACAAAAAAAAACTTTTCAAATCACATCATACATTCCTATCAAACATGAAGATAGTATGGTGATACTTGATATCACCTTTCAAAACATGTAATTCATCCTAATATATGATTTCGAAACGTCTATAAATATTTAATATCAAGATATTTCAGTTTTTATAACATCAAGTCTCAAGTTCGTATTGTGCAGCATTGATTGTAAAAATAATAACGAGGTTTGATAGACAATACAAATTTGACTGAATGTCTCATCAATTTGCAACTTTTATCAGTAAACGACAGTGACATATTTTATATTGCTTTATAAGTTAGTGCAATATGTATAGGGTACATACTTGATGTAAAATATGTAAAAGGTCATCATATAAAGCCATTTTTTATGCATACAGTGGCATTTAAAAAATATCTTTTCTAAGTATACCAACTATTCATGTCTTATATACATAATTAATACTATTGTTTTCATCTTTAGAAGGAAAGTCGAACACGAAACCCATTGCGGAAACTTACAACGGAAAAAGTTACTCATATTTCTTTTATTCATTTCATACAACGCTTAGCCGTGTGCCAGTCATATTCCTTCAAAATTATTAAATTAAGTCAGACCATGAGTCAAAGCTTATTCTGGTATTAAAATGAAATCTACTAAAACGCAGCACTGTTTTCCACGATAAAACTATAAAAGACTACACCTGAAATCATAATAAACACTATGACTCAGTAGATGATATATCATCTGTCAGTCGATGATGAAAAAAAATATAAAAACCATCCACCGTTGTGGATTTATAGATTTATGTTTAAATTACTTCAGTTAATCAATTTCAATGTTATAATTGAAAAACAAGGTATTGCAATCTCAAAATACAAGCTTGGTTGAAAACAAATACTTTTTACGCACCGTGCGCGTTTAAGATCGTATATTAAAAAATGCGATATAAATTCTTGTTGGCTAACGCAATACCCTCTGTGGTGATATTCGGGAAGATATAAAATACCCCATCCTAGTTTTAGGAAATTTATTTTTTGACACACTTTCGTTAGCTAAGAACAATAACTGGTTAGCTTGAGTTTTGCATACAAGTTCAATACTTTTAAAACAATGGAATTATATTTTCTTTAGATTGATTGAATTCTTATGGCGCAAAAATCTAGTTTGGCCAAATATATTTTTGAAGTTACAAGCCTGCTAATGGGGAAAATAATAAACTGACCAAAGATGGAGAAATGCGGTAGTAAAGTGTCAACTTACCACACTTACGATCTCTTAGCGATTGTTATCGAAAGAAAATGACGTCACGCCAATATGTATTGTCGTGACGTCATTTGTGACAGCATTTAAATGTAGGGGAATATTGTAATCGCTTGTCGTGTCACGTATTTAAAGAGCAAAAGACTCTTTTATAGAAACAATGAATTAAAACAAAGAATGAAAGGATACGAAATTTAAAACTTTTAATTACCTACCAAGTGGGTCATTTAAACACTACTCTTTATAGTGCCGATTGCTTTACATGATATATAAAAATATAGTGTTGCCATTTTAATAGTTTGTATTCTTTAGCTTTTTAAAAGTTTTTCTTATTGGAATTCCTTGATTTAATATATCAGGGGTGGCTAGCTACACTATCTATGACAGCCACATTTCAGGAAGGGATATCTGAAAAAGGCATTTTTTATTTATTATTGATAGCAAGCCAAAAAATAATAAAGTAAAAGTTAGTTTTAAAAAAAAAATTTTAATTTACCCACAGATTCCCCTTTTTTTTCAGTTGTTGGAGTTTCAAGATGAAGGATTGGAACAAGTAAAACAAAATGGTTGTTCAACTATTGAGTTTTGGTTCGTGAACAAAAATATCCTAAATACAAGAGTGCGCGTTGAGACTGCTCTCAATTTTCGATACTTAGTATTATTGTGAGTATTTGTATTTAATAAAAATTTGTTAAAAATAAATATGGGTCTGTTTTAACTGATCAGCATTTAACTGAGCTTGGGCGAACTGCCCAAACAAGTCATCAACCAAACTTTCGGCAGCTAACTGCTAAGATGGACAACATTCGTAAAGCATCTACAAGCAAATCTAATTTATAAAGACTTTCTTTATAATAGAATAACTTTATAACAAGAAATTAAATGAAATGATTACTTAGGACATTGATCAGTTTTAGTTTACCCCATATTTCATACATATATTTTATTTGCTTAAGAGGCGTCCAATAATCACCCATGATATATTCCTGTAACTTTTTTCTATTCCTGTAACTTATCCAGGATGTACGTTTATCTCTTCTGTACAAGTAAAACTTCTTTGTGTGAACATTACTTGACTAGCTCAGTTTAGCTCAGCTTGTCCAAATATAACCCTCAAGCTGAAACCCAGCCAATCAGCAACAAGGGCCTTGTTTTTGTTTTCAATTACAAATACAATTTCTTTGTAATATACATATGCATAGGATTTTCATTATGTGAATTATTCAAGCATTCAAGTACTCACCCACTGTTAAGTTTTGTAAGAACTGACAGCAATAAATACCACAAGCATACACGCATCAAGTATATCAATCGTATAAATCAAGTGACTACGTTTCTTCTATTTAACCTTTTCTACTTTATTTGGCATAAAAACCTGTCGCGAAATTAGACTTCAAGTCGTGAGCCCAATAGCCTTATGGTAGGAAGAAAACTGACAACAGAGGAACTAACGAAATTTACAATCGTATATATCCAAGACGTACAGCCGTTCTATTATTGATACCAAGGAAATTATTTATAACGGTGTAATCTACTTTGCTCAACACTTACTTGATACCCTTACTTTCAGTTGTAAAGATTTGAAAAATACCGATACACCATACCAAGTTTACCCGCGATCCGACCAAAAGGTACGCACGTGTTCTTTCCTCTCTTCAAATCTAATATCTTTAAAAAAAAAAAGAAGCGAGAACTTTTTACGTCTTAAAAATAATAACAAAAAAATGGGACTCGTATGCGTGGGCAATTACCATAATAAAAAATGATACTATTCCGCGAAACCTTCACCTGAGCATTTCACGGGACCGTCTTCTAAGAAATTCACAAATGAGGGCGTTGGTCTGGAGAGAGAGAAGAACCGAACTCGCATTTAAACGATAGTAGCACTCCGAAGCAGACACTTCCTCCTTTTCTGGAGAATATTTCCGATATACGAGGAATCAGAGCCCACGACAATTATTGTTGTCAGACGACTTAAAATGTGGGTAAATGGTGCGACCTTCTTGCATTTGCATAATTCGGGGTATGTTCGTGGAAAACAATAGGTCAAATTGTTGTCGGTTGCGGATGATGTTCGAGGAACGTACGTGCAAGGAGCCGCGCATCACTGCGGTAATGTCAACAGAGATTTCGTTAATTCTTGCGGGATTTTTTTTTCAACGCCAATTTGATTGCATTATAATAACTACATAGAAATTTTCTGACGTGATTATCGTTCTTAATCTTGATTACATACTTAACGCTTGGATTGACGTTCTCTTCTCTCGATTAACTAATGCCTATCTGTACAATTAAACATTAAAAACACTGAGATTTTAAAACAGATTATATGAACAGTCACGACCTCGTAACTCAAAATCCAGGGAACTTTAATTTTTTGTTTCATATTTTATGCATTGTATAAGGATACATTTAGTTTCATAGTGGAATAGCGAAGCCAAAACATAAAACACAGCGTCAAGTGATGGGAATATACACACACATATAAGGAAAGCTGTATTTATACATACGATGAATGTTTACTGTAAAAAATGCACCCATGGAGGAATCAAATCTGCACCACCTACAACGCACAAGTTGCTAGCACAGAGGGCCAAATCACAACCCACGATAGTTCCCAGTTTTAAATAAAAGTATTTGGACAATTTTTAAGATTCCTAATATGGCATACAGATTGTGAATGTCGTTTCTGTAACCTAGTATTGTTTTATCGTATGTTCAAGAATATTCAAAGAACAGTGCAAGCTAAAAATAAAATTGAAATACCTAGAAAAATTCATCGATAATCCTGAAATTAGGTATTCAAAATCCTTTGTACCATACATGCATTGATTGATTAATTAATCTTTGGGTGCCAATGAAAGCTAAGAGTGTTTTCTGCACATCCTGAAGCGTATTGAAGACGTGTCAGAGGCCTTGCTGCGTATATTAGATTGTATTGCCGTGAAGTTGTAATCTATTGCGACCAAGATTACCAGGATACAGCACTGGAACACAGTATACTCAATTGGGACGATTTTGAAAGGTGTCGCAATATAAGACTACCTAAGTCAGGTTGGACTTATCGACAATATGTCCGTCATCTGGGACGTACACCGACTGCCGTACCAAGGTTCTGGCAACAGTAGGTCAATAGAGCTACACTTCGAAACGTCGAAGGTTCTGGTAGACTCTGAAGCACAAATGTGACTGACGGTGGGCTCGGTTGTAGTGAGACAAGCTTAAACTGCCCCAACAGGTTTCTTATCGACCATCCAACAATGCATATCGTTCGCTATACTCTCTCTTGTAGCATTATAACATTTGACTAACAAAATTGTGGAGTGGTGCCGTTACAAAGTAGCAGAAAGCGATTTTTTGGCATCGTATCATGTTTAGTGACGAATTCCGCTTCTGTCTTACGGCAGATCACCTCATTTACGAATGGCGGAGACCCGGTCAGCGATACCATTCTCAGGTCATTGTGGAGCGAACATCTTGTGTAGCGCTGTGAGAAGCCAGAACTTACGACAACCTGTCCGCTCTGGTAACGGAACGAGGTAGTTTAACAGCACACTGATACATCCAAAATGTCTTTTTATCTGTTGTTTTGCCTTTCATGTCACGTGTCTAGGTGTTATTTACTAGCACGAAAGCACAGACTGTCATATCAATCTCGCCTCTCCCAGGAGTGATTCTGTGGAGTTGAAACCCTTTGTCTGGCAGCGAGAACCAACTCCATAGGCTCAATGGAAGACATCCCATTCTGCATGTAGACATAAAGCGGAAGTTATAAAACATTATAGAGGTAATATGCAACAGCTATTTACATCTATAAGCGGCGTAAACAGTCACATCCGTACCAAATTTTGTGAGGTTTTCTTTTTAATTGAAATCTAACTTGTTTCCATCAGCATTTCAAACGATACCCATATGAGCATATAATGATTTATTCCAAGTAGTAGGAAGCTCATTAGGATGTTTTCTAAGAAATTCATTTCTACCTTCCGATAAACTCTATGGGTGGGAGAAAGAACCATTGACTAAGGCACACATAAAAGTACAAAAATAAGTATTCAGACCTTGGTAAAAAAGCAATCTGTTTTTACCGAGAAAGTAATCAGTGAAGACTCTGAACTCATGACAGTCTGCACCAGTTTGAAGAATTTTGTTGAACTGAAATTATACTAGGTTTGAATAACAACGGGAAATAATTTAAAGGAAAAAAATCTCCAGTTGCAAAGAAAGCCTAAAAAATAACCCACAATCAAATTTTGTACAGTTAGCCGAAATTGGGGGGCAGAAACGGAGGGAAACTGCAGTCACTACTTATTGCAACCTGCTCAATAAGAATTCACAACCCGAGAAGAAAAAAGTGAAGAAAAGAGCAACAAAATGTACACCCGAAACCAAATAACGATTATTTTGTGGAAACACATCAAGTTGTACTATAGAAAAAATAATAAAACAATAAGGCCACATCCGCCTCATCTCACCACCAAAGAGGAAGCCGAGTTGCACTCTTCAGAAGGATGAAATATTAGGAGTTTGAGTGTGGGGGCAAGAAAATAGTGGAAATCGAGAATACCCATTGAGTAAAAAGCGTGGCATGACAGGTTGTCAAACAGCCTGTTTGCTCCTATAAGTGCATAAAAAAAGGAACACAGATGGGGTTTTCGTTGCTCGGATTTAAGGCATAAGATCATTTTTTTTTCTTTTCTTGCCGAATAGGAAATTATAATAAAAAATAAAAATACAAACGAATAATATTTCGCGTGGAGCATTGAATGCTGCTTCAATCTGTAAGTGGGTTGGTGAAGGAGTATCAGTGTGGAATATTACTCAGTCGTAAGGTTCAAAGTTAGGTTTTACATAAATGCATTTAAGACTGAAATGTATCTTATTCTTCTCCTAATTTATGTACCAAAAGTTACCTTTTATTGGTTTTGTATGTTTCCAATTTCGTCACTATGGAAAGAGAACGAGTCACTAAAGACGATTAAAAGTGCTTTTAACTAAGAATCTGTTATGATCTTCATTGCTGTAAAGAAAAATACAAGATAATGACATTGTTAAAGAAAAAGCTTTCAGCCCAAAGTGTTGGAAGTGAAAGATGTGTTGTTTATTGTTTAAATTTACTTCACGTATAAAACACACCATATTAAGTAAGATTATTACAACTTGAATCCAACCAACATCACTTTGAAATGCTTTAATCAAAAGTATAAATATAAAACAAATATATTTTCTCAAAGCTAAGGGATGAAATATAATTAACACTTTTAATTTAAAACAACTTTAGTATTTCTCTCAGGAAATGTATTATTTTCTCATTTCTCACAAGCAATAACATTTTTGGAGGTAATATTGGATCGAAATTTTCAACATGCGTATTTATTTGTGCATTACACCTTGAAAAACATCTACTACCCTTGTAACCTTCATAATCATAATCGAAATGATTGCCCGACTATCGTTAGAAAGCTGATCTCATCAGCTTATGTTTACTAACTTTACGCGAATTACCTTTCGATATTAATTATCTAGTACAGTTCTTCAGACAAAACTAGGACGCAATCCATCTGATAAAAATAACTATAGCGTATACGCAGGTGACCCCTTCCTACGTCAAGCTGATCCAATATCTTAACCAACGCTGTTCTGTCATTTGCAGATACGTGATGTATCATTTCCACGTCGCCGGAATCCCAAGACCTCTTGAAGACCAAGGAGTAAACGTCAGATCTTCAAACCACACGGTACAATTAGAGTTAATGGAGTGAAAGAACGGAAAAAGCAGATCTCTCTTAGTTTACTTGACGGGATAGAAAAGAGTATCAACATCGTAGGCGGTATCTTGTCATTACGATTGCCGGCAGAAATGCAAGGCAACTGATGGGATCGGTCGTAGGTTGTTGCATTTTTTGTAGACACGTTTGGATAAGGATTTATCTGTGATAAATGCAATATTTAAAACTTAGGACTGCATTACCAATTCTAAGAACGCTTCTTGATCACACAATGGTTTTCGGGAAAAAATGAATATGACCTTTTGAATACATTAATTAATAATTAGACCATGTACTCGTAAATGCAATTGGGGATATGCATTCAAAAATGTACCGCATTACTGCAATCAAAGAAATTTCCTTCGTCTGAAATATATTGTTTGTTATATTTATATGTAGGGGATATGGTCGGATTGCAAATTAAACACCGTCAGAATTTTCGAAGTGTGAATTTTTTAACTTTTCTAGACCAGAACGCGGTGATCTTTAGAGTAATGGAAGTGCATGTGTCAGTAGTCATTTTTTCTTTGAATGAAGTATAAATTTCTTCTTGAAAAACACTGAGTAAATACAGACAAGCGAGAATTTTTCCTCTTCGTTTTCTCAGAAGTATGTTTTAAGACTTATTTTGTTTCAATTTCAAGCCGGTATAATATTTCATTATTTTGGATAGCTTATAAAATGTGAATTTAATTCGAAATCTCAATTCCAGAAACGGGTTATTCGCAGCCGTAACTAATCTGAGTGTTAAAATGAGAAAACACTGATTTCGATGACTTAGACTATAAACCGGCTAGCTTCATTGAAGCTGGTTTTACATAAAGCACCAAGGTAAGTAAAAATCACTAAACATAAAAAAAAATACGGAAGAAAACTAAAACCTGCTAATTTTAGACACATTTCACATGGATGATACGTTACTCAAACAATTTCTAACAGTTATCACAAGTTCAAGCTAAGTTTGTTCTAGAATGCCAATACTTATTTTATAAACATTTTGTAACTCTCCTCTTAAAGTATGAATGAGGAATCCCTGTACTTATTACAAATTACAGGGTATTCAGTGGAACTAACAAAACCTACTGAGGATATCAGCTTTGCTTCAAAAGTTATGATCAGTACGAATTAGTTTAACTTTGTGGGGCACCATGTTATTTCTCAAATTATATTACCGGCTTATATATCGCCATAAACAAAAAAAAAATGAATTTCTAAGTTTATTTGTATAAAAACTAATTACATACTTCTCTGCTTGCTGTAAAACTTCCACCACTATAGATTACAGTGACAGTAGTTGTGGTAGGTTTGCAGCTTGTATTCATTCTTTCTACACCATAAAAGTGTAAATTCCGTTCATTGAGTTGCGACAGCAGGGTGCGATACAAGCTAGATAAATATTTTATTACATTTCGGCACCCTATATAACTTTAATTTTGTTATTTGTATATAAATTTCGCCATTTTGACAAATGCGTTAACACAAGATTAAAGGAATTTTTTTTAATGTCGATGCAGTTCTATGGCGAAAGGGGACCGAAACATTTACGGTCCCTTTCACCATAGAACTGAATCAGAGAAAAGAAATTCCCCCAAGATTGGATGGCAGATACGATTTTACTCTCTAGAGGCATTTATACTATAGCTCAGTGTGTGGCAACATAGCTCACCCCTAAAGAACAGAATAGCAGAAATACCAATCTGCAATCACCGATTCCCGCTTTCAAATTCCTATGATACGATCTTGTTAAGATAAGGACAATTCTTACTGAAGCCTCGCAAAACAAAAAAGTAAAACATTATGTTTCAGGTGTCATTCGGGCCTTTTAAAAGGGCGTAGGTTTTGTAAGGTAGGTGGCACGACCCCTGGGGCCTGCGTTTGTGCGGTATGAGATCCAGAGCCGTTTCCCATCTATTATGAAGACACGGAGGCCGTTCTGTGTTTGCACAGCCCTAATCGTTTTTGTAGGGGAGGGGAGAATACATCTCGTCACATTGGTCGTATGGCTGGCTGGGTGGTTTTGGTTTTTAAGTCACAATAGCTATACTTGACTAAGCTGGTCCAAACACAAGATTGCCAATCTCAAGTAATCGTGAAAAGGTAGAGTGGAGAGACGGTAGAGAAAAATCGCTTGGGGGTCACATGGTAAGTGAAGGTAACAGAATGGGGGAAAGCAATTGGGGATCGGAATCATAGTTATAAGATGCAAATATAATAAGTTCTTTTCTGATTAGCCTATACCATTTAAAAATACAGATTTATTGAATAATGCTCATTTTGTGTTCGCAGGCGATTCTTCACATTTTGAACAATTTTCCTACTTTTAAGCTTTGAACTTTCAAATAAAACTTAAAACAAAATTTAAACGTTAGATTAAGGGGTTAGGTACCTTTCAAATGTCAAAATATGCAAAAAAAATCACTACATTTCGAATCTTAATATCTCCATGAATGAATTATTTACATAAATGAAATTTTGTATGCAGATTTTAACTACCTTTATCTTTTGTAAACTATTTAAAAAAAATTTCTACCACTTAAATATATTGTAAATTGTACCAAAATGAAATGCATTGTTTTTGTTGTTAGAATATTATGTGGTGCATTGCGCGCAGTATTCTAGGCAAAATAATTATTATTCTGAGCTGAATAATTTTATATACTTAAAAATATATAGTATAAATACAATAACAAACTCTTGTATTTAAAAAAAAAATTTATTACAAAAATTTTTTTATAAAAAAAAACTTAAATTTTTTTTTAACACAAAGTTAACCTTTTTTCAAAAACTTTCAACAGGATAGACAAAAAAGTTGGTCATTTTAAACATATATATGGTTTACATAATCAATTAAAATTTCATGTAATTCTAACCAACCATTCCAGAGAAATCTTGCGCGCAAGTGGTAAAATCACAGTTTTGAGATATCGTCGTTTAAAAGCAATTCGCTTGTGAAATTATTTCGCAGTAAAGGAAGGAAACAAATGAAACTAAAAGTTGTAGTCAAAGTACCTTGTTCCCAGATAAAAAATAAAATGTATAAAACAATGTACATGGAGATGGCTTTAGCAATATAGAGCGTAGTCAAAATACATTTTTGTGATCGCTGATATCGACGAAGTACAAAATGTAAACAAACCATCTGGCTCTAAATGTTTGATTAAGGGCTTCACTCTTTTAACCATAACTTCCGTTCTAGAGTGAAATTTTACACCAGGTTTGTTTTAAAACGTTGCTAAGAAACAGAGCATTAAAATTAGATCATAATAATTTTTTTTTGATTTTTTTTTTTAATTTAAAAGGTTCCTAACCCCTTAAGTATCGCCATCATAGTTGTTGCCATGCGAATCTCAGTGAGCAACATGCATATCGATGACTTAGACTACAAACCGGCAAGCTCCATTGAAGCTAGTTTCACAGAAAGCATCAAGGTAATATACACAAAAAGACATGGAGTAAGTAGTTTTAATGTAGCCAAATTTCTCCTATTTCAAACATTAGGAGAGAACCCTGCTATTTTAAATTATTCAATTCAATGCTTTCTAGAGAGTAACAGAAGCTTAATTTTCATTTTTAAAATGGAGTTAGCTGGTCTGCAGTCAAATTTATCGATACATATTAAGTAACACTAACATTCAAAAAGGGTTGCCTATATTCAAAAAAATGTTTAAGAAAGTAGGATACGTATGCCTCTCTCCCTTCCCTTTTGGAGGCTTTGGTTCGTCGTACTGTCTTCTTTTATTTTTCTATACGATGGTTAATTAGATTTGATTAAATGGAAATATTTTCATCATTAAAATTTATTCATGAAACATTTTCTGTTCACTATTTTCCGTTCATTCCAAACAAATTTGATAATTTTACATAAATTTGAATGCTTTGTCAGAACTCTTTCGAAAGGCTTGGAATTTAAAGGAGGTTGTAAATGATTTCATGATGCATATAGCAGCGGTTTGTAAAATCTTTAATTTCATGGAACTCATAAACTAATTACTAAAATTCTGCGGCACACCAGAAAAAAAATTTCACGATTTGAAAATACAATAATTTTTTATTGATTTACAAAATAAAAAATGTAATTGATTCCTTGCCGTTTTTGGCTATCAAAGTGAGCTTTTAAAAAATATTTTTACCAAGATGTACTTACGATACTATGCAATAAAAATGCTCGAAATTACTTGTATAGGTACTACTACCTTTAAATTACTCACTTTACAATTATTACAATCTAAACGGCTCCACTATATGTAAGGTACCACGCCATTCTAGCGGCACATTGATTAAAAGTTGCTGTTTAATAGAGTCTCTCCGGTTCGTATATTAGTTTTTTTTTTCAAGTGAAAATTAAAAGCGACTAAAATTAAATTTCTAAATTTAAGTGAATAATTCGCCACACCAACGACGTAAGGCACGCCAGTATTATTCTTGTGGCACACCGGTTTAAAATCGCTGCTATAGAGTGTAGTACTACAAAAAAGTAAACACCTGAATCAATAGCTATAAAAAAAGCATCGCATGATTGGAATCAATGATAACATTATTTATTGGCCGAAGACGATCAGCACTGCGCAGGAAATACTACAGCCTGGAGAACAGACACTGCCTTCCCTCCGAAACCACCTGAACGATTTAAGGAAAGGAATTAGAAACAAAAAAAAATCCAAGGTCAAGAGGGCATCCTTTTTTCGGTATGGTTCAAATGCACCGTTTGAAAAATGATACGAAGATGTGCAACATAATTCACAAGACATAGACAGAAGATGGGAGTTCGAAAATTTAGGGATGTCGCCACCTACCTGATATTGGGAAAGATACGCCCATGCAAACACCGGTATTCTCTGTGATGTGAGCCGAAGATAACAATCTTTTCTTTTTTTCAAGGAAGCCGCTTAGAGATTTGCATAAGTAGATGAAACTTTTTTCTCTCCTTTGCACATGTAGTGTTACTTTTACTAAGTTGAAGTAAATAAGTGTATTCTTTCATGCTTAAAATGGTCACGGTTTTACAACGTTTCAAACGGTAAAATGACTCGAATTAACAAATATAATATGTTGAAAGCTTGTTTGTTCAATACATAAAAAATAAATTAGGATAAATACTTACATTTCGTTGGAATTACTTCCATTACCAAAAAATGACTGCCTTAAAGTATGTCCAAAAAGTTCCAAACACAAAAGACGTCAAGAAATATAAATTCAAGCAAAGAGCCTTTACTGACACAGAGGAAAAAACCCACATCAATCGAACCGTTAACTCTGAATTAAATGTTTGTTTTGAAGCTGATACACTGGAATCAGTATCTGTTAACAAATTTTAACGAAATAAAAATAGGAAATAAAGCAAGTATATTCTTTATATCAAAATAGTATATTGAGAAACGAGCTCCCACAAAAGACCTTAAAATAGCAATTTATCTTCTTGTAGAATATAAAATCTGTTTCAGCCCTTCACGTACATTTACCGCTTGGCATATCACAAGCTTTAAAGTCAATCCGTCTTTACTTCACTCTTTTACAGTCATGCGAATCAAATAAAGAAATCCAGTTGGGAAGAAAAACATGTAGAGAACATTTTCAATTGTCTTTATAATGTTTCGCCATGGTGATACAGAGAGATAACATGATTCCACGGTAGCTGTCACTCTAAAGGCTGTTTAATGGGATGTAATCCTAACATGCTTAGGCCAAATGATGCAACACCGGTAAGGAATTGAGACAGAAATACGCTCTGCGTAACTGAGAGGAGGGTTTAAATAACCCATTTCCTACTATCTTGATGTTCGCTTATAAATTTACAATAAAGCTTTTTTTCGCAGAAAACTGAAAAAATCTCCATACTGCTCCCAAAAATGATTCGAGTTATTCCATTCAATTAAAAAATTTTATTTGTACTTATTGACATTGAATATCGAAATTGAATTACATCATTTATCTTACAATTAATGATTTTTTAGTAATTTAAGTTCATGAATTTAGAAAAAAAAAGACTAAGGTTACTTTTAAAAATCAATGATAAAAATAAAAGTGTGAAGCAATCTGTAAGAAACATTTATTTTTTCATTTTTGAGGTTTTATATAGTTTTTTATTCCGGTGTGTTAAAAACACAGGGACTAATTAAATAATACAGACGATTACAAAAATGTCATTGAATATCTGTTTTCTACCATTCACGTTTGTGCCACATCTAGCAGAGATCTCTCTCATCCAAAATGTTTCTAAAATCAGAAAACACATTTAAAAAATTGTTGTGCAAAAATACCTGTTAAGTCTAGAAGGCTAGAAATATAAAGTTATAATATTAAGCAAAATTAAAAATAATAGAGGTTATGACCCTAGTAGTTTAATCTAGAAAAAAATATTATTTATATCAGTTTATGTGAAATAAACATCTTTCCAAGTTCACTGCGAAAATTAAAATTCGACTTTTAACTTCTTTACCCAATAATTTTAGGGGCATTAAAAACAAGAGACCCACATAAAACTAATGTCTTATGCACTATTTACAATTTGAAAATTTTATATTCAGTACAGTAAAAGCTCAAATATACAAATACCTTTAAATTAAGAAAAAAAAATTTATTACTTTCTCCGAGTAAGAAGTCAAATTGCATTGAAACAAAGATAAAATTCTCTAAAGGATTGATTTGTTCATCTTACGGTAAAAATCAATCACAATAAAATCAATAACAAATATCCATCACGTAATGTTAAATTAATGATAAAGGTCCTGGGGACTATGACCAAATCTTGGACTGTCCTTTCATTGATGTTGTCAAATACCAACATTAATTAGTCGCAATACATAAAAACGTGCATCCCCATTGCTTGTTAGGCGGTCTAAAGAAGTAACAAAAACAAATGACTGTTTACAAGACTGTGTGAAAAGGTGACAACTACTGATAAGATTGTGGTTTATTTTTCTTTTTTCCAACGAATCTCCTTCATGAAAGGAAGTCGAGACGGAACCATTGATATCTTATTCTCCCCAAAACATAAATGCTTTCGTTTTGTGCTGTCATCTTCAGGAAAAAGATTAGTTGGTTTTTATCTTAAAAATTATTGTTCTGTCTCGATCCAATTGAATCATCATGTGCGTTGAGGCTACAAATGAAGAGATTTTACACATTACATGCATAAAGATGACCTAGGACAATGACTAATTTAATACTAGAAGAAAAACAGTGGCAATTTAATACTAGACTATGCCATATTTAATTTATAATTCTCATACAAAAGCTTATGAATATACAGGTATAAAATTATTCATACAAATTGACCCGTGGAAATTAAAGTAATTAGAATGCACCAAAGATTTACACAATTTATTATGAAGAAAATTAAAGTTGGGTTTCAAAAGTATTCAATTTGAGTTAGATAGTATTTGGTAATATAAATTCGTTATTTTATGGAAGATAATGGTCTCATCTTAAATATCAATTTATTAACAAATTAAATTTAAAGCATAGTTGAGACCGAATCTACCGTATTCACAATGGAATATCCTCCTTAATCCATATTGCAATATCAATCTTAAGAAATATCTTGAGTGTTTTGGTATCCTTAAAAAAGGTTTTCTTTCTCGAAATTTGTTTTTACCTTTTAAACCATATTGATTGTAAAATGATATAATTAAACATGTAAAAGATTTTTGAGCAGTTTTTGAGTTGTTATTCATTAATATTACCAGAGCTTCTTAATTACAGAACCAATATCCAAATTACTAAATAACTCGAAACTAAAAGTATTTTGAATTTTATTCTAATTAAATAGGTATGACTGAACTGGGAAAATCAGAAGAAAAAATGTCGAGGCTTGAGATTTTATCTTTCTAAACTACACTTTTTCCATATTCTATGCCTTTCAAAGTAAAATAAATGTCTAGATATGTTGTTCAGTTGCAAAACCTAACAGCATTTTTAAACGAATTTTTTTATTAATGTCTCAAATAATATCTGCGTAAAATTGAAACTTTCTATTTCATGATGAAAATTGGTATGTATTGTAACAGTATACTCTCTATATAAGTCTATACTACTTCCAACTTCAAGCAATTTAATATTTTAAGAAATTCAAAAACAAATATTGGAAAAATACGTATTAAAGCTGTGTCAAAGTCAGGTAAATGGACATGCACACAAGGAAAGTTTTACTGACAGAAGAGAGGGATATACATCCAAGGGAAATTGAACCTAGCCTAACTACAGTTGATAGGTTGCTAGCAGTTACCGTGGCTGTGGGCAAACCCATTACCATAGTAACCCCAAATTCTAATAGGAAGTCAAACATCAAACAAAGCCTTCTTTTACAAGGCTCCAAGAGCTTAATAACGCTATAGCCCTTGATGTTGTTTTAATTTAACTCTAAATTTTGCTTTTAAAATGAAAAATAATTAATTCAATTTATTTTTAATTTCTGTTTGTTATGCAACTAAGAATATGAACATATTTATGGAAGCAAAATAACGTTTTCTAGCTTCAACTGATACTTGAGTTGTTCTTCACATCACAAGTGCAACAGCTGAGTTGTAAGAATCATTAGCTTCAATGCCAACACCCCCAGCTCAATTTTCCTTTCATATCCCCTACAACTTAAACAATCCTTATAAAAGCATTCAGTTAAATTCAACATAACTTCAAAAGTTTACTTCCCGGCCGATGAGCTTTTTTCATTCTTAATTACTTTCGCTAAAGTCAAACTATTTTTCTCAGTAGTCTAATGCGGAGTAAAAGCGTCTATGATGCTATGGCCTTCAAATGCAAGTGATCCAAGAAAACTAGAGTAAACGAGCAATGAAAAAAGATAACTCCTCGAAATCGCGACCGCACGTCATCTGCTCCGACGTATTGCAGTTCATTTCTGAGCGATTAACAGTTTTATCGTAAAGAACCGGACCTCCTCCTCTCGACTCATCTTTCCGATAATCAAACTGTCCGATACGGAACTATCAGAACAGGAAGGGTCTGTCTACCTATACCTTTTTGGGAGGTATGAAGAAAGATATTTTTTCACCTTTTCATTCACCCTGCAAAAAAGTAAATACAAAAAAATTCGTCCCCACCCCTGCCTTAAACCAACTATAGCGAGTAGCGGCCTGTAATTTGTTCGGAATTTCTCGTCCTCAAACTAACGAAGATGTCTACACGTCAACGGTAATCACCTGCACTATCATTTAGAGTTACCTTTTAAAAGTGCCGACTGGGCCAGACAAGCTCCCGCCCTCCTAAACAAGCAGAGTACAAGTATATAAGAACCTGTACAGGTTACTCCGTACTCACTACGTGGGCCTCCTCCTTGCCTTTAATGGTTTACCGTGAAAACTGCTATCACTATTGTTTTATTCAAGGCTGAAGATTCCTTACTGAAAGTGTAGATATTACGGCATTCAAATCGCTCAAATTGTCTGAAACTGGCTTTCGGCACTCTTCCGTACAGGATTTGGTTTTGTTCATGCGTTTTTAGATAAAGTCAACTTCGTATTTATACAAAAAATAATGAGCATCCGTAAAAAAATATTTCTGCTAAAACTCATAGTCCAGTTCATAAACTCTTTGGTGTGTATAACTTTTTGCGTCATTAATGATTAGTAATAATTTGTTTCTAAATTTTCTAATTAGAATATACTTATTCAAAAATCTATTGAATATTTTTCCTTTCATTCACACGCGATTCAAATCTAAACGTTCAGATGTTCTTTCAAAAGAAGTATTAAAGATTTTAAAAGAAAGTTTGGAATGAACAAAGGCAATAAATCAAGCTGAAATTAAAGATCAATATTATTAGTTTAAACAATAAATTTACCGGGTCGTAGGTATTAGGTTTTGGCTATAGTCTTTTTGCCAGAGGTAATCAAGATACTAGTCAAATAATATTAGAATGAATTTAATATTTATATACAGTAGTATTTGCTTTAGTTAATTAAATAAAATTGAAATTATATGCTTCCAGGAAAGTCTGGTACAATATGGCTGTTTTTTTTTATGTCTGACCAATTTTTTAATATACATCAATTACAAATTATTTCGTCGTATCCATTTAATAAATTGCCCGTGTTGTATCCATAAGTTTTAATTTTTTATTTGTATTGCTCGTTTATTTGAAATTTTGTACAATTGAATTTGTTATGCATCTAAAATATCAAGTTAACATTTAATTGCACAGATAATTCAAGTGTTTAATTATTGCAATTACTTATTTTTTTTACCTGTTCACCAGATTGCAATGATGCTAAAAAGCATTAAGGACTAAAAAGTACGACTTTGATTATTGTTTTCTACGACGTTCTTTATATACAGACTCCCAAAATTGTTAACTCAAGAAAACGTATTAGCGACATGAAATCCTATATTTTCTTAATTGTAATTGAATTAGAAATTCGCACGATCAAATCAAATGAGTCTTCGATAGTTATAATCTTCTGGAAAAAAATTATGACATTTTAATACACTGACACGCATAAAAATATCGGCTCGCGTAAAGTTCTTGCAACATCAATAAGTAATTTTTTTCTAGGTTGGTTAGTTGAGTTGGGTTTTATGGTGCAAAAGTCATGTTGGGCCAAGATGGACCAAACTTCGAATAAATGAACATACACGCAAATAAAACTTTACTGTGACAGAAGAGAGAAATGCACCCTTGGAGGAATTGAATCTGCACTGCCTACAATTTGCAGGTAAGTTAGAGCAGTGGGCAAATCCACTGTCCCGATTTTTTCTAGGATATAGACGCTTTTTCGTAGAAAAGTAGAAAATAAGGATAAAATATGAAATGTGAAGCGGATTCTAGTTCAAACTCAACTAAAGTCAGCAGAAACAACGCTCAAAATATCGTAGCCTCTGACAAAAATGAGGAGTAAAAGCAGGTAGACGAGAAGGGACCTTGAGTTTCTAGCCGCTATCTGTGGCCTGCTAAAGTGGAAGTTAGTACTATTCAAACAGTGAAATAAATCTAGTCGTTTCCTTTGTCCCTATTACAATGCTCCTAACTTGCTATTTTCTCTCTTAAAGAGTCGAAAATTAATAGATATCGCTCCATTGGCGATGCATGCAACTGTTAACAGCAATCTGTCCGCAGCTCACAACGACACAACTTGATCCTTCCCAAGTTACTCGATTGGAACAGAGCCCAAGTGCATTTTAATTTGTTGATCTATTAGGTTGTTATCGCCACTATAAAAGATATCTATCTAAATGCCACTAATTTTTTTTTGCGACTTCGCATATACGATGTGCGACTTTTGAGTATGTCTTGACATGATGTTATGGAAATCAATCCCGTATTAATATGCTCTTAAATTACTTTAAAGAAATAATAACAAAGATTATACAAAATGAATATCTAGTACTTTTTAGAACTTATGAAAATCTTTATCACGTCGTTATCCCATTATTAATAAAATAGCATTTCAATCATTTTAAGTTATGAACCTTGTATAAAATTATATTCGTTTGACTTGATTATGTTATTTAAAAACTACAAATCGTACTTGAGGAAAATTCAAAAGTAACTTGAAGTACATTGCTGACTTTATCAACTCTTATGTTAACACGAGTAAGATTGCTTATAATTCTGAATTCAGTCAGTTGCTGATAACTAAGGTATGCATCTTCCTAACTAAACAACTATACATACTTACAATTACAAACTAAATTTATCGCTTTTGTTTCGTGAATCCAAAATTAAAACTACATTCAATAAATTATATATCTTATGCATTCACTATTTGAAAAATCCAGAAGAGTTCAGTAGCATTTTAATTCATTATTTTAGAGGAAGAAAACGTACATTTTTCTATGACGTATTTACAGTAATATTATGGAGTATGCCTTTTAGCTAACTTCAGTAATGATTAAAATGCAGTGGAGTTTTATTGTAACTAAATTAAATCATACGACCACTTTATGATCAATGATAAACAACCCATAAACTTAGAAATCTAACTTACAAATCTAATTGAAAGCTAAAAAGAATATAATTGCTTAAAGCTTCAGATTTAAAACAAGTTATTTAACTTAATTAGATATTCCATGGACTTAACTAAGTCTGCGTCATCAAAGTAGTTAATTTTAAATACATTAATTATTTATTTAATGATTGTTTAATTTATGAAATGAACTTTATCATTTGTTATTTGTTTTGATCCAAGAGTACATGATATTTATAAAATATCTATGTGACAAAATTTTAAACAGCAAGGAAGAATTAAATGTCGCTTATGGATTCATACACAAAACACGAAACCTAAACACGTGCATGGCACCTAATTCCTTTGAAACTTCGGTCGTTGCATCCACGGTAAGGAAACAGAGCAGCGGGTCTCATAAAAATAAAAAGAGAAAGTTTTGTTTTATCTATTCTTTATTTTTAAGGCTTAATGACCTTTAACAACCTCTTTGGGCCAAACAGCGAAGCACGATAGCCAACTTTCAACAACCGGAAACGACAGTCCCTATCTCGCGATTAGGACAGTAGATTTTCAACCACGGTGAAATTTCATTGAACTTTTAATCCTTGTAAATCGTTTTCCTTTCACAGATTACCGTCAGAAGGCGCCCTGTAAGTATAATACTGAGATATAATTCAAAGGACTCGTTTTCAACTCTGCGTGACTTCCATGTCGTTGGGACTCTTCGAACTGCCTTGCGTTTTGTTACAAGGAAACTTTGGTTAGTACCGATTGTTCGGATGCTTCTTTAGAGAAAGATGATTTGAAGATTTTGTTTACGGAGACTTCCCTTTTTTCATTCGAAGTCGAAATAGACGTTTCTTCAAAAATCCAATAGCAACAGCTGATGCGAAATGTCAGTTTATCATGTCAAGTTTCTGAAAATGAAATACAATTGTTTAATTTATTTAAACTACATGAACTATTGAAAAAAATGTCTTCCTGCATAAATTATTTACCTGATCTAGTTCTTTTGTGCTCAATGTTTTCACTGACCTAGGTCGACAAATTGATTTAAAGAGATGATTTTACAAAATGATGAGCCAATTTTAAATCATGACGAATTCAGAACATGGTATCATTAATCTAATACAAAAGTACAAATTATATAAGAATACCAGAATCATTTCAAAGTTAAACTAAAGGTAAACCTAGATAAAAATTCAAATCATTCTTGCAAGAAAATTCAACGTGTTTTATTTCTTGCATAAGGATGTTACATAATCATAAGGAATTCTGTTTTCTAAATTTCTTTACACTCAACCACCAACCTAACTTATCTCAACCAGTAACCCATTTTTAACGTACAAATCTGTGGACAGCAAGTTCTAAATAGTAAAAACGCGTGTATAATTCACAAACGATGACTTCATAGTTAAACTTTCTTGACCCAAAACTTGCTCTACACATTGCAACTGCTGCAGCAGAAAATACAAGCAATGTAGAAAAACTAGCATCATTGTGATTAAGGTATCATGTATTGTGATTAAGAAAGGGTGTAGTTAGTTTCCTATCAGCCACCCCGACTCCTTGAGATTTCTTGTACTTTTCTAGTTATTCAAGAGCTATGAGCCCACTCATAAAAGCATTACCTTTGACCTCTTGATTTGTTCTTGGAGGCTGACGAGTTGCGATATGCCGTCCCCACGCATATCTCAGTTTTAGATTCAAAATCCTCGCTGATCATTCTATGCAATAAACATCTCTTCTTTGAAGAAAGTAATCAATTATATTCCCCTTCTACAAATATATTTTATTAATATAATTTCTATACTCCATCACCTCATTAAATTTTAGCATGAGGTTCCAGTATCTCATCTCTACTTCCAAAGCCTAATGGTATCTTTGAAGATGACGAACACTAATCACCTGTTCAAATCGATTCCTATTGCGATGGACCTACACCATAACACCATCACTACTTCCCTTATTCCTTGAGGATGATCTTTTGAATCCAGTTATTAGAATTGAACGTATTCTGGTCTCTACTGAGAATGATTGGAAAAGAATAATTCTGTAAAATGTATCTAATTTTACTTATAAAAATACATTTCTCACTAAATCATCCAATTTTAGCCTTACAATTCATGTTTCTGAGATGGCTGTAAACTTTTCAATTTAAAGAAAAAGGCAAAGTTCTGCAATCATGTTTAATTTCTGAATACCTGTTTACAACAAGGTAAAAAGGACATTACAAAGAATTTATACATCTATAAAAATCTATCTATAAAATCAGTTTTAAGATTGTTTGATGATTTGTTTTATTTAATAATCGAGCAATTAAAGAAAAGACCATGTTAATCGAGTATTAACTGTAGCGCGACATATAATCTGTATAGTAAACTTCAAATATTAACAGTAAGCATTTCGTTGAAGGAAATAGGTGGGGTTGCGTTTGGAAACAAATTAAAAATTTGACAATGCTAAGGAAGAGACGAGAATCTTAAATATTGGGAATAAATAAAAACCTACAGCTATTGTTGTTATGAATCCTCCCAAACTTTGTTTCCTTTTCTCTTCCCTGCTTCATTCGCATAAAATATTTTTTCTCATAGATAATTTGCATTTACAAAACCCTGAAAAAAAGTTATTATTTTCATATTTTCCAGAAAATAAATATTTTTTTTTTTTTTGTATTTCATCTTTTATAAATATTTTACAAAAAGCTTTTTTTTCACACTTCAAAACCTGAGTAAAACAATCAACTAATTAACTTATCGAAAATTCTAAAAAAAAAATTCTAATTGTAGTAACAAATGAAATCAAGATTGTCCATTACTTTTCTACAGTAACTCCTCTCCCCTCTTTCCCTCTCCTCTTTTAGTTTTGTCTTTCTAATAATCCGTTTCTGGGCGTGGGAAAAACTATTCAAAGGAAGCGACGCGCACAAGCCGATCATTCGATACTTATCAACACAAATGGGACCTGATTCGGGATTTATCAAATAAAAAAATGACGAGGATAATAATATACAAAAAACACTAGTTGATTGTTTTTTTCCTTCACAAACTCTCGCTTACTTTGGCGACATTATCGCTCTTTGGTTTCCGAAAAGCAGAGAAGTAATCCTGTTCTCTTTTCAGCATTTGGATCACAATATTTTAAGTATAAAGAAGGATCCTTCACAAAGGGCACTTCTGCATTTTAAAGACTATGAATAATATCAATAAAAAATATGTAGTTGATAGAAAAGGAAATCAATATATAGGCTTGAAAACGGATCAAACTGTTCCGAGGTCTTAGATTATTGCACCAAACTTGGATTAGAATTTTTAGTTACTTTAACTATAAAACATTTTTAAGGCTTTTAGTAGATAATAAAAAATACATAGTACTCTTAATTTACTTCTTAAAGGTTTTCAAATAGTTCTTACTAGACATTTTAATGTTTAAAAAATAAATATTTTGAAAGAAAATTTCAAAGTGCTATCTTCTAGTGACGATTCTTTCTTTTAGGTAATCAACATCAATTTCTTTACAAACAATTAATAATAATTCGATTTCAACTATGCTACATCAGAAAGAGACATTTTCTAATAAGATATAAGATAATTTTTTTTATAGTAAGGAATGTGGTAACAAAATTATATGCAAATGAATGTGTTCTAACTCTGGATATTTTTCTAATTTTAAAAACATTACGAGCCCTGACATTATTTCTAACAAAAAAAATGATGTAACAACGAGATTTCATATCCATATTCAAATTCTTTAGACATTAAAATTAAGACCTAGTTCTGAATAAAAGAAAATATATTATTTGAATTAAAACCATGCTTGCAATCATGGCTTACAAACAAAATACAAAGTGTATTGAGTGATGTTTACGAAAGTTAAAATATGTTTAAGAAAATAAAAATGCTTAGTAAAGTTGGTAAAAAATATTACGTAATTTACTTAATCTCCGGTTCAATCTAAACGCCTCACTTTTGCTCCTCAGGCTACAGTACTAAATTATACAAAGATCCTCGGTACTAGATCAGATGTATAGGTTATTCTTTAAAGTATCCAGACGTTTAGTTTATACAAATATATTTTTTCCATTGCAGCTGGCCATCAGACACAAATCCTTCAGTCAAGAGAGAGTGTGTGTACACACAAATAAATAATAATTACAAAAAATACTTTAAGCAAATAAAAATACCAAAGGCTGAGAAAGTAGCCAGGCAGTCAAAAGGAACGTGTATTCGCGGTGTACTCAAAAGCAAGGTTTTGCACAAATGTATAACTTTTACTTTCCATTTTTGTGTACAGCATCTATTTTCATAAATACAGCGAGAAGACTTTTTTAACTGGAAAACAAACAGCACTCATGGGCACCGGTTCCAATGTACCTGCTCCTTCCCTCTCTTTCTGTGGAGCTCAATGACTATACTATTCCAGTGACAAAATAATCCAAGGCTCATAGAGCATTAAAAATCGTTAAAAATTACAACGTCAACTATGTTCTTAATGCTCGATGAGGGCTGCTAAAAATTCCCCACCTTGTGCTATTAAAATGTGACACCATCAATAAAATATTGTGTATGTATTTGGAAGACTATTCTGTCGTTGAACTAAACGTTTTGGAATAATGCCCGCATAATTTCTTCAGTTTTCAGTCGTCACATATTCATCCGTACAGAGAATGAAAACTTCTGGGAGGGAGAGAAAATAATATAAATTGCGCATTTTGTCTACAACTCAATCCCATTCTATTACGGAGACAAAGGCAAACATTGGCTTAAGGGTTGCAATAAGCGGTAGTCGAAATGAGGTCGAAAATTGTTTTTTAGAGACATAGATACTTATCACTAGCTTTGGCGACAAGATGAAATTACAAGATTCGAACAAATTTATTCCTCACGGCAAGGCAAGGTCAGAGGCGGATCGGTATTCCCTTCCCCCTTTTTCTTTCTTCTCTTTTTAATTTGTTTCATCTTGCGGCGGAAGTATGGTTTTGGAATCGTGAATGTGAAGGGAATTGTAATGAGATAACAGTTTGTACTCAGATAGGGGGGGCAGAAATTTATGAACTGATTGAGGAGCGGGGGAAAAACATGTGATTAAATCGCCCCCCCCCCTGCAGTAATTTATATTTTAATCAATTTCAAAAGAGCTGAAATAATTTCAGTGAACATATTGTTTCTTAAAGACACTGCTGCTGAAACATGAACATCAAATGAAATACAGCAGTCTTGAGTTCGAAAAATTGAAGACATGGACGAGTGAAAGTTACAGTTGTGTGTAAGTCACTTTTTCTGCTTTGCAGAAGTTTGCATAACGCAAAAGGTACTGTAATAAATTCGAGAACAAAAATGTTGTAATGTTATCATTATAGCGGAATGAATATAACGAATGAAGCTCAGACTTTCTTCACGTTTTCTGTTAACATATTTTCTTATCTAGATCTAGTTTCTGTGTCTAAGTTTTTCTTTTAAAAAAAACTTACACCAATGTAACTTTAACCTGTTCATATGTGAAAGTAGACTTCCTCACGTTCAAATTAAACATTGACTTGAACATTAGAAATACATTTTTAATTTGATGAAAGCCTTATCATCTGAACTGGTACGTGGGCAAAGAGTACATGTGTGTTAATCTGGATGAAAGAAGCACAATAATAAACGGGTATATTTTCTGACTAAACTTAACCAATTAAAGATCATTCTTCAAAGAGTAAAACATTTTGAGTCCGGATATATATTGGATAGTTTTATTAGTATTATTTTCTGAAGATAATGAAATAAAACTCAATTCAGAATAATCTGTTCTTAGATTTTCAAAAAAATCTGTTATAAAATCGTTTTTTTTTTTTTTAAGTAGGTAAAATCTGATTCAACAAACTACTATATTTAAGTTAAACTTCGTTAGAAACTAAAAACCTTGAAGGAATAAGAAAACATACGACTGTTACAAAATTAGACTACTTTCAGTCAGTCAAATTTTAAAATTTATTATTTAAACATAAACATTACAATTAATAAAAAGTCACCTTTCGTAGTGCAAGTTACTATATTTATAAACTCACTAGTAAGCAATATGAATTCTATAGTTAATCATCTTGATTGAAAATATTTTTACGACATTTGTCTTATACGATGTTGAAATGACATAGGCCATGTAGTTACATAAATAATGTATCATTGTCATGGTAGAGTATGAAATGTGAATATCACAGTTACTTGCACATTCCAGAAAAAAAGAATCAATCACTATGAGTTAATAGAACACCTTGCTATAAAATGTATATTCTTTATCAATTTATTAAAACCACACACACACTACTTTACTATAAAATCGATGCCATTCGGTATGGATAAACTTACCCGGAATTTAAAATATTAAAAAATTGTTTTTGAATCGAAAAAGTAAAAAATAAAATCAACGTTTTTAGTTTTCTTGCAAATCATAGCAAATTGCTTGTCATTTAGCAAATAAGTTTGTAATAAGAAATGAAGCTGTATTATAACTATAAATACACAATTGCTTAAGATTGTTTTTGTTTTTCTAAGCGAGGGATTACTTGTCCGGAGCCAATTGGGTCGGATTCGAGTTTTATGACTCACGGCTCATGATAGGCCAAGCTGCACCAAACACAAAACAGACAACACAATGAGAGGAATAAAATGCAAAAGGCAGAAGGGTTGACGAAGGTAAAAGTGAAAAGGATGAAAGATCCCTCGGGTACCTAGGGGTTGTGATGGCCGTATTACATACTTAAAGAAGAAGTGCCCTGAGGGCCGGAGCCAGTTAGAACAAATGTCAGTGTCAATACTCGAGTACCAGACCGGATAACACAAATATTCAGCGCATATTAATATTATTTTTTTAATTTCTTAAGTTTTGACGTTTCCCAAAAAACAGATTGCCACATTAAATTCATTTAGGTTATTACACTGAATTATTGTTTTCTTTGGTTCATATTTTAAAATACGTTATGAAAATAGGTCACATAATGTAAAATCAATTGCGAATTTACGTTAACCTCAGACATGGCGTCCCACTTAAAACATTTCTATACCATTACGACTCATGAAAAACCGTTACCAAGTAAGTAGCAACCTAAACCCATTTACTATTGATGATATAAATTGCAATACATAACCGAATTATGCCAACCACACACAAATATGCATTTGCTACCCAATACTGCAATATTCCACGTTCATTTCAAATATTAACACATTCCAGGCAAACCATCAATACAGACCTCACGCCCCTCAGTACGTGGCCGGCATTCGTCGCCGTTCGTTGCATACCATTGCGAAACTAGTTTCAAGTTCATGGCAAATCTTTAGCCTCTCAAACCGCATGATGCAATGTCGCTTTTCGTTTCATGTGTTTTTTATGCAAATTGTTCTAGAGACAGCAGAGCTGTCATCGAAAAGGGGTGTGAAGCAATTAGTAAGTCATTATATTTGTCTACAAACAGAAATTGGAAATTTTAACAAAGGTGAAATGGTTAAGTAGTTCAAGATATTAAATATTAGACTTGAGGCAATATTAAACTAAAAGGCAAAATGCAATGGTGAAAAAAACTAAACACATGATTAAAACAGTTAAACACATCTTTTAAAGCAAGTATTTCTCACGCATCCTAAACACAGAAAAAGAACGACATTCATTACAGCCTAGACAGAAATCTTTCAATTAATATGACAATGGTGAGGTTTGAATGTTTATTTTTTTTACATTGTTGCAAATTCAAAGCGAAACAATTGATGCCCCCACACTACAGCCGCAGCTGGAAGAGGTTTACCCTATTATCATAATCTGAACTCTATGTTGCCGAGCAATTACGAAACTCATTTAAGTCATCAAGAGGCACGTATGCATTTGCGGTTGTAGTAAAAATCGTAATGAAGTCGAGGTGTGGTGGTCGCTACGTCACAAAGTGGGTCGTTACTTTATTCATTGAGAAGTCGAATGCTCCCGATCTACTTCTACGAACCTTCTTGTCCTTCGAATGACGTAACAAATGAAATATCGGTTGACATTGGATTGTAACGGTCAGTGCTTTTTGCGGCTTTGCGCTTGCCAACAATTACCACTATGCGAAGGTATGTTTGTAAAGTAAAGTCGGTTTATGAAAGCAAATTAATATCGAATGTATGGGGTTTTTAACTCGCTGCAAAATATTTGAAGTGAAAAAAATAATTGAAAATTCATATAACTCATAAGGTTTTGTCTTCATACTCTAAAGTGTACAATTCATATCCCTACTTTCCTACATGCAACTTTTAATAACTGACAGTCCTCGGATCTTTCGTTTCGGGATTGATCCCAGCCCTTCACCATTTGCCCGTTTTGTTACTCCAGTGCGACGTTAATTCAATTACTTACCTACCAGTCAAAAGCTGAATTTCTAAATTTAAAATAAAAGTGATGCAATCATTCGATTTCTAACTCCATGTAAGGTAGAATAAAGCAGATTTCAAAAGAGCTTTGATAATCTTGGAAGAACATTAATGTTTGAAAATATTTAGAAGCAAGACTGGAAATTTTGTAAATTCCTTACCGCAGTGACAAACGGTCCAAATTGCTTAATTTACAATTTGAAACCATGAATATCACATTCTAACTGAATTCTCGTCGTTCTTTCTGCCACATCCCTGGTTCAAGAGGATAATAAGTTAAAAATATTGAAAAAAAACTATGAGTATCAAGACGTAATTTCGTCATTTTTACGATTTAAGTTGCAATAATTTCTCAAGAAACTTAAGAGTCGTTCATAATCGCCCCAAAACTCAAAATCGGCTTTTGTAGCAGTTATCTTAATACCTCCTTTTGTAGTTTTGTCTTACAACAGGTGTGCGATACATGTGAAATAGATTATATGATGGATATAGCATTTATAAGGTTTGCATCCAAAGCTGTAGAAATTATATAGGTATAAAAAATTGTATGAATTCTAAAAATGTCGAAACGGTGTTAAATTAATTTTCCCGACACTAAAATAATAATTGCATTTTTCTGACTGATTATTCTGACCATTTTTCTATTAATCCATTCAATATGACTAACACCGAGTAAAATTCCGTGTGCCCCTTTGTAATTTAAAAATAAAATAAATTGCGATTCTCACTTAAAAGGTAAATACGGTATCTGAGTATCTTTAATATTTGAACGGTGACCAAGAAAGAGTAGCATGTTACACGAGAAGATAGGCTTGTGTTTTTATTTATGTCCCCTATTCTAGAAATCATTGCTCATCTGAGTCACTGAAAATTACTTCGAAATGTCAGCTGTGGCTTTTTCGTAGACGTTTGTAAATTTATGATTGTTCTGTGCTTATCTACTTTATACCTTTATTTTCCTGACATACGGAAGAGAAATTTGAATCCGGAAGTACACTTGTGTATTTCCGGATCACGTGGAAGTTTATTTCTCAAATGATATCTTAATGTCTTTAGATACTGGAGGTTATTACTTTGTAAGAAAATCATACAAAAAGGTAGCTCATTAAATTTAATACTTTTTAAATATATACATCATTGCATTAATTTCTATTTTTGAAATGATTAATGGAAATATTTTACTATTTCTTTAAATAGAAACTTTCAAAACAAATTTCAGTGCAATACCCACATTATTTATTTTTCTATATTTTAGAAAACTTATGACCTCCTATTGTTGAAAATATAAGAGATTCCTCAGTACTGTGCAGTATAAAAAAATTTTCACAAAATAAATTTATCGTAACATTTATGCTTGATATCCATTGACACACCATCTGCATAACATACGTATATGCCATGCAGCATACGGTTTAATTACTCAAAACAATTGTTTCAATGGTAAAATAAAATTGTATTATATGAATGTGAATTTTAATTTGGTTTCAGAGTTTTTCAGGTAGAATATTTAATAAAAATATAAAATCAAATTCATGATCCAAAACCTTGAAAATTTAAATATTAACTAGGTAAACTTTAAATTTGTTGGGAAATATTTAAAGTATTCTAAAATTAACCAATATTTAAATGCTTTCAGAATCAAAATTAGAAAAATGAAATTGATTCTCTCCAGGTGTTAATAAAGACACATTAAAATGTATTCCCCAACATAAAGACCAATTAAGTTCGAAATTTCAATTCGCTATATTTGATGACCTAAGGATGAAGTAGATCACTTCCAGCAGGTGATGATTACACGTATCGGTCAAATGACATCATTTGTCTACTGTTCAATAATAAATCAGAATAAGTGACAACGCATAGGACTTCAATATTATAGTAATGACTAGAGCTTTACGCGATCATTTTGTTAAGAAAGTGAAGGGTACTACAGTACACTTCTTTGTGACACACTCTTAGAGCGACTGACGTCATATCCACTTAATGCATCCCTTAGATGCGTAATCTTTGAGGACAGACGTTATCTGGAGCATTTTGTCGTGTCTACAATGCGCTATTATGTTCAGTTCCTTCAATAAATTAATTATACGATTATGACATGTTCTGTGCTGTTTCAAGATGACGTCGGCGTCTTTTTTCCAGCTGCCGATATTGATCTCATCATTTTAAAGACCTAGTTTTTTAGTTTGCAAAAGTTGGATAAAAAAAATTCATTTATTATTACAATGTAAAGCACTAATTTTCTAAATGACAAAACTTTTCTTATTTTGGCAGTCAAAAGTAGTGTAAATATTGGTTTAGCAGAAGTATTTGTGAGTAAAGACACTAAGCTTATTAGAAACAAAAGAGTGTATTCCAAATATTAATTTGAATTTACTGAAATAAATTTGTTGTATTCCATTGTGCAACATCTAGCATATGTGCTGGTAAACTGGCTACGGACAGGAGCTGATAATAAATAAAAGATAATCGGATTTTATTTTAGATAAGATAGATGTTTTAAAACTTTGTAACCACACATAAAAACAATTGTACTTTATAAGTAAAAGCTGAAATTTTAAATAATTTTTTAATTTATCTATGCTTACACAAGAAAATGTCGAGCAGAAATTACTTGCAGAAAGCTAAATGCATCAGGACATAAAGTAGTGATTATTATTTAATTCCAGTTTCAACTTACAAAAAGTTCGCAATGTCTATGAACAAAGATGTTCTTATTAAGGTTTTAAAAACCTTTATCTTAAATATTTCGTGAATAACGTGTATTTTTATCCAATACCTTAATAAAGACTTTCTTGCAAACAGAAATAAGTAGTTGGGGTTGTATGGTGCAAGATCCAAAAAAGGACAGACTGAGCCACCCAAACAGACGTGCAGAGGCTTGAACCTATATAGCCTTCCTCTACCCAACTCTATTTCTCTTGTCACAACAGGGGATAAATTATTTTTCTTTTTCTTTTCGGCTCAAACTGATTCTAAGCTACTAATAACATTATTTCGTAATGAGAAAAATAATGTAAAGAAACCAACTGAAAAACTGTAATAGAAATAAAGCTATCCATCACGTTATACACCTAAAGACATCAAACAAACTTTTTATGATTAAATTTCCATTGTTGAAATTTTAATTATATTAATTCGAAATTAAGTATAATTAAACTATACTTAATTAATAATTAATTTACAATAATACTTAATAATCAATTATACTTAATTTATAATAATACTTAATATACAATTATACTAATTAAATAGGTATAATTCAATTATACTTAATTTAACTTTGAGAACTCTTTGTCTATGAGACCCACAAATAGATTTTAATTATAAATTCACATAACTAATAAATAGACAAAGGAATTTTAGAGGCATCAACTTTTTTTTATTTTGAGGTAGTATTTATCTCCGATAAGCCTCTATTAATTATTTCTTCATAAAACAATAATCAAAATATTTCAAAATCCTGCAGGTTTAACAATTTCAGTAATACTGACATAATTGAAACAAATATCTGTAAGATATTCTGTCAATTGAACGTTCAAACAATAAATTTAAATATACACTTCTATAATAATTATTAGTATAAAAAATTGTCAAACATTGCATAAAATTTTATACGGAATATTTTCCAATCTCCTAGTCAAAGAAATTAATGCTATCTTCCAGTCAGTCTTGCAACGCACGTGGACGCGTTTAATATGTCAATGCTTCAGTTGTTTAAAATAGACCGATGTTTATCTTATAAGTCTTTAGTTCCCCTAATCGAATTTCGAATGGACTTATTCATTCATATCAGGGACAGTCAGCTTTGAAATAAATAAATCAGATTCTACTCATATAATTTGTTCATCTCCTTCTTCTAGATTCATAAACATGTTGACAAAGTTGAAAATGCGAGTTATATAAATGTTATAAAATAAATGTACTATACATTTTAAATATTTTCTTTCACTTTAATTCAGTACTTTCATTCTCGGAAACACGTAATTAGTTTTGAATTTAAAGGAATAATTTGAAAATAAATGGGAAATTTGCGAACAATATGTTTGATAAATATTATCAAATACTCAACAAGTATATTTGAAATATAAGAGTATATAAACAGGAAAATCCTTGCGCCATAAAATTCAAAATACACAACGCAATGCCAATAATACTTTGATTAAAAAATATATTCAATACGTGTAGTAAAATTTGTAAAGTAGGATAATTCAGCCAGTCCCTGACAAGCAATTATTTTTTTATTTAACTATTGGGTTGGTAAATAAGTACGTTCGATTTTTTTGAGTTATATAAAATACAATTTCTCCAACACAGAAAATATTTACTCATCAATTATGTATTGTTCATTCTTTTCTGATTTCTTGCTTTTTCTCTACCAACATTATATTACCACGTTCACAAAACGCTTTAGGTCAACTGGTGAAAAAATGATTGATATGCTTTTTTATAGCCCCCATCATTAGCCAACTTTATACAGTTCAAAGAATTCTATAGCGACCGGACCGAGGGCGCAGAGTCCGGAGAATAGGCAGAGTGAGGCAAAACGTCCCAGCCAAATCTTTATAATTCCTACCGTGTCCTTAATGACGTATGGACTCCTTTATGATTTGCCAATTCTGGAAGTTTTGAACGTATGGCTTGATCCAATTGAAACTGGGAGCAGTACACGTCTGATTTGCTTGTCTTGCCTTATGGCAAAAGATCATAATAAATGATACCCTTATAATTCCACCACACTAAGAGCAGAATTTCCCTCTGGTGCAATCCCATCTTCGAGGTTGATTGTGGTGGCTCGCTACTCTTTCCCCGTGATATATTACGAATGACACTGTCAAAGACAATCCACTTTCATTACCCATTACCAGCTGCTTCAAAAATTGATCTTTTTCCTAGCGCTTAAGGAGCGTGTCACAGATGGAAATGCGAGCAGTTAAGTTTTGCTCGGTCAACTCGTGTGGTAAGCAAACATTGAGGCGATAAACGTATCTCAACTGATGCAAATAGCCTTCTATACTTATAAGGGATATATTGAATTTCGTAGCAATCTCCCGTATAGTTTGGGATGAATTTTCACCAACAGTAACCATTATTACGGCTGGGTCCAATCCCCGTTGGGCGACCGGAGTAGGCACGTCGCTGAGTTCAAAATACCTTGAACGGAACTGTGAACCACTTTTGACACACATTCTGTTAAGGCATCGTCCCCTTACACATTACAAATATTTTTATGCACTTCTGTAGCTTTGCTTTTTTTTATTACCTATGTATATATATAATTCTCTTACGTGGCACGCAAAAAAGACGTTATTTGTTATCGCGTTTTGGCAACATTGTACGATTGTTTGTTTACCACGAATTGAATTTATAGCGTTATCGGATGAAATTTTATTGAAAAAAAAGGCTTTTAGTTGAGCTGTTGCATTTTAGAATTAGAAATCAAAGAAAGCTGAGGATCATTTCAGTGTCATTTAAAAAACGGTCCTTTTCAGGGCCAACAATTATAGTTCAACAAGACGCTTGCACTACAACTTTCGGCAACAAACTCAATGAAAAAGAGTGTGAGTTACTCGAGAGTGCTGGAAATGTACACAAACAACATACTGGGTATTCAATTTCCAAAGCAGCGCTCACATTTCGACTCAAAATTTGCTCAAAGTTTTCATTTGAATTCTGATTCCAGGGTACTGTTTATATTTTCTGTAATACAGCAAATTTAGATTTGAAAAATATTTTTTTTGAGTATCATATTTTGAAAACAATCTTTTCTGCTAGGACACATGTCTTCATTGATGCGATCGAAGCGAACCAGTGAGGATTGCAAAGCAATCGTCTTGGGGTTGGCAAGCTTTAGCAAGCAGGGGGCGGGCCCCCTAGTTTTGAAATAAAATAGTAAAATGTGGCGAAAATGGACGTTCTTTTTTCCATGTTTACAAGTACGCAGCTCGCACAATAATCTAAGTTACTTGGCGTGTATATGCAAATGACATGCTATTGAAGTCACCTGTAACGTGAGCTAGTTAGTTGCGCATTTGCGCTTTGCAATAGATTCTAGATAGAAGATATTCTGCTCCACAGAAAAACCGAAGTTATTTACCAACCCAATAAAATAAATAGTAATAGTCTAATGTTCACTAATTTGTCTTTTTATAATTAAAACTATAAACAAAATACCGATGTCAAAACATTAGGATCTATGAAATCACGGTACAGTGTACTTGTTCTGAGCAGTGATTCTTTATGCCGATTATATTTCTTATATTGTAATAACGCATGACAGATGTTAATAAAATCTATTATTTTAAATACATAGCACTTTTTGTATTCAAATTATTTTTGTCACAAACTTGCATTGAAATGAAAAAATCTGATGAAATTGAGATGTTAGAGTGACAAGATAACTGCGAAATCAAAAATGACAGTAGTGATAAAAACAAGCAGAGGATAAATGCAGAAGCAATTAAATTCAGTCAGTAAGAACATGATGCGAGTATTTTCACTAAACTCATCCCTTAACATAATGCCTTTCTATATCATCTTAAAGGCCTAATTAATTTCCTCCAAAGAGCATTTCAATACGGAAAAGATAAATTGCTCCATGTGTAGCTTAATCTAAAATATTGGTTAGTACATTGGAAAAGTAAGAATGAAATGTGAAAAAGTTAAGACTCAAGCAGGCTGGTTTCATCGAACCAAAAAGTGAACATAATTTCATAGACTGATAATGGTAAAAAAGATAAAATACTTCCTGACGTGTTGAAGCTAAGGAAGGTGATTGAATTTGGGAACAATGTGAAGGTAGCTAGCAAAATTAAGAGCAAATATGAAGTGAAAAACACAAGGGTTAAATATGGCAGTTGCTGCAAAATATAATATAACATTTATTCTAAATATATACGTTATTGTTTGTATTGTGTGATTTGTCAATGATGTCATTTTGTAGTAACTACGCAATAGGTAGTGCAGAAATATGCAGTGATTAAGTAAACTTTTGAATAGAACAGTGGTTGACGTTCATTCCTGTTATAATTTATATCAAGAATATTTCTTTAATCTTGCAACATTTGGTCACTTGTTTAATATTAGTTTTTTATGCATAGTAGCTTGTTTATTTATTAAATATCTATGACAATTACCATGTTTACTTGCATATCTGATAATTTTGTTCGTATATTTTAAATAATTTTACTTGAAATATTATGTAAAAAATATTTAACTAGCTATAATTGATACAAAATTCTTGTGATTACAAAACATTTGCACTGTTTACATTTCAGCTTTTTTTTTTAATACAAAGTGGTCAATAACTGGATGCTTGTTGGTCAAATCACTATTCTAAACTTGGAGTAAAACCTATAAAGTTATCAAATATTAAAAATTGTACTGTAGCTAATATTAATCACCGTCCTCAAAAGAAACTAGGTACAAAAGGTTTTAAGGACATTGTTTTCCTAAAATTATAACAGTTAATAAAGTAAAAAAGCGATTTCAAATGAATGCAAAACGATAACGGCAAAATAAGGTTTCAGACATATAAACGAATTTATGAGAAACAAAAATCATCTAAGTATCAAGTATAAAACACATTAACGAAAATAATTACATTTAAATTCATCATACCTAATTATTAGAACTATAGTTAAATAATACTTTTCTTCAAATAACGAGAATACAAAGAAAAAGTATACTGTTTCATAAAAATTAAGTGAATTTAGAATATTTGTTAACACGATCGTTTGAAAGAGTTTATTGGAAAAGTTTTTTTTTAAATAATTATTTTCTTTTAACATCCATTCCTGTTGCCACAAGGTTAAAATTTTATTTTGGAATTCCTTTCACTTAATAGCATTAATATAAATTATCATGTATATTAATGCTATTAATTGCATTAATTTAAATTATCATGTATATTAATGCTATTAATTGCATTAATATAAATTATCATGTGCTATCAATGTAGTATATAAGCTATATTTCTGGACTTTCATTTATTTCAATAAGATTCAAGCATTCTCGAAATTTGAATTCTCAATGCTTATCGTTTGGAAGTCAAACCGTAAATAGTTTTCTGTTAAATTTTGATACATTTCTTTGAGAATAAAACTGCGGAATATTTAAATAAGTCTATAAAAAATAATTATCTAACAATTCAAATATCTACATTTTAGAACACCAACCTCATTGATAATTTTTGTGAGAACTATCGACTGGAAGTAGCTTAAGTGAGTAAATAATTTAATAAATACATTATTTTTGTCATGGGTATTTACCTTTTAAAAATTGTATGATTGAGAGTGAATTATTAATTAATGATTCTTTTTATACTTATATTGTTACTATTTAGATATAATCATGTTTTGCTAAGATATGTATAATTTCTAATAATATTTTTACTGTGAAAAATTTGTATATTATTAAGTAACATAATTTATGATATTGTTCGAAACGTTGTAACATAATTCTAAATATCCTAATTTGTGTAAATAAAATTTTTACAAGCTTAATATACAAATGACTCGCAAAAAATTGTAGGATCACTTTTATAGCTTTGAGAAAAAACTCAAAATAGAAAAGTTTCTTTATTTTTAAACATTTAGATTAATTTTGGAAATCCAAATATAAATAAAGGATTTGTCGTAAATATTTTCGTTTAAAATAAAAATTCGTGTCGTTCGTCGAAGTACAAAGGCAGGAGCTTTTTCTTTTAAATTGCTAAATTCTATTTTATTTTTTTTTCTGCAAAATTGTTCTATTTTTATAACATCTATTCTAATCAATTGTCTCAGGAAATATTTAGTGGTTTTAGTGTCTAATTAGCTATCGGTACTTTTTGTGTGAATTACGTTAAGAGAAATTTTGACACTTCGCACCCCGGCAAGAAAAATGACACAACTCAAAATTACAGAATTTGAGAAACATCAACTTAAAGGATACTATAAAACTTATATTGAAATAGTAAAGCTTCTTTTAAATTTTAGGTAAGTATTTATGGTGGTAACTTCTATTATATTCTATAGAATAGTAATATAACGCGCTGGGGCACCTCATACATATTTTTCAATGACATAACATCAAAATTTTTATTTTTTAACTTGTGTCCCTTTTCTTGCTGGGGTGCAACATGATTCGAATAGCTTAGAAGATTTCAGAACAATTATACAGTGAGTCAAAGTAAAAACCGAACAGACGATATTTTGTAATGCATTTGTTTGAAGCAATAAAAACAAACGTGCTTATTAATTCATTATACCTGAAAATGAAAATTGAAGACCTTGCTATTAAAATCCCACGGTTTAAATTACAAAATATTTTTATTTCATCGTCTCGAACAAAAACATTGACAAAATAAATCTTAAAATGAAAACCGAACTATCGTCTGCTTTTTAGAATTCTTGATATTTTTGGCTTATTTCGACTTCTAAATTCATGTTTTGGCAACATTACATGGAATAATTCATGTCATTCTATTTTTTTTTTTGGTAAATATTCAATCAAAGTTATTTATAAATTTTTACATTTTTGCTTATTTTTCATTTCATTAAATGCAATGGGTCGCCATATCAGTAATTGCATCCGTAAGTTGATTTTTTTCACTATAGATCTGGAAAAATGTTAGAGAAATCAGTAAAAGTTTGTCTAAGATCTTCGACTGTGTTTGGTGTAATTAAACGGTTTAAAACATCCAAAAGTGTAGAAAAATTGCCCAAGAAAATAAAATAAAAAATTTTAATGACTCAGACGAACACTGGATTGTAAGAGTAAAGCAAAAACCCTATGTTAAGTGCACCAAATTGAACTAAAGGAAGTTTTTAAGACCAGTGCACGAAAATATTTCGAAATTTCTTTTAGTTTCTTTATAAATTTAAATAAATGTTTAGACAATTTTGTTTAAAACGATATATTATTTATGGAGATACGTTGAGTATAAGTATTTTAAATAATTTTTTGAAAAATACTTGTACGTACCCGAAGTAAGGTTAATTTTATGCTTTAAACTTCAATATCTCAAAATATGTATTTTTTCCATAAAAGAAACATTTATTACATTAAGCAAATATTAAACAAATAGAGTAGATTATACTTCTAAACCAATAACATATTTTAACACCGGCATTTTTTTCTATCTGCTCAGAAAAGTTTATTTTGATTGTTAAAAAGGATAAAAATTTGTCATTTAGAAAAAATAGAAGTCAAAGAAAAATATCAACAATTTTCAAAAAAAAATTTAATCCCTTTGTTAAAGTGCTTAAAAGTGTCCTTCATAACCAGTTTAAAAAATTTCAAATCAATACACTTAAAATATTCTGAGAAAATGTTCTTTAAAATTAGACCATTTTAACATTACGGACATAGAACTGCACCGGTTCCCTTAAATACCTTGAGGAAAAGGCCAATCCTGGAACTATTAGAATTATACTAAGAAAAAATATTAAATGTTAGCATTGGACGACGTAAACCATGTATCATCAAAGTGAAAAGGTTAAAGCGAAAGCAAATTTGACTTGTTTGTATCTGACGAAAAGGTTAGTGTGGAGAAAGCCAAATCCATAGTTAAATTTGAAATTTTTAAAATTCACAGTAAAACATGGAGATGGGTCAGTAATGGTTTGGGGTTTTATGTCTACTTCTAGAGTCAGTAAATGCATTTAATAGAATGCAATATGGATCAATATAAATATATTCACAGACTAAAGACAAATGTGAAAGAAAACGTGCAAAAATTGGGCAGTGAAAATGACTTTCATTTCTAAAAAGACAACAACCCCAAGCACAAAGCATGGAATGTAAGTTGTTGGTTGTAGTATAACTGTCCTCATGTCATGGAAACACCTCCAGTCACCAGATTTCAATATTATTGAGAACATTTGACACTATTTACTGAAAAAATTACGTGAACATCCCATTTTAAATAAAAAAAGATCTAAATAATGCTTTAATAGAAGAATGGAATAAAATTGACATGACATTTAAAAAAAAAAAATACAGTACATGCCAAGATGGCTCAGATCTGTCAAAGAAAGCAAAGGAATGCATAAAACTTATTAGCAATAAAAGTTTTGAAATTTTTTTTAGAAATTTGCTTGTTAAATAAATGTAAGTGTTCGGGTTTCATTTGTGATTACAATGTTCATACCTTTATTTATCATTTCATTAAACTAAAAATTACCTTAACTACAGATTTTAAAATTTCTGTTAAAAAAACACTCCTAACATTCTTTCAATTTATATACAGCTTTTTAAAATTTTTGTGTTTGTTCGAACTGAACGTACAAATTCCTTTCATTTTCTTTGGTGTGTTTACTTTGCCTCACTAGTTCATTTACGAAATATTAATTAAGGGGCAGTGGAATTTCAAAGTAATAGACTTTTGAAATAATTCTTATAAGTTATATGTACTTAAGAATTTCTGGGAACATATTGACTTTTGTAAAGATGATAGTTAAGATTTGAAAGGATACTTAAAGGATAAAAAAAAATTGTTTTAAAATTTCACCTTTTTTTTTAAATTAGACAATAGTTCAATCAAGTGCGAGTATTGGCTATATATTCAATGAAACAATAACATAACTGAAGCACAGTGCAAATAATTGATAGTTGAAAATGTCATATTATAGGTGATCCTCCCTCTCCCATCCAATCACTATCTCCATGAAATTTTTAGGTAATTTTACTGTCTCCGGCCACGTTCGACCCTTTTTTTTTTAATGTGGTATAAAAATATTTTAATATTATTTTTAACTTTAGTGTTTTTAACAATAGCATTGGGCTATAAATATTTAAAATATATATTAATAACTTTGTAAAAATGCTAATTATGTATGAAATTTTAAAGAAATTTGTCAAAAACTAATGTGTTAAATTAAAAATCTATTCAATCAATTCGAAAAATGATGCTACCAAAATAAAATACACATAGAATAGAATCAAAAGGATATTTTAATAAATAATACTTTTAGTTAGCAATCGAAAAATGTTTATACGATTTTTAAAAATTTTAGTCCTATTTCTTAAATAAATTACAATAATTTAAAAACTTTTAAACTCAGCATAGTTATTTTCTAGTTCATTCACTATACAACATAATAAAGAACAAGTTCTTAAAGTTTTACGAGAATCCATCAATAACCTTTTGTGTTATAACATTTGAAGTGAAGAAATGCATAAAAATTAATTTAGTGTAAAAAAAAATAGTTTTAAATGCATCGTTTGTCTTTTCTGCTTTTATTGTTTGTGTAAACAACTATTGTATACTTCATTTCTCTTTTAAAATGTTCACAATATTTCCAAAATTAAGAAACCTTTTTTATGCATAAAAAGTAAGTTTTAAATTTAAATTTTGACAGGTTTTTGTTTTTTTAACGGCTATTTCCGGTTTGTCTCCACCTTTATAAATATCCTAATATCTCTTTGCAACTAACTAACATAGAGAAAAAAAATCAAATATATTTTGGAAAGACAAATAGTATATCAAATAAGATTTAAAAAAAAAAAAAAAAAAAAAAACTTATTTTTTTTTAATTTTTGGTCAAATATGACATTTTAACGTGTTGGATACTTCGAAATAAAATAATATTAATTTAATGAAACCAGAAATATTAATAATATAAATTAATGAAATAGAAAACATGTGACTTATCTTTAGTGTTTGTGTATTATTGATAATCAAACTTAAAAGGCTCTTTATCCTGTAAAGTGGAGCACTTTACGTAAAGAAATTTTGTGAAAGGATGCTCATTTGAATCTCAAATTTAATCAAAAGCAATTCAATCAAACGATGAATATGTATCTCTTGAATTGAAACGTACTGAATTGACGAAGGAACGCAATTAGGATTTTTTGTCGCAAGGTAAACATTGCGAACCTGTAGAGAAACACCACGCATTGTAACGGAAGAAACCTACATATTATTCGACACTTACTCATATCCGCGACCTTCTCCCAACAATTATGACTCCAGTTTCCGAAATAGTTTCCTCTCTAATTCGGTACGTAAGGCAAACTTGTATTTAGGAATCGTCAAGCATATACTTATTCCAAACAGATACAGGTAGAAATCGAAAAGGTTCAGCTGAGAGAGAGAAAATTAAATTTTCACAAATCGTAATCTGATTCTAGTTCTTTTGTCAGACTAAGTTATTTTGTCAGACTAAGTTCTGTTGCGGCTGGGAGGTAACGAAGAATTAAACATCTTAATGAATATATTTTTAATGATCCTCTTGGTATGTGTGTGGGTTGGTTGTCTGGTTGTTTTAGCGTTTTGTGGCTCAAGGGCCATATTTTTTCAAGATGCACCAAACACAAGACAATGTCAAGTAAAAAATATCGTAAAAGGGGAAAAAGAGGGTTTAAGTAACAGAGTAGGGTACGTGTGTGGGCTCCAAGAACAGTTTAACTTTCTACAATGAGAGTAAAGCAAAATTTGGTGTGGACTTCCATCTACTAAAACCAAAATTTATAATGGAATGCGTTTCCTATCTATAAATGCATCTATAACACCAAAAACAATGGAAATTCAGATTTTATCCATCATATGAGTAAAGTCGTTTAAGAGCCTAATAAAGTTTAAATCTATATAACATCTAATCCTGATAAATGTATCGGATATTTTATTAAAATTGAAACTGCTAAAGCATGATTTCAATACAATCTTTAGTAAAACATTTAAAAAGTATTAAAGTATCATGTACCAATGTAACATTCTACAGATAAATCAAAATTAGAATGCAAAATAGACAAAATTTTACAAGTGAGTGGTTTAAAAAATAAAGTTCAAAATTGTTTTTAAACTTTTGCAAAAAAAATTTTTAATTTCCAACTTAAAATGTTGATTAGTTGAAAGAAATCTTTTTGAACAGAGTTAAGTTTAATTCAATTCAAACTTCAAATTGCCAGTGCATTTCCCTTGTTTTGAAAAACTGTCTATAAGAAAGTCCCAACTTATAAGCGTTTAGCAATGTTGACTCTTAATAATGCTTAAAGCATCCAAGTACTCACAATCTTCGCAAAAAAATGATTAAACAAATCAACTCTAGCATAAGAATTTCAGGCGATCCGATAATCGGATTTCTTTTGCTACACTGCACGAAGGAAATTAGTCATCTCCTGAAACATTTGAGAAAGTCATTTTTTGAAGAAAGCAATGCAAAATCGGTTTATGATGATTAATTTACCTGTACACCTACGCGGTCCACAGTTGGCGCGGGGGTGTCCGACGTGACGTCAGTCCGGCCAATTGTCCTCATAGGACCTAGGTGAGATCACGAAAGACGGGCGCGTTCAAAAATTTCTAGCCCTCTCCCGGATCCTGGTTGTCGCCTTCTATTGGACCGTTCAGGACCACGTGACGCAACGGCGCATTATGAGGGCGGACGACGAATGGTGGTGTTATTGTTTTTTCCCGGGATTATGATTTTTTTCAGGTACATTCATTCACTCCTATCATTGGACAGAGAGAGATAAGGGAGCTCTCACGGAGATTATTTGGTCATTTTGGAACCCGATGAAAGTCCGATAAATGTCCAGATAACCGTGATGAAGCGCTTGTCAAAAGAGGAAAATGATGTTATTAGACACAGAACAGAGGCTAGGTGTAGGTAATATACTACACGAAGACCTACGCACGCTCCTTAAACCCGAAGATCCCTTCATAACAGCAACACGGTCACCTTCCAATCTGGAGATATTAATTTTGTCTTCTAGCAGAATTGCCCGGTGCGTTGCTCAGGTTGAATCAATTCAAAATATATTGAACCACGCTTGCACTCTGGGCCCAAGAATCATGTTATATCACGTGCTCATAATAAAATAAATTTTCATGATGGGCCCATGAAATAAATTTTCAAACACTCAAAATTGGACAAATGGCACACATTTTTTATTTTGCTTTTGACACAGGGTTTAAATTTAATAGTGCGCTATCAACCTTTTATTTGTAGGTGTAGCAGTTTCGATTATCTCCCGAGTGTTTTTCTCTTCTGTTAGATAGTTATTTTTATTAACGTCGCACTGGAGCAACACAATGGGCAAATAGCGACGGTCCGGGATCAATCCCGAATGGAAAGATTCGAGGACAACACCACGCAATTTTGAACCAGTTAGATGTTCTTCTGCCAGTAAAACTTTCTTTGCATGACTCGACACTGTCGTGTTTGGCGCAGCCTTTACAGAGATGGAACTTGTTCCATAAAAATCCAACCAACCTTTGAACTCATGTACAACTTTTTATAGATAATATGGAAATATTTATAACATATAAACAAAAGATCACTTCACATTCCACAACCCACCTCCTTAAGCTCTCGTAAGTATCATTACGCTGGTGACTCCAAGGATAATGTGGGAACAGACTACGTAGATTGAAAGAAATTATAATTTCATAAAAATATAAATTATCTGGCTGTTACAGTATCTGGTCATTATGGTATTTTGGAAAACCTAAATCCTCCTTATCAACATTTGGGGGATTTGGGGAGTATACAAATCCATATAATCTAATACACATGTTTCCGCTTAATTCCAGTTACCAGATTTTTAATTATCGATGACAAACTAATTATTTTTACCAATATCCATTTCTTTTTCTACAAACATCGTTGAAATTTACATTTCAACAACCTGTGCAGCGGGAAAACATGTAGTATAGTTAAAATACGTATTTTCGGAGAAACTCAAGATAAATAGTCCATTCACTACCCACATGGTAATAAAGGCTTGGGCTTTGAATTTGAGAACAAAATCGTAACAATACTCAATGTTCATCCTATAGGAAATTTTGAACTTTTTTCAAAATACATTTACGGTCAGACGCTGCTATAAGTAAATTTCGAGTCTTTCTCAGCTAAACAGCTGACCTCTAAGACGTCATGCACACATAAATTGCTATTTCAAAAGAGATTATACAGAATTATATAGAATATGTTATTCAGAATTAAAATTATTATGAATTATTTATAAAAAATTACATATTAAAAAATATAGTGAACATAAGTATGAACTCTCGTATATATAACGATCACCTTTCGTTTCATGCGAAGTGATTGCTCGTACAGGTAGTCTATTAAATAGGTTTACTTATACAGGGGGAATCAAAATTAGTGTATTTAAAGCTACATATTTGGTAAAAAGTGTTTTATCTTAGAATATACTATAAAATTGTAAAATATTGGATCGACCGGAAAGTTCCGCGCGTTTTCAAATCAAAGCTAGCTTTGTTATTATTTTTCTACCGCTGGTAAGTGACCTTGATTGAAACATATGTTTAATTTCGGTCTTTTCTGCTTACACTGCATAATTATATCATGTGTTGTGGCATAAGTTTGGTTTCACTGCAGTGCTAAGAATGGAAAACCAGAAAGTTCATTTTCGTCATATTATGCTCGCTCTGTTATTTTAAGAAAGGGGAAAATGCTAGTCAAACTGATCATAAAATGTGTGCTGTATATAGACATAGTGCTGTTCCTGAAGTCACAATTTGAAGGTGGTTGCTCGAAGATGATCCACGCTCTGGACAACCATCCTCTGTTAACGAGGACCTATTAAAAGATGCTAAAGTTGAAAATCCACGTTACACAGTTCAGGAACTATCAGTCTAAATATTCCAAAAGTACAGTTCATGATCATCTGAAGAAGATTGGATGTGTAAGCCGCTACGCGCGCGCGATGTATGGGTACCCCATACTTCAAACATAACAGACTGTCAAACAGCACCGCGATAACTTCTTTACAAATAAGCCTAATGATTCCTTTAAAAAAGGAATTTCCCAACTGCCAGAAAAATGGCAAAAAGTCATAGAACGAAATGGGGCTTATGTGATTTAATAAAAAATTTTGTTTATGTACTGCTTCGTTCGTATTTAGCTTTAAAAACGCGCAGAACTTTCCGTATGACCCATTACAATTGATTATTTAAAAATGTACTATACAACTTTTAATCAAATGAACAAATAGTAGTTTATTTGAAAGTAACATTTTGTTCTGTAACTATTTCTTAAGTCAAGAGTAAAAAAAAAAATATTTTAGTCACACCTTCAATCTCCATTTATATACCATTAGCCTTCAACAATTCCATAGAATTTTATGCAAAATCAGGATGTTTTTCTTTGATGTCAACTTTTTGTATAAATCTAAGAGCGATGCTTCAAGTGAGGATATCATTCATACATTCTAAAATTATATTTCCAAGGATATTTCCAAATGACGTCAACTATTGACTTGTCAACTTTTTAAACTATCAAAATCGTTAAGACTTCCGTATAATTTTAATTTTTTTTCAGATAAACAGAAAAGGTCATTGAAAATGAATAGACTTTGGTTGCCTCGAGTGAAAAGGTAATTTTCGATTGTATCTGAATGGTAATAAACTTAAGGGCACAGGGAACATAATTTGGCTCAAATTTTCGATTTTTTTTTTAATTTTGGGCTTAAAAAATAGCGGGAATTAAGACGATTCCAAAAATGTCTAACTTGTATAAGTTTGAAAACTATAAACACATTTAAACAGACGTTTACGAATGTAAACAACGCCTGTCACACACCCGTTGGCCTAGCCCTCTCCCAGTAAAATCACATGTACGTACGTTTTGACTTGCACAATGTTTCGGCTAGTTTTCAGCCTCATTTTTACTGCAATATTGACAGTAGGTTTTTCTTACTTTTTACTTTAATCTGCGTGAGTAGAATTAAATGCTTCTTTATACATCACCTGCACAATGCACATGTCTTTTTCAAGACATGTTCATTGAGCAGGTGATGTATTTTTGAACCGAGCTAAGGGATTGAACCACGTGTTTTATGATTTGGTAAAAAGTACAGCTTCATATATTGTTTAAAAAGTTCCTTTTGCTTGTTTGCAATGGCAAGATAAAAGTTGTTTGGTAGACACAAATTTAGTGGAAATCGGTTTACTGTTGTGAGGAAGGTAAATGCTGCTGATGACTCAGTAACCGAAATTAGTGCATCTGAGAAGAAGATTGACAAAACTTTTCCGCAAGCTATCTAAAAATGCCAGAATGAAGTTAAAGCTGTTGAAACAAAAGAAATGTTATTCAGAAATGCTGAATCAAAATGATTATGGTGGAAATTTTTAATCTAGTGAATTTTAAGCATAGTAAGTGTTTTTATGGTTTTTTTTATTTTTCTCAAAATGTGTTTTTTTATGCTTTGGTACACTTTTCTTAAATTCTATCGAAGCTACACTTTTCAAATTTTACACACTTGTTCAAACAAGTGTTTTCAATAAAAATACCTATTATTTTAAATTTAAATGCAGAACATATGGAAATATCACTAAAAAAAGTTTTAAAAATTCTGTTATTTTTGAAAAAAAAATTTTTTTAATCTAATTTTATTTTTACTAGATTAAAATTAAAAATCCTTCTTATTATTTTCAAATGGGATATTTTTTGTTGCCAGGAAAATTTTGGAGACAGTACTTGCAATAGGTTTTGAGAAAAGTGTACCAACCTGGGATATTGTGAAAAAAAAATTTTCAAACAGTTAAAAAGTAAGTAGCTACAGAAAACAAAATTATGAAGGGAATACATTTTGTTACAATTAATTATAAAATGTAATAAGTATATTTTCAAGGAAATTTTTTTAAAAATTAAAGGGTTTTTTTAAATTGTATATGGCTTGACGAATGTGAGCTTAAAATTCATGCATTTAGTCTATCGAGGTCTACCGTGTGCCCTTAACATTGAATCTGTGAACACAAAATGACTTGCAGAAGAATGTGATACTTTGGCCCGGTGCACACATCCGGTTTTTCAACGTGCGGCAACGCAAGTACTGTCAGAGATACATTAGATTCAATAGAGTAGTGCACACATGCCTCCGGCGCCGCTGCGGCGACGCACGTCCAACGTGCGTGCAATTTGTAACGCAGTTCCCCACGGCGCCGCAGCTCGCCGCACACGCTTCTCTGTTCTGGAGTACCTTATTTTCATAAATAAATTGAATATAAATAATAATTAATAAATGATTGTATCCAGTAACGTCTATTTTGTTTCAAAAAAAAAATTTTACGCCAAGTAAGCGAAATAAGCACGTTTTTTTTAATAGAATATTTGTCACAAATGGCGCGAAATGAGTACTTGCGTCATTTCACGGTTATGTGTGCATAGTTGGGCTTCGGTGCCGCACGTTGAAAAACCGGATGTGTATTACGGGCCTTAAGGTAAGTGATCGCTTAAAGAGGGGTGACTGCATGCTCAAAATTTTATTTACCTAAACACATTCGAACTAAAAACAGGTTGTGACTTTTTCCAATACTTACATCAAGTTCTGTTAAGTTTTTAATAACTAAATTCTGAAAATTAACTTTTTTTAGAAAGCTATTTCTACTGTTATTAAATAGATTGAGCTTTAAATGATAATACAAGTTTTACCAACTGTTCTGGTTTTAATAAAAATTAAGACTAGTAAAACAAATTATAAATCTCATAAACAGCGACTTGAAAATTAGTTCAAATTTTTAACTATCATTCTCAGGGAATTTCTATAGAAATGTTGATGTGACATTCAAATTGAATTATACTCACCAATTTCACAATTCACTTTTGTTTCTCCCAGCTTTATGCACAAACAAGGTTACTCATAACGAACTTTGACCATTGCTACCGGGGGGATTTATCTTCATCGTAGATCCGAATCTATAACTCTGAGGTAAGAATTTATTCACTTCTCTTTCTCTCTCTCTAAAGTAGAATTACCTTTCTTTTTCTTTTCCCTTTTTATTTTTCATATCAGTCTAAGATTACTGTAGCCATACGTTATCAAACTGAGCACACTTCTATCTTACCCGCCTTTATTGATTTTTTACACAAAATAATAAACACAAAAGAAGTAGTATTTGTCACTCATTTTTTTTTCTGCAAGACAAAATAAAAGGCAAACACTGATACTGCAATGTTCGGTTTCTAAGGTATCTTAACTTGGAGAAAGTGAACTACATCAACAATCGTTTCAGTAGCGTTTCACTTTTACAATTGTACCATCATTAAAATGAATCTACCTTTTAGATTCCTCGGTTTTCAGTAATTACTTAATCAGGCATAAAATATTAGTAGTTAACATTCTCCTTGTTTAGCATGTTTATGCACTTAAAAATGCTATTCATTTTTACTAATTTTATTCATTGAACCAAAACATTTTGCTCTTTCATTCGGATGTATACAAAGGATAGGTATCCAAGAAATTCTCTTTAAACTTCTGTTTGAACATAAATTTTATTTTATAATAAAATTAAATAAGGTATAATATATTTTAATGAGCTCTCAATACATTGAATAAATAAATAATTATTTAAAATTTTCTTATTCACTACCTTATCGCTACATATGTTTTGCTTATTACATGATCATGATGATAGAAATTTCATTATATCAATGACTGTCCATACCGTCTTGAACCGCTTTGAACACAGGTCTCATTATTTTGAAGGAAATGACAACTCGAAATAGAGATTTATTTTTCACTCAACAGACGATTTTATTAAAATTGGATCAAACCATAGAAATTAAATCAGGAAATATTTTTACGAAGTTTCAATAAGGATAGGTATAGAACGATTTTTCTACGGTCAAATTCAAAAGTAGAATATGCTTAAAGCTTTGCCAATCTTTTATCGGCTCTTCTAAAAATGTACTTCTTTAAAATGTCATTTTTCGCGAGAAAGTACGATGTAAATTCTTAATCAAAGAATTTCCTACAAACTACCAGAACAGTAACTAATTGCTAGAGTATTAAGTTCCTTTGAAAAACATTAATGCGTAGAGAAATGAAAATATTTTCGTAACTTGTTTCTTTATTTTGAGTACCTAAAAATCATAGGCTCTTCATTACTAAGCAGAAATTTCTCAAGCGGTACTACTTTGGTAAGTTACAAATGAATATAACTTTCTATATAAACCATCAAGAAACACACGGTACATAAACTTTAAAAAAAATTTGCCCTGTTCATTGGTGTATATTTGGTTATCAATATGCAATGTATTGCATAGATAAAATTAAGGTTGAAATCTAGATCCCTCAATGCGAATTATTTCGTGGATAATTAGCGAAGTCCTCATGACGATTTACCTACACAAAAACGCCTTTGCATATCCTTGAGTTTATATATCACGAATGACTTGTTTGGGTTATTATTTCATTACTTATCACGCATAAGCATGTCTTCCCAAAAGCAAACCTCCAAATGTTGTGTTGCTTATATATTAAAGTTCGACAAAGCTGACCGATACGCAAGCAAACAAATGAGTACGGTGGGTGTCTGTGTAACATGAATTTGACATACATTTTGAAAGCTTAATGATGTAAGCAGTTATTAGTGTTCAAAGTAATTAGACTATTTCATGTCACTTTAGTAAATAACAATCCTCAACGTATGCACTTTAGTCTAACTGCCAGCCAAAAAATCAGAAAATGATCGATAGGATTATTTATTCTCTCAGCATTCTAGAACCTTCTTCAAATATGGCCATTCTCTTCATTTAGAACATCTGCATGTTCATTAATACGCCTATTCACATTCTAATACCATGCATTTTTTAATGAATTAGATGTAGAAAAAGCAAGAGTAGCCAGATTAAAAGTCGTGGGCAGATTATTTTATTCTACTTATTTATTGGGCTATGATTAATCTGTTCACAAATATCTATAAAAAATGCTGTCTTGTATAATGCCAGGATATGAAGTCATTGGGTGCAGCATTAAAACTTAATTTCAGGCAGACTGATATCTGTATGAAGAAAGGCTTGAAGTCGTTGAGGTCAAGTGTTATAAACCTTCATTGTATAATGAATGGGAAATCAATGAGGGGGATCTGGAAGAAATCAATGCAAAACAAATATCAACAAAAATAAATTTAGCGTGCAAAAATGCCGAATCACCTTAGAATATAATGGTATGAAATTTAAATAGGCGTTCAAAATGCTTTTAGTGACTGAGTGCTCTTGGCAATGCATTTTATTGGTAGGTAGGTAGTTAATTTTCACTGGAGCAACTCAATGGGCTATCGGATGCGGTCTGGCATCAAACCCAAAGGGAAACATCCAAGAACAACGCCTCGTAATTTTGAACCACTATTATGCCTGAGCTGGCATCCCCACTCTCCAAACTTCCACTCCGCGTCAACGCGAGGACATTTGAAGTCACGTCGAATTTAACGTGCACCAGCTCCTGTCTACACGACCATCTTTGGCTAGACCGAGCTTTGAACTCACAACCCTCCTATTGCTAATCCGTTGCTATTGCAACCCTGTACATTTTATTGGAATTCAAAAATAAAATCAGTAATTTTAAATAGAATGCCGTTAAATATTATTGGATAATTTTATTTCATTTAGAGGTATGAAATTCATTTAAATGTGAATAGGGGTTCTGTATCTATTATGAATGAACTGAAATTAAATATGAACTGTGAGCAATGACACTTTTCCATCTATAGACAGTTAGGAAAGTTTACAGCAGTTATAAATGGGTATTCTAGTAAGTATTATTTCAAGGGTGCCGGAAGAATCTTTTATTCGATAACCAATACTATCATACAAATTCTTGCTTGAAAATAAATCAATTTGCTTTATCCTACGATCACGTTTAGTTATTTTTAGCTAATTAGATCGGCTATAAAGAATCACAGTGAAAAGTAAAGACCTAGTTGGAGCGCAACCCCTCCCCTCGGACTCATTGAAGCCACTACGGATATAAGGTAAGCCCCGAGGGAGATATGGCAGTGGTCTTCACGAATTCGTACGCTAATCGTTATTCACGGGGTGCGAGACCGAAATTTAGATATCCCTCGCAAACCGTCAGGTGGTAAGTTTTCTCACATGTGGTTCAAATGTGACAGGATATAAGCTATATATGAAACGACAGGTCTCTCTTACATGGACACTAATAGTAGTCTTTAAAGCAGAGGACGGACAAACCCTTATAACTATTTATTCATCCTACCATTTATAGCCTTACTCGGACCTAATCCAAGAGGGCTTAGGTGAAATTTCTACATCTTTGTCTCATTTCGGTAACCGTCATTGGTAAGGTAATTTTTAGTTAACGTCAAACTGGAGGAACACAACGGGCTATTGACGACGGTCCGGGATCAATCCCTTAAGTGAAAGATCCGCGGACAAACCTCGTAATTTTGAACCACGGTCAGATGACGAGTGACCGTCATTGGATTCGACTTAAAAATCCTCGCCTTATCATGGTTCTGATGCCTGAACCTTTCCCCGAAACCTTGATAGTGATGTAGGAGTTCCTTGTCGGAAGTACGCCGTAAGCCTGCTGTCAAAAGCAAAGGGACCGGAATTGTAATATTAGCAAAGATCAAGAGAGCTCACTCCTTGGTAAACAGGCCGGAGTAAAGAAGATATCCAAGAATTGTACTGACCAAGGAAGCGCAGATCCTCAGAGATCGTCAGATAATGTTAACCGTATATAGTGCAACCACAATACAATGCCTTAACATGGCTATGGTGAGAAAAATATTGTAATAAAAAAACCTCCTCGATCTATTGACGAGATATAGTATGAACTGCGACACAAAACCACTATATTCTTTCATGGCAATAGGGTTGAGCTGTTTTTGCGAAAGATATAATGCAAACGTGCCTCAACGAATATAAAATTTAATGAATATTGAAACCATGTGGCGTATTTGTATAGTGTTCTCGATTATTTGTAATGAAAATTCATTTTATATCACACGTCTAATTAATCGTGTAGTAAAGACTGGAGAGCAACAAAGCAAAACGAAATCCAAATTGTAAAATTTTTTATGTTTACTTATCCCAAGTACTCAGAAATTTGAAGTCTGAGACCAAATCTATATTGCATAGTATTTTTGTTAAGTAGTTCCCTTTAGTCTGCTGTCCCACCTCCTTCAATTGATTCAAGATATATATAAATATCTATATAAAGAGTAGAGTCGGCGTCTGTATGTCTTTCTATTAGTCTGTCTGTTTCTCTATACAAATCTACACCATTTGACCAATCCACGCCAAATTTGGTACACTTATACTTAACAACCCTGCGGGTATGATAGACTAACGATTAACCTCATGTTATTTGTCCTAGGTGAGCAGAAGGAGTCAGAAACTATTATTAATCGCCATAGAAATAATATTGCGTACAGAACAATTGCTGACGTAGATAATATTGTTTTACCAGTGTTGATCGAAAATCAAGTTTTCCAATAATACTAGGGGACTCATTGACTCGCCCCCTGCTCGCAAACGCTCGCCAATGCTTACCAATCTTCATTGGTTCGCTGCACAAACCTTGCTCGCTTTGCTCGTATTAATGAAGACACATGTCCTATCAGAAGGAATTGTTTACAAAATATGATATTCCAAAAAAAAAAATATTTTTCAAATGTCAGAACTTGAACAATTTGGAATTCAAATGAAAATTTGGTACAGCTACACTCTACGTTTATGAGTGATGGTAACGGCTTGGCGATTTTTTTGGCGCACTTCTAGTAGCGAGTTACGATAAATTAAGGCAACCCATCTTTCGTTACGGTTGTTGTGGTTTTCATGGCAACCTCGGCAAACGGAAACTTTCAATTTTCATTTTGAATATTCAAGAAAGTTCTTCCAAAATCCGTTAAAGTCGTTTGATTTCATTCATTCGTTTGAAATTTTTTCTTTCCTCCAATTGGTTATTTTGTTTTTTAAGATATCCTTTAATTGCATTGGTCCTTTTAAATCGCTTTCTGTGATACCATTGGTCCATTTATTTGTATTTTGACAGTTATGGAATTTTTATTTTATCATATTACTTTTCACTAAAGGATTAAGAGTTTTGTTTTTTTGAACATTTTCGTTTTCATTATATTTTTTTTCGAAAAAATTCGACGTTATCAGGTTGTATTATTTCTTGCTTTTTTCCTTTTGTAAATCTTTTTCTTTTTCAACATGCCCACTGTATTTAGTGTAATTGATAAGTTTCAGGGTATTCTTACCCAACATTAGTAGCTTAGTTTCTCTGCTGGTTCACAAGTGTGTTTTGATATGTGCTTAAACTTACTACTTTTTGTGAAAGTTTTTAAAAAATATACTTTTTAAAACGTTCTGAAATGTGTTTAAAAAGTGTGTTGTAAAAAGAAAAAAAATTTGTAACGAAAAAGAGTTAAGAAATAATTATTTCCTTGGCGACTTTAGAATAGCGCCAAAAAATTGTCAAGGCTGTTGCCATCACTCATAAACGTAGAGTGTAGCTGTTCCGAAAACGTTAAGCAAATTTTGACTCGAAATGTGAGCGGTGCTTTGGAAATAGAATACCCAGTATGTTGTTTGTGTGTACATTTCCTCAGCCACCCATACGCTTTTTCATTGAGTTTGCTGTCGAAAGTTCAAGTGCAGGCGTCTTGTTGAACTATAATTGTTGGCCCTGAAAGAGCCCCTTTTTTGACATTTTGAAAGAAAGTATTGCAATCAACTTGAATTATTAATTTTTTTCAATAAAATTTCATCCGAAAACACTAAAAATTCATTTGAGGCGCGAGGCTTCATGGTAAACAAACAATCGTACAGTGTTTCAAAACGCGAAAACAAATAACGTCTTTTTGAGTGCCATGTAAAAGAATTATATATATAGATTGTTTTACCAGTATTGCTCGAAAAACAATTTTTTCCAAAAAAAAAAAGTTCATTGTAATATTTATGTTTGAACAGACTTTTTAGTTCGTCCGATCGTGTAAATAATTTATAAATATTTGATTAATAAAAAAAACAGAATATTTAAAATATTTATAACTTTATATAACTTACATTTTGTAATGGAACACGAAAAGCCCAAACGAAAAACATAACATAAAAGAATAATTTTCCTACTCGGTAGCTATCTGGTAATTTGATATAGAATTATGTGTTTGCTCATTTGAGTTGAAAGCAAAATGTTGCGGTCATTATTTAAGCATTTCCTAGTACTATAAATAAGTGTTCTTTTTGTAATGAATGATTACTTTCTTTATCTATATTGTTCAAAAGTCCTTCGACGAATTGTTCTATTTCAGAATAAATTCAGGAAGTCGAAATTCGACACGTCTGCAGATATTTTTTTCGGAATTCTGCATGCTTTTCAAGGATTGGAATTTCGTTTCTGTTTGTATTTGTGTTTTTCAGTATGATATCTAATACAGATATATTATTTAGGAGTTAAATTTAAATGATTCATTTACTTTCTGCGAAATATCACTAGACATGGGTAATTTCTTGGTGGATAATGTATCTTTCGACCGACTTTCTTTAAACCTTTTGTTGCACATGTTAAAGTTTGTAGAATGTTGTTTCAGAAATAAAATAGACAAAACAAAACATTTTTAAGTTGCGTGATTTTAAAGTAATTTTTAAAAATACGAAACAAGATGGGTGTCGCTAGATTAAAACGGGTAGGCCGTACGTTGTAGTTTTTATTGTTTCATGGGTGTTATTGAAAACTGTATTCCATAGTCAAGTAACTACAACTATCAAAGTAAATAGATAGGTGGTTTCCATTTAGAAACCGAATCTCTGCATTAAAAAAAAGGTACCGTAAGGATTCGTTTTAAAACAATGTCTGTGGGTGTAAAAGGACTTTTAAATTAGACTGCACTGATCTTAGAATGATATCAGTTAATAATTTTTAAAATGTGAAATTTTTTTGTCTTAAGTGACAGAAGGTACAAGTTTTTTACCCTACAAATTGAAGCTGCTCTTACGCAAATTAGATTTATGTGAAACATTCGGTTTAAATTGGTTAATAAGTAAAGTCGATGCAATCAAAAGTTGGTCAGACAATTTTCGTATTTTTTAGTTCGCAGAGCATGTTCCTCAAGCAGATGAGGGTTGTATTTTTGACTATCGGGTTTGCCAGATATCAAATTTATCGTAGCAACAACTGCCATAAAAACGATTTCTTTTTATTTTGCGAAGAAAAAGGCTCGCTTTTTTCACTCTGTTATCAGACGGTTTACCGAGAAAGTACGAAGTACAGATCGTAAAGTTAGGAGATTGGCAAGGTTTACTTAAAATTGTAGAGGGAACAAGATGCAGAAGGTTTTTAACAGATGCGGCTATTAGTTTAGGGTGCATTAAGTGTTAAAGTAAAAAAAATGAAATCACTTGCGAAAGGAGTATTGGTTTGCGGAGCAAACCAAACGGGATTGCGTAGCGATCTCCGGGGGTCGGCGAGCGTAAGCGAGCAGGAGTCGAAGTCCTCGCTATGACGTCATGAACCGGAAAGTCAAATCAGTATTATACGAATTATTCAGATAGTTTCGCTGTCCAGGAGGTTCACTCTGCCTGCAAAAGGAATGTTGGTTTGCGAAGCCAACCAAATGGGATCTGTGAAAGGAGTGTTGGTGCAAACCAAAATGGGAGCCTCCTAGTACTAGAAAAAATACGTTTGTTGCAATCTAAATTAGCCACAAATGCCATAACAATTTAACTCACCATCTGATGATGGTGAGTTAAATCTCATATTGATGATGAAATTCGAAATCCTCGCATACCGAGTGCAAGAATGCCACAAGTAAAACATATTCATAGAAAAACGAAGTGCAAGCCTATTCACCTAAAATTCGCCATTCTTACTGAAAATGAACCGTACGGGGATATTCGTAATCACTCCAAAACTCAAAATCGACTTCTGTAGTAGTCACCTTAGAAAAACTTTTGTAGTTTTTCTTACAGCAGAAGTTACAATGAATATGAAAAGAAAAATATCGATAGATATATCGTGCATACATATTTGCGTCCTAAGTAAATAGTAAACACGATATAAAAAATTATTTTCGGTACACTTAAATGATGTTTGCATTTCACTTTTCTATGAAAGAAAAAGGATTAGTCTAACCACTTTTCAATCAACATTTAACCAATTCAAACGAAGAAACGTGGGGTAATTTTGCTAGTTATATATATATTTAGGCTACTAAAGAAATTATGTACAAGTTTCGTCACTTGATATTCTGATATCCAGGAGTGCTCCAGAAGGACAGTGAGGCATGGAGCCCATAATTCTCTTAAGTACAAAAAGAACTAAATTGTTATGCGGAAAAAAAATTCACCTAAGATAATCGGTCTTCAGGTTTTTATTTTTTTTTTATTATTATTATTATTAAGCTTGGCTTATTAATCTATATATATAAAATTCAAATACCACTCACTCACTGATTCATCACTGTATCTCAAGAACTACAAGTCCTAGGAAGCTGAAATTTTGCAGGGTGATTCTTCTTATACCGTAGGGGTGCACTAAGAAAGGATTTTGAAAAATTCGAATCCTAAGAGGCCTAAAATTGACCTAAGGCCTAAACCAAAAGCAATTTGAAATCGCCATAGAAATAACATTGGGTATAAAACGATTGCTATACGCATCTCAGATTGCTTTACCAGTGTTGATCGAAAAACAATTTCCTTAAAATAAATTAAATTATAATATTCATGTTTGAACTGAATTTTTACATCTTTCCCTGATGAAAATAATATTTATAAATATTTGATTGATGAAGAAAGAATATTTAGAACATTTAATTTTATATTTACTTAAATTTTATAATGGAGCACCAAAATCCCAAACGATCAACTCATTGATCATAAAAGCGTAATTTTGCTACTCGGTACCTGGCAACCTCAGAATTAACGTTTAATTTTTTATTTGATTTATAATTCCTTTTTTGGGTATTTGAGTTGAAAACGAGATGGTTGCGGTCACATTAGGGGATTCCCAAGTATTATAAATATGTGTTCGTTTTGCTTATAAATCATTGTCTTTATCAATATTTTTCAAGTTTTTTGTCGAAATGTTTTACTTCAGAATATATTCATGAAGTCAGACTTCCACATACTAGAACAGATTTTTTTTTACAGAATTCTGCCTTTTTTAAGTATTGGAATTTTGTTTCTGTTTGCTTATGTGTTCCGGTATATTACCTATTCCAGAAATATTATTTAAGAGTTGGATTTTATTTATTTATAAGGGTTCAATTTAAAACTGTATGTGTGTTGGAGAAACGGGAATTTTTAACAAGACTTAGTTGATCTTGGAATAATATCACACTAAGTAATTTTGAAAAATTGAAATTTTATGTCTTAAGAGACAGAAAGTCGAGGTTGATTGCTCTATTTATTGAAGCTGTTCTTACACAACTTAGATGCATGTGAATCGTTCGTTGAAAGTGATTTTCTTTTTGTAAAAGCGCTGTAAAATCAACCTTCAGTTTATTAAAAAATTGCCATCGATTGGGTTTAATTTGTCTACTCTGATGACATGTATTTCAAACAAAATCTGTTATTCCACATGTCACTGAATGGAATTTTCTGGAAAAGTGTATTTGCTTCAAATTAAATTAGTAACGAATGCTGTAAAAATTTAATTTGCTATCTTCTCATATTGATGATGAAATTCGAAAATATCGCTTACTAGATGAAAGAATGGCACAATGAAAACATATTCATAGGAAAACTAAGTGCAAGACAATCCACAGAAAATTCGTCATTTTTTCTGAAATTGAATGCACGGGAATACCGCACTGGAACTCGAAAACTTAAAATCAATTTCAGCAAAAGTGTGAAGAATATTAAATGGATTATATGGTTGAATACACAACATATATGCATATTTGCGTCCGAAGTAAACTGTAGAAGCGACGGAGAAGTTAAATTGTTAATAAATGTTTTTCCCCGTACACTTAAATGATGCTAACATTCTTTTATGAAAAATAATTGAAGACTTTTCAATCAACATATTATTAATTCAACCCGAGCAAAGCCGGGTGTTTCTGCTAGTCATAAATATTTCCCAGATACGGTCAGAAGTTGTTCCTGTGACTTCTAAATGAGTCATGATTGTTTGGCTAAACATGTCGATCGCCTAAAAATTCAAGTCCCTGCTGCCCTCTTTGTTCTAAATCCTAATAGATGGGCATCCGCCACCAGCAAGTTTGTACTGTGCTCACTTGTTGGGACGTATGTGGTCGATACTGGGAGGCTAGAGGACGGATGGGCTCAACTAATTTTCAATATGTCTTGCCTTTACTTGTTTATATAATTTTTTGCGTGTACATTTGTTACTACCATTTGAACTTTGTGTTTTTTCTGCCTGACATTGTAAACTTAAAAACAATTTTTTATTAAGATTTTTGGGGTCTTTGAAGACATTAGTTAATTTTCGAAATTCAGTGCATTTACTGGATAATCGTGGTTTATTGGGTTTACCCGTGCAACATGCAATTTTTGGAGCAGTAAAATTCTATCCTATGTGTATTTCTATTGTGTCAATAACACTTTCCTTGACCGTGTGTGTCCTTTTACTTGGCGCAGTTTGGCCAAATATGACTCTTGCGCCATGAACCTAAAACAACCGTACATTTACATTTGTTACTGATGGAGTGATGTCGAAAATTATTTTTCAGGCAATTAATTTTTTCACCTAATCGGTATGCAACCTTGACCGTCGCTGATTCACCACATCCTCAAACACGTGACTTACCTGCCAGATCGATTCTTCCGTTCTCCTCTCGTTACAACCACATCGTCAGTCTCTCCCTTCCGAACCATCTTGCCACTCTACTCTCTCGCTCCAAATCGATGTTTCAGTTGGGGAAAAGCGCGAAACATTGTATCCTCTTTCCACTCTGCTTGCAGATGCAGTGTTCGATTTAGTATTTTGACACTACGTTTGGGACTCGTTCAGCCGTTTTTAAATGGCACGGATTGAAATAGATCGTCTCGGATTAATATATAAATAAGTTTTAAATACGGCCTATCTCTTTGTTTTAGTGAAATTTTGCGAAGTTGTGTTTTGAGATTATGTTCAAATCTGTAGGTTTCGACGTGTTGCGAGATCACGTGTGTGTCTGCCGTTTGTCTTTTCCTTATTCAGACTTGTGTTTCATCGGTTACTATAGATAACTAATGCATAAAATTAAAGTAGTTATGAAAATGGATTTAGTGCTCAAATAGATAAAAGCAGATTTGATGTCAAGATATATAAAAGTGCACTAAGTAAACTGTATAAAAATGGGTTTAGACCTAAGTAGATTGAGTGCTTAACTATATGTCAAATAAAGAGACGATTTTTAAAAGGAGACGTCATTAAAAAACACTTGGATAGCACATCTTTAAATTAGCCTTGCAAGAAATCAACATTCAGACCATAACCTATTTTCATTCAATATATAAAAATTTTATGAATAATCTGAGGCGATTTCGTTCATATTTGTTTTTTCTTTGTAATGTCCTTATAAATGTCAATATCAACAAATGGTTTTGAAGTATTATTTGGGTTTTATGACATAAAAGCCATATACAGCTAAGCCGCGCCAAACAACGTCAAGTAAGAAGTATAAATTCAAAATGCGACATATCGTACACCCTTGATGAGTGAGGAACAATTTTAGAAATATTTTCTTTTTTCTTTCAAAAACAAAGAGGTACGATCTATCAAGCATAATGAAAAGTACAAAAACGTTATCCTGAAGCCTTTCAAAATATTACTCATAAATAGTAGGTTTATATAATAAAACTAATATTTATTATTCATTGATCATAGAGTATTTTCTCTTCATACTCTAGTTACAAATGCAGCTTTTGATGCTAATTTTTTAATGATTTTGTGCCATGAATCATATCAACAGGGTTAGGACGTCGGTTTATTTTCTGAGAATATTTCAGATCAAATTTCTACCTGTGTACAGTATACAATTAAACAAATCCAGAATAATACACAACCATCAGGACCTTATAAAACCAAGTCATAAACAAAAGAACTACAACCATAATGATAATTTTGTTAACTATGTTTGCTGATCAGATTTATCTGCACTAAATGCTCAGGATCATTGGACTTTTGAAATCGGATATCAATGATTTACTCCCTTGCCGACATTTAGTTTATCGTGCAATTTTCTTTGCAGTCAGTTCCCTTTGGAAGGAATAACCGATAATATTACTGTTATTGTCAACCTTTTTGTCATTCTTTGAAGAAAACGAATCAAAACAAACGTGTAACTATTTATGTAAATATAAGTAAAACCTTAGGTAGATTAGTCATGGTCACTACTTACTGAAACAAAATTTATCTTCGAATACTGGGCAATTGTTTGAAAAAGTTGAAATTAAAAAAAAAAAAACGATTTTATCCATCAGCATAGTATATTTTTCATTTACAACACACTTGTATTGCCACTTCTAGAAGTGCCTTCGTTGTGTTCAAACTCTTCTTTATCCAGCGAGAACCCTATATTCTCAATGGAAGACATCCCATTGTGCATGTTTGAAATAGGCTATAGGCTAGCCTTACAATTGCACCACCCACAGAACATAAGGGATCTGGAGCAACAGCTGTAGAATGGCATAATTTTCCAGAGGATGGAATAAGAATTCAATTTGACTCCATGCCAAATCGTACATCGCTGGCCGAGAGGATTTTATAACTTACTTATTTATGACTTTCCTACTTTTTTGATAGTCCTCTATATCTGATTATTGTGACAGTTTCTGTACCACTTCATGTACATCCCAAATGCTAAGTTTCAATCCGATCGAACATTGGGGTGTTAATGCCAACAAAATCAGGTTGTTTCGATTTTGTTGGCAGAACCACTGCAACCCCTTCCTAAGAACTATTTCCCTTGTCCTCTCCTCCAATTAGGTATAAATATTTCAAATTTATATATAACTATAGTATAATTTATATAATATTCTAGATTAAATTTTAAAATTCGGGCTGACCACTACAATCGCAAAAAATTGGGATTACCTGAATGCCAAATTTCATTATTGTTAAGTGCCATTGATTCGTCAGGACATAGAGAAACACTTCCTTTTTCCTATATAGTAAAGATACTAATAAGAATAAGCAAAATTATTTGTTCTGAAAACACACGAAGCAACTGTGGTCTTTAGAGGACCTTCAATAATATTCCCAAATTGGCGGTATTGGTAGGTTTAACTAATCTGGTATTTTTTTATTTACGTATCATTAACAATAAGAATATGCTTCATTATTTATCTACATTTGTTTCTGGTTGAAATATTGTCCAAATGAAAATTAAATTATTTAAATTAAATCAAGTTGCAATTCTCTAAGAAATCCTTTTCTAATTTAGAAATATCCAAGAAAATAAATTATTCTTATATCAAAAGAACAGAAAAGAAAACTTAAAAAGAGAGTGGACTTCTTCAGTTTCACTGATTTAAGATTTAAAAAAAAAAATGTTGAGAACAATTTTTACCAATGCACGGACAATTTGATTTATCAGAAGAAATTTTTATTCATCATAGAACTGCAAGGAATTCCGAACCATCTGTCGTTACATATGCACCATAGAGGGTAGGTTCACTTTGCACCTAACATACATTCAAGAAGACACGACTAGTTTATAGACGCCAAACATTCACTCTATACAAACATCCATTACTTGCCCCAGATTCGGACCACAAAACTTTCGATCAAGAAACCAACATCCTGACCTAGCCCAGGTTGTCAGAGAAATTCAATTTTGGGACAAAAATGAAAGAAAAGAAACTACATCGATTGGAAAACATCAGATATCGCACGATATATCACCTTCTATCTTGCAATTTATTTAAGTATCCTATTTATTTTTTGAGTCGGATACATTTACAAAAACATCTACTCATTAAAAAAATTTCAAGATTGCAGCACTCTTTGGTGTATTTATAGGTAAAAGTCCGTATATAAGGCGATGATAAAGACCTACGCTTACAATGGCATGAGCAAGAAACACATCCGAAGTTAAAATGTTGGCATGGCAGTATTTTAAATAGCGACGTACTGGAGCAACACAACGCAATGAAGAACCCAAAAAAAGTTGGTTAAAGTAAAGATAATTTTATCGCGTCTAATCAATCTATAAACTCAAGTATTTCATAATTTCAAAACTGCCCCAGACTAGCAAGACTGAAATGAAATTTTATCAGAGCATTGAAGTCGTATTTCTCTTATGTCATTTGCTTTGTTTTCGGTCCCCATAATTCTATTTTCTCTAAACGTGTTTGATATGGTAATTGTGTGAAATAGATAGAAATTTGGTCCAAACGCTTAAAAAAATTATATTTAATCTCTCGATGTATTAACATTATTAAGAAAAAAACGATCCTCTCTAAAGCTGTCAAATTAATATTTCTTCTATTAAAATGGGGAACGGTTAGTTGGTTTTGGGTGTTAGGGCGCAAGGACTATATTTGGTCAAACTACGTCAAACCACAGATAGAAAATGTTAAGTAATTGATATAATACACAAGGAAAGTTTTGCTGACACAAGGTAAGCTACAGGAATCAAAAAACGATGAACGGATACACAACTTAGCCTTAAACTATTTAAAAACAAAAATATAAATAGCGAATGCAAAAATACATAATTTCTCAAAACTGTAAATAGCGAAAACATGGTAGCAATTCAAAGGATCAAAGGCAAGCAGTAAAAAAAAATTTTAACCCAAATGACCTAGAGTTTTTGCTGGACGAATGCACTTCAAACAAAAGTTCCTACTGTGAAAGAAGCATTTGAAAAACAAAAGTGATGGGAATAAATACAGATCATCGAAATCAAGCATTTATTTTACAGCAAACTACATCACAATATCATTGGTTTTGTCACATGCAACAGAAAAATACGGAATGAAAAATGAAAAAAAAAAAAAAGATACAACAGATCAAGATCATAAGTCACTCGGAAAATAATTCGTACAAATCACGAAATATCTCATAAAATAAACAAGTATTGAGAACTTGAACTGAGCACTTACCACATTGAATTCCTTGGAAGGAAAGGCGATTCCTAAATTCCATCACATGTCTCTACGAGGAACATAAACAAAGCGGAAGAGTACTCACCGCAGTTGGAAAAGAGCGGCAAACAAAAAAAAATTTCGTATCGTAGCACGGAAAGAGGAAGTCAAAGAGCATGCGTAGAAAAAAGTTTCGCTCACTTTCAAAGAAGAGGGTAAAAGTTTTTAGGGAGCGCCCGAATGTTTGACACAAATCGATACTCTTCATGAGACCGAGTCATACTATTGATTCATCTCCCGGGAAAAAACACTTACCCGGTTCCTCGAAACGATTAGTGAAACCTGTTAGTTCCTACTATAAGCCAAATCGACTGACCCATTCAAAAAAGACTAGTTACACAGTACTAAACAATAACGAGAAGGTTCTTAACCTATTAGTCGCGACCCAAAAGTGAGTCGCCACAGTAGACTAAATACGTGGTAAGTAAGTGTAGGAATTTCCCGGACGTGATTACAAGATCTGTTAAATAGTTTTACTATAATTTGGTTATTAACACAACGGTTTGGTTGGTTTGTTGTTCTACGGTCATTTTTATTGCATGAAGGCTAGTTAGATCGGGGTCTAGAGCTTAAAGTGCATCCTAAATTCCATCATATGTCCAAACCACTAGCTATCGTAATCTTGGACGGGATTGAAATCCATGGCCTCTTGAACCGATGAAGTAGAACGTGAATCAACAAAAAGACCAGCAAGATTTTTAAATTTTATAATTTAATGAAGTTTAACATCCATTGAAAGTTATATTGCTTTGAAGGTAAAAAATTATGATACCAATTTAAAATATTCAGTGAGTGATTGCACAAAAAAATGGGACAGGTTACAACATTACTGTTAAGTCTACGAATTGACTTTGGATCATAGGTAACAAAAGGTAAAGAACACCACTAACATATATAGCATAATAACATATATAGCATCAACGTATATGTTAGTACTTTTCGTACCGTAAAATTTGAAATGTTAATGAAACTCAAAGAAAATTTATCAAAACTGAATACTTGACTTACTCTCGTTTTTATTTTGATGACATAACTGATACAAGCTTCATTTCTTACGGTTACTCCAGTCTTCTCCTAGGGGTTTATATTTTTATTTCTCATAAGAAAGCAATGATTTTGATTTTAGAACAAAATAACCTTTCATAACTTCTTCTTTTCATTCGTATGATTTATTCACTTTCCTTTCCCTTTAATTTAGTTCATTTATTTTTTATTATTATTAATTGATATTCTAAAATACTGTTTAATATAATTTCTCATAAATACAAATTTCATAACATTTAAAAAATAGGAGGTGTAGAAACACTGTCTCAGTAAAAATGTCTTAATTTGAAAACAAAATTATCAGTCGTTCGCGTATCATTTTTTTATCATAGAATATACCAATTAAATCTATTGAATCAATATACAGTTGACAAGAACCATTGTTACGAAGGCAAAAATAATCCTAATTTACACTCGATTTTATGGGTGTTACTCTTGATGAATAGTTTATCTTAATTAAAGTAACTTTATGCATTTTATTTATCAAAAGTATTGATGATTTTTCAAAATTAATTTTGTCACAAAAAGTTTTTAAACTAAAACAGTTACATAAAAATAGTAAGAGCAATATTATCCTATGGTAAATATAATGCACGCATGATAACAATTTCATAAATATTCAATACGCTTGAAAAAAATAAAATTCGCGCCTTAAATGCATAATTATTCAAGACAGTGTGAATTTTAACTGTTTCATTTCAGATAATTTAAACTTTTTTTGCAAATAAAGTGTAAAAAATGTTGACTTAAATTTTTTTATTCATTTATGGTGGCGATTTTTTATTTTTTTTTTACTGATCCGCTTTCATTCTACTGTGCAATAAGCATTCCTATATACTAAATAATGAAGTGTTTGTTGCCTTTCATTTCCAAAAGAACCCTCTATGAATCCATCCATTCTTATTAAAGAGTTGCTTGATCGATTAATTGATTTTTATGGCACAAATTCCAGGATTTTTAAAGTGTTGCAATTAAAAGAGTCGAAAATTCTAGTTCAGTTTTCGGCATTCCTCTCCTTCTGTCCGAAATCGGTTAAAGAACCCATGTCTGAACAAGGTAATAAAACATAAGAGAAAAAGAACACGTGGTCAAAGCGTAATAAAACACAAAAGTGGACAGAATCCAAATGTCCAGCCGAAGGTCGTCTAACGCTGACCTAGAAATTTTATTGAATGACCTTGAGCGCTGTAGAGAGTGTTTATGTGTAACGAGACGTGCATGGAGATCTCCCACCGCCACCCTGGACTCTACGGAAGGTCAGGTGAACTCACGCACGCGACACTTATTCATTTCTCTCTCTCTCTCTCTCAACGTATTATTTTGTCTGGGCAGTTCCCCTCAGTGAGGAGAACAATTTGTATTTTTGAGTTCACCCCTTAAGGGGAAAATTATGATTCAAACGCGTGACGGGTGCTATGTGCGATTGGTTTGTTTATCGCTGAATGGCCAATTTTTGATACACGAAGACTTTTTAGATCCGGACAAAGATTTGAAGGGTAAGTATCAGAGACAGACATTTCCAAAAATTGCTCGAGGTAGTGGAGGCCTTGTTTATAAATTTAAGTCTATACCATAGGGTTGTCACTGGTACCATGGGCTGCACCTAGGGTGGGGATTAAAGAGGCTTAAAAACGCATTCAAGGTACAAAACAACGTTCACAGCGTTTGTCTGTCACCCAGGAAATCGTGGGTTTCAATCCGTTCGTTAGCGCATGGTTGTTGGTGATAATAATGTTAGGCAGGTAATTAACGTCGCACTGGAGCAACACAACGGGGTATTGGAACGGGAACAATTCCGAAAGGTGGATCCAAGGACAACACTTCGTAATTTCGAACCACGGTCAGGTAATGAAAACATCTGAGCTGGCACCCCACTCTTCATACTTTCACACCCCATCAACGTGAGGACATTTGAGGCCCCGACAGATTTACCATGCACCAACCCCTGTGTACACGACGGTCTTCGGTTGAACTAATTTTCGAACTCGCAACCCCCCGATTGCTAATCCGTCACTCTTCCAACTATTTACACGAACAAGCATGGCCAAAAACTAGCTTATAAACTTCGATTACTGTTAGGTAATTGGTAATTTTTAGTTAACTTCGTACTAGAGCAACACAACGGGCTATTACGACGGTCCGGTATCAATCCCTTAAGGGAAATATCCAAGGACAACACCTCGTAATTTTGTCGATTACTGTTAAGAGTAACGGCGATTGCAAACTGGGGGCTCCCTCACAAATAGCCAATAGCTCGTTCCTTGCAGTGCATTCAATTAATATGTACTTTAAAAATCTGCATGTTTTTGACATGTAATCCTTCCTTCAATCAACCAATCGTCGACTTAAGCAGAAACTCATTAACTGACATTTTTAGGAAAGGCATATTTTGATATTAAGTAATTATTTTCGTGATGATGGAATAAATTGTCATATAATATATTCGGTTAAGTAATTATTTTCGTGATGATGCGACATAAATTGGCATATGATGTATCCGGTTTGAAGAAAAAATATGCGTGTATCAAACTGTTATGCATCTTTTATTTTTGACCTGAAAAATAATAGTTGGTATTTTATCGGCTGCACTGTAAAATTTAACTTTTTGACAGTAATTGAGTTTCTGCTCTAAACCAACGAAATATGTGTTCATTATTCTTCAGCCATGACCCCCAGAAGACAGAATAATTTACTCAATTCATAGATTGATTCGTCGGTTTGGGGTTTTATGATTCAATGATCATACTTGGCCAAGCTTCGCCAAAAAACGTCAATTACGCGCACACGCACAAGGAAACTTTTACTGACACGGAAAATAGAATCTAGGGAGGAATCAAATCTACGCCGCCTACAAATCGCAGATTAATAAATAACTGAGAATATTTTTAATTCTTTATTAGTAAGAAATTTGGCCACCTTTTGCCATCAGTACAACTTTATGACTTGGAGTAATCATTTTAAAACTATTCTTTAGTATTCTGAAACTATTCTATACTATACAGGAATAAATTTTATATTTAGAGATCCCTCTGCTCAAGATTTAATCCGTATGGAATTACTAACTTCTAAACAAGAAAGTATACTAACCTCTGTTGCCCCCTCCAGATTAGTATCAACCTCAGGAGCATATCTTTAGGGGTGTATGTGCATCACGACCGCGAGATACCCGAGTAATCTGTCCTCCCTTCGGTATTACCCTCGCTAATCTTCCACTTTTTTTCCCTTCATCATTGTCTTGTGTAAGGCGCAACTTCCCAAATCTGGCCCTTGCGTCATAAAACCATAACCAACCAGATTAATATCCTGGTAATTTAAGGTAATTTTTTTAATTAAAGTCGTACTTGAGCAACACAACAGGCTATTGACGACAGTCCGGGATTAATCCCCTAAGGGAAAGATCTGAGGACAACGCCACGTAATTTTGAACCACGGTCAGACGACGAGATTACATTGGATGCGTCCACGACTGGTTTCGTGTTCCGAAAAAGCCACATTAATAGCTAATTCAGTTTTTTCGCCCCTCAGCTTGTCTGTTTGCAGCTTAAAACAATATTTTCATTCAAATTGGAACGAAAGATGAAGGAGTTCAATATTCCATCCTAAATTCAAATTTACTTCCCTATGCTAAATGTCAAATGATTTTATAAAAATTATTCACATTAACGATATCTGCAGGTCATTTCGAAAACGATCCCGAATCGATCGAATATTCGAATATTCGAACTGGAGCAACTTTGCATTTGATGGACTTTACATTAATAAAATTCGCACGTACCTACTTTTCGAGTTTCAAGTTTAATACTTTGGAAAAAATACCTTATACAACTTTTTCACAGTAAAATGCATTTATCCACTCAAAAACAACAGCGATGTTTATTTCGGTTTCTAATGAGCATGCAATACCACCCCGCCTCAAAGGCTGTTCGAAAAGTATTCAAAAATAAGGTGAAATTTTTAAACAGCTTCCAAGAAACCCAAAGCTGACAAACAAATATTTGCGTAACAGAAACACAGGGTGTCAAAACGACATGCCCGAGTAATTTGCCTACTGTTTTCAGTAACGTGACCCCTGAAGGTCTAATAAGCAGTGGAAGACACACGGGGAAACAATAAGGAAAAGGACAATATTTCCACCGAAGCGATGATTTCACTGCCAGGTTATCATCCTTCAGAGCCCAAGTCGGTGACATTGAATTCGACAACCTTTAACGCGCGCCATGCTAACTGGGCCAAGGTCACTATTATCTGGTAGTGAAATACCTGGCCGCACGGAACGAAATGAAGCGGAGAGACACATTACATAAGTCAGAGAAAATCAATTATTTGAGCGGGGGAGTGCAGAAAAACATCCATTAGACCGCGGCCTTCGCGAAGGCTGCTTGACTCATGCCTGGATCCGAATACCTGGTAGAAACGAAAGCGACTAGTCTTCGACGTTCTGTCGATACCCGAGGGAAATGCATGAGTGAGGAACAAGCGATGCAACGCGCGATCGACTTTCCTGACAACAGGTGGGGTAGAACTGTGCACAAAACGGTCGAAAGCAGCACAAATGGGAAGCAAAATGTTGCACTGGTGTAAATTAAACCTTGGAAACTTGAGATGCATATTTTTTCAATTTAATGAGGGACTGGTCATTTGAAGTGGTACACTCGCCGACATCTAACCTTATACTAGGACCCATTATCTAAACAGGTATAGTCCCTGTCATCTTAACCGGGTACTGGGACCCGTCGTCTACACTGATACCTCTGTGACTTAACCGGGTACTGGGACACGTCGTCTATACTGATACCTCTGTGACTTAACCGGGTACTGGGACACGTCGTCTATACTGATACCTCTGTGACTTAACCGGGTACTGGGACCCGTCGTCTACACTGATACCTCTGTGACTTAACCGGGTACTGGGACCCGTCATCTACACTGGTAAATCTGTGACTTAACCGGGTACTGGGACCCGTCATTTGAAGTGTGGCTCGATGTCCACACTGATACAGGGGCCAGTCGTTTATATTGATACTTTGATCCTTTGTCTATGCTGGTACTGGGCATGTTATCTAAGCTGGTGCTGGTGTCCGTACTCTTTACTGGTACTGGGGCCTGAGCTGCAAAGGTCGGCAGCTAAGTTGAAAATAAAGTTGTTTACGTATAAAGTAACGTTAATAATTCAAATTTTACAGCAAAATGAATACTAAGATACGATTATCTTTCGATCTATCTTACGTCATACGATCACGACCCCTTCATAAAAGAAGTGCGCCAAATCTATGATAATGGGGCCCAAGGTCTTTGGAGGTCCGGGAAATGTGAAGGCTTTTGTAGTAATGCATGCTTTTTCTAATACTAAGTTAAGAATTGAGTTTACAACTGAGTAATGTAATTTAATAAATTATTACTTCGTGGAGGTCGCGTCACCTAAACTAGTACTGGGACCTGGAGTTCTCATGAGGAGATTGGTCCGCTTCTGTTTTATGCAAGAGCGTTCCAAAAGAATCCCCCCACATCCGATTTCAATAAAAAAAAAAAGAGTGTCACAATCACTCTTTCAAAAGTTCAACTTATAAACTTTCCAACACGTGTTTTGGCGTCTTTCAAGAAAGATAAACTTGCTAAAATAGGTATGGTCAATTTGTTTCGTTATTCTACATGAAAGCTATTAATCTGTGACCTAATGCTTAAAGCGTCTAATTATTATCTGTTGTGTATTAAAAAAGGGCAAACCTAATCTACGGTTTCAAATGGGGTCCATACTACTGCGAACAACCTGAAAAGACCGTATTTAAATCCAAAGCCTGTTTCAAGGAAGGCCAGAGCTTTTATTTGGCTACCAGGACACTAGATTGGCGTGGAAATGGGATGATGATTTTTTATAAAGTCTCTTCGATTTTTACGGTCTTTTCCTACATAAGGGCATGACAGGAATGCTAATCACATCAAGGTTACGTTTTTACATCATTTTCTTACTTGCAAGTTAAAAAATCTTATTGTTCCAATTTTTTTTATTCAAAACATCTTATTTTTAAACCCGCTCACATAAATGTTTTAAATGCACATTTGTACTTGCCTATTTATTTAAATATTTGCATATTGACTTGCCCATTTAATTAAATATTTATATAAATGACCTAGGAAGGAACATCTAACATACAAACCTATTTTCAATCGATGTGTAATTCTCAAAGAAAATTCCTTGTGTTGAAAATTGTACCTTCCTAATACAAACATTGGTAAAAAAGAAAACCATTTCAACACAATAACAAATGAATAATATAAATTAAAACAAAAATTGAAAATTCACAATTATTTTAAACCTTTCTGCAGAAAATTGCTTAGAAAAAATAAGCAAGATGAACTTTAAGGTTTCTCCAACATCAAACACTGCAGTTTTAATCCAAGCCCATAAAGCACAAAACGCATCCCATCTTGGTAGATACATTTAATTTGGAAACAATCCCCAACTGGAGGTTTCCGAAAACGATTTTCCCCATGAATCGTAACATTTGGGAGTATTCCAGAAAACCCTTTCGCTTTCAGCAACTGTTTCATTCGAAGAACGCGGAATGAGGGTTTAGAAAATGAGAGTCAGAGGAGACTGTCACGCGAATTATTAACTGTCGGTATGACAAGAATCTGATCACGAAGATTCTCGGAATGTTTCGGAGATCAAGTCTTTTCAGCGGCTTTTGTTTTTCTGCTCGCGGCCAAGCTCGCAGACCATGTCAATGTCAAGGCCAAATCAGTCAAAACGGCAAAATGGATTAGCGTGGACCATTTTGAAAGGAATGCAAGACGGTGTTTTTCTGTCGCTCCGCAAGAGGTGAAAATGCAATCAGTAGTTTTACTGTCAAAGTGGCAAATCTGTATGGATTCTATAGGAAAAAGGTGGACACCAAGACCTCATTACCTAAGCGAGAAGCTTTTTCCTACAAAGCTAAATGCAGGGGTGCTAATATTTCTGCGGTGGATGTTGAAAATGACGTCACTTGCATTCTTTCTAAAACAAATTCAGCACTTCGTAGTAATTAAAAATAATGAGTTCCGAATTTATTTATGGTTGATTGGTCAACGCTAATTAGATCAAACGCCGAACGACGTCCCCCAGATGGCGATAAACTGCACTGTAATGTTTGATGTCCACTTGATGCGTGTCAATGGGAGAATATTTGGATAGCAGAAGCGCTCAATAGCTTACCGTCTGGTTTATTTACACTGTGAATATCCCTCTCATTTGGAATTCTAGTTTTATTGAAATGCTAGAGCCACTGCGTGGCCAGCACGGCGTTACCCGTGACAGTTTTTTCGTGGGGTCAGGTGTGACGACTGCTCGCTAACGCTCGCCAACCCCCGGTGATTGCTACGTATTTCCATTTAGTTTGTTTCGTAAACGAACTCCACATGCAACACCGTGATGGTCTCGAAGTAGTTGTATGCCAAATTTTACTATTGTAAGGACCATAGATTCGTTAGGACACTGCATAGCGAGGGACAAACACCTCCTTTTATAACAGTAGAGAGAAGACGATTGGAAGTTACTGCAATTGGTGCTTAATCACTGCTTTAACACTTTAGGGTGGGTGGGGTGCCACCTAAAAAGGATAAGGATTGTTTTTATGAACATTTTATGTATAGCTGCGGAAAGAAAAAAAAGCTACCCCTATTTATTCGCTCATTCTTTATACGAGAGCAAATTCAAAGATGCCCTTCAGTGTAGGGAATGGTGTCTTATATATCACCGGCTTACAAGTGAAACAAACAAAATCAAAGGTTTCAATAGATTTTTAACTTTTCTATACCAGAATGGGGTGTTCGAATTATTCGAAGTTCACATTATCGAGAGAGAGAGAGAGAAAAAAGCCTGTATTAATTTTATGTAACAGGGAAGGAAATGTGGAACTTTGAAGAAACTTCGATTTAAGCAGAAATTTGTATTCACAAGGTTCGAGTTACTGGGAGTTTACTGTAATATGCAAAGCAAAATATGCAGACTAGCATTGAGGGATATTCAAATTTTAAAATGTCACTATATTAATACACAGTCCAGTCACATTAATGTGACCACCTGCCAAAAGCCAGAATAACCACTTTTAGCAGAGCGGACCGCTGCGAGACGTGCAGGAAGAGAGTCAATTAGGTTTCTGAAGGTGTTCACTGGGATGTTGAGCCATGCCTACTCCAGTGCCGTGGCCAGCTGCGCTAGATTACGCGGTTAAGAGTCCATGGCGCGAACAACCCGATCGAGGTGGTCCCATATATTGTCGATTGGGTTTAAATCCGGCGAGTTTGCTGGCCAGGGGAGTACGGTAAACTCATCCTGGTGTTCTTCGAACCACGCACATACACTGCGAGTTGTATGACACCTCGCATTGTCCTGCTGGTAGATGCCATCATTCTGAGGAGAAATAATTCGTATGTAGGGGTGGACATGGTCCGCAAGGACAGATGCGTACTTGTGCTGATCCATCATGCCTTCCACAATGATGAGTGCACCCAGTGAATGCCATAAAAACATGCCCCAAACCATAATGCTCACTCCTCCAGCCTGGATCCTTCCAGCAATTGTTGCAGGGTGTTTGCTTTCAGACGTTTCACGCCGTATACGCCAACGTCCATCTGTCCTATGGAGCATAAAACGTGATTCCTCGGAAAATTCCACCTGTCGCCACTCTGTGGACGTCCAGTTGCGGTACTGGCGTGCAAATTCCAGCCTTCGTCGCCGATGAACAGCAGTCAGCATAGGTGCATTAACCAGGCGTCTGCTGCGGAGGCCCATGCGCAGCAACGTTCGCTGAACCGTTGTTGAGGATACACTCTTGGTTGCCCCTTAGTTCATCTGGGCGGTCAGTTGCTCAACAGTTGCACGTCTATTCGCCCGAACGCATCTCCGTAGCCTTCGTTCACCTCTGTCATCTATAGCCCGTGGTGCACCACATGTACCACGCCGCTGATTTTAGATAGTGCCATTTTGCCATGCACGGCTTACTTTTACCACGGCGGCACGCGAACAGTTCACAAAATTAGCCGTTTCCGAAATGCTTCCACCCTTGGCCGGAAAGCCAATAATCATGCCCTTTTGGACGTCGGATAAATCACTACGTTGCATTACGCCAACGATTGAAATGCTTTCCGATGCCCTAGGACATCCTTTATATGCACTCCACTGCAATTTGCTGCCACCTGCCTTTTGTGATTGGTTATTTCACGTTGACGTCGAAAGTAGGTGGTGGTCACATTAATGTGTCTGGACTGTGTATTTAACTATGATATGAAAAAATTAAGAGAAAAATATTTAATCACATAGTAGGATATAATTTTTTTTAAACAAATCTTACGACCTACCTCTATTATTTTCATTGAAATATGTTCCAAACTGTTTGACTAGAGAAATCTGACTCTGTATCTTTATGTAGCGATGACATTAGATTAGAAACGTTTTAAATCTATAAAGATTATCTCAAATCTGTTACACTATATTATTCATTGAACTAAACCCGCGCTCGCATTCGGCCGTGGAACATGGTAATATTTCAATTGTTCTTAAAAGTGGCTTTAATGTTTCTGGAACAACTTGGGCGTTTTCATTGGTCCCTCAAACCCTGAATACTGCACATTTTTATCTATACCAAAACGTTGACAGATCCTTTTTATCTCATTTTCTCCATGTCGAATATCCCCTGTATTTATACTTTCTGGATCAAACATGGATATATCCTTAAAAAGTTGATAATTTTCTTCATTAATATCAGAACAAACTCTGGATTTTATTCTATCCACAATACTTTGAATTAATTGCTAATTATTAATACTAGGTACGATTTGGGAATTATGTACTCAGGTGATATCTTGAAATAGAAACTTTTCTTTTGCTTCTACGGCTATCTGCGTTTCACGTGATGTTTCGAGCGGTGTTTTCTATGAAAAGAAAAGAGTACGTAGTTTTTAAGAAAAAGCAGAGGGTATACGGCGTATACCGCCGTATACCCTCCACTACAGCCCTGGTCATCGTCAACTACGCCTACAGTGGGCCCGGATACATCGAGACTGGACCTTTGATGAGTGGAAGAGAGTTGCCTGGTCAGATGAATCCAGATTTCTCATTCATCAAGTCGATGGTCGTGTCAGGGTACGCCGTCTGCCAAGTGACCAGTTGCTCCCCTCTTGTACAGCAGGTCAGGCTGGTGGTGGCGGTTTTATGCTTTGGTGTACGTTCTCATGGGCGACTCTGGGATCTGTAGTTGTGGTAGAACAGACCCTGAACGCTGCGAACTATCTGAACATCATTGCGGAACAGTTGCACCCTTACATGGCGACTGTCTTCCCAACTGGAAATGGAATCTTCCAGCAGGACAACGCCCCATGTCACAAGGCTCGGATTGCGTTGGACTAGTTCGAGGAGCATACTGATGAATTCCATTAAATGTCCTGGCCACCTAACTTGCCGGATCTTAATCCGATAGAGCAAATTTGGGAGGTGTCATGGAGCGGCAGCTTAAAGCTTAAACACCACTATGTCCGAATGTCTCTACTTTGCGTGACCGCTGCTTGGACATTTGTTACAACCTGTCTCCAGTCATGTACCAAGAACTTGTTGCATCTATGCCCAGGCGAGTTGCAACTGTTTTGCAGGCCAAAGGAGGCGCAACGCGTTATTGAGTAGGTGGTCAATGTTTTGGGTCTTCAGTGTATAATTTGTTTAAAAAAAATTGTTTTTCGATCAACACTGGTAAAGCAATCCGAGCTGCGTCCAGCAATCGTTTTATACTCAATGTTATTTCTATGGCGATTTGAAATTGCTTTTAGCTTAGGCCTTATGTCAATTTTAGGCCTCTTAGGAGTCGAAATTTTCAAAATTCTTCCTTAATGCACCTCTACAGTATAAGAAGAATCGACCTGCAAAATTTCAGCTTCCTAGGAATGGAGTTTTTGAGATACTGTGATGAGTGAGTGAGTGGTATTTGAATTTTATGTATATAGATAATTACCGAATTTCAAATTTTATTCTACCGTTTCTGGTATTAAGTGCGAGAAATTTGAAGTACAGATTTAAAATTATTACCGATTTTCGAACTTATATTCCGATATAATCTCTATCGATGAAAATTTATTAAGCTGCCAAACAAAATCTACGCAATATTTCTTTTATTGAGTTACTTTCAATATGCAATATTTTTTACGAAATTAATATTCGATAAAATTATGAATAGAAACCTTTGTGTACTTTTATGAAAATTGATTCAGGACTTTTTACTGTCTCATTAATAATTATTATGGTTTGTAAAATACATTGAAATAATCTGACAAAATTCACCCAGCTTTATTTCTGAAAAATATTTTCATCATTAAACCCTTCAACAAAAGGTTAAAGAACTTAATTAAAAAGATTAATATGCTGCATTTTTAGTTTTTCCAATAAACCTTAGATTCAATTATTCAAATTGAATGGTTTTTATTTATTTTGTTTTTAATATTACTCCTTTTTTCTTTATTCATATTAACAAAAATTATTTAAGGTAGCATCTCAATATGGTTTTGAAAAATATATCTACCCCACTGATTGTTCCATTAAACGCGCTTTTTATTCTTGTAACAATCCTCCCACATCAACCTCCTGAACTCTTAACGAAGGATTATAATCAGTACATAATAAATGAATTTTTTTTAAATTATAATTCATGAATAATCTTTGGAAAGTAAATAGATCTTTGGAGAGTAAATTAGGAACTCCAATGCAGACATATCCTTAATTCAGTGTTTAAATGAAATTATTTAAAACATTGCTAGTAATAATAAACGTTCAATCTTTCCACATCATTTTGAATATTTACCTTCGTGTGAAACACCTAAAATTAAATGGACGACTAAAGATTAAGCATTTAATAAAAGTAGTAGTATTTTAAAGGCACCGATCAAATAATATAGATTTGATTCTAGATATCAGGACACAAAATCTTAAAATCCACTCTAAACCTAATTTTGAGGTTCAAGTACTGAAAAAAATCATGTGGGAGAAAAAAAAAATCAAAATATTTATTTTGAAATGCCATTTCTACATCTTACTAACAGTTTATAAGCAGATCTTTAAGACTAAATGTAATCTAATACTCAAAATATATACTCAAATAACCTCAGTAAAATAAAGGATTTAAATAGTTAATGTTCCTTGTGTCATTTCTGTTATACCACGCTCCAGAACCAGAAGCGGTTACCAAATTCAGACCGCACTAGGGGGTTGCAATTGTACTATGAAAAATGTTAAAGAGCATGTGGTCTTTTGGCCAAGCGGCCAAAACGACCGGCATTTATCGACATGATCCTTATGTCAATTTGATGACGTAAATGCGGATCACCAAGAAATATACAAGACAAAATAAGTGAGACAATTACGATTAAGTACGTATCGACTCACGGCTATATTAATAGTGGCAGATTTCACTTCAACACTTAAAATCTTTTCCCAGCTATATTTAGCCAGTGTTTGGTTTGGTTAACCTTAATGGTTGTTGTCTAGTCGAGGCATCTCTTGTCATGGCAAAACTGATGAAATATTGATGGACGAGGTATCTCGTCACTAGAAAAAACTGACCTGATCTAGGTCTTGTCATCGTAAAAGACATTAGCAATATCTTGAGATATCTTGTCGTAATCGAAATTGATCAGTTCATGATGGACGAGATATCTTTTCCAAACCACTTTGAGGGCTAATCACTTGGCAAATTCATTTGTTCTCAATTGTGCATTGAATCGTCTTTGTAGGTTTTGAATACAATCAAATACGAATGCCTCGAGACTAATGTATAGATAAGAACATAGCGTTACCGGATATAGTTCAGCTAATATTAGTCTGATCATTTTGTTTCACATTATACAATATAAATAAACTAGAAATATAGATATGAAGTTCACTCACCACTAGATTGTTTACCTCGTGACGGATACGTACAGCAAATCATAAATGCAGCGCCTTTAACTTCAATGAATGAAAGCCGGTGGGAATTTTCTGCTGATTGTGAAAGCGGGTTGTGAGGTTACTTTTCCATATTTGTGAAGTTGAAATTTGTCAATATTGGGCTATTAGGAATTTTAAGTTTCTTCGAAAAGGTTTTGATTTGATTGCAGATTTATGGTTACTGATTTCTCCCACCAAATCTAAAGCCCTGATACGGCTTATACTAGACCTGTTAAAAGATTTTTATTGATCTTGTTGCTGTCGTCTTTAATGTAATTACTGATATAAACAATTATCTGTTCACACATTTTGATTTTTGCCTTCGATAAATATCGCCGTGCCTTCAATACTGCCAACAATGATGTTTTCTCCATGTAATGTCTTCATGGGTTATTTTGAGGTAAGTTGGTATTTTATTTAACGTCGTAATGAAACAACACAGCGGGTTATTAACGACGTTCCAAGATCAATTCCCCAAGGAAATTGGTAATTTTTAATTAACGTCGTACTAGAGGAACACAACGGGATATTGACGATGGTCTGGGATCAATCTCTTAAAGAAGATCGGAGGACAACGCCTCGTAATTTTGCACCACATTCAGATGACGAAGCAACACCTGAGGTGGTACCCCACTCTCCAAACTTCCTCACCAACCCAACGTGAGGACTTTCGGCCACGATAGATTTAAGGTGCACCAGCCGTCACTACACCAAACGCTTACAAACATCCAAGCCCAGACCCGGATTCAAACCAGGAGCCTTCCGATCTAGAAAAAGCTAACACCTTAACCACTATACCGGTTGGTCGGCAAATTCCCCAAAGGAAAGATCGTAGGTAATTTTTGGTATTTTTTTAATTAACGTCGTACTAGAGCAACACAACGAGCTATTGACGACGGTCCGGGATCGATCCCTTAAGGGAAAGATCCGAGGACAACACCTCGTAATTTTGAACCACGGTCAGATGACGAAGCAACACCTGAGGTTGCACCCTACTCTCCAAACTTCCACACCAGCCCAACGTGGACTTTCGACCACGACAGATTTAAGGTACACCAGCCGACACTACACCATACGCTTACAAACATCCATGCCCAGACCCGGATTCGAACCAGAAACCTTCCTATCTAGAATTGGTAATTGGTAATTTTTTAGTTAACGTCGTACTAGAGCAACACAGCGGGCTATTGACGACGGTCCGGAATCAGTCCCTTAAGGGAAAGATTCGAGGACAACACCTCGTAATTTTGAACCACGGTCAGATGACGAAGCAACACCTGAGCTGGCACCCCACTCTCCAAACTTCCACGCCAACTCAACGTGAGGACTTTCGGCCACGACAGATTTAAGGTGCACCAGCCGCCTCTACACCATACGTTTACAAACATCCATGCCCGGACCCGGATTCGAACCAGGAACCTTCCTATCTAGAAGCTAACACCTTAACCACTATACCGGTTGGTTGGCAAATTCCCCAATAGAAAGAACCGAAGACACAACCACATAATTTTAAACCACGGTCAGATGACGAAGCCATACGTCAGCTGGCACCCCACTCTCCAAATTTCCACACCACACAAACATGGTTAGTTTGAAATTATGTTCATGCTAGTTTTTTACCACCTACAAGTTGTAGGTAGCGTAGGTCCGATTCCTGTGATTTACTGTAAGTATTTATTCGGCACAGCTTGGCTAAATATGGCCTTTGCGCCATTATAACCTAATCAACTATCCTGGGAGATTTTGAATTGCGCTTGCGAGTTAGAGCCTCTCCGCACTATTTAAGTTTATTGCACGGGTTACTTCGAGATATAGAAATGTAAATTATGTAGTTCCTTAATTGATCAAGCTCACTGACATATTAAGAATATAATGTGATTGAACTCAAAGATCCACGTAAAAATTGTCTTTAAGTAAGAAGTAAGTAGTCGATGGTAAATGGTAATTATAGTTAACGTCGTACTAGAGCAACACAACGGGCTATTGATGACGGTCCGGGATCAGTCCCTTAAGAGAAAGATCCGAGGACAACACCTCGTAATTTTGAACCACGGTCAGATGACGAACACCTGAGCTGACACCCCACTCTCCAAACTTCCACACCAACCCAACGTGAGGACTTTCAAGTAAGTAGTCGAAGTAACTTCGCACTGGAGCAACACAGCATGCAACTAGCGATGGTCCGGGATCAATTCTGGACGGAAAGATCCGTGTGAGGCATAAACAAATAAATTTTCACTGGCACAGGAAGATAAGTATTGGAATTTGCGTCACACTGGAGCAAACATCGACCTTCCAATGAAATATGGGTCATTGCTATCCCAGTTGGAAGAGTAACTGTAGATTAACGTAGTACTGAAGCAACACAACTCGCTATTGATGACGGTTCGGGATCAATACCCAAGGGAAATATCCGAAGACAAGACCACGTAATTTCGGACCACGGTCAGATGACGAGGCAACACCTGAATTGGGAAGGGTAACGGATTAGCCACCGGAGGGTAATGTGTTTTAAACTCTGTCCAGCTAAAGACTGTCGTGTATTCGGCAGCTGTTGTACATTAAATCTGCCGTGGCCTCGAATGTCGTGACGTTGCCGTGATGTGGAAGTTAGAGATTGGGGTTCTAGCTCCGGTATTGACCTTGTCATCCGATCGTACCGTTACCAATCGCAAGTTGCGTTGCTCCAGTGCGATGTTAACTCAACTATCTGCCCACCTTTTAAAATAGACGGTAATGGTAATTTTTAGTTAACGTCGTACTAGAGCAACACAACGGGCTATTGACGACGGTCCGGGATCAGTCCCTTAAAGGAAGAATCCGAGGACAACACCTCGTAATTTTGAACCACGGTCAGATGACGAAGCAACACCTGAGCTGGCACCCCACTCTCCAAACTTCCACACCAACCCAACGTGGGAGCGTCGAAAGATCTCAGAAGAGTAAGTCACATGGGCTTACGAATATACTCGGGTGAATTGGCTATCAAATCCCAAACTAGAGCTTTCAATCACACTGGATAATCACTTTAAAAGTCCAATTCCAATGTGACGACTGAAACGTCTACGACCGCGTGATATGAGGAGCATTTCAGATCAGCACGATCCGAGTAGCTTGTTCAACTTCCAATCCCACGAGTTTTAGCCGACCAACTGGTATAGTGGTTAAGGTGTTAGCCTCTAGATCGGAAGGTTCCTGGTTCGAATCCGGGTGCGGGTATGGATGTTTGTAAGCATATGGTGTAGAGGCGGCTGATGCACCTTAAATCTGTCGTGGCCGAAAGTCCTCACGTTGGGTTGGCGTGGAAGTTTGGAGAGTGGGGTGCCAGCTCAGGTGTTGCACCGTCATCTGACCGTTGTTCAAAATTACGAGGTGTTGTCCTCGGATCTTTCCCTTAAGGGACTGATCCCGGACCGTCGTCAATAGCCCGTTGTGGTTCTCTAGTACGACGTAAACAAAAAATTATCAACAAATTACCCACGAGTTTTAGTCGCTACATGAATATCTCAACGTTGCTTTTTTATTCTCTAGTTCAAATTTCAGTCTTCACGATCGTTAAAGATAGACAGAAAATTTCAACGCGGATCTGAAATTTGTGGAAAATTCTACACCAGATCGATACCTTAAGGCCCGGTGCATATATCCGGTTTTTCAACGTACGGTGCCGCTGCCGCAATGCAAGTGCGGTCTCAGATACCTTAGATCCAATGGAGCAGTGCACACATGCCTCTAGCACCGCTGGGGCGACGCACGTCCAACTGGCGTGCAATTTGTACCGCAGTTTTCCACGGCGCTGCACGGTCGCCGCACATGAGTCTTCGTTCTGAAGTACATTGTTTTCATAAATACATGGAATATAAATATTAATTAATAAATGGTTGTATCCAGTAGGTTCTATTTGGTTTCAAAATATACTTTTTTTACACCAAGTAAGCGAAATAAACACGTTTTCTTCAATAGAATATTTATCGCAAATGGCGCGAAATGAGTTCGTGCTTCATTTCACGGTTATGTGTGGCATAGTTGGACTTCAGTGCCGCTGCGGTGCCGCTCGTTTAAAAACCAAATGTGGTCTCCGGGCCTAAATGTGATTTTCTTTAAATAAATTATTTTTCAATTCTAACTTTAATATTTTTGCAATTTAAGGAGTCAGTTAAAAATCACTTACACTCGAAGACCATCTGCGCTGAACTGGCATATGTTTCGGCAATTTTATTAAATATTTTTCTTCTAAACTAGGGATTTTGTTAGTCCTCGGTCCCAATTACATAAAAATGTATATGTATTTATATGCAAAGTTGTACCACTACTCAACTTCCAATCACACAAAATTTCAGTAGCTACGTAAACATGAAGGATACATCGCTGTTGGTATCTTATCTTCTTGAGAGGAAGAGAAAGAAGAATTGTTAACTGCGCTAAAGCGGTTTAAAAGAATTGAACCCCCTTCTATGTACTTGAGAGGGTTTTCAAAACATTCTAATATAGAAACATCTTTAGAAGGACGATTCAGTACTTCGCCAAATTTTCTGCTTGAATATTGCCGAATTTAATTACGTTTTGGCAATCATTGAAAGTGAACTAATAAGACAGTCTTGTGGTAAAGTGAAACAGCTTATATATATATATATATATATATATATATATATATATATATATATATATATATATATATATATATATATATAAGCTGTTTCACTTTACCACAAGACTGTCTTATTAGTTCACTTTCAATGATTGAATAAGAGAACGTAGAACAATGTGATGAATTATTCCGAACTCTTTTGGACATTAAGGCCCAGTGCACACATCCGGTTTTTCAACGTTTTTCGCCACTGCGGCACCGAAGCCCAACTGTGCACACATGACCGTGAAATGACGCACAAACTCATTTCACGCCATTTGCGATAAATATTCTATCGAAGAAAAGTGTTTATTTCGATTACTTGGTGTAAAAAAGTATATTTTGGAACCAAATAGACGTTACTGGATACAACCATTTATTAATTATTATTTATATTCCATTTGTTTATGAAAACAAGGTACTTCAGAACGGAGACTCATGTGTGGCTACCGTGCGGCGCCGTGGAAAACTGCGGTACAAATTGCACGCAAGTTGGACGTGCGTCGCCCCAGCGGTGCTAGAGGCATGTGTGCACTGCTCCATTGGATCTAATGTATCTCAGACAGCACTTGCGTTGCGGCAGCGGTGCCGCACGTTGAAAAACCGGATGTGTGCACCGGGCCTAAAAATAACATTTACTTTCTCAATCCGTTTCGAATCTTTTATTTCAAGCTGCTGCAAAGAGACGAACAAAAACTTCCGATCGCGTCGGTTGTAACGTCAGTCGAGTTCTACATTTCGAGCCATCCCACTAGAGTCGCTACTGTCGCACAGCCACTGACGCGCCATTGGAAAGGGTTCCATTCATTTACCTTAAAGCAATCCCATTTATGCAGTGTTTTCTAACGCGATGCTACAGGCAAGAGGAAATACTAGCTTCCGTAGTCACATTGGAATCGGACTTTAACCAATCAATAATTTTTCCCACACTAAAATATACATTACACTGGGAAACAGTCTTCGTCGATCTTCACCAGACTCGTATTCCTGTATTTCCAAGGAGGGTAATTCTCTGAAAACTGGCATTCGGATTTCAGCTGAATGAGGCGCTGGGCATATAGCTGATGGTAAACTATTATACTCTATTTTATATTTGTTTTTCTTGTTATATCCTGACGTTTTCACAAAACAGAAGTAACAATCCAATGTAGAATCCATCCCTGTCTCTTATTCTTGTGTCAATAAATTTCCTTGTGTGTATCGCCATTACTTGACGACGGAACCACCGTGACCCACTGGGTTTTCCCTCTGCACTAGCAATCTGCAAACTGTCGGCGGCACTGATTCGATTCCTGTAACTTACCAAGGAAAACATTTCTCTTTTCTGTGTCAGTAAAGCTTTACTTGTGTGTACGTTTATTACTTGACGATGCCTGTTTTGTGTTTGACGCAGCGTGTCCCCATCGCCATATAACCCAACCTACAATTACTTGATGATGATTTGTAAGCGGATCCTAGAAATTGAACCCATAAGTAGAAATTTATGTGCAATCAAAAAACGCTAAATTCTTTTTTCGAAATTCATTAATAATCGAAACGAGAACAATCGAATATTGTAATTTATTTTGTATTATCATTTGGGGGTAATTCGATTGGCTCTCATTCAACAGTTGTTATCTAATCGTCTTGGAATCCCACGATAATTATATTAACGAAAAAGCCGTTTCAATTCTTCTAGCTTTCGGGTACACTCAACCCATTGCCACCTTGAAAGCTCCCTTATTGCACGCGCTGACCTCAAGGCGGTAAATTCACGGTCATTACCAACCCACGTGGTCAGATGCAATTCATAGTACCACTACCAGTACCCCTAGGCCCTATCAAAGGGGCCATTACCTGTAGTTCTCACGCGTGTTTTAATCGATGGGCATGGAGGAACTCGTAATCCTATCGAGATCATAAAAAATGGGAGGAACGCAAGTGTTCTGTATGGCAGAGCTCGTTGAAACTGGTCCGAGTTGGGCCAGACAGCCTGCCGCCATCAGATGCCGTTCTTTAATCGTGTCACGTTCCAGAACGGACTGACATACAGGTGGCACAGGTGTGGCTTTGACCCCGACGAACACTTTTTCTTCGTCTAATAACAGACTACTAGTACGCATTCGATCGAGGTGAAAAAGGGTTTTTAAACGGTTTCCTTGTGAGGGAAGGAACTCATGGAATGGTAGCAGCTAATAACAGGTGGGTAAGTGGTGGACAAAAAAACTCAAGTGCAGGATCTCATTACTGGAGCCATCTAATATATGCAAGACTTAAATACTCTCGAACAAACTACAAGGCCGGATTAATCTGGTAAAAGTTTAACAGATAACAGGTAGTCTTGTGAAAAGATCTTCGAAGACACAGTGCATCGAGTCCATAGCTAAAGTGTCTCATCTGGCAATTCTCAGAAAAGGGTCCAATTCCTAAAAATTTTTAAAGGAAGGATTCCTAAAAAGGGTCCCTGACAACAATCCTTAAGCAATTTCCACCAATTGTGTATTTCATCCATCGTATTTTCTTGGATGTTCCTAAAGAAAGCAATGTCATATTAGAAATTGCAATTAGCTTAAATACTACGCAATCAGGAATCAATCGTGTTTGGGAGTATTGGAAATATTTTGGACTTGGTATATAACACAAATCACTTTAAAATTAAGGTTGAGGTAAACTAAGCCCGAATGTAATAAATGAATCATAAAAATTGTATTTTCGAATTTAAAATTTTAAATCATCTTCAGCTCTAATTTTCTTTGAGATATTTTCAATGTAAGCAAACCATCGGGTCAGATATTTTACTGTCTGTTATCAATTAATAAATAACGTTCATTTATTAAAACACTAGTGCAATATACATTTAGTTTTACCAAAATGCCTCTCATTGAAAAGAAAGTCTATTTTCTGAACACACACACAAATACATTTGAAAATGGTTTGAATGAGGAACTCACGTTTTTTGTTTATATTTTTATAACATAGAAAATGAAAAAATATGATGGAAAGTATCTTTCTTTTTTTACTTTTATAGCCCGAAAAGGTAAAATAAAAAAATTTCAAGCTCGCACTATTTACTAAATCTCAAAAACGCTAGTTTTCCTATGCCGCTTCTTGTGAGGTCACTGTGCCCCGTGATGGTCTGTTTATTTTAATAGCGACGTTGAAATAGCAAGAAAAAAATTTCAATTGATTGTTTAAAAATTAAAAGAGCAAGCAATATGAAATTTCAACGCGCTAGACAAAAGTAAACATTACATCATGGTGCACAATGACGTCACGTAGCGTTTTGAGGTCATGTGCTTTGCCGTACTTTTCGGTAATTTAAAACTTGAAGTTTTAATTAACTAAGTGCATTTTATAGGTTTTAATTGTCTTTTTTGAACATTTTGACGATCAATCTATTGTTTAAACACAGAAATGAGCATTTTCCTCACTGGTGCAAGTTCCTCATTACTGCGTCTGATTTCAATATTCTGCATGAGGTGTCAGATTTCTTTGTTCTAAGGCACGAGTAATTCATGTAAGGGTTTTATGAATTGCGTTCAATCGTTTGAATCCTGCTTTGCATAAAATTACTCTATTATAAGTTTTTATGATAATCCTTCCAAAAATCTAAAGTAATTTTTCTTTTAGAAAGAGACTTTGTAGAACAGAACACACAATGCAGCAATTTACATTTGGATTGAGGAGCACGTAAGTATTATTAGCTACTTTGAAAATTAATTTTACAGCATTTGTTATTTAGAATTTTATTGTAGAATTATTTATCTCGGTTAAACAATTCATATTTGATTAGAAATTCATTAAATAGTATTGAAGAACCAGTTTGAAGTAACCAGTGAGTTTTAGGGGAGAGAAATTTTACGTTCTTCCTGAATTCTCCTGGCAGTTGTCTCGACAAGGTATCTTGTCATTAGCAAAGACTGACCAGATCTTGACAGTCGACATATCTCGTCATAAAAAGAAAACTAACCAGGTCTTTATCTCGTCCTCATGAAATAATCGTCAGTATCTCTGCGACGAGATATCACGTCATTAGCGAAATATCTTGATATATCGTCGAAACCACTAGGAGGATTAACTTCTCAAGCGCGATATATTTTTTTCTCAGTTCTATGTAGTCAAACTATTTCTCTCTTTCTTACACTATAACTAAGGTTGAACAAACAGATTTCACTGTCTGTCCATTAGTCACTTAGACAGGAAATATAAATATTTCTCAGAATTGAGAAACCCACAAAATCAAGGTGTTTTAATTTATTTCAGGTTAAATATTAATGGTTACCAAAGATATAATTACGCAGCAATTTAGGACTAGTAGTAGATTCACGTGCTGTATACGGATGTCATTTCACGGAAAAAGACTTGCAGCGAAAGAGCAAAGCAAATTATTAAGAAGAAACTACTAAAATGGAATTGAAGATTCAAAATAAAAAAAATGTTAAACGTTTGACGTAATTTTAAACTAACATGATAATTATGTCTTCAATTTTGGTACCATCTTCAAGTATATTCGAACTGCAGTTACATTGAAGTGGAGACAAACACATTATTGAGACTACACACTGTACAGACTGTAGGTAACTTCTCTAATTAGATTCCTAGTGTTGAACAATTATCATTTCTAAAATAAGAATACTGAAAAAAATTTGTTCAGCATAAAATGTTTTAAGTTTAATACAAGAGTACTAAAAAAACCGCATTGCACTATTTACCTGACTTAAGGACGATTACACGAAAAGATGAATAGTGCCAAAGCCAGGTTTCATCTGTAGAAAACACATCAAGAATGTCATTCAAACACTTTTTTATTTCACATTCATGGTGTTAACTAGTTAAATATAAAGGTAGAACCCCAGGTGTCGGAAAGTTCCTTGGAAGCGTAACTCTTCTGAAGGCAAGACCTATTTCATGACGACGTTAAACTCTAAAAAAGACATCCACAACGACCCCAGGTTTGTGTAGCCATTTAGATTCTCTTTGTTTGCTGTTACCAAATATTATTGGTGTTGCTTCGTCATCTGACCGTGGTTCAAAATTACGAGGTGTTGTCCTCGGATCTTTTGCCTTAAAGGATTGATCCCGGACCGTCGTCAATAGCCCGTTGTGTTGCTCTAGTACGACGTTAACTAATAATTACCAATTACCATTTTCCGAATTCATAACCTTCGGGTTTGATCTCGGACCGTCGCTAATCGCCCGTTGTATTGCTCCAGTGCAACGTTGCTTAAAATACAAAAAAATATATATAAAATCCTTTAAAAAAAACATATGAAAAGCACACTTTCTTCAAGATTTTCCGTTTTTCTTTGATGAGGAAAGAATTCTACCCATTCAGTATATGAAAATATGCGTTTCAAGAAATATACGTATCGAGATACTGAACGAAAAAATAACATTTTATAGCACTAATACCTAAAAGAGCTTATCTCCCATAGCGCAATCCCCTCGGGGCACATCTTTAGGTGTGTACTCTACACAAACCCAAAGTACACTAGTGATCTATTCTTTTCCCATGGGGTTTATATACTGCCTCTGGTAAACATGGGGATCGCGACTCCTGGATGCCCAAACAATCTTCCTCTATAAATTTTCTTATCTCCATCCATTCTTTTCAAAATTATTAGACATTGCCTTGTGTTTGGCATAGCTTGACCAAATACATAAGCCTTGAGCCATAAAACCAATAAGGAGCCAACAAACCCATAAAGCAATGTAATGCCGGCCACTACCTAAGCCCTCATTGTGATTGTCTTGACAGGGTACCTCGTCATTATTAGCAAACCATTATTAGATCTTGAAGGACGATATATCTCGTCATTAGAAGAGAACTGACCAGTTCTCGACCTCTTCATCGTCAAAAAATTAGTTTCTTGATGACGAAATATCTCGTCATTAGCAGAATTATTAAGATCTTGATGGACGATATATTTCGTAAAAACCACTTGGATGGTTAAACAGATTCAACCAAGATACTTTTTTCTGTAATGCTAAATGTAGATGGCGGTAGAGTTTTTGTGGTAGAACGCAGTTTCTGTACGTATTCGGTATTGGGTAAGCGGAAGTAAATCCTCGTCTTCCTTTGATTTGTTTGCAATGAAAATACCTCATACAGCTTACGACTAAAATTATGAACATACTCTTGGTACTCCATATGCTCGAAGTATGAGGAAGCAAAGTCAGTACAAAGACCTATCCAAATAAAAAATGACTAATATAATTTCCATTCTCAGAGCCATCTAGAAATAGAAAATTATTTTTCAATACTGAGAAGATTTATGTAAAATTTCTAAAAACCTTGAAAAGCTCTGTAAGATAGGTATAATTATTTGCCGCCAATCATAAATCTTTTAATGTTAATTCTGTTCCTCATACCGTAGCTTTATTTCCAATGGAATGCAAGAACATCAATTTCATCGCGAATTACAGTGATCCATGAAAAGAAATTTCACAAGCACTTCGTATTTTGATCTGATTCATAACCTTTATTTTTATTATTTCACTTGGTTCATAAAGAAATAGATTTCCCCAAATTGTAAACAGCAGGTGGTAGCAATAGATGAGATGGTGGATAAGTAGTGAGATTCCAAAATTCATGTTTTTCTCCTAATATCTTTTGCGATCTCTTTTCGTTTTCTTTTGATGTTTGCATCCACGATTCACTGCCTGTGGTCTGCGACTTTGTGGGCGTCTAACGCCCGGTGCACACATTCTATTTTTCAACTTGCGGCGCCGATGCGGCACCGAAGCCCAACTATGCACACATAACCGTGAAATGACGCAAGTAATCATTTCGCGCCATTTGCGATAAATATTCTATCGAAGAAAATGTGTTTATTTTGCTTACTTGGTGTAAAAAAAAAAGTATATTTTGAAACAAAAAAGATGTTACTGTATACAACCATTTATTAATTATTATTTATATTCCATTTATGCCGACCAACCGGTCTAGTGGTCAAGGTGTTAGCCTCTGGATCGGAAGGTTCCTGGTTCGAATCTGGGGTTAGGGCATGGATGTAAATTGTGCTGTCCTTTGTTAGGGACAATGATGGTCCACCCACTGGGTGCCCCTTCACAAGTGACCATCACTTCTGGCCTTGTATAAGGCTAAAATGACCTCGGTCAACTCTGTACTTTGTATTGTATTTGTATTTGTCTTCGCAATTGTATAATATATATATATATATATATATATATATATATATATATATATATTCCATTTATTTATGAAAGCAAGGTACTTCAGACCGGAGAAGCGTGTGCGGCGAGCTGCGATGCCGTGGGGAACTGCGGTTCAAATTGTACGCACGTTGGACGTGCGTCGCCGCAGCGGCGCCGGAAGTATGAGTGCACTGCTCCATTGGATCTAATGTATCTCAGACCGCACTTGCGTTGCGGCAGCGGCGCCGCACGTTGAAAAACCTGATGGTTGCACCGGGCCTTAGATGGGTTTGCGAAAGAGGTCTTTTACATTAGCCATTTGACACTGTGTAATGCTTTTGAAATTATTACAGTTGTTCCTTCAGCCCTACGCAAGATTGAACTGTTTGATATTAGCAGTAAATTGATAAACTATAGAAATTATCTACTTGCAAGTGAAACACAAGTCAAAAAATAGTTGTGATAAAGCGAAGATGAATAATTGTACTCACTCTAGTAGACTAAGTGTGGTTCTCAATATATCTAACCTTAATGCAAAAAAATTACACAGTTGGCTTCGTCAGTATTCTTGTCTAGAAAACTTAAAAAACGCAAATCTCAAAAATTTTGACTTAGAGTGTTTCAACTTGTAAGATGGTGGTTATAAATCAAACATCCTACTGTCAATCGTAGCGTAAGTGGTCATTTAACTTGTGAATTAAAATATTCAAAACCCTCTTGTGCTTAAATTCATAGTTTATTATTTTAATAGTTAACACATGGTTTTTGCTTTAATTTTTTAACCATTCTAATCATAACAATTCTAATCAAACCATTTAGTCTGTAAAAGACCACGAAAAATCAAATTTCAAAATTTATTGGTCGAAAAAAATTGTTATACATATGTTATCTACACATGTTCTCATTAATGACGTTATTTCCCACTCTTGTGCAACTTCCTAGTAAATGAAACCCAGCCAGTTGAAAAAGTATGAAAAAAACAGAGTATTATTGATCACCATATTATAAATGAAACTAATCACGCTGATGCATAAATGATATTAATTAAGCTTCTCCTGATTACGCTACTTACCAAACTGAAATACCCTTCCCCTCCCAAAATAATCCATACGTAACAAATCAAAGTCTAAAGGAAAAAACTCTTCCCAACCAAAAAGAACCTGTTTTAAGAAGATAGGTTTTCTAGACGACGCCCTTTATACAGGCTGTTCGATTAGTTTCAATTTTTATCGGGCGATCCTTATCTTAAATAGTTGTATAATTTGTGTAAGTAATGCATGTGGTGGTGTTACATGTAAATCAATGCACCACACCCCCAGGATCTCCCGGCAGTGTCCATTTATTATTATTATTCCCTGGAAATGATACACGTGTGTGAAATTCAAGGAGACGGTGTCACATCTAGGAAGTGGATGGTTTGGGGATGAGGTCATCTTCGTAATTATGGTTACCGACCCTGAGATCTGTTCGCGCGGAGGTGAGCTACAGGTGGTTGAGATGCGATCATCAATTTGGACTTCGCCTGTAGAATTTCCGCTCCGCGATCGGAAATGATTTGTGTTTGGAGAACACTGATGCCAAGAGTTTTTAGCGTCGGTAATGGTTAGCTGTGGTGATGAAACGATGGTTCAATAATCGGTGGTTAGATTGTTTGTTGCGCAATCTACACCCACCCAGTACCCTGAAGAGTGAGAGAGCTATTAAGGGGATGATAAGGAAAAGAAGGGTACCAGATTTAATGTTTGAAAGAAGGGTTGGATTCTCGAAAAACAAAACGGCGCGCACACTAAACTCATACATCTCGGGGCCACCGTGATTTAGTGGGTTTACACATTGAGCTGGCAATATCAGAGTGTAATCCCACTAAGCAGAGGTGACTTGGAGGGTTTGTTCACTAAATCACCGTGATGCTCAACTAACCATATAGGCATGTATTATTGAACCATGAAACGATGGTTCAATAATCGGTGGTTAGATGGTTTGTTGCGCAATCTACACCCACCCAGTACCCTGAAGAGTGAGAGAGCTATTAAGGGGATGATAAGGAAAAGAAGGGAACCATATTTCATGTTTGAAAGAGGGGTTGGATTCTCGAGAAACAAAATGGCGCACACACTAAACTCGTATATCCCCATACATTTCGGGGCCACCGTGATTTAGTGGGTTTACGCATTGAGCTGGTAATATCAGAGTGCAATCCCACAAAGCAGCGGTGACTTAGAGGGTTTGCCCACTAAATCACCGTGATGCTCAACTTACCATATAGGCATGTATTATTGAACCATGAAACGATGGTTCAATAATCGGTGGTTAGATGGTTTGTTGCGCAATCTACACCCACCCAGTACCCTGAAGAGTGAGAGAGCTATTAAGGGGATGATAAGGAAAAGAAGGGAACCATTTTTCATGTTTGAAAGAGGGGTTGGATTCTCGAGAAACAAAATGGCGCACACACTAAACTCGTATATCCCCATACATTTCGGGGCCACCGTGATTTAGTGGGTTTACGCATTGAGCTGGTAATATCAGAGTGCAATCCCACAAAGCAGCGGTGACTTAGAGGGGTTGCCCACTAAATCACCGTGATGCTCAACTAACCATATATGCATGTATTATTGAACCATGAAACGATGGTTCAATAATCAGTGTCTGTATGGTTTGTTACGTAGTTTACACCCACCCAGTGCCATGAAGAGAGAGAGCTATTAAGGGGATGATATGAAAGAGGTCAAATTATTCTTGAAAATAATCTGATGCACACACTCCGACACGTGCATTTTAGAAATGCTGTGGCTTAGAGGGTTTACCCACTGAACTAGTAATCTTCGATATGAATCTGCTCCCAACCTAAAATCTACCTGTCTGTTGCCGTAGAAATTAGAGATAAGGGATTCTTGAAGCATTCGAGTAAGTAACATTTTCACACTTTGTGACAGTTGATCTTCCTGCTTCAAGCTAGAATTGATCTAGATTTCATGAAAGCGCGTACTAACAACCCACCCATCCCCCCACCCCACCCCACATATATGTCCGTGTCTTCGCTTGTTAATGTTCGGTGTGGATTCGATTCCTCCCCGGGAGTATTTCTCTCTTCTATGTCAGTAAAATTTTTCCTTGTGTGTGTAAGTCCTTTAATTGATGTTGTCTGTCTTATGTTTGGCGCTGCTAGGCCAATTATGGCCCTTGTGTCATGATATACCCAACTAACAGTCAACGACCAAACATGCATTTACTCGAATGTTGTGAAAAATAAAACATGGTATTTTGAATCCTTTTCAACAACTGTTAACAAGGAAAGCAGTGACTTAAATATGTTTGTTAAAAAGTAATTGTATCAGAGGTTATCATAGTATTTGCCTTCGAAGATTCCACGTTTACTATGAACAAAATAATTGTGTACTGTACATCTAAAACTTGTAATCAAAAATATTTGTAGATATTCAGTAAATCGTGGAACAAATTTCATGATCTGGACGTTCTTGCAAAAGGACAAATTTTGACCTAAATAAAACAGGTTAGGATCTTAAGGCCTGGTTGTCTTCTCCCATCTTCATAGTCATGATACCACCTCACTAAATATTGATATTTTGGGGTAAGGTATTACTCTATTACTATTTTTTCTAGAAGCGAGATTGGTTTCAGTTAAATTTTAGTACTTTCCATTAGCATTATTTTTTATTCAACTGTAAAAAGCTTTAATTCTAAAGACGATGAATTTCTATTTTTAGAATTATTAGAGTTTTATATATATAATTCATCTCAGTTGTGATGTAATATGTAAGCCAAAAAGCTGCAGAAAGACAAAATTGGATCGGATTGTTTTAAGATTCTTATCTTCAAAATTAAAACCCCTAAATTTGAGTCGATCGTTTTTTGCTCCCATATAAAAATAATTTTGTTATTTCAGGCAGAAAATTTAGTTTATTCGTCTACAAACTATTAGTTTACCAAACATATTTTATGTATTATATACATCAACTGTGTTCATCTACTTTTTTTTGCTAATCACTATTTGAACAAAACGATTTAAAAATAAAGTCATTCTATTAATTTGTGTGTGTGTGTGTGTGTGTGTGTGTGTGTGTGTGTGTGTGTGTGTGTGTGTGTGTGTGTGTGTGTGTGTGTGTGTGTGTGTGTGTGTGTGTGTGTGTGTGTGTGTGTGTGTGTGTGTGTGTGTGTGTGTGTGTGTGTGTGTGTGTGTGTGTGTGTGTGTGTGTGTGTGTGTGTGTGTGTGTGTGTGTGTGTGTGTGTGTGTGTGTGTGTGTGTGTGTGTGTGTGTGTGTGTGTGTGTGTGTGTGTGTGTGTGTGTGTGTGGCTAATTAAATTATTCGCTATTTTAAATTCCGAGACAAGTAAATGTACAATTTTTTAAAAAGACTTCTACTTTAAGACTCTACAAACATAGATCATTTGCATTCAATATTAAAACAGAAAATAAGTTTAACTATGGTTTAAGAGTTCGACGCTTTATTTCCATTTCGTAGTCTAGCATTAAAAATCAATCAGTCTGAATACAAATTACCGTTTTTCCCTTCTTAAAATTCGTCGCATCTTTCAAGGTTACGTAAATTATTTTAAGCCGCGAAACTTGTACTATAAAGAGATGTACTTGAAGGTGAATTGTATTTCATCAATCATAAGGGTATACTGTAAAAAAGGACAAAAATACTCAGTGATTGACTATTGGAATGTACATTACATTTTGTAGCTAAAAAAAAATTTCAGCTTTTTTTGCATGACTTTGTTTAGACATGCATTTTTTATTGATGCATTTTGCTTCAATCCACCATATCGCTATAAAGAGTACGTACTTAACTATCGTTCCCTTCGGACAAGAAGTACGAGGGCGAGACTCTAATCCACTTGAAAGAAATTGTGAAATCTTTTTGATAGTAGAGAGGGGAAATTAATGTTTCTATTTCCAATACCAACAAATTATTGACACCGAAAATTTTATCACATCTAATTATACTTGTAAAATTTTGGTTCGTCTAAATTGTGCTCTTAAAAACTACCGTTTTTAATGTAACGAGAAACTAGAAATGTATACTCTAAGAGATTTTATTTACCCTTTTGACTGAGTTTGCTATTTACATAATGTCTATTAAGACAATTAAAAAATTAGAACACAATTATTAAAACAGTTTCAATATTTAACCATTTAAAAGACTCGACAGCTTATGAATAGAACCTAATAGAATGTATTGCTTGGGGTTATTCTGGATGAAAAGTCTAATTAAATAAACTTAATTAAAATCTATCAGCTTTTTTACTATAAACATTACTGGAATTAAAACGAGTGATGAAATGCAAACATGTCCTTTATGAAAAAGCTCATGCATGTGAGTTGTTCTCCAAACTGTAAAACATATGCTTTGTGTTCCAATTACTACAAGATGGGCAGTTTGTGTTCTTCGGTCCAAAAAACGTTCTTCTGTAGGGATTTTAAGCAATGAATTCGCCCAGATTCTACAATCTTTGAATGATAACGTGACTAAAGTTAATAGTCTTGTGCTTTCAACTTGTGACAGGTCGTTTCGGTCCATCCAGTTCTTTGCTATGTCCTCCCATCCTAAGAAGACCTAAAAATATATTTAACACGAGAAAATATGTGTTAAAAATAAATAAAAAAAATTAATTATTTAGTGGTACAGTAAGTACAAAGAATTTTTTGCCCAAACTTGAATAGTAGTTCAATGTGCACTGGGAAATTACTTCAATTGCACTCCTAGCATCATTATAGACACACTATGGCGAGAAAACATTGTACTCGAACAAATTTCGTTGTTCGCAGGATAGATGAACCAGATAATTATTTTTTTTTTTAATGCTTGACATGAGATATTTTATACTAGCAAAGTACCCGACCTCACTCAGGTTGAATTGGGTAGCTATAGATTGAAAGAGACTAGGAAAATAGTAACTTTCCTCTTTCGTAGAAAAATACCAAATCCTTTAAGGTATCTGCATACGTTGAAAAAGCCAATTTTGACTAAAATTTTCAATTTTTTTTATTCTAACAATTTTCCTGTACTTTTGTGATTCTAAAACAGTTTAAACTTTCAATGTGCGACTAATAGAAAAAAGTTAGTTCTCCTTAAAATTCGTACAAAATCGTTAATTATACCGGAAGTAGCATAAAGAAACCGGAACTATTAATAAGAATATTCTCTTTTTACCATAATTTCTACCTTTTATCTGTTATAGTAAGTTAAAACATATAATAATTATGTTTCTAGAAATTGGCCACTACAAATTTTTAATTAAATTCATTTATTTGTTAGAAGAATTTCACATTATCTTTTTACTCTCTTGGATCTTGTTTACAAGCATTTTTCTCAGAATTACATTTTAGGCATAAACATTGAATTCCAGAAATGATAACTAAAAAAGTTATTGATGTATATATTTATGAAATTTTTTATGCACATTCAAAATAGTGTTTGCTAATGAATACACTAGAATCAAATTGATATCTTTATTTTTTTTCTTATTTATGAACTTGCATTTGAATATCAATGTTGCAAAATAGTCAAAAATCCTTTAACAATTTTTGAATGAGTCATAAAACCTCTATTTTTTTAAATATCTTTCTACTTCTAGTAGAAGCACTAGATAACACAATGAAGTTTACTCTGATCATGTTATTTTGCTGCTAATTTAAATTGTATGCCCTACATCATTTTTCAAAAATTCGAAAAAAAACTTCAAATTTACACACAAAATTTCACATTTTGTTAAATATATTTTTAAAATTTTAATTATTGATAGTGTAAAATTACACACCTCGGGATTGATTCAAAGAGACTTTGGATGTGTTCTTGGGGTACAGCAGACCAAGCAGCTTCCACACGTTGCCAAAGTTGATCTGGTGTGGCAGCTGGGGATGTAATCTGGGTCCATCGTTGAGCAACTATGGACCACGTGTTTTCTATCGGCGAAAGATCCGGAGAGCGAGCTGGCCAGGGAAGCAATTCAATCTGGTGATTGACGAAGAACCCTTGGACAATACGTGCCACGTGTGGTCGCGCATTATCCTGTTGAAATATGGCTGTGGGCAAGCCCTGAAGGTAAGGAAGGACAACGGGCTCCAACACCTCGGAGATGTTACGCTGGCTGTTTAAAGTACCGACAATGCGTACTAGAGGAGTACGAGAGTGATATCCAATACCGCCCTATACCATAATACCCGGTGCAGGACCAGTGTGGCGGTGCATGACGCAGCTGTTCAGCATCCTCTCTCTACGGTGTCTCCAGACTCGAATCCGACCATCGTGGTGTTGCAGACAGAAGCGTGACTCGTCAGTAAAGACAATTTCATTCCATTCTGTTGTCCACGTCCTTCTTTCATCGCGCCATTGGCGGCGGAAACGTCTGTGGTTCTGCGTCAAGGGTAGACGAAGCAATGGACGTCTTGAGGACAGACCACTCTGCTGTAAACGGCATCGAATGGTACGCGCAGACACTGGATGACGCGTTACAGACTGAATGTGCTGTGCTATGGTTCGTGATGTGGCTGAGCGATCCGTCACTGCCATACGCACAATAGCCTGTCATCACGTGAAGTGGTGCAAGGAGGTGGATGCGATCGAACACGTCGGTCCGTCGTACCCTCCTGCATCCAACGATCACATATCCGCATTACAGTTGTTAGGTTTCGTCCAACACGACTACCGATTTCCCTGAAAGGTAATCCACAATCTCGTTAGGCCACTATCCTTCCTCTGTCGAACTCGGATACTGGATCAAAATATGATCGCTGTTTTCTACGAGGCATAATTGATCGGTTTTTTTTTAAACCACAAGAAAAGCACAATTGCTGTACTTGAAATCGTCGAAATCTCCAAGCCTTAAATAGCGCTTTGAAGTGGCGCCACAGGCGCGCGTGATGTGCGTCTGCGCTGAAATTCTAATCATTTGCATATCTCACCTCCGCTAATGCATGTTGTAAATTTCATATTATTTGCATGCTTCCTTCAGGGTGTTGCATTTGCGGTGGCCAGCAGTGTAATATTAAATTGCTTCTGAACAGCATTTTTTTTTAAAGTGCTCCGAACGTATGCAGATACCTTAAGTGTAAAATAGTTTGTAACGCCTTTTCGACATTTTTATATTTTCCACAACCTTTATTTTTTTTACACAAATCATGTACATGCATGTCCGTCCATTTAATAGATTTCACATATATCACGCATCCCTGCTAATTAAATTAACGTTCTTACAATGATGACAAAATTCCACATGAAAATTGTTTTTATCTAACTTACATGGCCGCTTTAAATCAAATACTCTGCTGTGGTATTGCGTGTGATGAAAAGGAAAAACAATTTATCAAAATAAATATTTTAAACAGAAAACAAATAATTAAAACAAATCAATAGTTGGCGGAAAAGAGTTGTTCTAAAGATATAAATTCGTGATTCTTTTTTATTTTTTGATCTCACACAGTTGCCACAACTTGCAGCTAAAAATTAGACAAAATTTAAAAACAGGAAATTAATTCCGAGAGAGAAAAAAACAGAAAATATCACTGTTCGTGGCAAACGAACACGAGTTTTCATTACGTTGCAGAATACCATTTTTCCTAAATATTCGGAAATAGTTTATGTTTTGAAAAGAAAAGAAATTAGGCTCAAAATACAAACGTATTAGAATTTAAATTATATAAAAATAGTTTTTGAAAAATGATTGATTTTCCAGCAGTACTGGTAAATGAATCTAAGCAATTGCAGTTCTCAATATAACTTCCAGATCCTTCAAAGCTACCAATTTATGGTTGATTTAAGAACAATTTCTCAGATGTTTTAATATGAAACTTGCCTAAATATGTAAACAAAGAAATTTTAAATACCGTATTCACCAAACTAAAATATGGTGTATCATATTTAGAACAGTGTATTAACATATCGCACCCCGACAAGAAAAGTGACACATCTCAAAATTGCAGAATTTGAGAAACATCAACTTAAGGATACTATAAAACCTTCTTTTAAATTTTAGATAAGTATTTATGGTAGTAACTCCCATAATATTCTGTAAAATAGTAATATAACACGCTGAGGCACCTAATAGATATTTTTCAATGACATAATATCAAAATTTTTATTTTTTGACGTGTGTCACTTTTCTTGCCGTGGTGCGATATGTTAAATTTATTTCACATGATACTTGTACAAACACACAGACACAAAATCGAACATAGAATGGTATGACGGACAGACAGACTACACAACGAAGTTCAGTCGCTAAATGAATGCAAGTACTCACAGTATACAAAGTTACATGCAAATATATTCAACCGTTTGGAAATACCATGGACATAGACATACAGGCAGATGGACAGACACCAAACGCGCAAGAGACGGATTTCGCATCAGAAGGGTTCAAACAGATAGAAAGCTTGAAATAGGTCGAAAATATTCAATTTACAAACAAACGCTTCATTCTCGTTTATATAGATAACTAGCCATTGCGTGGCTAGCCCGGCGTTGTTCGTGCCCGTGGTGTAAGGTATTTAACTGGTGTAAAATTTTCCGCAGATTTCAAATCCGTTGAAATTTTCAATCTATCTTTAGCGATTCCGATTTTACGAAAATAAACTTAATCCCAGTCAAATTTTTTTTTTATTTCTCGTTTTCATTTAAAATGAGAATGGAAGCGGAAATGGAATGGGACTGGAAATGTAATCTGTTTCTTTTTTTTTAACGCGAAGGGCTCCTGCGCCGCGCAAAATCAAAGCGAAAACAAAAAAGGTAATTTTCTGAGCTTCTCCGAAGCGATGAAAAAAACTTGCCATAAATCCAAGGTCACGTGGGGAGAAAAGTCAAAATTAGGGCTGTTCCTTCTTTCGTCCGAAGAACCACGTAGAGAATAAAACTATTAAATTCATTTAAAAATCTTCTAGATTGAATTTTAAAATTTCGCCGCAATCCAAAAATTGGAAAAAATTTGGACTACGTGTGTTCCAAATCTCATTGCTGTAAGTGCCATAGAATTGTCAGGATTTTGCGCCAGCATAAAAAACAGACAAACATTTTTTTTTTTTTAATAATATTAAAGACTGAGGGGCTGACACCCATAAATACACCTTGTAACGTGCGGTCTTCCCTGCATGACTTTTAACCATTAGTGACCTTCTTGACCATCAGCAACTTTCCAAAGTATTCACTTTCATGCAAAAGGATCAGTATAAAAATTTCAATGCATTCTATTCTAAGGAAAGGGGAGACCAGCAGAATCTTTCCAATGGATCTGATTCTAGGGAATTCGCTAATTGGTAAAAAGAATCCATGGATTCTTTCATCCAAAAAATGTTGTTATTTAGTCATTAAGTATGGGGTAAAAGCAATACTATATTACTCAGAAATATTGTGACGCTCCATGGGTTAATACACTGAGAAGCTTTAGAAATCCATGTATTTGAGCAAGTATTATGAACTATTGCTCTAAGCTTAAGATAGATATCGAATAGTTTCACAAAACGTAGTAGCTGTCATTTAAATGTTTTTGTTATGCATATAATGATATCCTTTCCGTAATTAATATGTGATTATTTCTTACACTCTTATGAGGGATGACGTGTTTTGTTCTTGAACTTTTAGAGGGGGTGCGTTTTCTCTTTTTGAATCCCGACCTCTGAACCTTCTACGTGGTGCATTTTGTGGAACTACTAGTAGTCTAGCAGTCGCACATATTTTTCACTAGAGTCATATTCATCTATACATATATATTTCACTACCTCACGTGGCACAGAAATCGGCATTAGTTGTTTATTGTCGAATAGCTGCAGATATAAACAATATAAAATCGAAAGAGATTCATTCGCTAATTTTGCCAATTAGTTTAAATATGCTCGATTTGAGCTTTGGAGCTGCATAATATTGCTAAAACTACACGCCGCTCTAGTGAAATTGTTTGTCTGATTATTGAAAGCAATTAGGAATCTGGAAAATTAAAATCAGCGCAAAAAAGAATATATGAGCGAAAATAGGTTTTACGTCAAAAAGTACCGAATCATCTATGAGCAAGGGAGAATCCAACTGTGGTAACTTGACTGAGGTGCGTTTTTTGCCAAGCATTTTATTGGAAATAGGAACTGACGCCAGTAAAAGTAAACGAAATGGTGTTACATATTTTTAAATAACTTTATTTAATTTCATTAAATGAATTAAAATAAATGGAAATTCTTTATTATAGATATTAAGTGTGAGTAACGCTCTTTGCCATCAATAGATATAAGCAATTAAGAAAGTTTAGGGCCGATGATGTAAGCGAGATAATTCTATATATTTTTAATAAATTAGAAAAGAGAAAATCAACCACTCTAAAAAATATCTAAATTGCAACTAAAAATTAGCTAATTGTAAGTTTTTCATGCCCATCTTGTTTAAGATGTGATTTAATATAGAAACAGTTATACTAAATACGTAATAGAAAACAACTCTATCTGTATTACATTCATTTTAGCGTCGTCGCGTTAAGTTCAGAAATCATAAGCGTCCCGATTAGTCTTCATCACATTTTAATTTTCCCTTAATCAACATCTAACGCGCACGTACGAGCTGAAAATTCTGAATCTCAAACACGCAAAATTAGTGACAGTGTAGAAACATTAAAAAAACGCTTCATTTCTCATGAAAGATGCATGCCTTGAGCAAGCCAGGTGTTCCCTTCGAAATAGAAATTTCCACACTTTATTACTCAGCTTTTCTTGCTGATTATTGCAAAGTGAATTATTTTATCCTCATATTAATCAACTTGACTGACGATTGACGGTTCTAGCGCAGTCAGCAGACGTTTTGAGGCAGAAAACCGGTTTTAGCTCATTTGTATAATTAATTTGCGTGAAAGGCTCTACCTTACAAGCGTAATAATCTTTCAAACAGGTTAACTGAGAACTGAGATCATATTTACCTCTGTAATATATATCTATGAATCGAAACCAATATTTGAATAAAACACGTAGTGAGAAAAATGCTTAGATCATTATAGATACTATAACGATGTTTTTATCTTTTTGCTAGCTTTTTGGCTCTTAAAATTGTGTCTTGAGTAATTTCTCTGTGTTTTTGGTATGATATAACAGTAATGTTGGTTTGTATCTCAGTATGTAAATAAGAGCAATGTCAATGGAAATCGAAATTTTTAGTTTCGATTTTAATTTTAAAATGTAAAACTGATATTTTCATCGCCTAGTGATTTCATTCTTTAAATGAATTTCTAAAGTTGTCCAAAGTTTTTTTTCACTTTATGTAATGTATGTAAGTACATGTAGTTATAGTAGAGTAAGATAAACCCATGAAATATTAACCCTTCTTTGCATGATTTTTTCTTTATTGGTGAAATAAGTCAAGGTGATATAATTCATGTTCAAAATTAAAGGAAAAATGGTTAAAAAAATCTTAGTATATATTTATAGTATAAATTTAGCAAAACACAATAGGATGGTATCATGTGGTATTTTTTAAATTAAACGCAAACTTTTTCAGAAATTGCTCTAAAAATAACAGAAACACATGTTACAAACCTTTCTTCCACTCATTTTCACTTTTTAGCAATAGAAACTCAACTATAATAAAAAAAATTAAAAACGAAATCATACGTTTATTAAAACTACAACAAACAGCGGAATGACATCTTCAAGCTCGTTTTACTGATAGTGACACTTGCTTATTTTTGACAGCTATGTTTTTTTTATGCAATGGACATTAAAAAGGTATCCAGACACGATCAACTTAAAGTGAACTTGTTCTTTTATATACTTTTTGGGCATTAAATGTTATGATGGAAATTTCCACCATTATGCAAAGAAGGGTTAAAGCAGTGCAAAAAGTTGACAAGGAACAGCCAAATTGCTAAATAATTTTCACAACTATCGATCAAACCTATATATATAAAGCGCTAACGTACGTGGATCCGAAATCTACGTTATTGGTGTATCGTCGAATGGCAACAATCAACGTAAATAAAATAACCCAAATATTTTGAAATCTTGTTTTTTTCAAATAGCCTAGGTCAATTTCTATGAAACATAAGGAATTAAATTGTAATATTTATGTTTGAACTGACTTTTTATTTCTTGCTTTGATGTAAAAGTAATTTAAACGTAATTTTGCTACCCGGTATCTGGCCACGTCAGAATTAATGTTTACTTTTTTAATTTGATTTAGAATTCCGTGTTTGGGTATTTGAGTTGACTGCGAGATGTTGCGGACATATTTGAGGATTCCCAAGTATTATAAATAAGTGTTCTTTTTGTTAATAAATCATTATTGTCTTTGTCAATATCTTGAAAGGTCTTTTGTCGCATTATTCTTTTTCACAATATATTCAGGAAGTCGAAATTCAACACTTTTGAATAGATACGTACATGGTTGGTTTTTTTTTTTCCAGAATTTTGCATTTTTTCAAGAATTGGAATTTTATTTTTGTTTGCATCATGTGTTCTGGTTTATTACCTATTGCAGAAATATTATTTAGGAGTTAGATTTTAATGATATGTCTTTTTCCTGGAAAATATCACTAGACATGGGTAATTTTGTAGCGGTATATGTATATTTCGACCCACTTTCCTTAAATATTTGATTGAATACGCAATGATTTACAGAATTGTTTCATAAAAATAAATAAAATATACAAATAAAAACATGTTTAATTACGGTGTGTAAAAAAGTTTAAAAAAAAGCACTATTACACACCGCCGAGCGCTAGCCGGCGCAGCCCGGCTAGTAATTTGAAATAGCTCATGTTCCTTCTGACCTACTAAGAAATTCCCTCTGTTACTAACTACTCTGATTGAAGTTTTTTAATGATCCGATTAACTTTCACTGCAACCAAAAAATAAATACTAATTAAAATAATTGATTAGGTAATTTTAAATTATAAAATACTTTTGATTAAAACATACTTCAAATATATCAATTAATAATCTGGTCTTTGAAAATGTTTTAAACAAACTACAGGCTCTGAAAAATGTAACAGAAACGATTTGGCTTAGCCCTTTTCATTTTTAATGTCTCCCCTTTTCCCCAAATTCTTACTTTGTATTAATTCGCAAAAGTAAAGAATCTTGTAAAAATAATTTCTTGAAACTTCATGATCTTCAAAGAAAATAATAAGCATAAACGAGAAGAAATTTAAAATTTTCTACATTCTTAACCTTTTTAAAGACCAAATCCAAAATATTTTCGCTATACTCATGAACATGATTTTTCATTCATGTTTCAGGACATCTCGGTCACAGAACCCTTTACAGATCACTTATAGAAGGCAGATCCATTACAGTGTGAAAGAAATGGCGTTTAAATGAGGCCTACTTTAGCATCGAGCAATTGTTAAATTAGGGAGTAGTTGGAAGTAATTTTTCACTAGGCACTTTTAACATCATTAAATATAACGTAAGGAACGCATCAACATTTTTCACTCGGATACTTAACAAGTCGATGTTCATTAATCATATTAAGTGGAATATTTTACTTTTATTATGAAACTAAATAATCACTGTCTATGATACTGACAGTGTCTTGCTCTTTTCGTGCTGTTATTATTATTATTGTTGGGTAAACTATATTACTGAACATTCACCTTTCTAGATGTGGGCAGTATCTTTTACAGCAAGAATACAAAATAATATTAACAATCTTTAAAGATAACTATTTTTCATAGTAAAATAATCAAAATCCATCTATCAAGATGATGCAAAAAAATTATCGTGCTTGTAGTCTGATTAAATAATATTTTAAATTTAAGCTTGCGCAGGTAGAGGTTTATGGCTTTGGTATCATTATCAGTCTTCGCCTCTATTGTTCAGCTACATAGCGCAGTCTACAAACTACGGTCGATTAATATTGGGCGTGAACGAATCTTATCTTATTTGTTTCGAAAAGTGACAGTTAGGGTTGTGTGAATATTGAGCTCCTATATCTACAATTTTTGGCTCAAAAGTAAACTACATCAGTGAAAATATTATACAAATAATATAAAAGTAATATACACATCGACATTCTGAATATATATATCGTAATAGACAACTATTAAACTTAATCCATCAAACTATTTTTGTCCATAAGCCATTATTTGTTCATAAAATACACAAGTCAATCTTGTCGCTTAGCTCAAATATGCTTTATTTGAGCTATAGAACCACATAGTATTGCTAAAACTACGGAAGAACTCGCCGCTCTCTGGTGAAATTCTTCGGATGTCTGGTTACTGAAGGCAATGAAAAAACTAGAAGATAGAAAAATGAGAAAGAAAGCGCTTAGAACATATGAGCAAAAATAGGTTTAGTGTGAAAAAATGCCTAATAGCCTTAAAAAAAGAGAATTTTATGAAATTGACATTCAGAATCTAACTGTTGTAACATGAAGTTGAGCTGAGCTTTTTGTCATGCATTTTATTGTAAATCAGAATTAACTCTAGTAAAAGTAAACAAAATACTGATATCCTAATAAGAGCTTTAGTGGTTTTTGGAGTTAGAGAATAACGTTTGCATCATTGTTGAGAAACTATACAAACCCATACATATAGTGCTTTTCTTCACCGTTAAAACGCGGGGGAAGTTTGGCAATTAATCTTCGAGTCAAATTAAGTACTGTGAAAACAAACAATCGTTTATCGCAACGATCAGAAAAAGATCCAAAGTACCTTTCTGTCATTATATTTGTCTTTAGACTCTATTCTTATCGTTTAGAAGTTGTTGAACTAGTAATAAAATCGTGTATGTGTGTGTGAATTGTAGTCTCTCAGCACACTCTCTTTGCATTCACTCTCACTTTTAGATAAGATAAGATGAAAATAGTCAAGTTCACTCTTTGCAAAAAGTGTTACACACATATCATCCAGGCTTCTGATTAAAGTAAGAGTTTAGCATTGCGATTGCCAGCTATGATTCTACCACGCCTAAATTCTGGACAGTGGATTTCAAGATTTGTTTGTACCAAACATGCAAACTTCTTTTCTATGTAAACTTTCGGATTTTCTACTTGTCCTTTGATTGTGTTTATTCACTCCACACTTGCTAAATCTTATCATACTGACGATTCGTTGCTTTGTACGTCATGGTAAATATTGTTTGTTAGCATTTTTATGTTATCTGTGTGCTTTCCCTCCGTTTCGTTACTCAAAATATTTCACAATTTATTGGGGGCAACGTTAGAGAACCGATCATGGAATTTGTGTGCAATCAGAAGTCGAGGTGGGTTAAATTAACGTCACACTGAAGCAATACAACGGGTTATTGGTGACGGTCCGATATTTCTATTAATCCAATCCTAATAGAAATACCAGAGAAAAATAACTCATAATTTTGAACCACAGTCAGATGACGCGATCGGAAATCAAGTAGTCTATGTTTTTTCGCAAACGAATCGGGTTTTTTCCAAAAGATGACAATTCTAAGAGATGGCAAGTTAGCTTTAAAAAAGTGGGATCGGGCTTAAAATTATGTATTTTGTTTGGTTGGTTGGTTGGAGTTTTCTAACCAACCAACCTAAACACATAATCTTCTAAGTCTAATTATATTTTGATGTTTTGCAAAGTAACTGGTATGGTGGTCATTGTGTTTGTCTTTTACCCTCTCGGTTCAAGTTTGAGTCATAGATTGCAAGTGCATGGATGTTAGTCACTGACCTTGTTAGAAGTAATGTCGGGTTACCCACTGGTGGCTCATCCCTTCACAAATAACCTCCAGTTTCCCCTTGTATTAAGAAGGTCAAGCCAAGAAGGGGTATGGTGGTACATTAAAAATCCATTGTAATTGTAATAATCTCCTATAAATTTAGCAATACGCTTCTTGGCCACTGGAAAAATGTTTAAAATTCTGAACATATCCTTTGAAGACAAACAACTCAACTGTTGATGTAAAATATTTAATTTGTTTAAAAAGTATGTAAGTCTTAAAAGACTTGCATGCAGGAAAATAACCGATTACTTTCAATAAGAAGTTCAGAAAGATAGCAGCTTCAAATGAGTTTTGTCACAAAATTTACGAACTTCCATCCTGTACCATCCAGTTATCATCGAACTAACATTAATTTCAATTCTGTCTTCTGAACAGCGTCGGAACAATCTTTCTCATGAACGAAATACAATAAGGAAGAATTTGACTTCGAAAATAAATACTACAAGAAAAAGAAGATGCATGTTCTGTCACCGAAAACGCATTGATATGCATTTCTTACCAAGGCAAGGTGGCGTAGGGGTTCTATAACAATTGTCAATGATTGAAAAGAGGAAGCATACCGCGGTTCAGGGCGACATTCTAGAGATTTTAATTACAGCTAGTAAAATTTCTTTTCTTTTAAATGACGTTAAAATATACTAGTAAATTTGCCTATCGATTATGTTAACTATTTTTCAAGTATGACTTGTTAGCCATATTTTTTCACTTATCGGTCGGCTTATAAGATGTAAAACATTGAAAAGACTAGACTAGTAGTACGAGTCAACTGTCGTGTCACGAACCACACTTGAAACTCGCAAATTCTTTAAAAATCAAGAGTTGATCGAACGCAGTTCAGCGATTGGCGTCTACGTAAATATGCAGGTGAATAAATAAAAGTTTTGTTACTTTTTGAGGTCCGGGATCTATTTCCTTCTTACGACCCACAACGGAAGTAACGCACATGAAACACCCTTCAAAAACCGCCGACCAACCGGTATAGTGGTTAAGGTGTTAGCCTCTAGATCGGAAGGTTCCTGGTTCGAATCCGGGTCCGGGCATGGATGTTTGTAAGCGTATGGTGTAGAGGCGGCTGGTGCACCTTAAATCTGTCGTGGCCGAAAGTCCTCACGTTGGGTTGGCGTGGAAGTTTGGAGAGTGGGGTGCCAGCTCAGGTGTTGCTTCGTCATCTGACCGTGGTTCAAAATTACGAAGTGTTGTCCTCGGATCTTTCCCTTAAGGGACTGATCCCGAACCGTCGTCAATAGCCCGTTGTGTTGCTCTAGTACGACGTTAACTAAAATTACCATTACCCTTCAAAAACTATATTTCCGAGGAAACAAAGGTAGGTAGTTAGATAATTTAATTTACGTCGCATTGGAACAGCACAATGGACTATAAGCGATAGTCCGGGATCAATTCCTAAGAGAAAGATCCGAGGACAACACCTCGGAATTTTGAACCACGGTCAGATGGCGAAGCAACGCCTGAGATGGCATCCCACTCTCCAAACTTTCATACCACGCCAAAGTGAGGGCATTTGAGGCCCAGCCATCTTTAACGTGCACCAGCTCTTACAAACACAACGTCCTTTGGTTGGCAACTCCAACTCGCAACACTCCGATTACTAAACCGGTACTCTTCCAACCGTGCTACCACGGAAGGTAAAATTGGTCATAGGTAATTTTTAGTTAATGTCGTGCTAGAGCAACACAACGGGCTATTGACGACGGTCTGGGATCTTTCCCTTAAGGGAAAGATCCCAGGACAACACTTCGTAATTTTACACCACGGTCAGATGACGAAGCAAAACCTGAACTGGCACCCCACTCTCCAAACTTCCACACCAACCCAACGTGAGGACTTTCGGCCACGACAGATGTAAGGTGCGCCAGCCGCCTCAAAACCAAACGCTTACAAACATCCATTCCCGGATTCGAACCAGGAACCTTCTGATCCAGAGGTTAACAACTTAACCACTATACCGGTTGGTCGGCTCTACCTCGGAAGGAAACGAAGAGAAACATTTCTACTTACTGTGCTATGCTCATTAAATGTGTTTCTCCAAAAGAAATTCAACCTTCACGCGAAGAAAAAATGACTTAGTGCAGAGAGTTCGTCAAGCTGAATATCACTACATTCTGGTCTAGAAAAGCTAAGAAATATATCTCAAAAACTTTTATTTTACGTGTTTCACTTTGTAAGCAGACGACAGGATCCCCATAAATGAGTGTAAAAATAGAACGTAGTATACCTTTTAAATATTCTTATTTTCGTTTTAAAAAACTTTTTCCCGCTTTCTAGAATTTCGTAAAAACGAGCTTCTATTGATTTATTTTCTGGATAAATATTCTGTCCTTGAAAATTAATGTGTAATAGTTTATAAAAAAAATAACTGGAATATTCCAATGCGTCAAGCATCCATTGCGCCTTAAGCAGGTACCGATGCCACCTTACCAGTGAGAGAGATGCAGATAATTTACTCTCCTACCACCAAATGTCGGAGCAGGGAGTAACCGACATGGGGAAGAAAAATACTGTTTTCCACCACCTCTCCTACGCAGTAGTCCGCGTTGCTTTTCTCTAATGGTGGGAAGTTTTTGATCCTGTCAAGGGAAGGGAGGGTGAAAACATCCCCGATCGTTTCAGCCATTGGAAATGAATTCGGAGGTCAATGGTTAACTGCTGTGAGAAATTAGGTTTTAATGGAGCTTTGCTTTGGCGGCGGACCTCAAACAAAACGGCCGTCGTCGACTTCGATATGGAATCGTTAGCTTCCATTATTTCGGTTGTTTGTGGTTTTTTGCTTCCTCTTCTTTCCGGATGTGAGAGAGAATGTCTTGTGTTACCTACAGCAGTCCCGTCACGTTGAACAATAACGGTGGAGGTTCTTCGTCTTCTAGCGCTTGCGACCTCAATTTCATGCTTGTTAAATGCTTGACACTACTTTATAAATACAGAATAAAAACAATTACTTTTAGCAACATATCTTTCAAATACATTTGTAGCTTTTAACCCCGTAAAATCATTTCCGGATAACATCTGATCCATAGGTTGAAAATTTATTATCGAGCCATAACTCTTTATATATTTATCGTGTAGAAAATATAATGATTGCAAAGCGACAAATTAAACCATAAATATCTCTAATCCAAATATAGAAAACTTTTCTGTAACCCCGCAACCCAAATCGGATCAGTGCCTAACACCAGCACCGGTATCTATTGTAGTTTACCGTTTGAATAGGTGTATCCAAAACGTGGAAAAGGCACCTTTAAACACTAAGGCCCAGTGCACACATCCGGTTTTTCATCTTGCGGCGCCGCTGCCGCAACGCAAGTGAGGTCTGAGATACATTAGATCCAATGGAGCAGTGCACACATGCTTCGGCCGCCGCTGGTGCGACGCCCGTCCAACGTGTGTGAAATTTGTACCACAGTTCCCCACAGCGCCGTAGCTCGCCGCAAACGCTTCTCCGTTCTGAAGTACCTTGCTTTCATATATAAATGGAAAATAAATAATAATAATAATAAATGGTTATATCCAGTAACGTCTATTTTGTTACAAAATATACTTTTTTTACATCAAGAGCGAAATAAACACGTTTTCTTCGATAGAATATATATCGCAAATGGCGCGAAATGAGAATTTACGTCATTTCACGGTTATGTGTGTATAGTTGGGCTTCTATGCCGCAACGGCGCCGCACGTTGAAAAACCGGATGTGCGCACCGGGCCTAATCAATCACAATTTAGCATCAACTAATCAGCTTTGTGTCCCAAGGCATAATCTTACACTAACTGGTTTAACTGATATTTCTTAAACACAAAGCTCCCTCCTATGGTAGCTGATCGGCATTTGAATTACTTGTAGAGAGAAACCAAGAAACTTAAATTAGACATGGTCAAAATGAATCGAATGCTTACCCAAATTAAATCCCGATTTGGCAGCAGCTGCATCCGGTTGATACACTGACCAGGTGACTTATATTTACATTAGATAAACTGTTTGGGAATTCGTCACAAGAGGGGTCCGCAAACCTGGAGGTCTTGGGAGAGGTTTGGTCCCCATTTTCGTGTTTGACGTGAAGAAACCAGAGAGCTCTTATTAGACATGGTCAAAATGTGTTTTAATTTTTCCACCAATTAATAACCACCGGTGTGTAACTCAACTCCCGACTGTGAAATCGCGCTCGTGTTCTAAATAAATCAAAGATAAGTTTGCTCGAAAGATATTTTTCCTCGCGCTAGTTGCATTTTCTGTGTATTGTGATACCTGCGTATTTAATATGGTGTAAATAGAAATACTTATGTCGCGTAAATTCTCCTGAAATAAATCTCGTATCAGAAGTATTTGTAGCATCTCGCATCATTTATTTATCCCCAACAAATATATTCCCGATTCGGAATCAGCTCTATCACATTAACATAGACAGGTTGCTAGCACAGTGTGGTTCAAAGGTTTGGAGGTGTTGATGAAGCTGGTCCGCATTTGTATGGTGACTTGAAGAAATCAGAAAATTTTGACACACACACCCCTTTGATTAGATATACCAGAATGTGTCTAATATTTACCTCCAATTAATATTCCTGATTTTGCATCTACTGCATTCAATTATTGTGACCAGGTTGATAAAAATAGATCGGTGGACTCCTATTTGAACTAGGTTAATTGTTTGAAAATCATAAAAAGGGTCCAAATGCCTGGAATCTTCCAAAAACTGATCTACTCTTACAAGCTTTAAGAAACCAGCAAACTCCATGCTGTTTTCGTGTTTGATACAGCTTGGCCAGAGAGATGGCCTTTCAGATGGCGCTTTATAAAACACAACACAACTAACCAAGCAGTGAGCTCGACAATGGCACATATGAAGATAAAACGCATAGTCCAAGTGTTTCAGTCTACCATTCTCTAAACAAGAGTGAAGCTGACTGGTTGACGAATTTTTTAGGCTGGCTTGAGGAGACATTTAAAACGACGTTTTAAACTTCAATATTTTTTTTTCTTAGGCTTACATGGAAAAGTCAGTCAATAGCTCCAATAAAGCAAAATTTTGTTTCATCTCAGCAGTTCATATAATTTCATTTAGGTCAGACAAAAAATATTGCGTTCATATTATTCAATGTAATTTCCGTCAAAAACAGATTTATCTCATAAATTTACTGCTGACATTTAGAGATTTTCCCTTTAAGTCAAAAGTCAATGACAGTAAATTTAATGACCAAATGTAGGAAGTGATAGGAGTTTATTAAATGTTGGAATGAAAATATGAAAGAAAATGGACAGTGTAAAATCAAAGGGTTCGAGGTTATAGAAAGTCGGCTGGATTGTGGTAATTACCTTGACTGTCTTACATAAAATTAATTACACTGTGGTTATGTTTAACCACGGTTTAACCCTCGTTTTAAGGAATGTTGTAATCATTTAAGTCTATTAACATTTTCATCTATATTATTTTGCAGTAGATAAGATTATTTTGTATTTCGATTTAATTAACATCAGTCTTCTAAGTCCTGACATACTGTTTGACAGACTTGTTGATCTTTCTCCAGTCAGCTATTGGCTAAGATTAAGGTTTTCTTGGTGTCGACATAATTACTGAGTCTTCCGTTAAATAATATGTTTTAAATCAACAATCAGTAAAAAGAATATAGTCGTGATTGTTGTATTAAGAATATAGACGTGATTGTCTGGTATTAAGGAAGGAGGACTAGTAACATTCAAGTACAAGTGAATATCAAATGAAATCAAATCAAAATTAAATTCTATTTTCGAAGTGAAATGTGAATTAATCTCCTATTTATTACTCGAAATTATTCACATGACAAAATCTACTTAATAAGTAAGTCCGAAAGCTGCGTTCCCAATTAGCTTTAAAGTAAGACCTCTAGAGAAAATTACACGATAATAAATCTCATCTTTATCTCAACGTGCAGATGAAGGTATCACTCAAATCAGGAAACTGGTTATCATCTGTGATTTGTGGATCCAATTACAAATGAGTTTTCTGTCAAGCTTGTCAGATTTCATCTATTTTTTTCCGATTCTGAAGTCTTTTACACTAAATAAAATAATTTAAACTGTATTATTAATAAGGTTACGAAGTTAGGCCATTTCACTCGAATCGTGACCCACAGCTTCAGGAAACTAATTTTAAACACGTCGATAATAATTGTTATTTGATAAACATGATAGCGACTATCAAAACAAGCTTCATAAAATAAAATTAAACGTGGAAATTTTTTGATCATTTAAAAGCAAGAAATTAGAGATCCTAGTATGTTCACAACGACTTACTTGAAGGAAGGAATCCAGACATTAGACATGTGCAAGTTAAAAATGATTAAATTAATCAAAAGGAGCTGTTTGAGATTTTGTATCAATTCAAAGTTCAAATTGCATGAGGTAACCTGCTGGACTGGGTCGTCTTAAAAGGTGATACATTTGGCAACACAATGACATTACTGTCTGTCACCAGAACTGTTCCAGAAACGAAGTCAAGGTACTGGCAGTCACTATAAAACAGACATCTTACATTATGAATAGGGATGAGTCGTGTGAGGTTTAGCGGTGGGTGTTATGGTGACGGAAGGTGGTATCCTCTAATCTCATAAATTCTTGTAGATCCAATAGTTGTTAAATACGCCAATGTGACAAGCTTAATTGTTTCAACAAAAAAAAAACTTTAGAAAATAGTCTGCTTCGTTTCTACGGCGATAGATAGGTATAAACTTTCTGTCGGATAGAAGTTCTCATGGTGGAAGGACAGTAGGACTGTAAACCCCGAATGAGGGAATTTGTGGCAACTGTTTCCATGACAAGACACCGATTCCTTCACCAAAATTTAACCTCTCATGATTCCTCCTTACAACCTACAGTATTCTTTGCATGACTTCTAATCAATTTAGTCTTTCTTGACTAATAGACCTTATAATGGAATCTTTCCAAATGATTCTGAAGGAAGTAATAGAATCTTTTCAAAGGATTCAACTCGAAAGAAAGTAGCAATAGAATATTTTCAAAGAATTTCATTCGGAGGAAAGGACGAATATATTATTTCCAGAGGCTGAGAAAGAATTCATGGATTGTGGTTATTTAGCCATTAAGTGTTGTACAGGGGTAGAAGCAATAATACCACTCGGAAATCTCACAGAGCTTAGAGGGTTAAGTCAATACATAAGTGGGTGTTAAGCATTGTGATTTACTGTGAACATAGCCATCTGGAGGTATTTCTCAGAAGTTCATCTTGTATTGAAAGTGCAAGTTCAATTAAATCCCATTGATAACCAGTTTTGTGTAATCTGGAGGAATTTTTGTTGCTCTCTTGTCATTTATTACTTTAGAGGGCTAATAAACTCAACGTGTAAAAAGACAGAACAATCTGTAAAGAAATAATTTTGTGACGGGTACTATTGCTGTTTAAAACAGCACTGTATTTTTAACTATTTAGATGGTATTGTAATTGTCACACTAGTACTATAATTCTGCAAACATTTCTATAAACGTCTAATAACCTAAAGTGAGGTTTTAATACATAAAATCTATGAAATTGTTGAAAAGAACTTATGAAAGCAACTCCGGTGCCTAGTCAAAAAAAATTCAAATCACCACTGTGTTTTTTCACAGGCAGTAGATAAAAAAGAAAAACAGTCTTTTCTCAAAGAGCAAAGAACTGTAAAATCTCTGTCACAATCAATATATTAACAGTCATGTTAATATTGGAATAATACGCTTGACTATTAAATGTCTAAAACTGATAGTGGGACATGGGATACCAGTTGTTCTGACGTTCAATTGCATGTCCCAATGACTCTACGATGGTTTGAAATTTCTTTTCATAACTAACATTAAATTAAACTTTGCGTTGTATATACAACACACAATTAGGCTGTTTATAACTAGACCTCTGTTAAATATGCTTTCTCTGCTTTAAATCCACTTATGAACTTAAAACTAAGATTCTCTTGTGGGGAATCGTTTTTAAATGGTATGGCACAAGAGTCATACTTGGCCATGCTGTGCCAAACATAAAACTTGTAATGTCAAGTAATGAACATGTACACACAATGAAAGTATTACAGAAGAGAGAAATATGCCCCTGGTAAAATACAGGGAATAAACCTGCGTCACCTACAACTCGAATGTTTCTAGCATATGGGACAAACCCACTGAGCCACTTATTTAAGATAGAGGGATCTTAGGGTTAGGAGCACTATTTAAGATAAAATTAGAAATGACACTAAACGAACCTGCTCCATGTACAACTCGCAGTTTATTAACAAAATGGGTAAAACCACAGTCACTGTTTTGAAGATTGAAGACTCTTAGCACTTAGAGCACTCTTCAAGATAGTTTGGTAGAAGACTGAAACATTTTGTTTCAATCTATATATATAATTCTCTTACGTGGCACGCAAAAAAGACGTTATTTGTAATCGCGTTTTGGCAACACTGTACGATTGTTTGTTTATCGCGAAGTCTCGCGCATCGATTCAATTTATAGCGTTATCGGATGAAATTTTATTGAAAAAAAAAAGGAAATTTTAATGAGCTGTTGCAGTTAGTTTATAATAGAAATCAAAGAAAGCGGAGGATCTTTTCAGGGCCAACAATTATAGTTCAACAAGACGCTTGCACTACAACTTTCGGCAACAAACTCAATGAAAAAGTGTGGGTCGTTTGAGTGCTGGGAAAATGTATACACAAACAACATGCTGGGTATTCAATTTCCAAAGCAACGCTCACATTTCGAGTCAAAATTTGCACAAAGTTTTCTTTTGAATTCTGATTTTAGAGATACTGTATATATTTTTTCTGTAATACACAGCAAATTTAGATTTGAAAAACATTTTTTTGGTAACATATTTTGTAAACAATCCCTTCTTCTAGGACACATGTCTTCATTGAGGCGAGCGAAGCGAGCATAGGTTCTCGCAGCAAACCAATGAGGATTGCGAAGCAATCCTCCGGGGGTTGGCGAGCGTTAGCGAGCAGGGGGCAGGCCCCCCTAGTTTTATATATTTCCTCTTACACACTTTAGAATGTACGAGCTCATCACAAATTTTATCAAACTAAAGCTGTTTATTTCTATATGGTCGTTTCGAAGGATCAATTTACTTTTATGAATATATTAGGGGGCCCGCCCACTGTTCGCTGACGCTCGTCAATCCCTGTGGGATTGCTTTACAATCCTCATTGTTTCGCTGCGCGAACCTAACTCGCTTCGCTCGCATCAATGAAGACACGTGTCCTAGCAGAAAGGATTGTTTACAAAATATGATATTCCAAAAAAAAATATTTTTCAAATATAAATTTGTTGTACTACAGAAAAGTAATACAGTACCTCTGGAATCAGAACTCGAACAATTTGGAATTCAAACAAAAACTTTGAGCAAATTTCGACTTGAAATGTGAGCGCTTCTTTGGAAATCCAATACGCAGCATGTTGTTTGTAAACTACAACAGCTCGACTATATATATATATATATATATATATATATATATTCTCAATAAAATTTTATTCGATAACGCTATTTCAATTGAGGTGCGAGGCTTCGTGGTAAACAAACAATCGAACAGTGTTGCCAAAACGCGGTAAAAAATAGCGTCTTTTTTGCTTGCCACGTAAGAGAATTATATATATAGATTGTAGGGCAAGAAACACGACGTTGACTTTAAATTTCAAAAAAAAAAAACTGAATTATAAAGAATCTCAGTGGGAACTTCGATTCCACTCATGTTTGCTTCTACTGAACGAACAGGTTGGCAATTTCGTCAAAAAGCGTGGAGACTTTTCTGTCATTTGAAGAAAAGAGTCAGGCCATAAAACGACACTGCCGAATGAGCCGTTCCGACGCTGTATGGGACTGAATCCAAAAATTCCAACAATAGAAAAAGATCCCAATTGATGAAGCGAATCGTTGTAAAATAACGGATGCCATTTCACGCTTTGCGGGTTCTCCACTCATATTCGCCGTTTCCGCCTGTCATATTTTCTTTCCTTCTCTTTATAAGATTTGACATCCTGACGCAGTAGCCACGAATGCCACTTTCTCTCCAGCGCACGTGGACTGCCCGTACATAGCACTGATCCTCCTCCCATGAGTAACATACGAAGAATCCAAGACGGACGGACTGTCTGAGATCTGAGAGAGTCGTACGGCAGGGCATCCCACTTGCGTATTCGAAGCGTTCATCGTAAGCATGGAATTATGGTAAACGATGAGTGCTAGAGGTGTGGTTCCCCTGTGTGAGCAAGCATTTGAAGCACACGCGTTGGTTTACAGTATGGTGCCTAATTATAGTCCACTCCGAGAGCTATAGAACAAAACGCGTATTTAGTTTCTGTCTTTGCATTGTTGCAGTCAGAATGACCCCAACTCTGAAGTGCTTGGAGCGATTGTGTAATAAACACGTTGTACCCGTGCCGAAGGTTGAGAGAATAGATTCGAACACTCGGCCCGAAAGGGTACTGCCGCAGTTCTCTGAGCACTCGAGAGGGAAAAAAACTTGATTGAGAGTTCAAATCTCACGTGTTCCAATGTCGGGCTCCAAGTTTCCTGGTTTCTTCATGTCGGAACGTAAAAGCGGGCCAGCTTTGCACAAGACCTCGACGCATTTTGATCACCCCTTGAAATTCCCAAATAATTAATGCGGTTCAAATATATATCATTGTTTGTCTAATCAACCTGGCTACGCTAATAGGATGCAGTTCGATGCCAACTATTACTTGATTGGAAGTTCGGAAGACGTCCAAGCATTTGGACCCCCTCTTGTTATTTATCGTTTCACAAACAATTGAGCTGATTTAATCATCCAAGTGGTTTCGATTAGATGTCTCATCCATCAAGATCTGGCACATTTTGCTAATGGCCAGATACCTTATCGATACTAAACTACCCTATTACTCCAAGGTGATTGAAGATCCAAGAAGAAAGAGTACATTGTTCTATGCCCAGAACTGTAGACAGTTTGGAATATGTTTTCGCATCAGGTTTGCCACTACAGGGCAAATTTCACCCGACGATAAACCACCAGGAGGGTTAATTCAAAATCATCCTGTCTGTCTTATCATCCTGTCTGTCTTATGATCTTGTCTGCCTTATCATATTGTCTGTCTTATCAACCTGACTGTGATATGGGAGGCAGTTGAAACCAAATCGGGAATATTAATTGGGGTAAATATCACGCTTTCTGACATCCTAATCAAATGGATAATCAAAGTTTCTTGGTTTTTCAAGTAAACATACAAATGTGAACCATCAAAGGATTATAAGATTTTCCATTATTGATGTTCTTACAAATCGAAGGATTCGAGTACTGTGAGAAAATAACGATTCTGGATAGATGTGTTGCCCATATGGCGTATTCTGTTCCACTTAACGACTATCATCTGACCTGGTACAATGTGCCATATGCTATGTGTCTATCACGAGAACTGATCCAGGCATAATTTGTTTGTTTGTTACCGTAGAGCAGGCCTCGAAATAGATTTTCTAATACAGGTGCACCTTGTGCACCTAAATTTTTAAATTAGGTGCACAGGTTATATTTTAGATGCACATTTAAAAAAACGTAATATAAGAGTACTAATGTATGTAAACTACTTTATTAGTTGCGTATGTTTATATAGGTTAATATAGTAGATAGTAAATAACAATATTTAAACATCTAAATTCTCCGTCGCACGGCTGTCGCGACAGTCACTTCAACAGAGCCATCTGGAAAATGTTTCGATCATCGGAAAGTTCCTGGTGACAGTGGCACAAGTAAACCTCCTTCCTGTATAAACCCGTTACGGACCAGCGATTATTTATTTATTTATTTTTGCATAGTGTGTATTAAAGAATTTTTTTAATTACGTTCCTTTATAGCGAGAGAGGTCCATACTAATATTTTGAAAAAACATCAGAATAATCTAAAACACGTTCCTCCTCTTTTTTTAACGTTATGTGCACTGCGTGCACCTAGAGGTAAAAAATAGGTGCACAATTTTATTTTCATGTGCACAGTGCACCTGTGCACCCGGGTATTCCAAGCCCTGCCGTAGAGAGACGGAACTTATCCTATTTTCCACAGGGAAGTATTCCACACTAAAAAAATATATTCAAGTTTGTCACATTAGCGCATATAATGACAATTTTTAAATGTATTTGTGAATATTTTTATTTTGTGGCGAAAAGATTTATACAATTAAATGACCAATTTCCACCCCTAACACTATTTACGAAAAACAAAATAAAATTAAGTCATCGCCCACGTGTCACCCGTACTCAATATGAACGATCCCAATTTCTCTCTATAACGATTGCCATCACGCAGACTTGGTGCCAGTGTTTTTATGCAAGGTAATGTGGCTAAAAAAGGTTCGTCACTTTTTCGAAAATCAGAGGAAATGCGTAAAATAGTTCGTTTTAAGTAGACATTGAACGCTTGAACACTTAAAGAGGCTATGAATATTGAAAAAATAGTTTCAATGGCATTTTTATTAGTTTTCAAACAGAAAACGAAAGAATTTATCTTCCCATTCTATTTCACTGTTTCATCGTGCTCACGGTTTAATAAGAATGGAAAACTTAACTATAATATTAATCCAGGCCTCGAAATAGATTTTTTAATACAGGTGCACCTTCTACACCTAAGTCTTTAAATTAGGTGCACATTTAGAAAAACGTAATATAACAGCATTAATGTAATGTAAACTACATCATTAGTTGGGTATGTTTAGATAGGTTAGTAGTAGATAGTAACCAAAAATATTTAAACGTCTAAATTCTCCGTCGCTCGGCTGTCGCGACAGTCACTTCAACAGAGCCATCTGGAAAATGTTTCGATCATCGAAAAATTCTGGTGCCAGTGGCACATGTAAACCTTCCTCCTGTATAAACCCGTTACGGCCCAGCGATTTTGTTTTTGCATAGTGTGTATTTAGGAATTTTAACTACGTGCCTTTAGAGCGAGAGAGGTCGATACTGATATTTTGTTCAAACATCAAAATAACGTAAAAAACGTACCCCACTTTTTTTTTTTTAACTTTAGGTGCACTGCGTGCACCTAGCGTAAAAAAATTAGGTGTACAATTTTATTTTCATGTGCACAGTGCACCTGTGCACCCGGGTACTTTAAGCCCTGTATTATTCCAACCTTCATCCAGCATGGAAAATATTTACTTTCTGCGTTTCCGAAGTACGTTTGTATTCACTCCAAAAATCCAGTCTAGACGATGAAAAAGAAACCTTTTTTTCTACCAGAAACACATGCCGAAAATCACGTTTACTAATAGCTGAAAGAAATCAGACACGCTCACACGGGTCATCGTATTTTATACTTCTACACTATTTTATTTTCGATCTGTTATACAAATAAAGGAAACTCTAAATACATAGGTTGTACTCAACCAGTTGAAACAGAAGAAACAACATCAATCTCAGGAGTTAAACGTATTGTTTTTCATTCAAATCGAAACATACTCTCGAAAACCTACAGAAACAGTTTTTTAAATTATCTGATCTTGAGCGTTCTACCTCGATAGTTGTTTTGATTACCATTTCTCTGTCTTTGATTCTGTGGTCACCGTGGTGCTTCGTGATTACGCTTTTTTTTTCCTGTTCACTGTTGATGTTGTAGAAGGAAAAGCACGGTCCGGAACCGGATATAAAAACAAGCGTTCTTACATGCATAAATAATTATCGTTCGCGGTAAAAGAATCGAAAAGTAGTAAACGGAGGAGAGTTATGAATGAAAAGCTAGACAAAGCTAATTTACGTGAAAAGGTAAGGGAGAGAAGATGATTGTGAAGGTAATCTTTTCTCGACAGTCGTGGTCATTTGTCCAACGTGGCTATTTAGTTTTTTGCACAAAATGATGTCACTAATTCACTTGCTAACAGTAATTCATCAGTGTCCAGGCAGTACGATTTTTCAACAGATGTGTTACAAGAATGGCACTGGTGTACCTTACGGATGGAGAAACAACTTAAATCGTGTAGATATTTTCCCCTGATCACTTACCCTCGCCAACGAAATTTCGCTTTTTCAATTTCGACACTTAATAAACCCTAAACTAATAGCCGCATAGGAAAATTTTTAACAATTGTCCAGGGAATACGATGAAGAACAAACCATGTTAATTTTTTTTTTTTCTGATCAGTACTTTCTCGGAAAACCGTCTAAGAATCAAGCTAAACAACACAGTTTTCAATCCTGCGACAGCGGCCATAACCTTTTTTTTTTTTAATATAGAGAGATATTACGTAAAATTATATCTATTTTTTGTCGGATTGACAAAAAAATATTGTATATTTTTGGTATATACTGCAGAAGTTTAGTAATTAGTTTATGTGTGACGTGGTATGAAAAAGATTGTAAATCGCTTGGCATAGCTTAACATTGATATCTGGGGATGCAAGATTAGATCGAAAGTATAGAAATCTTATTCTTGGCTTTAGGCCACCTTATAAGTCAACTAGGTTCACCATTGTTCTTTCCCTCAAAGACTGTAAAATATGAATCATTTGAGTTCCCTTTGTTAAAAGCAAACCAAAAAGAGCGATTGCGCACAATCGTGGCAACTCTGTGGGGATGTCCAAGACTTTCTTGTTATGCACCTTTCTGTCTTTTGCAAATATGGTAATGTGAGAGAGAACAGGGAGATGAGGATAGACCAACATGCATGAACCAACTACTAGTTTTGTCAGTAATGGATGCTACACTCAATAGCAAGCGTGGGATCGGTGAGAAGAGCCTGTACTAACGCTATCCATTGCTTTTGTAAATGCCACCAATTATAGTAAGAAACCGTTTCAGACTGAAAGCGTTTGGCATCAGCAGTCCCTAGTTGTCTTTTGTGGAGAAAAAATTTAAGGACGTTATAACAGCAATTGACCTTTCACTCAACTTTGCGTTGAAATATAATCGATTTTCCTTCACATTTTATCAACTTTTATTGTTTTGGCTACCGAGTTTAATTATTTTTACTTGAGAATGCCTTGCTCCTAGACTTCCATAAACAATACGCCACTGTTGGCCAGTATCTAATGCGAAGGACTGATGTTAAGCTGTCCCGTTTTTGTATCAGACTTACTCGTCTAACGCATCCCCTTCCTTTGTATAGAGATAATCACTATGTGTCATTAATGCTCATATCCCTTCACCATTCTAATTGCTTGCCATCTTTCATCGTTTCAAGTTCTTAAAGAATGCATTTGTAAATGCACAACATTTGTAATTTACGACGCCGATTTTACGATGCCCTACATAAACCAATCTACATAAAACAAAAGTTAGAAAAACAGTGAAAATAGAAGATGAATCACATGTTTTATTTAAGAGATTTCTTGAATATTTCTCACCGTTGCAGTCGAACAATATATGCTTCAAAGTCAGAATTTATAGGTGTTTAGAGATGTTTAGCTAAACAATCTTAACCAGTCAGAAGTCAAGTTATTGCTACAGCTTAACTTTACAGACTCTTGGGACACCTGGAATTTATTTACAATTTATAAGCCAAGGTTTGCTTGAATTTCAAGTATTAGTTCTGGAAAGAAACTCTTGGTTTTTTTTTCTTTAGGTACTAGGGGGCTCCGCCCCCTGCTCGCAAGATAACTTTTTTGCAAGATAAGCGAATCCGTATCTAGGGCGGACCCAGTACTTTAGCTTTAGAAAACGTTCCAAAAATTATTGGCTCATACACGGAAATATAGTGTAAATAAAAACAAAATGTTTTTAAAAATGTCAAGAACAAAGCATCTCATTTCCACACAAAAAAGGAAACAGTTTAGCACAACATACTGTTAAAATTCAGAGGATATATCAACATAATTTTAAATGTTTTAGGTTCTCCGTGTTGTTTGTTGCAATAGTACTTCTTAATATTCTTAATATCTTCAAATTCATTAGGCCGTTGAACCACAAGACTCGCTATCACGAGACTCGCTATCACGAGACTCGCTATTACCAATCACAAAACGAATAAACCTGAAAAAGATTGCGAAATTTTTTTTTATAGTAGAAAGATATTTTTTATGAAATTATACGAGATTAGTCTATTTACAGTTCGAACAAATTCAGTCACCCTTTTTACCTTCACCGTAGCTTCCATATTGTACTGGAATCCACAGTGTATCTACTACTGTGATTTGTGATGTCAAAGTATGGATAAGTGAATGACATTCAAGTGTTCCATGTGACTTTCAGAATTTTGTAGAGATTATAGCTTCAATTACTGCTTGGGAATCACACGAAATAACGCATTTCTAAAATTCATATCGCTAACATTTCAGCGGTTTTAATGCCGTGAGAATGGCTTCCACTTCTCCATGCTTAGTTTCCAACAGGGAATATAAAAATTAATAGCTTCACTGAAGACTTGACAGATTACACACCTGCTTTCACAAAGTTGTCCATTCTTGACCCGCCATTGTCGATGTGCACTCGCTTCATACATAATGATTAAAAGAAAAACTATTCATTTATTGGTCAGAAAGACAAGAATCTACAAAAGAACTATTCTTGGTGAAAATTAAACACAGTATCCAAGGCTGATATGATACATAGCATTCGTGGTGACGGGAGTTGACTCATTTTAAAGACTTAATGAGAATTTTTTAAGTGAAATAGAGTATATGCCTTAATTAAAAAAGAGTTGGTAGCGTCCAATAAAGTAGCTTGACCAAGCTACCGAAAACAAAGCAACCGCTCTCTTCATTATTTAATGGCATTCGAATGATATGCCCATCTCATTAAATTCTTCTTTGTTTTATGTATTTAATAATTGATATTTCAGTGTGCCGAAAGAAGGCCATATTTAATCCTCCGACTGGTACCGACTAGTGGTGCGACATCAACAGCAAAACATCGATAGTTTGAAACATCGATGTTCAAAATTAAAACATCGATGTTGATAATACATCGCCCAAAAAACATCGATGTTTTTAAAATTCAGTGTATTTAAACTTTTTCCTACATTTCTTAAAAGTGGTTTAGCAACTAGTGATGCTACATCGTTTGCAAAACATCGATGTTGATAATGCAACGCTCCCAAACCATCGATGTTTTTAAAATTCAGTATATTTACACTTTTTTCCCCATTTCTTAAAACTGGTTTAGCAACTAGTGATGCGACATCGGCTCCAATACATCGATGTTGGTTTTTTTTATAAAACATCGACATCGATATCGCATCCCTACTTTTCAGACCCTTCACTCTTGGTCACTTTGGTCTAAAATTATGTTCAATTTGCTGATTATGAAAATTATGCTACTTGGTGATTTTTAAAATTTTTATAACGGTACTTTTTCCATTTAAAAATAAAACATCGATAAAGTAAAAACATTGACAAGTATAAACATCGATGTTACAAAAACATCGACTCCAATGCATCGATGTTTTGAAAACATCGACATTGATGTCGCATCCCTAGTACCGACTATATATCTCGTTCATCAACATCTGATCACTTTTGCAATTGGCGATACATCTCGTCATCACGATATTGCTTATTTTGTATGAAGACGAGATCACGATCTGGTCAGTTTTCTTCAAATGACAAGATACCTGGTCCATCAAGGTCTGGTCAGTTTTGCTGATGACAAGATACTTCGTCGAGTCAACCACCAGGTTAATGTGAAAATGGGGCCCTTAGAAAAATTTTCTAGCTGATCATCCAACTTGGCCCTGAGGTCCTGAGTGCGGATGTGGTCAGGGCTGGTGCATCACCAAACTAATACACAGGTCAAACCCAAAAGCGTTTCATTTACATATCTGACCTATCGAGTCATTGGTTAGATGTAGTAGAAAGAGAGAGAAAAACGCGTTCTCTCGTTAGTTACTATCCTTACTTGGGAACAAAGCAAACAAATAATTTTCCCCTTTGCTGAACTTCCTGTGTCACGGAACTGTGAGGTTAGTTTCAGAGGCCGAAAGAAAAAATTGGCTGCTCATTTTTATCTTCCCTTTCTCCACTTTTATTTTATCACATTTCGGTGCCGACCAAATTACAAGGAGGGGGCCAAAGAGAGCCACAAAAAGAAAAATTGCTCCAAGACGAAAAAGAGAGGGAGGAAGAAAGAAACAGAAAAAAACACACTATGCATATCGTGTCCACTGCCTCGTATCTCACGGGCTGTACTTATCCCCCTTGTACTATTGGATATCTTATTACGCGGACATTTGTGTGAAGAGGCCAATGGAATACGGATAGTCGAGTTTTGAAAAAAGTACTTGCCAAATAAATAAGAAATTTACCTCTCACCTTTCGACCACTTTTTTCCTTTTCCCGGCTTTTATTTTTAACTGTTTTAAGGAAGATTCCCTTTCAAGTTTCGCCGCAGCGGGTTAGGGGGGAGCAGAACCAAACCTATTCACTCGGGTGAATAAATCCTTCTGAGACCCCCTCCTGCTCCAATAGACCCACCACGCAATGGACCCACCATGCAGAGATTCAGCGCAGGCGTCAAATAGAGCACTTTCTACGACACAAATATGTAAATGAAACGCCTTTGGGTTTGACCTGTAGATTCTTTTGTTGGTTACCCAGCCCCGACCATATCTGCATTCAGGACCTCAGGGCCAAGTTAGATGATCAGTAGGAAATTTTATGTGATGGGCCCCAGTTTCACATAACATACGACCTTCCGGGAACACTGAAATATCAATTGATATTGTTAACCCTCCCGGTCATTGTCTCAACGAGGTATCTCTTCATTAACAAAAACAGGCCAGACCTTGATAGAAGAGATATCTTGTCATAAAAAAACCAGACTAAATCTTCATCTTGTCATAAAAGAACAGACTATATTTTGATCTTGTCATAAAAAAAACAGACTAGATCTTGATCTTGTCATAAACAAATCGGCAATATTTTGATTTAGAGGTACTTCGTCATTAGCTAAATTGGTCAAATCTTGATGGACTAGATGTCTCGTTGAAACCACTTTGTAGGGTTAAATATATGAAATGAAGAGAATGAGATGGGATGGACGTATCATAAGAATGCCCGATGACATTTCTGGACTGGCCGATTGGAATTAGGCCTTGTGGAAGACCGAAGCTTAGATGAATTGGCAAGGACTTTGGCATTTGCAAAAACAAGAACTGAAGAACTATTTTCAGTAAACAGGTCAGGTGGAACAAAATTATTGAGAAGGCCAAGGCCCACACTTGGCTGACGAGACAATGAAGAAATGCCAATTCCCTTATACATATCGATCAGCAAACATCGATCCCCATGTCTACAATTTGCGCCCCAACACCAGTTAAGATGACGGGTTTAGAACCAATTTGATGTACCGGCCTCAATATCAGATTCTATAATGGTGCCTATATCAGTTCAGGGTCCATCATGAAATAAAATATGCATCCTAAGAACTCCGTGTTTTTAACTACTACTATTATATAAAACTTTCTCTTTTCTTGTGTGTGTACAGCTGCGAATGTACAAACTTGATGAAAAGGTTTATAATTTGAGAACTTAGAAAACAGACTGTACATTACAGTACAAAAAATTTTCACGTTCAACCCTGTATCGTAGTATCACTAACCAATCTCCTTCCAATTGGGGCCCTGTAATGCCACAAGTCCAACTTAACAGCACAGACAACTCCTTATTCTCCATAAATAGTTTATCCGCTAATAGAGGCAAAAAAAAAAACTCGCTCATTTCAGATCTTAGTCAAAATGTATATTTTCTATAGCAACAATTTTCAACCGGTGTGCCACGGCTCATTGTTCAAGAATGGCATATTTGTACCTTACGGATGGTGAAACGACTGAACTAAAATTTATTTCATTTCAGCGGTTTAGTTTTGAGTTTTTGACAAGTATGTTCAAAAATAGTTTCAAGTAATACCCGTATGTAATGGTGAGTAGTATTTTTTATTTCAAAATATCATAAAAAAATTGTTTCTAAAAAATTTTAGATGGCCAAATTGGAACAAAAATAGTAGATAATTATATCTATTTTTGAAAATCAATGAGAACTTTATTTTTTGCTAGATTGGCGTAATATTTATTAGCGTAGGGTAGAATTTCAATAATTTGTTTATTCGTACCATGATATGAAAGAGATTGAAAATAACTTATCTGTGGTGCTGTGCTATTAATGCCCCTACAGTTCGTGAAAACCATGGTGTTCGAAAGATAATGAAAGAAACTGATAGGAACTGAAGATAGATAGTGTAAATTTTGCTATATTGCTTCCATATGTACGTAGAAGCTATTCGTAGAAGGCATTACACACAATAAGACATCCTTTCTATTAGAAATCGCAAGAATTAAACAAATTCCTGCAAGAAAATGTTGATAAAACCCACCACTCAATGCCTGTAATGAGTCAAACATGACAAGACTTTCAAGTTTATCTGACCATAGATAGTTAAATGAAACATCGTACTTAAAGAATCCTTCACCCCTGACAATCAGGAATTGTTTGTAAATGAAACACGATTTCTATTGAGCAATGCATTCGTTTCAATGTTCAGTAGCAATAGTACTACGAGTTGTTTTTTCAATGAGACATGTTCGTAATCAGCCTAATTGATAGGTGTCAGTGATTGAGATGCTGGGAAACTAAAATAAATATTAAGTAAATGTACCCGGAATGCTGTCATAAAACAAAATATATCAATTTATAGGTCAAAATTTATTACATCTCCTTCAAATTAATCTCCTCCGACTTCAATCCCCTTCTGCCAACGTGTTTTCCAAATCTCAAAACATGCCTTAAAGTCGTTTTTGTGAACCCCTTCTGGATTTGTATTGAATTTTCTTCTATTGAATCAATGGACTCAAAATGGTGACCACGAAGAGGGAGTTTCACCCGTGGAAATAAGAAAAAATCACGCGGTGCCATATCAGGTGAATACGGAACTTGTGGATCCGTATTTGTTGAATCCTTTGTCAAAAAAACGAATAGTAATGGCATTGTGAGGAGGCGCATTGTCGTGATGCAAAACCCATGGGTTATCTTACCAAAATTCAGGTCGCTTTCGACGAACTGCTTCACGCAAACGACACTAAACACTCGAGTAATAATCTTTATTGACTGTCTGGCCAGAATTGGTAGAAATTCATAATGCACAACTCCTCGGCAGTAAAAAAAAACCATTCAATATTACCTTGATTTTTGAGCGACTTTTACGTGGTCTTTTCGGTCTTGCTTCACCTTTCAAGCGTCATTCACTTGATTGTTGTGCTGTTTCTGTACAAAAAGCATAGATCCAAGTTTCGTCACCAGTAATAATGCGTTTTAAAAAGGAATCGCCTTGAGAAAGCATCTCTCGTGACATTACAGCACGTTGCTGTTTTTGGAACAACTCGATAAACGACGCGTCGCAAACTTAAATTATCTTTTAAAATTGCTTGACAGAAACCAAATGATGTAGGAACTTGTTCAATACTTTCTCTTATTGTTAAACGACGATCATTAAGCACCAATTCTCTGACCTGATTGACATGTTGTCATTCGTCGAAGTCATTGGTCGCAGTGGATTGACTACTAGATCGCGAATCCTCTACGACGGATTCTCTACCTTCTTTAAACTTTTTATACCAATCAAATACTGTTGTTTTTGATAAACAGTCGTCTGTAAAAGTTTTTTGTAACATTTCAAATGGGTTCGTAGTTCGTAGCAGAAATTCTATTGAGGAAACAAATTTTAATGTATGAAAGTGAAAATTCTTCTCGTATTAAAAACACATTTATTTAAGGGGGTTAAAAAAATAAATTCATGGTTGTTGCCACATGTTTATCTGTCGTAAAAATATCCAAATCCCTTTTCAGTTTCATGATGAATAAGGCTCAATTTGAAGGGGCATCGTGAAAAAAGCGTCAAGAAATACCGAATCACCAGTGAACAAGTGAATGGTGTAGCGAACGCAAAAGCTAAATATGTGAACGTGGCTGAGATGCGCATTATTTTAGTTTAAATATGAAATGTACATATTGATACTCATATTCTTTATAAATGGATTTCAATAACGCGTCAGTAATGGCACTATCATTAACGAATATAGCCAATTAAGAAACTTAAGCACAGATGTCCTGCGCGAGTCCGGAACATAAACATGAGATATAGGTGGAATGAGGAGCTTCGAAATATTTGACCAACATATCGAGTATTAGTCACGTGACTGCTTTGTGAAAAATTCACTTGGATTTTGCATCATATCGCCTCACTTGACACTAAAACATCTTACAACAGAGCAAATGTGTGAATGCGCATTTCTAGAGTTGCGACAAAAATGGGGAAATCGCCAAAGTATACTGAAGTTGCACGGACCAATCAGATGAAGAATCAATGGATAGACGTCTTCTTCCGTCCCAAGAACCAGTCAGATGTTTTACAAAGAATGAACATCTAATCCCGTCCCGTAGACCAATGAGATGATGAATGTTCTTTTCCAGTCTGCAGACGGATAGTCCAAGGCCCGGTGCACACATCCGGCTTCTCAACGCGCGGCGCCACTGTGGCACCGAAGACCAACGATGCACACATAACCGTGAAATGACGCACGAACTCATTTCGCGCCATTTACGATAAATATTCTATCGAAGAAAACGTGTTTATTTCGATTACTGGGTGTAAAAAAAGTATATTTTGAAATACAATAGACGTTACTGGATACTACCATTTATTACTTATTATTTATACTCCATTTATTTAAGAAAACAAGGTACTTCAGAATGGAGACTCATGTGCGGCGCCGTGGAGAACTGCAGTACAAATTGTACGCAAGTTGGACGTGCGTCGCCCCAGCGGCGCTGGAGGCATGTGTGCTATGCTCCATTGGATCTAATGTATCTCAGACCGCACTTGCGTTGCGGTAGCGGCGCCGCACGTTGAAAAACCGGATATATGCACCGGGCCTAACGGTTACGTTACTAGTTTTGGTCACATGATCCTAGGCACATAAAAAAGTTACCATAGCTAACTCTATTTTTATATTTCTTCTATAGTCTGCAAGTCCTTTAAAACACCATACCTGAGTTACATTTGTAGAGCGCATGATTTTATGTCGCTGGTGGATCTGCAGATTAAGATTGGAAGAACTTTCTTTTCCCCTTTTTGCTCTCTCGCCCACACGAGCAGATCGCCCGAGCGTCTTCTGAACCTCCATTAAATATGTAGTCTTTGTAAATAAATAGATTAGAAATTTAAGAAATAATTATTTGGTATTACAGATCTTACTGATATTTGTGCGAGTGTGCCTTTATTTGCATCGATACAAGTAATCACTTCCTTAGAACATCGCAAGTAGAAAGTATCTAAATAATAACGCAAAAGGGAAATTTCGTTTTAATTCAAATTATTCGAGCGCAATCCAATGTTTGCTATTGTACAAAACATGTCAGCAAGGGATTGTCAGCCGAAATCAGGCTTTCACCCCGGGGTCAACCACCATCTCTAATCCTCCCTTTCTTTTCACGTTGTTCATCAACGCTCTCTCCCTAATGACTTCTACATCCCAAAAAGACACAAAACGGCATTTTGCAAGTGTTCCTTTGTTTGTGGCGCCGGGCTTTGGGCGCCACGGCTCACTGGCATTAAAGGGCCTAAAAAGGGGTGTATACTCTTAATGGAATGGATTGCCTCTATGTTGTTTGGAGTTTGGGCCCGTGATTCATCGTGATGTCAGCGGATTCTACTAACATCATTGTCATCCGATTGCAATGGTAGGAGTTTCCCAGAGTCTAAAGTCGAGGAAATTATATGATTCGGGTATTTCTATTCTTAATTCGCTGCTGTTCATTGAAAATGCAATACCAAGAAAGAGTTGTTGGATTGACCGGAAATTCAGCAGACAGGTAGTTTATCGTGGAAAATGCAAATGATTAAAATATCAGCTGAGTATGCAAATAGCACATGTGACTGAAATATCACTCGGGAGATATAAAAGAATGCCGCTAAGAGTAAATACCAAGCATTGTATCGGGTAATTCGATTGGTATTGCTCTGTTAGTATGCAAACGTATCTCGTCGTTGCAAAACTAAAAACGTCATGAATAGTTGACGAGTTTGATAGAAATAATTATTGGGTTGGGAGTATAGTGTCGTTTCGTGATATTGCTACACGCGTTGGTCGAAACGATAGCACAATTATGCGTGCTTGGAGACAAGAACAGAAGGCTCTCCACTTCGTCGTGAAAGATCTGCAGTATCTATGGATAAATGAAGAAAAGGAAGCTAGGCAAAGGAAGTCACATAGAGCACCCTCCTATGTGATGGTTAATGGTTATGGGGTTATAGTACCCTCCTATGTGGTGGTCTTTGTACCCTCTTATGTGATGACAATGGTACCCTCCTATGTGGGGGGAGGGGTTATAGTACCTCCCTATGTGAGGTCACAGTACCCTCCTTTGTTATTGCCACTGTACCCTCTTATGTGATGACTACGGTACCTTCCCATGGGGGGGGGGATTATAGTAACTTCCTATTTTGAGCTATTGTATCCTCTTATGTGGAGGTCTTTGTACCCTCTTTTGTGATGACTATGGTACCCTCCTATGTGGGGGGTTATAGTACCTTCCTATGTGAGGTCCTATGTACCTTCCTTTGTTATTGCCTGCCACTGTACCCTCTTATGTGATGACTACGGTACCTTCCCATGGGGGGGGGGGTTATAGTAACTTCCTATTTGGGGCTAGTGTATCCTCTTATGTGGAGGTCTTTGTACCCTCTTATGTGATGACTACGGTACCTTCCTATATGCGGGGTTATAGTACCTTCCTATTTGGGGCTATTGTATCCTCCTATGTGACGGCTATCTTCTAGGTGGGTGTCATGGTGGCTTCCTATGTGGGGAAGCATTCTCGAATGAGATATATATATATATATATATATATATATATATATATATATATATATATATATATATATATATACAATGAGAAACAGATTACTTATCAAATTTTATCATGCAAAATATGTATAGATTTCTTTTCTGCTCCAATTAAAATTAAAATAAAACGATTAGTTGTGTAAAAAATAACTGTAGACAGTAAATTTAAATGATTTTTATAAAAATGGCAATAGAATGATGTTGAGAGAGAGAGAGAGAGAGAAAAGCAAATCTCGTGGGGTGGTTTTTTCCACTGCGGCGGAACTCAATTACAGCGCGGGATAGAATTTCCCATCGTTAAAGAACTACCGCGGAAACATAGTGTGTAGTTAGTTGTGGTTATGTGGTCACGCGTGGACTCGTCAACTATAATCACCTTGGCGACAGAGATATACCGGTGGTCTCTATAACCACAAAATGATGCGCACAAAAATTGAAACATTTTGTTCCCAATTATGCTAATTAAATAATTACTTCTCTACTTCAGCGTTACTTGAAAGTACATAAATTCGTGTTGTTTTATGAAGAAGTGTTCTGGGAAAGATGGATGGATGGATTTTATGGCACAAAGGCCATATTAGTCCAAGCTGCGACAAACACAATACACTCTTGATGTATTTATCTCTTCTGTGGGTAAGTTACAGGAATCGAACGTGCAACACCCTTAACTCGCAGGGAGGTTGATAGGTAGGTAGGTACCAAACTATAGTCACCCTAGGGCAACACAACGGGCTATTGGTGACGGTCTGGGATGAACCCCTTATGGAGAAATCCGAGGGCAACATCACGCAGTTTTGATCCTCGGTCAGATGACGAGGTGTACATCTGAGCCGGCATACCACTCTCCAAGCTTCCACACTACGCCAGCGTGAAGATATTTGAGGCCCCAACAGATTTAACATGCCCCAGCCCCCTTTCACATGACGGTCTTTGGTCGGTAGTTAATCGGTCCCTCTTCCAACCGAATTACCGTGCCCCAGGGAAAAACATTGAATGGATCTCTTAAAATCTAACTGTGCGAAGGAATATATTAGAGAGAATATAAAATTAAAGGAAATTTTACAGTGGTTTTTAAAATGCATAAATTCTGCATATTAAGCTTACAAGTTTGGGTTTGTCGTTTTACGGTCATTGTTACTGAAGCTAATTTGAACCCGAAGCTGAATAATATTGCATATCTTCATACAAGGGACATCCAAATCAAACAACTTCAGTAATGTATTTTATTTAAAGGCTTTAAAGGATTCCTCGATTTGGAGAAAGACATTCACATTGAACTTGAAAAATTAATTTTTATTGAACTTTTCAATTTTACGTGGGAGAAAACTGGTAAGAAAGAGAAAAATTAGTTCTCACGTTTCGTCATCGAACGAACAAGGTCAATGAAGTAAAACTTCTGCTGACATTTAAGAGTTTAGAAAACAGGCGCAGAAATGAAATCGAAATTCCCATCAAAACGTGTGCAAGTTAAATTTTGTGGATTCTAAGCTATATTTAGTTAAAAACAACGTCAACAGGAAAAGGGTTACTGATAGTATAATGTGACCATCTCAAAACTACCCATTTCATATAAAGTTATACAATAGAACTGGTTAATTGTAAGTAATCGTTGATAAGCCATCGCAGCGAATAAAGCCCGAGACACTTCCATTTTTTTAGGACCAAAGTTATGATAAACGTGTAAATTTGATGGCCCCTTTTTTGTAAAACTAGGTCGAAGTGTACCAGTGGCCCTCCCCTCTCAACAATCCCTGACCGTAACTCAAGTCCAAGCTATAATTTTATTGTATAAGAGCTGGTACTTGGCACATCTATGAAGTATTATAGAGATTGAATTTTACCGTCACTACAGTCAATTTGTGCTATATGGGGGCTAAGTACGCTAGTTTCCATTAATTAAGGAACAATATAAAAATTTCGATTGCTTCGCAAAAAATATGCAATTGGCTTCAAACTTTGTGACGTAACCAGTAAAATGATGTCGCTGGCATTTGTCTGAGTGACATGTGATTCATTTCATTCGGCATTGATATAAAACCCACTCTTGGAAGGGTTCGGTATTTCGAAAATTAAAATCGAGGGAACATTCAAAAAGGTTATTTTATAAAAATGATCTCGCACACCATTTGACTATAGAATTAAGATACAGAGCAATCGATTGACACGATGAGCTATAAAATCGGGGTTATGCTGCAAGATGGCTGAATGTAAGCCATTCGATGGTTCACAGTCTGAAGAACCAATTTCGAGGAACAACTCGAGCATCAAGCTGGAGTATCGTGCTTACATACCACCAAGGATGCATCCGATCTATCCGAACGAATTCTACAGTTTGATGCCAACAGCATCCCGATCATTCAGCCGAGGTTGGCCGTCTATAGCAAAGACAGCTTCCGATGAGTGTTGTGGCCGATAGTGTCCGTGTCCCTTACATCCAGTACACAACAGGACTAGTTTAAATTTGGCACGAATGCGTCAAATGGAGTGAAGATTAATGGAGATCCGTACTCTTCACGGATAAGTGCAGATTTTTTTACAGGGCGATTCTCGTGTTTTTGTCTAAAAAGATCTAGGAACATGATATCCCCCTCTCATGTCTAAGAAATGGACAAGTATTGTAGTGGCAGTGTTCAGAGGTATCCTTTAGGTGAACGAAGTGACCTCTCTGTACTCCCGGGGTTCCCATGAATGCTCACCGGTATGGAGATGAGGTTCTGAATCGTATTGAATGCAGACGCAATCAGTGACTAAAAACATTTACTGTGCAATCCGATTATATTAATCAATAAAGCTCGCCTTTCATAAGAGAATCTTAAAACAAGGTAGGTAGGTAGTTGAATTTACGTCGCAATGGAGCAACAACACGACGGTCTAGAAGCGATGGTTCGGGATCAGTCTCGAAGGGAGGATCGAGGATAACACCTCGTAATTTTGAACCTCAGTTAGGTGACGAGATCAACACCTAAGCTGGCACACCACTCTCTAAACTTCCACACCATACCAACGTGACATTTGGGGCCATGATGGATTTAACGTGCGCCAGCCACAGGTGCATAACAGTCTTTGGTTAGATCGAGTCTCGAACTCGCAACCCTCTGGTTGCTAATCCGTGACTCTACCAGCTGGACTACTGAGGCTCGTGCCTTTAGAAGGGAACTACTATTAGTAGGGATTCTCCGACATAGTCTCCCGACCTGTATTCCATTGAGTATGTATCGAACACGTATTGCGGTACCTCAACTATGTCTTCGAGCCAACACCACTTATATGGATGGATACATCATGTGTGCGTATTTGCTTACGAAGTAAATTGTAGAAGCGATGGAGAAGTTAAAATGGATAGTTAAATTTTTTTTCGGCACACTCTTAAATGTTGCTAGCATTTTTTTTATGAAAAATAATTGATAATGAGACTTTTCAATCAACATATTATTAATTCAACCCGAGTAAAAGACGGGTATTTCTGCCAGTTTCGAATATCGAACATCGTTGTCGGTCATGAGTAGTTTCGCCGAGAAACCACACCCTTTTTAAGTTCTCTTATTTGATTTGCATATGCGTATTTATGACTTCTGTTCTTTTTCTGTTTCATACAAAATTAACGTGACTTACCCTATATGTTCTTGTTATTATTTGAAGCATAACATATAGTAAAGATTTTCAACAAAATTTCATTCGATTCGTCTGAATAGTTTTTGAGCTATACCGATTTCTTCATTTTGTCCCTAATTTATGGAAACCAGTTAATAATAAAATAGAGAAGGCATACCACCGAAAAGTATCTTTTCAGTTGCTACTTTGACTCTAAATTGCAGTTGTCTCGTCAATAATTCATTGAAAACGACTTCCATGCCCCTTTCGGGTCTGCCACCCACTGTTCCAGAGGTTATATGTACGTGAACAAACTGCTATGGATCTTTGTGAGTGGTCTTTCCAAGTTTATGATGCGTCTCTCCCCGTTTCCAAGAGCACCCTCAACCCTGACTCCAGTCCATCAGCGAAATCCACGCCTTCCCCGCAAATCTGTCTTGTCTGAATGGGTTTTGGTTTCACTCGTGGCCCGAACCAGTTATTTCGCTTGCCGTAATCCTTCCTTAATAGCAGGTCGCCCTCCTTGAGGTACGAGATCTTCGCACCCAATAAATCACCAGGAGTACCTTGTTTGTAGGAACTGCTCAGTGGTCGTTGAGTACCAGGGGGGTTCCCGAGCACACAAAAGGTCCGGTGGAAGGTGTGTGCTAATTGTGAAGGTCACTTGCCCCGTGTCGTGTCAGGAGAAAAGGGCCTACAGACCGCAGGAAGAGCGTGGGCCAGTAGACATCAGCTGTCTTTCTTTGTTGCGTTTGTATGCGCCGAAGAAGTAAATCAGACGGATGCGGCACTCTCGGCTTTTGTTTCTTCGCCCTCTCGGGGAGCTTGATGGATGCCTTGGAAACGGCCTCAATTCGAATGACAATTATCGCCGGACGAAGTCAAAAACGAAAACACGAATTTCAACCGTGGGCATACGGGCTCGGTGCTTGCTGGGTGGCAAACCGAAACTAATTAGTCAAACCCAGCGCATCTTCCATGACGTTCTCAGGGAAGGGTGATTCCTTGATATTCTCGCACAAGGGTATTCTCGAAAAGAATCCGATGTTCCTTTCGAGAACGACTCTGTGCGAATGGTATATATATTTTTTAATTAAGTCCATTAAAAATACATCCAAACACACCGGACGAAGTAACGGAAAAGCTAATTCAATCCATGTGCATATGACATCTGTACTAGATGATATAACGGAACAAATCGGTAAACCATGCGTATGGAATGCTTTCCTTCACGTACTCAGTAGAAGAGTGACTCTTTGATGTATTCGCTCAAACGTAAACAAAGAGTCCGTTGAGGCTCGTCCTTCGAAAAAGACCTTTTTTAACAAAAGTCTATCAAAATGCATCCCATTATTTTCCTTCCTGGATCCGAGTTTGCTACATAAAGGACGAATCAGTGTGAATCAAGGTTTTGTTAATAACTCATGTGGCCAAATATGGACCGCTACCATTTTGAGGGGTTGCCCCAATGGAAAAGGGAAACTTATCAATGCTCTATATTTTTATAATGAGTAAAGTTTCAAAACCGTACAGGGCAGACAAAGATGATAACGCGTGTAGATAAAATTTCGCACTCGGACTAAGGATGGTAACATAACTTTTCTATGCATATGCGTAGAATTTTCCTTTTTATTAAAAAAATACAATGAATATTCATATTTTAAAATACTTTTCACAAAAATATTCATCTTTTTAAATACTTTTCACAAAAATATTCATCTTTTCAAATACTTTTCACAAAAATATTCATCTTGGAGAGAAATTTTTCACAAATAATTCTAGCTGCAAATTGCTGAGTTGAATAACATTGGAACACAATACCCACACACACGTACTGGTAACAATTAGGGATTGCAAACCGATCCGGCGGGTCCGGCATCGTTTGGCTACCTACCGGATCCATCAATATCTATCGGATCCGATAAACCCGAATTTTTTAATTAAATAATCGACTATTCAAACCCAACTTTAAAGTCGCAAAATCGTTTATTAAGCAATCGATTGTGAATGAATCGATTTTATATTTTTAAATCATCAGTTTGGAGAATTCTAGCAAAAATAAAAAATTAAATTATCAATAATATTTTTTGCGAAGGAAGGAAACTTACAAAGGTTTAAAAGAACATATAGAAACGAAACACTGCATTGACTTAATTTCTGGGAATAGCCAATTAAAACGCTCTTAATCTGATTTAGTTTAAAGCATCCATATCAAAACGAGACGGAAATTAGACAGATACAATTGAAATTATTTTCAAAGAAGAAATACCACAAAAAACAAAAAACAAATAAGCAATATTTGTCCCTTATGTACGACTACTTAAAGACGGTTAAACCAACTAGTATCGAAGCTGAGAGGGCCTTCTCGGCCGCTGGTTATATTTGCAGTTCATTGAGAAGTCGGTTGGGGGACGACACAATTAATACGATTTGTTTCCTTAGATCGTAGTTTCAAACTCAAAAGTGATTTTCATCACTATATAACTTCGATTTAAGCAATGAAGAAGAATTAAGAGTTCACTTTTTTTGTTATGTTGACCAAAACTGACCAAGATTATATTTTTATATTAGTATGAGACAAGGTGTTAGGTACAATTTATATGTCATTTGCTCAACGACATTGAGATAGAGGCTACTTAATTTTAGATAAATTGAAAAATACTACGTATGAAACAAACTGATGTTTTTTTAGTGTGGAAACTAGTAAGACTGATCATCATCGATCGTTTAATACTTACCACTAGTAGTTACTATACTTGTAGTTAGATCTTGTCACCAAGGCTTTTGGAGGACTCTAAACTTTTGCACTAGTACTGTATACATAGACACGACAACAACAACAACAGTAGTTACTATAATTTATTGTTGGTGATTGATTTTCTACCTATGGATAATTATTAATAAAGTTGATTTTCTAATGTTAAAATAAACGTTTTGTTCGTCAATTTGGAATAATATCCTTTTCACCTACTTTCACTCAGCCGATTTTGGAAAAATACATACTGATTAGATAGATTTATTTACAAAGTACCTTTACGGTCGGATCCAGTCGGATTAGCGTCAATCCAGCCGAAATCGGCCGAATTGAAAAACGTGCCGGATGGCAATCCCTGGTAACAATATCTTATAACAGTTTTTGACAGTATAATTGAAGTTAGGCATTTTCTTCTGCATAATCTCAAAGATAATCACTCGCTTGAAACATATTTATTTTTAAAATGTAAGTTATCTTTTTTTCGATAAGGACTGGTTAATCACGGTAACTACACATGTTACATTCAATATCCCCGTAAAATATTGTGAATGCGTATTAAAATAGCAAATTTCCAATAAATGTTTCATAAGGAAAAATTTAAAAAAAAGAACTGGATGTTTTGGTTTAATTGACAACCTTTTTAAAATTTAACTTTAAAATATATTGTTTCCTCATTCATATTTTTTGTCCGGGAAGGTTATAAAAACCTTATCAAACCTTATAAATTTCATCTCAAAAGAAACTTCAAGTGGCACAGCGCCATCTGTTGAAGCTGCTTAAAACTAATAAATTATTGTACTAGTGTGAAAAAAATTCGAAAAACTTCATGTGAGCAAAAAAAATCTGGGAACAAAGAATAATTTCCGTAAAAATTCGTTGCAAAAAAAGTTTAAATTTTGTTGCATTTGTTTCAAAAATTTCGCGACTGAAGCATTACTAAATTTCAATGTTTATATTTCTTTCGTAAAAACCGAATCCTATTTCTTATATATCTCCTCATTATAATTGAATCGTTTGCTTTCAAGGTACGACCTCCATACTTTCAAAACTCGAAAATGTTTTCTTTTTTCATTTTCATATTTTGGATCAGTTTTTACAAATGCACGAAGAATTCATTTAATCCAAAATTACATTTCCGGAATGCACGTCATACACAAAACCTTTCTCTTTTTATTCAACTTAAATCCATTAGCACTATATCTCTTGTGTGTTTTGTTTTTAATTTCTTCTTTTTCACATCACTTTCTTCCGATTCAACCCTATCATTTCATTATAACTGTCTAACTGTCTCAGCGATTACAAGGTGTATAAAGTTTTTATAGATACCATGAACAAATATAGCTACGTTTAACTAATTTTTTAATTCTGATTTTATATCTGACCTTAAAAAATGTCCGCCTTGTCACGATTTTGCATTATTGTATATTTAATATTTGCTACCTTACAAAATAACTGCTTTTTTGTCACGTAAAACGACACTAGACTTATTTTATTTTCACCATCTCCACCTAACATTTTATGGGTGGCAACATTGATCTTTTGACTGCTAGAGAATATGTAACCATAACCAAACTCTATTGGTGTATTTTTCATTAAAGAAGAAACACGTGCTGCCAAATTTGGAAGAAAGGCGGAAATTAACTTTCCAACTTAAATTTAGCTGTATGTGCGGGCGATATATTTTAAAATCTCAGTGTCGTTCATAGACAGACTAAAAGCCCAAAATGAGCTGAATGGTCTCGTTCGACGCCTAATTCTTTCCAAACTACAAGCTGAACTTATTTGTAGATTTGAGATTTCAAGAGAGAGTCTTCTAGGAATGTACGTGTTTCTGATTTGAGAAATAAAAATTTGGTTCTATCTTCTTTCGGTGAAATGCAGGATGGTATGTGCTTTTGTTCAGATATTCCAGGGCTGATGACGGATTTAGGAATAGCGTTATTATTCGTGGGATCAACAAAGATCTGGAACATCGGAAAAGTATGGGAAAATCTTTAAATATCTGAAACGTTAAAGAACAAACAATATTAAAACAAGTTTCAAAAAATAAGAAATCATGGACGTTTTGTTAAGGATTAGTTAGATCAGTGTATGTTAGCAACCCTATAGTATAGAAAAGTATTTTTAATATTTTGACTACGGCTATAGATATAACAAGCTCAATTCTTTCTTGGCGTTTTATAACTTTCAAGGTACAATCGCTGTAACGGCCGTAGTCTAAATTCTTTCTTGGCGTGATTCTTATAACTTTCAAGGTACAACTAATGTACTTGATCGCTGTCTCAATTCTTTCTTGGTGCGATCATGGTACAACTGCTGTACCGAACGTGGTCTAAAAGTTAATGGATTCAATCCGATACGAATTTTCTTCAGTCGTAAAGAAATGAGTCCCATTACGAAAAATTCCCAAGAGAATAATACAATTTTTCTGATCTACGAACGATACAAGCGAACAGTGGAACAACAGGGGAAGAGCATTTACAATGAAACCTACAGTTATTTTATTTGAACTGCCCAAAAGAGAAAAAAGCTCAACTCGAAACAACAAAACATTTGAACTCAAAAGTATTTCTAATCAACAGACGAGTCTTTTTCATCTTTCGAACTTCCGCGCACAAACCACATAAATTCGATACATTGCAATACCAATTTCGTCACACGTGAATGCGAACATTTCCACAATATGATCGTACCGGTGTGATAAGATGATCGGTGTTCCAAAAATGATCTTACTCGAATGCGCAATGCCAAACATTCAATACGCATAAAAACAACTTCCAAGCGAAAACACTAACTAATTCGTTCTGTCATACGCAACTCATCCCAACATTCAACACATTCCCACTGCCCGGTGTTGCGATACCTAATCGAGCGAATTTCCAAACAAACCTTCGAAATACCTTCCTGTCGTCCCAACGAGCCTATTCAATGCGATATCGGACCAAAAACACGGTGACAGGTTTAAACACGGAATTCCTTGTCTTACGCCTATCAGGAAATTCAATTAAAATCTCTCAGGTGGTCCCTCAGCTTAAAGGTGTCCAGGCTATCTTTATTTCCTTTCTGCACATTTAGTAATAAATTAGGTGTCGAGTTTCGGTGAGTCGCTTCCCCCTGTGCCATCTCTCCTTTTTCATTTACAACACGCAAACACCTCAGAGAGGAAATTGTCCCTGATATCGTGAAGGTAGAGAGGAAACCCAAACTTGGCGACGTAATTTTCCATTTATAATGCAACTCGTGTCTGTGGAGCTACGCGTTTTATTAATACGGTTATTGGATGAAGCTATCAAACTAAAAAGATACTTTGGATCTCGCAGATTGATTATGCTTTTTTCTTGTTTGGAGTGGTTTATAATTTATGAACTCTTGATCAATGAGGCAATTATGGATGAGGACTGCTAAAATTCTTTTTCAAAAAAGGTCCGAGTTAAGAATTAAATACGATACCATTAAAATATGTCAATTAAACTATAGTGATTTTAACGTGAATAAACATCTATGTTAGGAGAGCACGGTGGAATCGTATGGTCGGGGAAAAGGTATGAACACTTTGAAAGCATATCTATGCCTATTTTAGATTTAATAAATAAATCTTTACAGAAACTAATACTTCAAAAACATGTCTTACGTAATGATTATAATTCTTTTAAAATTGAGAAATTCTAGTGAGCCGAATTATCTTTTCACTATTGGAAAATGATTTATTGTAAGATTGCTGATACACAAAAAAACAGTAGTGATTGTTAAGTATAACCAATATAATTAATCAATATAATCTAACACACATTTATTAAATTTTAATGCTCTAAATGAGCTTTGCATCGTCGGTGAACTGTAAAATCGCAGTGACAAATATAGTAGAGTTTGAGATGAATAAGAAAAATAGCAAACCAATATGTTATATTTATCATTTTTGTAATTGGTAGGTGTAAAGTTAACATTATTTTAGGCTCAAAATGTATGCAAACACCTACCTGTATCATTCTTGGTGAAATTTCTCTAAATAGCCAGTTTGTTTCATATTCTTCTATAATATAGTATTTGTTTCATATTCTTCTATAATATAGTATTTGTTTCATATTCTTCTATAATATAGTCTTGCAATAGAAGGATCATTAAAATCCTTAGGTTACTGCATTAAACTAAACACACACCCTATTGTCTATAAAAATCAAATTCAATCTTTGTCTACTGTAATATGAATCAACACTGAAACACTCTTGTCTGAATACCACCTGTAAAGAATGCTAAATCATTAATTTAAGTATCAATCCAGATTTGTTGGAGCTCAAGCCTCTTTTAGTATAGTTCCGATTTTGAGAATAGCCCTGCTTCCGTAAGATGGCTATTGGTAATTTTTAATTAACGTCGTACTAGAGCAACACAATGGACTATTCCTTAAGATGGCAGTCGAATCAAGTGGTTTTGAACGAGTCTATTAAATTATTTTAGGGAACTGTTGGTGACGTTAACAAATCCCTTCCACAGTTGGCGTCTTTAACGCGAATTTTGGTTCTAAGTTTATTGTTTCATTGATAACGAGTCGGCAGAAAGAAAACATTCACCCCATTCATGGTTTTGTGTGTGGCAGCCTTCTACTAATACGCTATCACACTTATTCAAAAATCAACTGACTCAAGGTCGACTTCCCTCTCTCGGGAGCCGCACTATACCGCTAGCTAAATGCTCTGGCATGATAACATCGAGGTTACTGTAAAATGTAATGTATCGCCGTTTTGGTGGCGCTTGGCGTTTAATCTAATTGACATTGGGCTATCAACTATTAAATATCAGTTTGAAATATTAAATATCAGTTTAGTGGTTAAGTGCCAAAATCGTATTTGTAAAACGTATCACGTCTTGTAACACGTTTTGTCTCAGAAACATTACCGCCACCTACATTAAGTTCGACAGAAAAAAAGTCTTTCATCGGATGGAATGAAGAAAGAGTCAACCTTAGATATTCAACTAATCAAGCTGAGTAGACTTTCATATTCATTGTTCTCTGAGTACATACAATTATATAATCAGAAATATTTGTAAGTAAAAAACATCTTTCTAAAACATTCAATTATGTGATTAAAGTGTAGTCTAATCTTCCAGTCCAGATATCAGTACATTTTGTACCAATCCATAATTTAACGGCACCAATCACACTATGAAAATATTGACCGTTAGCGATGGTATTTGATATGCCGATAACTTCACGGATGAATCTGTGGTAGCATCAGTTCTTCTGCTGCATCATGCAAAAACCGGCTCGTTCCTGTCAATTGAACACAATTACATTTTATTCCTGTTGCCATACCTCGCATAAAATTAGTGACTATGTATGTTCACTCTCTGACTTCAAATCAGAAGGTTGTATGTTTATGTCACATCCGGGTCACCTATATGGCCTGATGTCTCAAGTCTCGGAAGTTCTCCGAAGGATTTTAATCCATCGTGATATAAATAACAGCAGCAGGATTTAGCACTGTACTATCCTGATATTTTTTATCTAGCATTGCATGAGATAAGAATATCAGGATATACTTCGTTCTGTGACTGTCCTTCAAGAAAGTCTCCTAGACAGGAAAGGTTCTTTGAAGGGGGAAATATCATCAACATAGATTCCAAAGCTCATTCAAAATTTAAGTTTGGATTATTCAATCGTATTTAGCTTATAGGTTAGTTAAAGCTCATTCAATCATATCGAACCCCCTGCAAGAGAAGTGACACAAGACAAAAAACTAAAACTTTTGATGTTATGTCATTGAAAAATATGTATGAGGTGCCCCAGAGTGTTATATTACTATTCTATAGAATATAATAGAAGTTACCACCACAAATACTTAATTAAATTTAAAAGAAGCTTATACTATTCCAATATATGTTTTATAGTATCCTTCAGTTGATGTTTCTCAAATTCTGCAATTTTGAGTTGTGTCACCTTTCTTACCGGGGTGCGATATAATAACATGCGACATTGCTGTGTCGGAAACATAAACACAGTAAACACGAATAGACAATTGATGTCTTAAAGAAAGATTGAACGTAGACAGAGTTTATGAGATGCGCATCTGCTCAGAACAAAATTTTTGGGGTAGATTCAATTGCAACATTTTTCGATCATGTATACTCGATTCACTGATCGAGAATTTTCTACTCCTCTCCGAGACGCGAGTACTCTAGATGCGATCATTTTGTGTTGACGTTTCTCCGCAACATGAAGGATATCAGGTGGGTGAATATGCCGGATCAGATTGTAAAGTATAACAGGAAACGTCGAATATAAAAATATACACTCATTGCCATAAAAATTTGCGCACCAAGAAATAACTGTTGGATCGTAACAAAACTTGGCATGAAGGTACATGTCGGCCAGATATGCAAATGATTAGAAATGCAGCATGATTGCGCATTGCGTAATGCCACTAGGCGTTGAATTTCGTTCTCCTTGGAGTATAAAAGAGATAAGCAGAGCTTGTTTGAGTGTACTTAATCTTTTGCAAAGGAAACGCTGAGGTAAACATGCCGTTACGCCGCCATCGAAGACAATATGAGCAGCTGTCAGAGTTCGAGAGGGGAAGAATAATCGGGATGATGGAAGCTGGGTGGTCAGCTCGGCGAGTAGCTCGTCCAGTAGGCCGTTCTGATTTTACTGTGAGGAGGTGTTGGGACTAGTGGACAGAAGAGACGCCATTTACACGGCGCCCAGGCTCAGGACGCCCTCGACAGACCAGTGGTCGAGAAGACCGTCACATCATACGAAACGCACGCGTAGAGCTAACTAACTCAATGGCCGCTATCCAGATACAGGCAGCACCTTCACTACGGGCCCCTGTGTTTTCCCGAACCATCGCAAGGCGCCTGGCTCAAGGACATCTGGTACTGCGGCGCCCATTACGTGTGCTGCCAATGACACCCACCCACCGACGCCTCCGTTTGGAGTGGTGTCGAGCACGACGGTATTGGACTATAACGGAATGGAACCATGTCGTCTTCAGCTACGAATCTAGATTCAATTTGAGCAGTGATGACAATCGTGTTCGTGTGTGGAGGCCCCGTGGTTAACGCCTCAATCCTGCTTTCGCTTTACAGCGACACACCGCTCCCACAGCTGGTGTGATGGTATGGGGTGCCATTGCTTACGATACACGGTCAACCCTAATATTGATCCATGGCACAATGGCAGCCCAGCGGTACTTCCATGACATCCTTCAGCCACATGTGATGCCACTCACGGCAGGGCTCCCAGGAGCCATTTTTCAACACGACAATGTTCGGCCTCACACAGCAAGGATGTCACAAGACTGCCTCCGCCACATTACCAGCCTTCCCTGGCCTGCTCGATCCCCAAATTTGTCACCAATCGAGCATATCTGGTATCATTTGGGACGGCAAGTTAGACACCCTATGAGTTTGGTCGAACTAGAGACGCGTTTACAGCAACTGTGGAACGAGATGTCTCAGGACATCATACGGAATTTGTATGCCTCAATGCCCGCTCGTATCGCATCGTGCATTCGCGTTACAGGGGGACCAACAGATTACTAAAACGTCCGTTTATTTGTACTTTTTTTTACAGCAAATGATCTTTCTTCTTTGATTTTCTAATCACTTACTTATATCAAAGTAGTACTTACATGTGTAAAATTTCGTTTCATTTTGACGACTTTTTCTTGGTGCGCAAATTTTTATGGCAATGAGTGTATATTTCGACGGAAAACAGCGCTATGCACACCAAGTACGGGAGTATGGTCATTGGTCAATCTTGTGAAACATAAAAATCATCTCCAAATGTTGAAACATCATAATTTTCTAATTCTGCTATTTCTATTTTTATATTCCATTGATTACTCTCACATTTGAGGATACTTTGCTGAATCAGAATATCAAGCGAAATTAATGTTTATAAAGGTATACGTTTAAGGAATAGATTGTAAGGAATAGGTTTATAAAGGTATACGTTTAAGGAATAGGTTTATATAGGTCCTTAGGTTTCTCAACTTACACAATGTCGTTCATACAACTTTCAGAGATAAATTGAACCGCCAAAAAGTAGTAAACAAACATGGCTTAATTTCACGTTTCTTATTGGTCAATCGACGATCTTATGATGTCACAACTATTTGAGCAATCATTTTGCTGCTGTGGTAACCCTAACAGCACCCATCGTGTTTAAACGGAGAAATGAATTCAAAAATAAGACTCGCTCGTGGCGCTTTCAGACGATCGAGGAGATCGATCAAGTTTCAGTTGAATTTGACCCTTACTCTTGTTCGATTGACATGAGCTTGCCGGTATTTGCATAACACAGCAAAAAAACTGATGCCACCCCAAACCTAATCCTATTTTCGTTAACTCAAGACTTCAAGCCAGGAATCTTCTCAATCCAACGTGTATGGTTTATTAATAAACTACGTACTCTGTGATAAACTGAGAACAGTTAGCCTGAGGACGTGATCCGCATACCTCCACAAGTACCAAAGACGCGTTCTTCCAGATAATTGAAATGCGCTTAATTACAGTGATAAATATTCTTTCCACACAGCATAAGTGCCTCGCACATCATAAAAAGTACTTGTCCTGTTGCTATCGCAGTGCGTGAGCATATCTAGTGTGGCTGCATCCTAAAATTCTAACCTATCGGCCTGTCATCGTAACTCTCTTCTGCAGATTGGCGGCCTCACGGTCCTCGTTAGCCGGATAAGAAAGTGCCTTTTCCGCGTTGAGAAATCCTACGATATATGGTGAAATAAAAAATCCTGTGCTCAGCTGAACCCCGTAATATCGAAACCCTTAAAAATTAGATGGGATGTCAAGGCTTTTGGATCAAAGAGAGAATGCGATTGTGTTAAGTTCAGAGCCTTTGGCTGGAATTCGGTTAATGAGTCCTTAGGTTTCGAAATTGAGAAAGAATGCGTCTGGCATGTTCAGTAGTTAGAACATGTTTCCACGTTTAGCCGTTAGCATTAACCCTCCGAGTGGTTTCGACGAGATATCTCGTTCATCATAAATGACCAATTTTTCTCGTCCATCAAGATCTGGTCAGTTTTGCTAATGGCGAGTTACCGCGTTGAGGCAACAAGCCAAGAGGGTTAAAAGATGCTAAAATCATTTATATAAAAGTACCGATGCCTAATAACTAAGATCCGGATATTTTGGGGTTTTTTTAATCTTAAATTAGGTTTTTTAACTTATGTTTTAGGTTTTCCTAGGTTTTTCAATGACTCTTTTAAGTTTTCATAGGTTCTTAGAAAAGTATCAATATAGATCTAATATCCTGACTGACGTAATTTTTCATTAATATTTAAAAAAATTTTAAGCCATGAAAATTTTTTAAATTCTGTGTTGTTGTTCGTAACTAACGGAAAATTTGCACTTTTTAATACAGATCAATTGAGATGACAACCAATTATACGATTTTTATTTAATAAGTAATTGACCTAGAATAATTGAAAGTACTTGAAAACAGGTTCACAATTCACGATAGCAATATACGTGATGTTGTCCTCGAATCTTTTACTTAAGGGATTTATCCCGGACCGTCGTCAATAGTCCGTTGTGTTGCCCTAGTACGGCGTTAATTAAAAACACCTTACCACAAAAGGCAGTAAGGATTTTTTTTTCCGAAATGGAGCGAGACTTACCAAATACTAGTATTTACGTTGTTAACCGAAGAAAAAATTAGATTGAACTTCTGAAATAGAAAGTAGTATACACAGGAGTATTTTTAGATGCTATAAAATTTACATAACTCATTCAGGATATCTCATATCGTAAAAATGAATAAACAGATATAGAGGTTATAGAAACAAATAGATAAAAACCTAAAAATACGGGGCTAACTACTAACATTAGAAAACAGCATACTCTATGTAGGCGTTGAGTTCACTAATCCCCTAATGAAAAAATAGTTATTTTTGGAGACAAAAAATAGCGATGAAACCTGAAGCACATATGACAATGATATCTACATCTGAGTGAGACTTCAGTTACTATTTTAACGTCCTTGATTTTCATAAAAAAAAGCAACTGGAAGCTGCCGGTACCCCATCCTTTCAACTTCAAATGGTTTCTTACTTATCATTGGTTAATAGCTTTAGTCAAGTGCTTAAGGGTATCTTCAGCACAAACTCTTCTCCCTTTCTCAATGCTTCATACAAAGACTTCGTCAGCTGACCGTGATTCAAAGTTACGAAGTCTGATCTTTTCCTTTGTGATTTATTCCGGACAGTCACGAATGGTTGTTTTAGCATGACGTTAATTCAACTACCTAACGTCCAAGGCTTCATCTCTACCTTTTTCTCTATCTCTTTCTCTCTATCTCTATCTCTCTCTATATATATATCTTTCTATATCTCTCTCTCCCCTTCTTCCCGAGGGCTATGAAGATGGAATTGAAGGGCTTGGGTTGTTTTGGGTTCACAGATAAAGAACAAAATTAATGTTACTTGAAAAGAGGTATTTGTGATCAAGAACAAGCGTATATTGAAAATAATTTCCTGTGCGTGATGTTAACAACAGTCATCATAACAGATCGGACCTTGTTCATTTCAATATTTACCGAGGAGAATCAAACCTACAGTTGCGTAACTTAAATGATATAAGTTAGAGTTAAGATTAGATTAACAATTTAGCCCAGCTCTGTGTGTCTTTTTCTATTGGATCATACCTGGGGATATGCTTGATCGAATCGATATCCAAATTCTCAAGTAGGTTGGAAAATTTGAGGGAGAGTTTACTGAATAATTGCTTGAGTTCGAGAAAATTCAGGTCTTACCTAATATTATGGGGGCTATATTGGTGACAGTTCGATTTTTTTTCCGAAGGGGAAAATCTCAAAAGAGCCCCTCGTAATTTTGAACCACGGTCAGATGACGTGACGATATTTGAGAGCACGGCAGATTTAAATGCACCAGCCTACATACACACGACGGACCTTTGTGTGGATCTAGTTTGCAACTCACAACCCTCCGGTTGCTAACCCGAGACTCTACCAACTTGTCTACCGTGGCCCAAATTTTAGCTAGAAACTGCATACTTCTGCTAAAATTGCACGGAAAATTTCGCCGCTATACTAATATTCTTCAGCAGTCTGATTACAGATGGAAATTATTGAAGCAAAGGATACCGAGTCAACCCGAAAATAGGTTTAGAGATTAAAAAAATATCGAATCGCGTGCCTATGAACAAGTTAATGAGATACAATTGGAAATGGACGTTCGTTATCTAATTGTAGTAACGTGACTCAGATATGAACGTTTTACCACACACTTTATAGGAAAAAAAAATTTACTCCAGACAGTACATTGAAAAATGTAAACAAATGACTACATTTTTTTGCTAATTTATTTTATATGGGCGTATGAAATGTATACATAGCTTATGCTCATTAATTTTTATTTCTACATGCACCACCAAAGTATTACATGTATGGAACGGACAAATTACTAACAGTGACGAAATTTTTATAAAAATCTTCTTATGTTCATTAGAAGTGGATTTTAAAAACAGTACTAAGTCCCAAATCCGGAAACCTCCAGACCTCGTCCATTCCAAATTTTCGGATTATTTGCACTTTTCGTCAAGAAAGCGGAATCTATTTCTATTCTATTCTATTTCTATTCTATTCTATTTCTACATGCACCACCAAAGTATTACATGTATGGAACGGACAAATTACTAACAGTGACGAAATTTTTATAAAAATCTTCTTATGTTCATTAGAAGTGGATTTTAAAAACAGTACTAAGTCCCAAATCCGGAAACCTCCAGACCTCGTCCATTCCAAATTTTCGGATTATTTGCACTTTTCGTCAAGAAAGCGGAATCTATTTCTATTCTATTCTATTTCTATTCTATTCTATTTCTATTCTATTCTATTTCTATTCTATTCTATTTCTACATGCACCACCAAAGTATTACATGTATGGAACGGACAAATTACTAACAGTGACGAAATTTTTATAAAAATCTTCTCATGTTCATTAGAAGTGGATTTTAAAAACAGTACTAAGTCCCAAATCCGGAAACCTCCAGACCTCGTCCATTCCAAATTTTCGGATTATTTGCACTTTTCGTCAAGAAAGCGGAATATAACCCCCCCCCCCTTCCCGTGCGCTCTATTTTTGCGATTGCAATAGTAAAATAACGACTTTATAAATAGGAATAATTTTTTAAAAAGGAGAAAAACCTTTTTAATACCATGTAGCAAATTTTATTTGCAAATCTAATTTTTTTATTGGTATTTACTCAGGACATATCCGTTATTTTCCGTTCTTTCATTAATTGGGTCCAGGTTCAACTTCTTGTTCTTAAAAATTGTCGGAAAGATGTAAAAAAGTGAGAAAAACAAAATAAACGCGGGTTAGCAAAATGTCTGGATTTTGAACAATTCCGGATTTCGGACTTTGTACTGTAGGTATGAAATGTGAGTAAACGACTCTGCCATCGATAGATAGTAACAATTCACCTTACTGGTGGTAGTCTCGAAGAGGTGTTTCGTCATTAGCAAAACCAACCCCATCTTGATGGACAATGTTCCTCGTCATTAGCAAAATTAGCAAAATTGGTACATCCTTTCTAACCAGATCTTAATCTCGTCATCATTAACAAACGGACACGTGCTTGATGAGGAGGCATTGGCAAAACTGGTCAAATCTCGATGGACGAAATACCTCGTTCAAACCACTAGGAGATTTAAAGAACAACAGACAGTTTATACAGGCGGACAGTTTAGACAAAAGTTTACAACAGACGCGAGTAGGCTAGCATATATTACGGCATTTCGATCGGTAGGAAACTGGAAGGGAAGACTGGGCCAACCCCCGAAATTATTTTCTGCATACGTGCCTACTTCAGGTAGATCCGTCCCAGCATCATCTTCGGAGGATACGGTGGCAGAAAGTCCCCATCCTGACGAGTGAGGGGGAGACCGAGCCAAAAAAAAAACGCACCGCGTTGAAAATAAATGAAAACATCAAAGAACAAACGACGGGTCGGACGCACTTTATGGTGACGTATGCCTTTTCTTCGTCCCCGTTATCGGCCCTCTGGATCGGCAGCCACATCCTCGATGCAGCACCGACTTTGATCCGGGCAGAAAAAAGAGCCTTAACAAGACGTCCGCGGCCTGAAATATTAGTGGACCGGGACTTTTCCCACGCACCCCCGCCGAGTCCCAGGGGTCAGCCAGATCCCCATCTCTATCTGCGGACAGGTGGGAGGGGTCGCCACTCTGGGGGAGGGGGAGAGAAGTAACCGAAAACACGAGGTGGAAGAACACCCACTTATTGTTCGTTAAGTGTTTGTTGTGTAAGGCTGGCAACAACTTCGAGGGCCTACACGAAAAGTCCATTTGCCTGCTTATAAGTGAAGGGGGCTACAATTTTAGACCGAATTTCAGCTTCAAACACGCGCGTGTTGTATAACTGGTTTGTTTTTGCAAATGCAGATCTTAAAGTACTCGACGCAAATGTTAAGCTTTCAATCGCAACTCGGAATGTAAATTCAAAACTATATTTTCCAATAAATGTATTCAAATTCCACACTGCTTGTAAATGTCCAGATTTATAATAATATATTCCCACTTATTTAAATTTGCTTTCGCATGTTTTTATCGAACTTTTTATTTTGAATTAATCTTAATGGTGACAAACTTCGAGGGCCTACATGGAAAGTCCATTTGTCTGCTGATAAGTGAAGGGGGCTACAATTTTAGACCGAATTTCAGCTTCAAACACGCGCGTGTGGCATAACTGGTTTGTTTTTGTAAATGCCCCCATGACTTAAAGTACTCGACGCAGATGTTAAAAATCCAATCACAACTCGGAATGTAAATTCAAAACTATATTTTCCAATAAATGCATTCAAATTCCACACAGCTTGTAACTGTCCAGATTTATAATAATACTAGCAAAATACCCGACCTTACTCGGTTTGAATTCGTTTACTCTAGATTGAAGAGATAATCAAAATATATAATGACTTACGTTTTTTGTAGAATAAAAATTTATTTTAACACCTTTCGCCATCTTTATATTTTCTACAACTTTGGACACAAATCCTACACATGCATATCCATTCATGTAATACATTTCACATACATCGCACAATTGCTGTATGACAAAGCTACAAAAAGACGAAAGGTGATACTAAGGTAACTACTATAAAAGACGATTTATAGGAAGTTTTGGAATTCCTTTTCTTAAGTTCTTTTCATGTGCAACTCAATTAATTACAATTACGATTTACGGCGAGTGCTCTCGCACTCATAGTCAACAAAACAATATTTTTTTTACTTGTGGCACTCTTGCCTCCGGTATGCGACATTGTAAAATTTTGCAATCTTCTCCTGTCATTACTACAACGAATTTTTTAATGTAGGAAAAAGTTATAGTTTGGATTTTTAAACATTATTATTCTTTCAATAACGACATTATTCTTTAAATAACGGCATTATTGTTTAAATAACGGCATTATTCTTTAAATAACGGCATTATTCTTTAAATAACGGCATTATTCTTTAAATAACGGCATTATTCTTTAAATAACGGCATTATTCTTTCAATAACGGCATTATTCTTTCAATAACTGCATTATTCTTTCAATAATGGCATAACTACACTTAAAATTTACTGAAAATTTATACTGACTTACCTAACATTTTTAAGTCTAATACTTTGTGGTGCTGTTGCGTGTGATGAGAAGGAAAACACATTTATTAAAATAATAAATATTTAAAACAGGAAACAGCGAAGGAAAACAAAATAAAAGATGTCGCAAAAAATTGTTCTAAAGATATTAATTTGTGATTCAAATTTATCTCTTGATCTCGCACAGTTGCCACAACTTACAACTAAAAGTGTATAAAATTTAGATATGTGAAATTAATTCAGAGCGAAAGAACCAGAAAAAATATCACTGCTCGCGCGATCTTGTTCATTCTCGTTTCATTGAAAAATATCGTCTGTCCCAAATATTCGGAAATCGTTTTCATTGCGCAAAGAATAAAAATAAGACTCGAAATAAATGAAGTATCAGAGATGAAATTCCATAAAAAAAAAATAAAAAAAATTTTGAAGAATAATTACTTTTTCAGCAGTACTGGTAAAGCAATCGAAGTAATCGTAATATTCAATAGACATTCCAATTTTTCCAAAACTACCAAATTATGGTTGATTTAAGTATACTCACTCAGGTGTTTTAGCATGAAACTCAACTAAATATAACAATAAAGAAATGCTTAATATTGCATTCACTAAACTAATAGATAATGTATAAAATAAAATACAATGCAATCAAATATCTGGAATACAATTCATGTGATGTCTACACAAACACACAAACACAAAATCGAGCATAGAACAGAAAGACGGACAGACAGGCTTTCGCAACCAATGCCGCTCACTAAATGAAGATAAGTATTCACTGTATGCAAATTTGCATGAAAATATCTCAAACCGCGTGGACGTGTATAGGGCACAACATACAGACAGACAGACAGACAGACAGACGGACAGACAGACAGACAGACACCAAACGAGAAAAGAGCGGATTCGGCATCAGAAGGGTCCAAAACGGATAGAAAACTTGAAATGGGTCGAAAATATTGAATGTACAAACAAACACTCCATTCTTATTTATATAGACTAGCAAAATACCCGACCTTACTCGGTTTGAATTGGTTTACTCTATATTGAAGATATAATCAAAATATATAATGACTTACGTTTTTTGTAGAGTAAAAATTTATTTCAACATCTTTCGCCATCTTTATATATTCTACAACTTACTTTGGACACAAATCCTACACATGCATATCCATTCATGTAATACATTTCACATACATCGCACAATTGCTGTATGACAAAGCTACAAAATGACGAAAGGTGATACTAAGGTTACTACTATAAAAGACGATTTATAGGAAGATTTGGAATTCCCTTTCTTAAGTTATTTTCATGTGCAACTCAATTAATTAAAATTACGATTTACGGCGAGTGCTCTCGCACTCATAGTCAACAAAACAATATTTTTTTACCTGTGGCACTCTTGCCTCCGGTATGCGACATTGTGAAATTTTGCAATCTTCTCCTTTCATTACTACAACGAATTTTTTAATGTTGGAAAAAGTTCTAGTTTGGATTTTTAAACATTATTATTATTTCAATAACGACATTATTCTTTAAATAACGGCATCATTCTTTAAATAACGGCATTATTCTTTAAATAACGGCATTATTCTTTAAATAACGGCATTATTCTTTAAATAACGGCATTATTCTTTAAATAACGGCATTATTCTTTAAATAACGGCATAACTACACTTAAAATTTACTGAAAATTTATACTGACTTACCTAACATTTTCAAGTTTAATACTTTGTGGTGCTGTTGGGTGTGATGAGAAGGAAAACACATTTATTAAAATAATAAATATTTAAAACAGGAAACAGCGAAGTAAAACAAAATAAAAGATGTCGTAAAAAATTGATCCAAAGATATTAATTTGTGATTCAATTTTATCTCTTGATCTCGCACAGTTGCCACAACTTACAACTAAAAGTGTACAAAATTTAGAAATGTGAAATTAATTCAGAGCGAAAGAACCAGAAAAAATATCACTGCTCGCGCGATCGTGTTCATTCTCGTTTCATTAAAAAATATCGTCTGTCCCAAATTTTCGGAAATCGTTTTCATTGCGCAAAGAATAAAAATAAGACTCGAAATAAATGACGTATCAGAAATGAAATTCCATTAAAAAAAATAATTTTTTGAAGAATAATTACTTTTTCAGCAGTACTGGTAAAGCAATCGAATTAATCGTAATATTCAATAGACATTCCAATTTTTCCAAAACTACCAAATTATGGTTGATTTAAGTATACTTACTCAGGTGTTTTAGCATGAAACTCGTCTAAATATAACAATAAAGAAATGTTTAATATTGCATTCACTAAATTATTAGATAATGTATAAAATAAAATACAATGCAATCAAATATCTGGAATACAATTCATGTGATGGCTACACAAACACACAAACACAAAATCGAGCATAGAACAGAAAGACGGACAGACAGACTTTCGCAACCAATTCCACTCACTAAATCAAGATAAGTACTCTCTGTATGCAAATTTCCATGAAAATATCTTAAACCGCGTGGACGTGTATAGGGCACAACATACAGACAGACAGACAGACAGACAGACAGACAGACACCAAACGAGAAAAAGGCGGATTCGGCATCAGAAGGGTCCAAAACGGATAGAAAACTTGAAATGCGTCGAAAATATTGAATGTACAAACAAACACTCCATTCTTATTTATATAGATATTCACATAGAAAGTCCATTTGTCTGCTTATAAGTGAGGGGGCTACACTTTTAGACCAAATTTCAGCTTCAAACATGCGCGTGTGGTATAACTGGTATTATTATTATTATTTTTTTTTTTTTTTTGCAAATGCAGAATTTAAAGTACTTGACGCAAATGTAAAGCATTCAATCGCAACTAGGAATGTAAATTCAAATCTATAATTTCCAATAAATGCATTCAAATTCCACACAGCTTGTAGATGTCTAGATTCATAATGATATGTTCCCACTTTTATTTAAATTTGCTTCCGCGTGTTTTACTGTCGAACTTTTAATTTTGAATTAGCCTTCAAGGTGGTTGTTTCGACGAGGTATCTCATCAGAAACGCTACCATTTGCAAAACTGATCAGATTTTATTCTTATGTTCCCCTTTGCGCAAAATTCTCTAGGTGCCAAGTGATCGTTTATATTTATTGTAATTAAGATATTGACGTCTCCTGTCCTGTAAAGCATGTACAGGAATCAGTGAGAGTTTTTCCAGTTGATCCAAATTTTTAAAATGTACATTATACGATCTAAATTTGGCTTAGTTGTGGTTCTTCGTTTCGAACCTTTTCTCATTCATATCATTAATTTAAATCTTGTTAAAAAGGACTCTACTATCGTCATTAGAAAAATGTTAAACATAGAAACACAATTCGGGATATGAATTCAAAATTTCATTTTACAACAAATATATTCAAATTTCACGGACATATTTTGCAAATGTGTTTGCTAATGACAGTGGTAATTTTAGTTAACGTCGTACTAGAGCAACACAGTGGAGTATTGACGACGGTCCGGTATCAATCCCTTAAGGTAGAGATCCGAGGACAACATTTCGTAATTTTGAACCACGGTCAGATGACGAAGCAACATCTGAGGTGGCGCCCCACTCTCCAAACTTCCACACCAACCCAACATGAGGACTTTCGGCCACGACCGATTTAAGGTGCAGCCAGCCGCCTCTACACCATACGCTTACAAACATCCATGCCCGGACCCAGATTCGAACCAGGAACCTTCCGATCTAGAGGCTAACACCTTAACCACTTAATCGATTGGTCGGCTGCTAATGACGAGATATCAGGTATTAGCAGCCGATATTGGCCACATATTGATGGACGAGATAGCTTGTCGAAGCCACATGGAGGGTTGGTCTATGAGATATATATCTTACTGTTTGCACATTTTAAGAGAGTTTGAATTTTTATAACGATGCTACACACGAGAGTAAATCATCATCAAAACATTTCGTGTCTTATTTAAAAATATTTTATTTACTTGGTGGTGGCAAATTGGATCAATAGTTTTTTATCAAAAACTTATGACTCTTTTTGGAATACATTATAGAGTGGACAGATTTTCAAATGCCGTCTTCATATTGAACTTATAAGATTAAAAGTGCAATTCTGATGGTTGCGAGATCGGCGCTTAGACCTGGCTAAAGACCGTCGTGTTCGCTAATGGTGGCTGGGGCACGTTAAATAGGTCGTGGTCACAAAGTCCCCCATGTTCCCATATCAAATCAATACCTCTGAGGGTACCTGTTCAGGGGGTTATCGGCCTCTGATTGGGATCTAAATTACGATATGTGTGAGTGAATGGATGTGTGAAAGGGACCTTCCTGTAAAACGGATGTGTCATGTATTAAGAAGTCCAACCCTCTGGGGCAATGGCACCCCCAATTGGGTCATATATGGCCCGCACGACAACAACAAGACTAAAAGTGGAAATATTTTACAGCTAGATATAGCTTAAAATATTGATACGGTTTGAGAGTTATCTATAAAAGTTTAAATTATGACTTCAGAACTTCTACCGGTATCAGAGTTCTAAATATAGTTTTATCATTGGCGTAGCGTCCCAGATGCCCGACAAACCACATTAAAATTGAATGGTAAAAAAAATAAACAATCGACAAAACAGGATGCAAAAGTGACGATTTTTTATCGTACGTTTGAGTGAGATGTCGGGTTTTATTTTAAATCCCTTATTTTCATCTTAAGAAGCCAAACAGAAATTCAATCATGCTCAACCCTGCAGCCTCAAACAGTTTCTTTCTACTGGGTAATAGTGTTTGTCTCTTGAGCAATCGGTGCCCTTCAGCGCATAGTCCTCTCCCCTACCCCATGCTTCTTACTCAAACTAGCATCTAGTCCAGAGGATATTCGCAGTGTGTCCTTGCTCATCTACCCTTCTCGCCTTATATTACTACAAATTAAATAGGAAGTTAATAGAGTATTATACACACACGAGTACGGAAGAACGTAGAAACAGTGATATAGTTAATGCTTCTCTCAGAAAACGTGTACATATAAGAAAACTATGTACCGCATTTGCAAAGGTCAACAGAGTTGCCAAATTTGTGTGCAATTGTGCCCTTTTGGGATCCTTTTTTAACTTGAGACTGAAAATTATATCTTGTCTTCACGCAAAAGAAAAAACAAAGATTGGTTGGTTGTGGGGGTTATGGTGTAGGGTCTAAACACGGAAAAGCTGCAACAAGCGGAAGATACTGCTAACTATTAAAAATAAATGAAAGCTTAAAATAATCAACAATAAAAAGTATATTTAAAATTATATATTTAGCGTACAGTTGATATGATGTAGCTTTGTTTGGATAAAAGTGCAGAATAAAAGATACAGTGCATGCACAGGTCACCATCGGTAAAACAAATTATGAATGCTAAAAGTATAGTTGAAGATAATTGTTACAAGATGGATATTGTTACAAGATAATTGTTACAAGAAGATAATTGTTACAAGAAGATAATTATTTCAAGGTGCGGCGCCACTGCAGCACCGAAGCCAAACTATGCACACATAACCGTGAAATGTCGCACGAACACATTTCGCGCCATTTGCGATAAATATTCTATCGAAGGAAACGTGTTAATTTCGCTTACTTGGTGTAAAAAAAAGTATATTTTGAAACAAAGTAGACGTTACTGGATACAACCCGTTATTAATTATTACTTTTTTTTTTCCATTTGTTTATGAAAACAAGGTACTTCAGAACGGAGACTCATGTGCGGCGACCGTGCTGCGCCGTGGGGAACTGCGGTACGAATTGCACGCAAGTTGAACTTGCATCGCCCCAGCGGCGCTGGAGGCATGTGTGCACTGCTCCATTGGATCTAATGTACCTCATACCGCACTTGCGTTGCGGCAGCAGCGCCGAGCGTTGAAAAATCGGATGTGTGCACCGGGCCTTAGTCAATCAATGAAATTGTGATACAAAATGCAATTTAAAAAAGAATGAAATATAACAGTGGTATTTATGAAATACCACAGCGATGTACGACTGTACATAGCAATGCATGTGAAGGTTCCCAAGTCTGATAAAACAAGGGGTATGAAGTTTTTAAAAGGCGTCAGTATATATATATATATTTAAATGTATAAAAATATTTGTGTACAGGAAGTTACGTTTTTTAACTTCCTGTACAAAGAATGGATTTGACTTGTAAGGTTGTCTAAAGCTTATCATACTACATTTTCCTTTCGATCTAATCTCGGCATTCCCAATTATCAATGTAAACATACAATAGTGTTTTCTATTGATAACTGATGAATACTTTTAAGAGTAAAACAAGCCATTCAATTCAGATTAAAAATTCCTCTTCCCAATCACTATCACCACTGACAAAACATCCAAGATCAGGAGAAATAAACGTGAAGGCAGCACACACTCCACCTGGAGAATCTCGTTAACCGACACGATTACTTTCAAGACATTCCAGCGAGCGAGACTTTCCGTGGACTAGGGAAAGAAGAAGGGAGATATGAATTATATGCGGAATTTCATTCTTCGGTCAATAGTACGTGATTGTCTTTTGTCAAATAAACGGGTAAACGGCGTCGTCACGCTTGCTTGGAGGGGCGTCAAATGATTTCTCCTGAATGACGTCGATCCTAGGCACAAACGTTAGGGTCTTTGCCCTTCGCGGCCACGCGAACTGACTTCCACTGATACTTAGCACTATTTAAAGTCCAATAACCAAGAGAGCAATCCCGCATTGGGAAAATTGGTGAGAGTAGTGAGCGAAATTTGATCACTCTGGCTGGGGAGTCTTATGTGGTTCAACTTTTGGGTGCAAGTTGGCTAGTCATTGATTTCAAAATGGAAATGTGTGTAGTCATCTCAATTACTCTATAATAGGGATTCCCAACCGGTGGTACGCGTACCACTGGTTGTACGCAAGGATGATACGAGCAACCCAATTATTCTACGAAATTTGTTCGATTTTTTTTAGTATGTACAACCACGTTATAGGAAAAATGGAATTATATGAAATCAATTTTGTGATTAACGTTTTTATTACATTGTAATAAATGACGCTAACAATAGCACATTATTGTTCCATGAAAGACAGTTTTAAGAGAAGTCGTTAATTAACTTTTGGATCGGGTGCAAAACCGATTACCGAAAGATCTTCCAACAATCTCTGCTATTTCTTATGCCATTTGTTACTAGTTACTTGTGCGATAGTGGTTTTTCTGAACTTTTGTGTACAAAAAAATAAATACAGAAACAGAGTAAGTGTTGAAGAGGACTTAAGAGTGAAGTTAGGCTCCATTGTTCCTGATATTGATATTTTAATAAAAGACAAACAAGTTTCACCCTAAAAATTGATTTTTGATTATGTTAATCTTTGTTTGGGGCTTAGTTTGTACTAATTATTTAAAATTATTTGTTTTTAGACCTGTAAGTAAAAAATAAAACTGTAATTTTCAATTATTGTGTTATTTTTTTCCGTTATTAAAACATTATTAATACGAAATACAAGTGAATTAATCATAAAATATGAAACTTTCTTAGTATTTTAATTAAAGTAAAACAAGCCATTGGGCACTTTTCTGACATTAGATATATGCTTCTAAAAATATAGAAAGTTTATAGCTATGGCAAGGGCCTTGACGATTTTTGGGCGCAATTCTAGTTGTGAGTTATGGTAGGTTAAGGCAACCCATTTGTATTTACGGTTATTGCGGTTTTCATGGCAACCTCGGCTAACAGAAAGTTAAATTTTCATTTCGATTATTCTAGAAATTTCTTTCAAAATCAGTTAAAATCATGTGATTATTAAAATCATTTGATTGGTTCGTTTGAAATTTTTTTCTTTGATTCCCCTTTGGTTATTTTAATTTTAAAATATCCTTTGATTGCATTGGTCCTTTTAAATTTTTTTTCTTTGATTTCATTGGTTCATTTAATGGTTTTTCTCCAGTTGTGGAATTTTCTTTCATTATAATTTTTTTCATGGTACAGTTCAGACACGTATATGGTTGCATTATTTCTTGCATTCCGTTAAAACGAATTACTTTCTTTTGTAAAAAAATTTCTGTTAAGTTTATTACACTTTGTGGACGTTTTAACAAAGATTTTTTTTCGAAACATTCACAAATGTGTTTTGAAGCTTTCATTTTCAACTTTCTTTTATAAAAAAATGTTAGTTAAAGCGTATTACTTTTTGTGAAAACTTTTAAAAAATGTATTTTTCTAAGCATTCTCAAATTTGTTTTGCAGTTTTCATTTTCCGTCGTAAAAACAAAAATATTTGTAAAAGAAAAATATTTTTGAAATAATTCTTTCCTTGGCGACTTTAGAAGTGCGCCAAAAACAATCTTCAAGGTCGTTGCCACCTATATAACGTAAGCTGCAGCTGTACCTACTCGGACATCCATTTCATAAGCTTATTTAGACTATACCTTGGTTGATTGGCTTTTAGAGCCATATGTGGTCATTCTGTGCAAGACACAAGACAGACAACTTTAGGTAAAAGATGTGAAAGGGAAAGAGGAGAGATTGTGGGGAACAGAGTAGTGGTATTAAGGCAGAAAAAGATCGCTTTGGTACCCCGGGAGTCTTACCCCCGTGATTACTACAAAGACAGTAAATCGCATGGAGAAATAAAAGATTACTAGACTACCTCGAATCCCCTAAGCCTGTGCGCTCTTAAAGATGTGTCCCTGAAGGCCCTTACACCTCGACCAATTTCAATTTTAAAATGTAAATTATTGTCATCAGTTTTCTTGATTGTTCAAAAATTTTTATCTCAGTTTGGAGCAGCTCCAGCAATCAACAATTAACCAACCAACCGACCCATCATCTCATATAAATGTATTAAGCACATAACAAACATTTAGTAGTTTAAGGGGGTCCGGGACACATTGCAACAAAATTTATTTTTATTAATTAATTTTGAATTTTTTTGTACTGATTATTTATTTAACTAATAAACAAAATCACAACACAAAATTTTTTCCAAAAGATTTTTAAATTAAAATTTTTTGAAAAAAAAGAGGGGTCATTTTTTAAATTGCTAAAACTCGAAATATTCTTGATCAATTTTCAAAATTCTTACAGTAAATTATTCACAAATTTATAAACTTTAATTTTGATGCAGCAATTTTAAAATATTAATTTAATAAAAAAAATATATTTGAATGAAAATTTTTGAAAATTTAAGTGTACTTTTTTTTAAATGTCATATTTTTAAAAGTAAATATTTGTTTCAAATTTGCTGAATCAAAATTAAAGTATAATGTTTGAAAAATATATATTCCAAATTGCAACCCGTAAACTTTATCGGTTTTCGACTTATAGCAATTTGAATACAGGAAATCTTGGAAAAAATGTATCATGGAGAAAAACGCATTCAAAGTTTTAAAGACAGATGTTGTTGCCATGACAACACCTGTCAAGAGTGTTAGATTTTCAAAACAACGCACCACAAAAATTATTACATCTCTAGTTCTAATTAAGATAGAAACATGATTTAGACGTCATTTTAAGCAGAAAAATACAGATAATTTCTTAAAATAATAAACAAAATTTCGAACATTTGACGATTTTTGTGTCTCGAACCCCCTTAAGAGAAATCCTCAACTGCAGCATTCCCTGACATCTTAATACCAATGAAGTTGGTACTTTTAAATAACGTCGCACTGGAGCAACACAGCGGGCTATTAATAGCAGTCTTATATAACTAGTTATATACTTCGTTTCAACCACTTCAAGGATGTGTGTCCCTGAAAGTTATATGCACCAACAGGGCCCGATTTAGAAAATTTGGTATAGTAGGCACAACACGCAGGAAGGGGGCCCCCCATGTTATCCGTTCATCACAAAAACTAATTTTAAAACAATAATTGGTACTTACGTATTTGACTGTTGACCGTTTCAAAAATTGTTGAAAAAACATTCCAGAAAATATGAAAAGTTCTTTTTGTTTAAAATTTTTAGATACTTTTGAAACTTTGGGGCCCTTTAAATTATGGGGGCCCTAGGCTCGTGCCTCACGGGCCTAATGGTAAATCAGGGCCTGTGCACCAAGAGTCGCAGTTGTTAACATCAGCAAGGATTTGTTGCCTTAACTCACAGGTTTTGATCTGATTTGACCTCCCGTAGAGTGACTAATCAAATCAGTAAAAATATTTGTAAACAAAATAACAAGCACAAAACTACAGGTAGATTTTGAATGGACTTGGAAAATGTGAAGACTTTATTACAGCATAACTCAGAACCTTATTTTGGAGAATCTTTAAATATTTCGCCTTCGTGTTATCTAATCATGATTGAAATTGTTAAAAGCAAACAATCTGGGATGTCCAAATAGATCCGAGAAATGGCCTAACTCGGTAGTTCCCTTCCATTGAAACGCTGTTCAATCCTATTTTTGATTTACTTTTCAACAGAGTACACTTGGGATTTAATAATAGACGAATTAATTTGATGAAATCGGATGTTAATGATTTTTAATAAAATTACTTAAATAATTTTTATAATTAATAAATAAGAAATTATTACAAGAGACAGTTTTAAATAATTTTCAGAAAATATGCTATTTTTAAACATAATTAATAAATTGCAAAAAGTATGTTCTTAAACTATAAAAACATAAAAGTTTATTTTTATTTAAAAAGTAACTTTTTTTTATATGGGTTGATTTTTTCCTTCTTTAGATCTCAGCCTTATTAGCTCTTGTATGGCAAGAACATTTATCGTAGAGCGCTAAAACATATCATTCGTAGGTATATTTTGCAGGTCTTTGCTTCTGGATTGAGCGATCATGTTTGCGCGTATCAAATTTTAAAGGGATTCCGATTGCATGCTGTTTATTTTATATGAAGTTAACTATCCATTTTATACCAATCGATAGACTTTTTGAGTGTAAAAATAAAACAACGAAAAGACTTCTGGTTAAGGACTAAATTGATTTATCGCTTGTTTGACGATGTTGGACGTTAATTTTTTATTCACTCGTTGAGTGATACGCTCAAATTACATTTAAGTACCAAGCCAAATTACGAAACAGGGATCACGTGCACTAACACTAGCGCCCTGTGTATTTAGCTTCACAGCTAATTTGGTAATTTTAAATTAACGTCGTACTAGAGACGATGGTCCGGGATCAATCCCCTAAGCGAAAGATCAGAGGACAACATCACGTAATTTTGAACCATGGTGAGATGACGATTCAACACCTGAGCTGGCACCTCACTCACCAAACTTGCACACCAACCCAACGAGCGTATTTTCGGAAACGACAGATTTAAGGTGCACCCTCTACATCATTAGCTTACAAACATCCATGCTCTGACCCCGGATTCGAACCAGGAACCTTCCGATCCAGAGGCTAACACTTAGATTCATGGGAAAACTCTATCATTCATATATACCCGAATGGTAGTTAATTAACGTCGCACAGGACCAATACAAAGAGCTATGGCGAATTCATCCCCAAGGACATGTGAACGACAACGCGTAATTTTGTGCCACAGTCACATGACGAGGTGAACATCTGAGCTTGCACCCACTCTCCAGACTTCCACACCACGCCAACGTGAGAACATTTGACGCCCCGTCAGATTTAACATGCACCAGCCTTCGTATACACGACGGTCTTAGGTTGGACCGATTTTCGAACTCGCAACCCTAATTGCTAATCTGTTACTCTTCCAACTATTTACGCGAACGATCATGGCCAAAGGTACATTTGCTAATACAATACTTCAGGTCTATTTGTTTGTTTTCAACTCGGAACCACCTCCCCAGCAACCACCGACTGTCAGAAGCCATTAATTTTGATGAATGAAGACACCGAAGGCATCCCCTCCCTCTTCCTGTTCCCGTGCGTTTTGTGTCGCGGTAGGTAAAAACACACATCTCAAAAGACGAACCGGCGTTGTCAGCGGGTTTTAAAAAATCACCCCGATAAGCCAAATTACCGCGATAGGGGCGTACCCACCGGTAAACCATTATGTGATCAGCAAGCCCCTTCATTCCAGTAAGCGGTCCACCGGGAAATTCCGCCACCCAACAGCTTAATCGTGACGCGAGATCTCGGCTGGTTCCAACCCTGTTATTGGCATCGGAAAGCGAAGAACCCAGCCGGTGGCATGCGAGGAATTGACGAGAGATGTTGACCGGAAGCCAGCCCTCAGGGTCAAGCGGCGGAATGCTCCCGAAGATCAACGGAGGATGGAAGAGTGACGATTCAACAACAGGAAGATCGACCACCTTGGATGATGAGGGAAAAGCCGCGCCCACCTTCAGCATTGGCATATATGGACACAGCAACCGCTGTCATTCCACAGTACCGATCCGATTATACGGAGGTAAATAATGGAGATAAAATAGTTTGGAGTCTTGCAGGGGAAGAACTGTTCTGGTGGGACCGAGATAAAATCCTCTCTTCCCCTTTGGAAACAGACCGATCCAATTTAGGTCATGATACAATGGTTCAGCCTCTTTGTTGAAACACAATTCTCAGCTCTTTAACGCTTTCAGGGGCGGTGAGACGTCTGTTTGAAATGGTTAAGGCTGGGTGAGTAACTATTTTTGGTATGTTTAGGCTGCAGGGTGAATAAATATTTCATTCACTTGTTCTAGAACACTTCTAGACGGAAGAATTCATGTCCAGAAGTGTTCGAGATAAGTGGAGGGACTTCTGGTGTTTCATCTTCTTGAAATGGTTACGTCTAAATACTTAATTATTTTAGATAGAGGCGGTAGGTTGAATAAATGAGGCTATTAGAGCAATAGAGGCCTATCCCACAAAGTTACGAGAATTTTATTATTACCTTTTATTACGATTTTTTTACTTTTTATGAAATGCGCAGGTTTAAGTCTTTTAAAATTACGCAATATCGTATTATTGATCACTGATAAATAAATTTTCAGAATCTCAAATCATATTGTAGTTAAATAATAGTATATAAAATATGGGAGCTTGGAGATCGCTTTTTTTTTTTCTCTATTGAGTATGTTGGTGGTTGGGCCACTCTTGCTCTGACAGCCTAAAATGTTCTCTCACTTCATATGCTCATCTATAAGTGTTCTAGATGAATGGTAGGACGTCTGACATTTCATCACGAAAAACTCATTGATCACAAAGTTGAAGTGAGTATGAAAAGAGAAGTGAGTAAACTCTCTATTGAGTATGTTGGTGGTTAGGCCACTCTTGCTCTGATAGCCTCAAATGTTCTCTCACTTCATTTACTCATGTCTAGAAGTGTTCTAGATGAATGGTAGGACGTCTGACATTTCATCACGGAAAACTCATTGATCATAAAAGCATAATTTTTCGATTCGGTACCTCGCAACATCATAATTAATGTTTTATTTTATAAATTTTCGAAGCTCAACTTTTTTAAGATTTCAATAAAATACATTTACCTAGAGCTGAGTTTAACCTAGAGGCAAAAAAACAGAATCTAAATACAAAAAAAAAATTATCATTACATATATTTATATTTATTCAGTTCTTTTATTAACCTACCAATATATAAGGATTAAGAAAAGTAAAAATATTAAATGTTATGAAGAAATACTCAACTTACTCGAGTTTAATTGGTTAGCTATGGAATGAAAATGCGACCATAATAATCGCTTTTCTCTTTCGTACAAAAATGCAAACATCATTTGAGTGTCAGAAAATAATTTTTAACACTTTCTCCAAATTTTTATAATTTTCGCATTTTATAATTCTATTATTGGAGGCAAATCGCCTTTATGTATAATTATCAACTTATCCATTTCACAAAAAACGCAATCCTGCTTTAATACAAAATTACGACAGCTGATACTTACGCGAAAGTAACCGACTGTCATTTTTTTAAATACTAGGGGGCTCCGCCCCCTGCTCGCTTACGCTCGCCAACCCCCGGGGATTGCTGCGCAATCCCATTTGGTTTGCTTCGCAAACCAACCATCCTGTCACAGATGCCATTTGGTTTGCTTCGCAAACCAACATTACTTTCACAGAGTGAAACTATCTGAATAATTCGTATTATGCTGATTTCACTTTCCGGTTCATGACGTCACAGCGAGGGCTTCGCTGCGTCTCGCTTACGCTCGCCGACCCCGGGGATTGCTACGCAATCCGTTTAGTTTGCTTTCTCAAACCAATACTTCTTTCGCAAGTGATTTAACTTTTTTTTTGCTTTAACACTTAATGTACCCTAAACTAATAGCGGCATCAGTAAAAAATCTTCTGCATCTTGTTCCCTGTACAATTTTAAGTAAACATTGTTAATATCCAAACTTTACCATCTGTACTTTGTCGGTAAACTGTCTTGAGAACAGAGGGAAAAAAGCGAGCCTTTTTCCTCGCCAAATAAAAAGAAATCGTTTTTATGGCAATTGTTGCTACGATAAATTTGATATCTGGCAAACCCGATAGTCGAAAGTGCAACCCACTACTGCTTTCGAAAGCAGCTATGCGAACTGAAAAATACGAAATTTGTGACACCAACTTTTGATTGCATCGAATTTATTTATGAACCAATTTTAAAAATAATTGTACCGTAAGAAAGAGTATATTCTGAGGTATACTGCAATATTTTTAAAATTAAAAACTAACAGTAATACTATACAGATATGATCATTTTAGTTTTGTATCGGAAGTTACGATCTGAAAGTTCCGAAAATTGTATGACCAACTTTTAATTGCAACGATTTTATTTATTAACCAATTTGAAAAATAACTGTACCATAAGAAAGAGTGTAATGTAATGTATTCAGTGATGTTTTCAAATTAAAAAAATAATGGCTTTTGCCGTAGACAAAACGGTTTTAACAATAAGTAGCGAAAATATCCAAAGATTCCGAATTTTGTATGACGAACTTTTGATCGCATCCAATTTAATTATTAACCGATTTCAAAAACAATAGTACTGTAAGAAAGACTATATTCTGAGGTATACTGCGATATTTTAAAAATTAAAAATTAATAGTAATTAGATATAGATACGGCAGTTTTAAAAAAAAGTAACAAAAATGTCCCGATTTTTCCTGAATTTCAAAAAAATATTATCAAGAACCAAATTTAAATTTCAAAAAAAACTCGACGAGCTGCAAAAATTTACGTTGAGAGGTACTCTTAAAAAAAACTCACGACTGAAGACTGAAAATTTGAATGTGTTTTGCTCACTCGCGGAAGAAATTTCGCTTCTTCAACTTTAACACTTAATAAAACCTAAACTAATAGCCGCATCGGAAAAAAATCTTAATAATTATCCAGGGAATACGATGAAGAACAAAGCATGTTAATTTCATTTTTTTCCGATCAGTACTTTCTCGGGAAACCGGCTAAGAATCGAGCTAAACAACACAGTTTTCAATTCTTCGGCGGCGGCGGCGGCGGCGGTAACATTTTTTTAATATAGAGAGATAAATAAATTTTGACGGAGATTTTTTACAAAAAATCGGTGTTTTCAATAAACATTTAACAATTCTTAAGTTTCTAGCAAAACAAGTTGTTTAAATATACTTCAACTCGTAAAGTAGGCAACATTGGCGTTCTGTCACTACAACAAATAATTTTCGATGTTTCAAAAGTCCCAGTTCGTATTTCTCTAACATTAAATATTATTTCCATGTAAGTAAAGTTACATTTGAAATTTGCTTTTTTCTAATTTGCATGCAATTTCAAATCGAATTCTTTGTATAGTTCAGTGTAATGAATAAGGATTACAATTTTTTTAATAAATATTCATTAATTACAACCACAGAAAACAGCCAATTGAAACTTAAAGTCAGCAGCAAAAAAATGTTGTTCTAAAGAGATATTAATTCATGATTCTTTTTTACGCTCACTTTTTACTTTTCTCGTGATCCCGCCTAGTTTTCCACAACAAACGACTAAAAACAGAACAAATTTATAAAAACAAAATTAATTCCGAATTAACTTAGTCATCCGTGTTGTGCGGAAAAAGCAATACTACTCTGCTTGGAAACCTTGATTCACTCAGAGGGTCGTCTACACATTATTTTCAAACATTACATCAAGCATAAATTTTCTTTTATTTCTTGGGTATCTTCATCTCTTCTTCTTCTTCTTCTTTCAGGCCCTGGTACCGTGCTATCATGTTACCGTCCTGAGAATTCCTGATATTCAATGTCCGTCCGTCCGTCCGTTACCGTCCTGATATTCAATGGTAGTACCACCGAATTGCTTTCTCGGACTTATTGGTAGGAATATTTCATTGAGAGCCAAATAAATAAGAATACTTCATTAAGAACTAAAATATCGGAATATTTCACTGAAACATCATTTTAAAATAGGTATATTTCATTGATATATCTGCTCTCGAGTACATTAAACTTTATTTTTTTAAGTCAGAATTGGGCATCCTAACTTGAAATACACTAGACATGTTAATTTCTGAAGTTCATTTACTCCAACAATATTCCAGTCAGTTTTGCTAAAATAATCTCGAAAATTCATCGTTTTCTGTTTAAGTTTAGGGTCATCATCCTCAATGTCTAAATCAAACAAATTTGGCTAACAGTTGCTTGAAATGGAATTCAATACCATGCTTTAAGCCCTTTGATATAAGCTTACGAATTTGAGATAAGCTTAGTGCGAAATCAAAGGATATTTGTAGATTTCATTCTAAGAACCATTTTCATAATTGGATGAAATGTGATAGAAATATGAAAGTTAACTTGAGATGGGAGAGACGAACGAATGAAGAAAGGCAAGAAAAGATATATTACGACCTGAGATCTTTCATTTTTAACATTTAAATTAATACATCCGCTACAAATTCTATGAATATCGTGCACCAAACCAAAAACTCCTTGGCAAGAAAAAGAGGGCAACTATCATAGCATTTTAAAACCATATGAATTGATGATACATACGGACTGTAATGACGGCAAACATAATATCTCCTCAAGTTTTCTTTGTATATTTTACATTGTTTTTGTAGAATGATTTTAACAATTTAGTATATAGAATTCTATTAGACTTGTTTTGACTGTATACACCATAAATTCATAGGTAGGAAAATGTATCTGTCTAGCTTGTAATATCGTTCTTAACTTGTTAAATTAATAAAAAAATGTAAATACAAATCTGCCGAAAGTTTTCGGTTCCCATGGTTTTCGGTTTAGATGCTTTAAACAACTAATGGTTGGTTGGTTTTTATGGTGAAAGGGTCATATTTTTTCAAGCTGGGTTACACACGAGACAGACAACATCAAACACCAAATGGTGGCTAAGAAAATGGATTTGTCAACCAAGATATAAATGTGGTTTGGTCCACGCACTTCCATTAATTTTTATTGATCCAGATAAACATTCCACGAATGATGCAAAATGTTTGTATGCGCTGTATGGCCGGTATAACAATGTGAGTTTATCCTTAGAAAGTTAACTTTAAAACAATTGTTACAAACATGCTATTTGTTTAACAAAATACGTACATCTCTGAAATTTCTTCCCTTGCTTTTACAAATTAGCAAAGACAAATTAGCATAGTGTTAAACTGGCAAGAGAATCTCCATGAATAATATATAAATATTACAAATTTACATATTAGTCTAGTAATTATTAATCTTATAAATTTATATTTAATTTTGAAAATCTTTAAATTTATGTCTCGTGATTTATATTTACCCTGAAATATATTGTATATTTATGAAATTTTAAGTTACTACTTTTCATCGTAAATAATTATTGACAATTCTCTTTCTATTTCGTGGTGTTGTTCTCGGATCTTTCCCTTAGGGGATTAATCCCAAACCGTCGTCAATAGCTCGTTGTGTTGCTATGGTATGGCGTTAATTAAAAACTACCTTAATCTTAGAAAACAAATTACCAGGCAGTGATAAGTTCCGTTAGACACTTCAACAACATTCCCAAGTCCAACGGACAATAGACCAAGTGGACTGAAATCTAAAAATGGAGCAGCGGTTCTAAGTTTATAAAACTGAAATCCATTAATATGTTCGGTCATCATAAGTATTCAAACTTCTATCCATATCTAAGTCATTGCGGCTATGTACCTACAAAAATCACCAGAAAATGTGTTCATTTGAAATTAACTTTTTGTATATTATTTATTTTTTGTTTAATATTTAGGATATTTTATTTTTTTTTTGTTCTATTTTTTGTAAAATACGCAGTTTTTTTCCGATATATCTGAAGTCAAGGGGAATAACTGGATAAATCTAAAAACTACTTTTCAAGAGAACATTTTTAAGATATGTCCTTTACTTGTAAATTGAGCTTTTAGAAAAATTTATTTTGACTATATTCTTTGTTACTCTGCTTTAATGCACATTACGTATAGACTTCTTCACAACGCACATGAGGCCTCAAGACAAATCCTCCAGCAGACGCACTTATCTCATTTTGCCAAATTTCGCCTTCTTTCCTTGACAACAGAACAGAATTTCTTTACAAAGCAAAGTGTTGGGAACATTTATTTACTTGTGTAAAAATTAAGAATTTTAACGGGGGGGGGGGGGAGTTTAAAGCAAAATATTGCAAATAAGTTTAAATATTAGTTAAAAATAGGTAAAGCAATGCTGAAAATTGGCAGTTGAGCAAAACCTGGTTTCACAAAATTTACGTGTCAAATATTTTTAGAACTATCTTTCTGAGAATGCACCAAAAGAATTTAATATAGATTCGAGAAGTATTTTTTGTGACATCGTGTTGTTTTGTAACTAGCAGGAAATTCAAATTATGCATTTTTGTAAATGAAATCGTGATGCACACATGATATAAAAACTATTGTTAAACTTCTTTTACTGGCTGCCTTCCACTCTATTTAAGATAGGAAGAAAATACTTGCGTATTTCGAAAGTTAATGAACAATGTTTCTGTGCTGAGAGAATTTGAGACAAAACTTCAAAAAATGATATTTTGACCAAAAATCCAGTTTTAAAGGCAAAGATTAGTTGCCAGAAATGTGTTGTCGCTATATCGTCAGTGAAAATGATAATTTATCTTGATAGGGTTAAGAAACGTTTATGTTGTACACATATGTTGCAAACATATATCTGTTTAACAGAATACGATCCTCTCTGAGATTTCTTCCCTGGTTTAAAGACAAATTATCTCATAGTCATTGATAAAGGATAATAAAAATCCTTAATAATGCTTTTCTTTTCTTCAAAAATCTAAGAATGTTACGACCACTATCAATTTAAGACATCAAAAGGGGGAGGTTCGTTACTTAACATCGCAACTGGAGCAACACAACAGGCTATTGGGGAATCGATCTCGAAGGGAAGATCCGAGGACAACACCTCGTAATTTTGATCCACGATAAGGACAAATAGACATACTAAGAGAATTCCAGGGCTTCCGTTGAAATTCCTTAACTCAACAAACAGCGGGTGGGCCAGCAAACAACGCTACCTTCGGACATCCTCACAAAGTTTTCGGGATCTTTATCACCACTTATCAGGTCACCTTCAGGAAAAGCCTTTAGCAAATTCCTTTTCTTCACGTACACCACAAAGCATTCCGTGACCAAAGGTGGCAACACCAACACCGGCAGTGTATCGCACCGCATTCCAGAACCCAGGAACAGAGATGCGTGGATAAGAAGGACTTCGCGGGAGTTCCAGATCGTCCCTCCAAAACAATTCCACCGACAACTCACCTGCCTGTCCCACCCTCGGGGTGTTTACCTTTCGAGGGCTAATACCGCCCCAGAGTTAAGACATACTTCCCCAGGTACCGAAGAACATCGGTTAAAGGAGTGTCAAAGCGCTTCTGTCTTATCTTCCTTCGTCGGGGGAACATTCTTCTTCGTCCAATTTGAGGTGGGAATACCTGCGTGTCACATCGTGTCGGTGACCATTAAGGGTTTCCTTTCCCCCCTACCCCCTCACCTGTTGATTCCCCTCTTTGGCTCGAGAGAGAAAGGAAGCTGGAGCGGATAAGGGTGGTGAGAAAAGTGACGGTTTTTCAGATAGGATGGGATAATCGGTGGTGGTTTATTGAGTTCTTGTGCAAGAATGAAGACAGAAACGTCGTCGTTTCTTTCTTAACTAAGATGTCGGGGTTTGTTTTGTGTGTGTGCCGTGAGAGTGGGTTCTGGTGGTATAGGAAATTATGGTGGAAAGTGGATGATCAGATATAAAGGACCGTCCAATAAGTTCAGTCACGCAGAATGTTCATTCGTAGTTTGGCTTTATATAAACACTAATGAACAGCAGAAAATTCCTTATAAAATGCATTTATGACAGCAAAAATACGAAAAAGGTACTTGAACAGTTAAGTTATTGTGGGAAAAGGGTGATCCGATTTAAGGACCGACCAATGAGTTCAGTCACACAGAAGTCTCATGAGTGGTTTTATTTATATGTACGCTAATGAATATGAGAAATTTCCTTATAAAAATGCATTTATGACAGCAAAGATAACGAAACATGCGTTTACACTATTAAATTACTGTGGGAAAAGGATGATCCGACTTAAGGACCAACCAATGAATTCAGTCACACAGAATGCGCAGATGCATTGTTGATTTATAGCTTCGCTAATGAATAGGAGAAAATTCCGTATAAAAATGCATTTATGACAGCAAAGATAACGAAACATGCGCTTACACAATTCAATTATTTTGGAAAAAGGGTGATGCGATTTAAGGGTAGACTAATGAATTCACTCACACAGAATGCCCATATGCATTGTTTGATTTATAGCTACACTAATGAATAGGAGAAAATTCTTTATCAAAATGCATTGATGAACAGCCAAAATTACGAAAAATGCGCTTACGCAATTCAATTATTTTGGAAAAAGGGTGATCCGATTTAAGGGCCAACCAATGAGTTCAGTCACACAGAAGGCTCATGAGTGGTTTTATTTATAGCTACGCTAATGAATAGGATTATAAAATTATTATAATATAAGAATTGGCGAGAAAATTCGTTAAATGCATTAAAGGCCACACAAATTACAAAAAATGCATTGACTATACAATTACATTATGATGGGAAATGGGCGATTAAATTTAAAGTCGGTCAATAAGTTTAATCAAACATAATGCGCATATGCATTGTGTGATTTATAGCTACGCTAATGAATAGGTATAGGAATTTTATTGCCTAAAGGTTTCAAGAAAATTCCTTTAGAAATTCATTTATTACCGCAAAAATTACAAAAAAGCGGTCACTATACTAAAAATTCAATTTTGACCAAATTTTCGTATTTCATTTTGCTTAATATTCTTAATATTTACCCTTTTTTCTAAAACTGTTTTGAATTTGTTTCCAAGATGGATGGAAGTGGAGATGTAGCAATTTAAATAAATCCGGGCTGCTGGTTTTTAATCGAAATAGTTTTACACTGTCGAAAAGCTGGGTGAAGATTTTTTGCTTTGCTGCTTTATGCATTTAAAAGTAAAAACAAATTGCACATTTATTTTATTTGCAAAACTTTTTAGAAGAATAAGAGAAGGTGTTGGAAACTAAACAACTAAAGAGTTTCCCCAATACAAAATATACCCTTAACCCCTTGGGTAGATTTATTTGAAAAAATGTTGTTCGTATTATCATCAGTACACTAATTACTGTTATATTTTCGTATCATCGTCTATACACTAATTACTGTTATGTTGTCGTATTATCGTTTGCACTAGTTCCTGTTATATTTTTGTATAATTTCGTTCGATAAGAATGGCAACAGTATGAGAGAGAACGCACAGCTTCTGATCTCCGCGTTCATTCCAAAAAAGAATGTCTGATAACGCAGCCGTGTAAATATTTCTCTATGTATGAAGTCAGATTAAATAAAGTGTATTTTTGTAAAGAACGATTGAATAATTTGATTCAAGGAGAGCCTCGTAAAACACCAATCACTCTTGCCATGAACAAGAATGTACATGTTTAATTTTGTCCTAGTTTGAATGACGAATTAGACTCGTCATCCGTAACTTAGACAAACCAAGTGCAGTCTCAGTCGTCAAATGTACCTAAGGAGATAAAAATTGAATTTTACTTTTTACACCTATTCTGCCACAAACTGAAAAACTTTCTTGTTAACAAAAATTACCTCATAAAAGAAAATTACAAATTTAACTTGCATTTTCTGAGAACAAGAAACGTGTCCACGTTTTCAAGACAGGGTGATTTTCTATGATTTGCCCCACAGTAATGTTTGCAAACATAAAAACTCCGTTGCTATTCTACTGACACATCGGGGCCGTGGTAGCCCAACCAAAGACCATAGTGTGTAAAGAGGGACTGGTGCACGTTAACTTTGTTGTAGCCTCAAATGTCCTCACGTTAGCATGATGTGGTAGTTTTGAGATATTGGTGCCAGCTCAGATGTTACCACGTCATCTGACCGTGGCTCAAAAATACGTGGTGTTGTCCTCGGAATTTTCCCTTCGGGTGTGATCCCTGACCATCGCCATTATAGCCCGTTGTATTGCTCCATCTGAGTGATAGTTAGAATACCTATTTGGAATCTACTACAAGTCGGAAGATACAAAACCCGTGGTTCGTGAAAACAATACTGAGCAGTTTTAAGGGGAAATATTTATTTGTTTGTAATAATGATGCATTTTTCAGCAGGGGCTGTTTAAAAACAGCGTCTTTCGCAATTGCAGTAGTTGAAACCGAACATGAAGTATGTAGGCAGTCGCGTAGCGTTATACTTGATGGGGTTGCCAAGGTAAGATCGCAAACGAATCTTATTTAGCTTTGGATAACCTCATAAGGCCCGGTGCACACATCCGGTTTTTCGACGCGCGGCAACGCAAGTGAGGTCTGAGATACATTACATCCAATGGAGCAGTGCACTCATTCCTCCAGTGACGCTGAGGCGACGCACGTCTAACTTGCGTGCAATTTGTACCGCAGTTCCCCACGGCGCCGCAGCTCGCCGCAAACGCTTCTCCGTTCTGAAGTACCTTGTTTTCATATATAAATGGAATATAAGTAATAATCAATAAATGGTTGTATCCAGTAACGTCTATTTCGTGTTTCAAAATATTATTTTTTTACACCAAGTAAGCGAAATAAAACGTTTTCTTCGATAGAATATGTATCGCAAATGGCGCGAAATGAGTTCGTGCGTCATTTCACAGTTATGTGTGCATAGTTGGGTTTCGTAGCCGCAGCGGCGCCGCAGGTTGAAAAACCGGATGTGTGCACCGGGCCTAAGTCGTCTCCATTCGCCGTTCTCTCTTTTGGGCAAAGGTAATATGATACAAATCATTTTTAGCACTGAGTTGAAAAGAAGCCTGAAAGGCCCAATTATGTTCAATCTGCTCAACTGTATAGGGTGATCCAAAAGCTGCTCTGTTAACCCCCTTTGTGGTTACATTGAGGAGGTATCTCGTCATTAGCAAAACTGATCAGATCTTGAGGGGCGAGGTATCTCGTCATTAGCAAAACTGATCAGATCTTGAGGGACGAGGTATCTCGTCATCAGCAAAACTGACCAGATCTTAAGGGACGAGTTATCTCGTCATTAGCAAAACTGATCAGATCTTGAGGGACGAGTTATCTCGTCATCAGCAAAACTGACCAGATCTTGAGGGACGAGGTATCTCGTCATCAGCAAAACTGATCAGATCTTGAGGGGCGAGGTATCTCGTCATCAGCAAAACTGACCAGATCTTGAGGGATGAGGTATCTCGTCATTATCAAAACTGACCAGATCTTGATTTACGAGGTATCTCGTGAGTCTTGTTAGCAGTGTCTCGGCAGTGTCTTGTTGGCGAGATATCTCATCATTGGCAAAATTGGTCAGATTTCGATGGATGAGATATTTTGTCAAAGTCACTTGGCGGGTTAAAGCGTAAGGCAGCATTACAAAGGAAGGAAAATGAGGAGAGAATGATAATACATGCGCAATAACCTGTTATCTTTACCGGGTACTAACTTTAATCGCATATATGATGAGTTTAGACATTTGAAGACATTATTTAGTCAAATACCAAAGGTTTAATGCTCTGCTTATAACGGAATAACATTTAAATACATGTAGGCTGGTTTAGCTTCATTAATAACATCGCCAAATATCTCAATTTTGTCGCATTTGTTGGTTATGCCTTTCTCGCTCTCAGGACACGCTCTCAGGCTTCAGTTGTTGAAATATTATGTCTTACTACTTAACCGGCTTTATCCATCAGGCGAAGAGTACTTAACCTTTTAGTTGAAGTTTTATTTTGATTCAGTATACAAGGTGTTTCGAAAATATCTAGCCAAACTGTAAAGGGAGGTAGAGAGGTCCAAAATAGGCATTTTTGTCGAAACATCGTTTCCTGAAATGCCGCGTTTGGATGGAAAAGGGAGGTGTTTTTGTCAGTGGGTGATGTCTTTTTTGTGGCGTCATTTAATAGTAGTATTGCTTTTATCCTACAACACGCATGTCGACCAACCGGTCTGGTGGTTGTGGTGTTAGCCTCTAGATCGGAAGACTCCTGGCTCGAATACGGATTAGTGCATGGATATTTTTAAGCGTGTGGTGGAGGGGCGGCTTGTGCACCTTAAATCTGCCGTGGCCTAAAGTCCTCACATTGAGTTGGTGTGGAAGTTTGGAGAGTGGGGTGCCAGCTCAGGTGTTGCTTCGTCATCTGAACGTGGTTCAAAACGATGTGGTGTTATTCTCAGATCTTTCCTTTAGGGCATTGATCCCGGACAGTCGTCAATAGCCCGTTGTGTTGCTCTAGTACGACGTTAATTAAAAATATCTTACCTTACCCACAACACGCATAATGACTAAATAATATCAATTGGTTGAAAGAATCCTAGGTAATGTTTTACTGGTCTTTTTACGTCAAGAAGGGAAGACTACGTTGTATAACGGGTATATGCGTCTGAAACCCTCAGTGGTTTAAGTGCGCCAATGTGGCAAACTGGAAAATGTCACTTCAACCAATCCCAGTAGAAAATTGAATGAGTTCCGCTTCTAGAGCAACAGACAGGAACAGCCTTTGTGTCTGAAGCAATTCTCGGGGTAGGCAAACAGTACCGAAATCAAAACATACAATCATACTCGAACCCTTTTCTATCCGGTCGGCATTTCCGTTTCACCAATCCACAAAACAAAACTTCCTCGCCTGCGTATAGGAAATGTAAAAGACACATTGACTCACGGAGGTCCAAACTTCACGAAGGAAACGTGAATCCAAGGCAGTCAACAAAGATAAACAGCGTCCGAATAAAACGATCCGATCTCCGACCGTGAACAACAGAAAAACAGACGAGACCAGAAGAAAAAAAACAGAGTATTCAACATATCTCCTTTAATCCAATACCAACCGCACGAAAAAAAGATCTCCCGTACCACTGCATCGTTTGCGGACAGTTGCTCTTGCTTGTGTTTTAATGGCAGAAAACAAGAGTTCTGGGCTCACATATAAATCAGATTGTGCAGCAGAGTGAGCGAATGGCGTGCCATAGGGAGTTGCGGTTCGTTGATTACGTCCGAATCCTTTGTCTCTGAAACGAAGACACCGAATAATTTCCGAAACACACAAGTTTCGATGACCCTACCTTCAGACATGCGCGTGGACTTGACACTTACTTATAGGAAGAGCCGAAGACAAAAGATAATAAAATCTTCATAATAATCAAATAATCAAAAATAAAAACCGGACACTAACTGTGTTTGGAGCTTTTGTATCTGGTTCCTTAACTACTTAAATATTCCCGCGAGACAAATCAGAATACTTTCGTCGCTTCTCAATTGCTTCATGCTCATTTTGGGTCAGTTTTAGCCTACTTAATGATCTTCTTATCTAGATAGTGCTTTGAGCTATCTTTTTCAGTCTGGTATATACAAGGTTTACAAAACTAAAACAGAAAGTAAAATATCTCATTAAGGTCCGGTGCACACATCCGGTTTTTTAACGTGCGGCGCCGCTGCCGCAACGCAAGTGCGGTCTGAGATACATTAGATCCAATGTAGCAGTGCACGCATTCCTCCGGTGACGCTGAGGCGACGCACGTCTAACTTGCGTGCAATTTGTACCGCAGTTCCCCACGGCGCCGCACGGTCGCCGCACATGTCTCCGTTCTGAAGTACCTTGTTTTCATAAACAAATGGAATTTAAGTAATAATTAATAAATGGTTGTATAAAGTAACGTCTATTTTGTTTCAAAATATACTTTTTTTACACCAAGTAAGCGAAATAAACACGTTTTCTTCGATAAAATATTTATCTCAAATGGCGCGAAATGAGTTCGTGCGTCATTTCACGGTTATGTGTGCATAGTTGGGGTTCAGTGCCGCAGCGGCTTCGCACGTTGAAAAACCGGATGTATGCACCGGGCCTAAGAGTATTATAGATTGGAAGTTATTGAACAAGTTCTTGACTTACAGAGGTGGACTAGGTGTTTTAACCGGGTGTTAATGTATAATGTATGTGAATTTAAACCGGACACTAACAAGGGCTCAGAGTTTTTGTATCTCGTTTCTTAACTATTTAAACGTGTCCACGAAACTGATCAAAACATTTTAGTTGCTTCAAAACTATTTCATGCTTATTTTTGGTCAATTTTGATTGCTTAATGACTGTTTTATCTAAATAGTGCTTTGTGCTATCAATGCTTTTTTAGAGTCTCATATACAAAGTTACAACATCCAAACAGAGAGTAGTAAAAGGTCATTAAAACGATTTTTGATCGAGAGGTTATTGAACAAGATGGTCTTCAAACGAGTGTTATTGTGTTTATGCCGCTGGAGAACTTCGATATATCGATTCGATATAAAAAATTTTGACTGTCGTTGTTTAGTTTTTTTTTTTTTTTTTTTTTTTGTAAAATCGGGATCGCTAAAGATAGAATGGAAATTTCAACTGATTTGAAATCTACGGAAAATTTTACTACAGATAGATACCTTATTCGTTTGATTTCCTTTTAATAAGTAATTTTTCAGTTAACTATTTATATTTACGCAAGAGATTGTGACGTCACGCCGATTGGATCTCTTCGCAATTTGAATTTGGCCACATTTGACAATGAGCGTTGCCCGTGGTGGCTGTTATCCAATAGGCTACGAATTCCCATTAGGTTTGCGAAGAAAGTCTCGTATACAAAGTTACAATATCCAAACAGAGAGTAAAAGGTCATTAAAAAGATATTATTGATCGAGAGGTTATTGAAACCGGTGCTCTTCAAACGAGTGTTGTTGTGTTCAGGCCGCTGGTGAGCTTCGCGATCTATCCTAAAGTGAAAATTAATCAAAACAACTGTTCATCTACGGATTTCTGTCTGCTATAATTACCCTTTCATTATAGCAGACCATTGTCCATAGAGAGCCCTTTAATTGGTATGCAATAATAATAATTATTATTGCATACTAAAACTATTTTTGAAATACAACACTGGGTGGATTGTGTTTGGGTTGTTCAACAGTAACAAAGTACAAAATATCAGCACTATAGAAACATTATTTAGGAAGATATTCATAAAAGTCTAAGAAACTTATTTAACACTAGCAAAATACCCGACCTTACTCGGTTTGAATTGGTTTACTCTCGATTGAAGAGATGGTGAAGATATATAATGACTTGCGTTTTTCGTAGAATGAAATAATATTTTAAAACCTTTCGCCATCTTTAAAATTTCTACAACTTACTTTGGACACAAATCCTACACATGCATATCTATTCATATAATACATTTCACATACATCGCACTCTTGCTGTATGACAAAGTTACAAAATGACGAAAGCTGACACTAAGGTTTCTACTACAAAAAACAATTTTGAGGGAGATTTGGAATTCCATTTCTTAAGGTCTTTTCATGTTCAACTCAATTAATAAACACGACGATTTACGGCGAGTACTCTCGCACTCTTAGTCAACAAAACAATATTTTTTTTTACTTATGGCACTCTTGTATCCGGCATGCGACAACATGGCATTGTATAATTTCGCAATTTTCTCCTGTCTTTATAACAAAGAATATTTTAATGTTTGAAAAGTTCTAGTTCGGATTTTTTAAACATTATTCTTTCAATAACGGCATTATTCTTTCAATAATGGCATATTTACACTTACAATTTGCTTTATTCTGACTTACCTGCTACTTTTAGTCGAATACTTTGTGGTGGTGTTGCGTGTGATGAAAAATAAACACAATTGATTAAAATAATAAATATTTGAAAAGAAAACTGCGAAATGAAACAAAATAAAAGATGTCGGGTAAAAGTTGTTCCAAAGATATTAATTTGTGATTCCTTTTTAACTCTTGATCTTGCAGTTGCCACAACTTACAACTAAAAAGTGTATAAAATTTAGAAATGCGAAATTAATTCAGAGCGAAAGAAACACGAGTTTCCATTTTATTCCCGTTCGTCGAAAAGTATCGTCTGTCCCAAATATTCGGAAATCGGTTTCGTTGCGCAAAGAACAAAAATAAGACTCGAAATAAATGAAATATCAAAACTAAAATTCCATAAAAAAAATATATAATTTTTTGAAGAATAATTTTTTTTAGCAGTACTGGTAAAGCAATCGAAGTTATCGTAGAATTCAATATACATTCCTATTTTTCCAAAACTACCAATTATGGTTTATTTAAGTATACTTACTCAGGTGTTTTAGCATGAAACTCAACTAAATATAACAATAAAGAAATGTTTAATATTGCATTCACTAAACTAATAGATAATAAATAAAATAAAACACATTGCAATTAAATATCTGGAATAAAATTCATGTGATGCGAGTACAAACACACAAACACAAAATCGAACATAGAACAGAAAGACGGCCAGACAGACTTTCGCAACCAATTCCACTCACTAAATGAAGATAAGTACACACTGTATGCAAATTTCCATGAAAATATATTAAACCGTGTGGACGTGTATAGGGCACATACATACAGACAGACAGACAGATGGACAGACAGACAGATGGACAGACAGACAAACACCAAACGCGAAAAGGGCAGATTCGGCATAAGAAGGGTCCAAAACTGATAGAAAACTTGAAATGGGTCGAAAATATTGAATGTACAAACAAACACTCCATTCTTATCTATATAGATTAGGAGATCCAATCTTTCTGCCCTCATAACTTTGACCTAATGACGTGTAATTATATATCTGAAGTAAATTTTTATATACATTTGAAATTATTTGTCGAAATAGAGGGTTCTTGTGGGAAATTATGAAGTTGCATCTCAATTTCAAATGAAGACGGCCCCTTATGCAAATTTTGTGAATTTGAATTTATAAAAGACGTTGGTTCCTGTCAAACGACATCTTTGAATTTGCTCTTTGGTTAAAATTGCTCGAAGAGGGTGGTTCGTATTTTATTCTGCGACTGTACATTATGAAAAAGACAAGTTCTACAGGCTTTCACAGATACTTTTAAAAGTATTTCGAACTATCGTTTGCACATTAGTTACTGTTATATTTCCGTATTATCGTTTGCACATTAGTTACTGTTATATTTCCGTATTATCGTTTGCACACTATTTATTACGATATTTTCGTGTAATTCCAAAAGAGAATGCCTGATAATTCAGCCGTGTAAATATTGCTATATATGGAGTCGGATACAATAAAGTGTATTTTGTAGAAAACGATTGAATATTTTATTTCAAGGAGAGTCTCGAAACAGATACTATCTTTACAGTAGCGAAAAAATAAGGTTATTATTTGGCTGTACTTTCTTTTGTTTATGCTTAGAACTACAGTAGAACCGTGATTATGGGAGTAATATTTGGACTGAGGCCACCTTTAATAACTAGATTATCTGATAATACGAATGCATTAACACAAAAGCCTACACAAAATACAGGAAAATTTACTATACTATATATTACTTTTACTGTTACTGAAAGATTCATATAGGTAGGATTAAGAAAAATCGGTACGAGGATTTGTGTCACAGTACGTATTTACCGTGATCATCTCTAACATTATAAAAGGAAATGTGTGTGTAAAAATTTTTTGACTGGCATTGTTTAGTTCTTTTTTGTAAAATCGGGATCGTTAAGATAGAAAGAAAATTTCAACGGATTTGAAATCTGCGGACAATTTTACACCAGATAGATACCTTATACGTTTCATTTTCTTTTAGTAAATAATGTTTCAGTTAAATATTTATATTTTAGCAAGAGATTGGGACGCCACACCTATTGGATCGCTTCGCAATACGAATTTGGTAGCATTTTAAAACGCCGTGATAGCTGTTATCCAATAGGCTACGAATTCTGATTTGGTTTGCTTCGCAAACCAAATGGGAATTCGCAGCAATCACCGGGGGTTAGCGAGCAGTGGTCAGACCTGACCCCACGAAAAGAACTGTTACGGGCAACGCCGTGCTGTTCACACAGTGGCTAGATCTACAATAAATCTGGATGTGTGTTTTGTACGTTTTGAACTCTCTTGACAGTGTCCTTTTAACTTAACGGTCTTCTGTTTCACAGCACTTTCAAACAGGAAAACTGAGTAATTTCAGCTTTAACCTCAATACATTTAAAGCTTTTTTTTTTTTTTTCATATTATAATGAGATGTTTTTAATGTATTTAGTGCTTGTTGTTTACTTAAATATTTTATCACATTGTTGTTGGTCTGTTTGCAAATCTGGTGTTTTAAAATCGATTTTTTTTTGTCTTTTGTTTGGCACATTTTATTTATTTTTGGATTCCGCTACTCAAAAATTGACCAATCCCCTGCCCGCTAAGCCAACCAGCCAGTGATAAAGAACGCACATTCGTTTTGGAAGCTTTATTTAAATCTTTAAAAAAAACTCCGTTTCTAATTCGGTTCATTAACACTAAAGCTCGGTCAATCGGAGATTGTACAATCAATGTTCTACTGTACTTGAAATAATGGAAATCTATTTCATTCAATAATATTGAAAGTATAGTCGGTATTAGAAATGAAACTCGTTAACTATAAAACGTTTTTTCTTACTGTACAACTTGCGTGCCTGCCTACGTTCGGAGACCTATTTTTTAAATATTTAAAAAATTGACTTATTATGTGCATTATACTATCAAAGACATCTAAAAACTATGAATAATATATAAAATAGCTATATATGGTTTTTTTTTTCCATTTTTTGCTAAAAAAAAACAAAAAATCACGATAAAATAGCAACTTTGCAAAACAACAAAACTCAAATTCAAATTAAGATATTCTATTTTTGTAAGTTGTATTGTGTTCCCAAAACCCTCTTCAAGGATCTCTATCCATTTTATAACTGAAACTTTGTATTAAAAAGTTTATGCAAATAAACATTTCGACAAAGAAAAAAAATCATCAAAAATGATTACAACTTCATACTTATGTAATCAAAAAACTAAAAAATAATGCATAAACAATTAAAATAAAGGTAGGTTACCTGAAAGAAAACATTTAAAATATTCTACCAAAGTTTAAAATTATTTGAAGTATAATGTTATGAGTTTTGATGTTGTGCGGAAGAGCAAAATGTAAAAAATCTGATTTTGAGAAAAGACATAAAATAAAAAAAAACTTCTACATTTTACACATTAGATGAAAAACCTGACATTAAAAAACTCCTGATTTGTAAATGTCATCTTCTTGGTCATTGAAAACTCATGTTTTTTTCTTCCGAATGGATTTTAAAAGTTTCCTATGCAGGGGTGGAATAATTCTTTGAATCTCGAATCCTCAGGCCGTCCAAGTGTCTATAGCCTTGTACTGTAGAACACCCAGTATTTGTCATATTAAGCCTATTTAAAACATTTAGGCAACCTTTAAAACCATCGTTAAATTGAATTATGGCATCATAGGCTCCTAACTTGACAGTTTTGAGGCTGAATAACACCTCTTTTGGCACTCGTTGCCAAATTACGCCATTGAAACACTCGTTGACGTTTTGAGTTTTGCCGTGGAGACATTTCTCAAGCAAATCTTTCGAACAAAGTTCTAAATAAACTGGCTTGACCTTATTAAGAACATCATTTGGAAGACCAGGATATTTTTCCTTCTCGGGCTTTTTCCCCAGAGAAAGAGCTCTCTGGTAAAATCACCAGCTGCCTTCCCTGACAGGGCACTCACTGGCCATGCATGAGCTTTTTATCACTGGATGCACAGTGAAATAAAGTTGCAATGACGTTCTGCTGCATGCTTTTCAAATTACCGATATTTGCCCCAATTGCGATGCCATAGTAGTTTTGTAATCGGTCGATAAAAACATCAGTTAGCTTCCCCTTCCCCGAAAGACCTTTTGTTTTTTATTTCAGCTTTCGGAGCCGTGACCCCACACGTTTCTGAATATGCCCGAAACGTTCTAACTTGGTAACACTGTTTCTAACTTAACTAAACAATTACTTAACCTTTTTTTTTAAATATCCAATGTGAATGAACAAATTTTAATATTCTGTGCTGGTTTTTTGTCCCACTTCCGATAGCAGAACACTACTTACGGTTTGAAAATTTGCCAACATACTAATATTAAAAGTTCTGAAACTAGAGTTCTAAGTAAGATAGAAACAAAATTTAAACTGATTTGGAAAGCTAAGAAACTATACTTTCAAAGTTACGCAAAATTAAAAAATCGTATTTTTCTCCACAAATGCGGTCTTACACCTTAGGCAGGCACCTTAAAGATTTACCATTACCACAAAACAAACTTTATAAGAATTTTAATTGTTATGCATTTTTTAAACATGTTGAGACGAAACGACATTTATTTCCCATTATAATAAAAATAAGCATTTAGTGTCTTGGAAAAAATGTCAGTTCATGAGTTTCTGCTCCTTGCCATCGATATGTACGTTGATTATGCACCTCCATAAATATAGTTCAGAAGTAATTCCAAATAAACCGGGAGATGCTATAATATTTTAGCATTGTTTTTATTAAACTTTGATATTTCCATGCAGTATTTCATGCTAGAATTGGTAACATTATAAAATACAGCTGTTTCATCAACTACTTAAGTTAGTATTGCTTGATTTCGTAAATCAAATCAATTCAAGAAGCACTGCTGAAATTATCATCTGTACAAGTAAAAATACAACCCGCATAATCAACTCAAGTCAAAATAGTTTCTTTTCTCTAGGGTAACAGTAGTGGTCCGAGGCCGATGGTTGTTGATGAACTCCGTCGTGAAAGTTCAGTAAAAGACTCAAAAGACACAGAGTCAAAATTCCATATTTGGAGTATATTTTACTAAATTTAATCGGTCACGTCACGTAAGTTACATGTAGTATAAAGTAGCAATTACATTTGGATAGGCATTGAAAAGTGTAACTTTCCTCCCACCGGCTATATATAATCTTTACTTGACCTCCTGTTCTAAAGATGGATTTTATCTTTTAGTTGTCTCGGTAACTATTTATTGCTCTGACTTTTTTAATTGGCTTTTGCCGCACTTCCTCGCTTGAAATCTTGTGAACGTTTCTTTTAATTGAAAAAGCTTTGTTCTTAGGTTGCCAGCTTGGCGTTTTCTATGTAGGGTTGCCAACTTGGCGTTTCACTTCTTGTAAGATGCGAGATGGCGAACCTTACAGTAACCATTCAAATTATGTATGCACAGTTATCTAATTCTAAGAGGTTTTGTTCACTAAGCCATTCCATGTAATGAAATATTCAGTTCGAGCTCAGAATTTAAGAGATAGTATCGTCGGCTTACAAGTAAAACACTTTAGGTCAAAATTTTCAAGCCATGGGTTTCTTAGTCTTTCTAAGCCATAGTGCAGTGATCTTCAGAATACTAAGTACTTCTTTCTTAGCATGGTTAGATTTCTTGAGGAACATACTTAGTGAGTAAAGTTCCCACCCAACCCTCATCATTTTCTCGTAACTGTTTTTGACGACTTAGTGTAATCCTTGTAAATCGATGTATGCAAATAGTATAGAAAGACAATTGAGTGTTTATATTAAAGCATCGTTCTTGCTTTTTATGGTTGATGCACCTGCATTTCCTTTTGACTCCTCTCTTTCGCTTTTATGGAGTGTGAACGGATTTCTATAAACAGTTTTGTATTATATCCTCAACTTTCTCAACTCCCAATATAATTATTCCACGTTCGACTTTCTTTAATTTCCACTTCTTAGAAATCACTACTTTGTTTTCCTCGATACCATCCAAACCATAAATTACTTATTAAAAATTAAATGCATCAAATCGCATCATCAATTAGGGTCGTTAAAATAAATTGTGTTATGCGGTAATTGCAATTTTTCATAAACGTCGTACTAGAGCAACACAGCGGGCTATATTATGTGATACGGAGATTAAGAGACATTCATGTCAACTCAGGTCGCATTAATTTTTCTGCTCTCACCTAGTATGTACAGGAAAAGCAGTTTTACACAGTTTACATTTTTAACTATCTTTATAAATGCCTTGTTTGAAACTAGTACCTAATAAAATCAACTCGAACCTGGCAGACTAACCCGATGTGGGTACTTTTTATATTTTCCCCTAAGATTTACCATCTGATCATGTTGAATATTCAGTGGAAGCTTTGAATTCATGCCTTTCCAGTATCAACGATGAAAGTTATTTATTTTCGATTTAACAAATTTTCAATTGAGGAACTTTTTTTTTTCAGCTGTTTATTTAAGAACATAGGTTAAACTTGAATCGATTTATTCTTCTCTTCTTGAACACGTTATATTGGACACACCTGGCGATATTTTGTCGTGTTTTAAATATTCACTATCAGAAGAATAAATAAATATATTTTCAAAATATTTTAATTGCTTATATGAAAGGTTCTTCTGTCAAGCTAAATGTAAATGACGCTAGTGCTAGAGCGTGTTTCTGTATATATTCCGGAGCGTCACTTGTTTATATTTTAGGGTTTCTACCAAGTGAGGTTATGGTAATTTTTAATTAACGTCGTACTAGAGCAACACAGCGGCTATTGACGACGGTCCGGGATCAATCCCCTAAGGCAGAGGTACCTAACCTGTGGTACACGTACCCCTGGAGAGTGGACCGGTTAGGGGTACACGAAAATAATATTGATAATGGCGGAAAACATCAGAAAAAGGAGTTTAAATAAAGCCACAAAAATAGGTTATAGAGTTTCAATTTATGTGAGGTTTGGATATTTCTTCCCGCATGATTAATATGATGATTCCTTTGTGTAGACCAGGGGTAGCCAACCTTTTACATACTATGCGCCAATTTTTTTTCACATCAAGTTCCGATGCACCATACAACTCAAGCACCTTTTCTACCTTAAGGTAATGGTCCTGCCATATCCTTAATAACTTTTTTAATAAAAGTATGTTTATAGACATAATTAACATTTGTAAATGCTTTAACTATTGTACTTAAAACAATGTCTATTACAGCTTCGATAAACATTACCATTGATAAGACTTTTGAGCCTGTTTGGATATCGCTAGTCTTTCAATGTTTGGTGTAAAGTTGTTACTGAGAGCAACAGAGGATTTTTCAAATTTGTATCATTCATTCGCTACCTAGTTTTCCTTTTAATGAATTTCATGGATGAAAATGCTTTTTCATTTGTAATCAAAGAACATGTAGTCGCAAGGATGCAATGCGCCATTTGTAATCATCCAATGTGCCAAGTTTGGCTCATGCGCCACAGGTTGGCCACCCCTGGTGTAGACGAGTAGTGAATGGCGACGGTACTTCCGGTATGAAAAAGCGCTAGAAAGACTCGAGTCATGAACAATTTAATCTGTGTTTAACTCAGGGCTCGAAATACCCGGGTGCACTGTGCACATGAAAATAAAATTGTGCACCTAATTCTTTCCCGCTAAGTGCACGCAGTGCACCTAACGTTAAAAAAAAAGGGGGGGGACATGTTTACCTTATTTTGATGTTTGAACAAAATATTAGTATCGACTTCTCTCGCTCTAAAGGAACGTAATTAAAATTCCTGAATACACACTATGCAAAAATAAAATCGCTGAGCCGTAACGGGTTTATACATTAGGAAGGTTTACTTGTTTCACTGCCACCAGAACTTACCGATGATCGAAACATTTTCCAGATGCCTCTGTTGTAGCGATTGTCGCGACAGCAGTGCACCTGAGAGAAGGGAGAATTTAGGTGTTTAAATACACTGCTGGCCACCCAAATTGCAACACCAAGAAAGACAAGAGATACCACAGCAAAATTTATTTTTTAGATAACATGTTGACCAACTATCAAATGATTAAATTTATAGACTTCTGTGAAGTGTGGGTCCTGCTAAAATTAGTAGCCAGAGTAACCGCCATTGTTGGAGATCACCGCTGCCACACGCCTCGGCATTGATTCAAAGAGACTTTGGATGTGTTCTTGGGGTACAGCAGACCAAGCAGCTTCCACACGTTGCCAAAGTTGATCTGGTGTGGCAGCTGGGGATATAATCTGGGTCAATCGTTGAGCAACCATGGACCACATGTTTTCTATCGGCGAAAGATCCGGAGAGCGAGCTGGCCAGGGAAGCAATTCAATCTGGCGATTGACGAAGAACCCTTGGACAATGCGTGCCACACGTGGTCGCGCATTATCCAAGGGTTCTTCGTGTGGTCGCGCATTATCCTGTTGAAATATGGCTGTGGGCAAGCCCTGAAGGTAAGGAAGGACAACGGGCTCCAACACCTCGGAGATGTAGCGCTGGCTGTTTAAAGTACCGACAATGCGTACTAGAGGAGTACGAGAGTGATATTCAATACCGCCCTATACCATAATACCCGGTGCAGGACCAGTGTGGCGGTGCATGACGCAGCTGTTCAGCATCCTCTCTCCACGGTGTCTCCAGACTCGAATCCGACCATCGTGGTGTTGCAGACAGAAGCGTGACTCGTCAGTAAAGACAATTTCATTCCATTCTGTTGTCCACGTCCTTCTTTCATCGCGCCATTGGCGGCGGAGACGTCTGTGGTTCTGCGTCAAGGGTAGACGAAGCAATGGACGTCTTGCGGACAGACCACTCTGCTGTAAACGGCATCGAATGGTACGCGCAGACACTGGATGACGCGTTACAGACTGAATGTGCTGTGCTATGGTTCGTGATGTGGCTGAGTGATCCGTCACTGCCATACGCACAATATGCCTGTCATCACGTGAAGTGGTGCAATGAGGTGGATGCGATCGAACACGTCGGTCCGTCGTATCCTCCTGCATCCAACGATCACATATCCGCATTACAGTTGTTAGGTTTCGTCCAACACGACTACCGATTTCCCTGAAAGATAATCCACAATCTCGGTAGGCCACTATCCTTCCTCTGTCGAACTCGGATACTTGATCAAAAGATGAACGCTGTTTTCTACGAGGCATAATTGATCGTTTTTTTGAAGAAAAAAAAAACACAAGAAAAACACAATTGCCGTACTTGAAATCGTCGAAATCTCCAAGCCTTAAATAGCGCTTTGAAGTGGCGCCATAGGCGCGCGTGATGTGCGTCTGCACTGAAATTCTAATCGTTTGCATATCTCACCTCCGCTAATGCATGTTGTAAATTTCATATTATTTGCATGCTTCCTTCAGGGTGTTGCATTTACGGTGGCCATCAGTGTAATTTTATTTACTACCTACTACTAATCTATATATACGTAACAAACTAATAAAGTAGTTAACATTACATTTATGCTCTGATATCACGTTTTTTTATAATGTGCACCTAAAATATAACCTGTGCAACTAATTTAAAAACTTAGGTGCACAAGGTGCACTTGCAGTAACAAATCTATTTCGAGGCCTGGTTTAACCTATCATCGACCATGTAGCATCGTGTTTCGCTTCTCATGTGGCACCCCGGTAAGAAAAGTGACACAAGTCGGAAAATAAAAATTTTGATGTTATGTCATTGGAAAATATGCATGAGGTGCCCCAGCCCAGCGTGTTATATTACTACTAGGGGGCCCGCCCCTGCTCGTTGACTGTCGCCAACCCCAGGGGGATTGCGAAGCAATCCTCATTGGTTCGCTTAGCGAACCTATGCTCACTTCTCTCGCATCAATGAAGACATATGTCCTAGCAGAAGGGATAGTTTACAAAATATGATATTCCAAACAAATATTTTTCAAATCTAAATTTGCTGTTTTCCAGAAAGATATAGACAGTACCTCTGGAATCAGAATTCAAATGAAAACTTTGAGCAAATTTTGACTCGAAATGTGAGCGCTGATTTGGAAATTGAATACCCAGCATGTTGTTTGTGTGTACATTTCCCCAGCACTCGAGCCACCCACACTTTTTTTCATTGCGATTGTTGTCTAAAGGTGTAGTGCAAGCGTCTTGTTGAACTATAAATGTTGGCTCTAAAAAGGACCGTTTTTCAAAATGGCCCAGAAAAGATCCTCCGCTTTCTTTGATTTCTATTAACTGCAACAGCTCGACTAAAATTCATTTTTTTTTTAAATAAAATTTCATCCGATAACGCTATACATTCAATTGAGGCGTGAGGCTTTGTGGTAAACAAACAATCGCACAATGTTGCCAAAATGCAATAATAAATAACGTCTTTTTTTTGCGTGCCACGTAAGAGTATTATTTATATAAAAGATTCTATAGAATATGTTTGTTGTTGTTGTTTCTAATCCTAAGTGTCTGACAAAGTCAGACAATGTCGATAGGTCCATTGACTTCCAGAAAATCAAGCACAATCAGGAGGTCAGAGTAGATATCCTCTTTGGAGAGGCCTATGCAGTTCAAGATATGCTCAGCAGTGGCCCTCATGAAACGAAAGGCTTTTGAGATGACCACTGGCTAGACGAGAGAGCAAAGACTTGGAGCCTCTGTCACAAGCAAGGGACAGCATTAGTCCAGGCTTTTTACTCCTATACCAATAGTGGACAGGAGGCTCCAGCCACTTCGTCATTAAATGGGATTTTTCCAGGGAAAAGAGTACCAGGTAGGGGACTGCAGTGTAAGAGGCTGTTGGAAGTCCGCAGCCTTCCTTAGCGAGCTTGTCTGTCATTTCGTTGCCGTGAATGTCCACATGGGAAAGAATCCATTGCAAGTGAACCTCGTGGTGCAACGAAAGCTACTTCAGCTTATGTATGACAGAAATACTGGTCTTGTCGCCCACGAGTGTCCAGTTGCAGATATGTTGGAGAGAGCTGCGGCTATCAGATAGTATCCAAAGTTCACCAAAGTCTTTTTCGGTTAATATAGCCTCAAGTCCCAGATCAATAGCTATTAATTCGCTTCTAAAAACCGAACATGAATCTGGGTTACGGCGGCAAGCGGACAGTATATTCTGAGGAGTTTCTATATAAATGCCACTACCTGCATGACCATCTAATTTGCTGCCATCAGTATAGATATTGATGGCATTTTTAGGAATGTTGCAGATGACTTCTAGGGCCAATTACCTGATATGCTCGGTGACCATATGTTGCTTGTTGACGTAGGAGGCTAGGGTGGAAACTAACCCCAGGAAGTTCATCTGAGGGATCCAAACAACAATGCAACGAATGAGGCTCCGAAGGTGGTATAGAAGTTACCACCATAAATACTTACCTAAAATTAAAAAGCTTATACTATTTCAATATAGGTTTTATAGTATCCTTTAAGTTGATGTTTCTCAAATTCTGAAATTTTGAGTTGTGTCACTTTTCTTGCCGGGGTGCGATGTGTTGATTGTATCCTTTTTGTGTTCCTGTTTTATAACAGGTTAATTCAAAGTATTTAGTGATTTGAGTGACTTTATATTGAGAGCGTTTTTTGCCTCAAAATAGATAAGTGGTTGAAAACTGGAATTCTTAAGAAAGCTGAGTTAATATTAGTAAATATTATTTTAATTCTATTTTTATTATTGTTTTGATCTATAACAGTATAAAAAATTGTTAGACGCGCTACTTAAAAACTTCAAACCCCTCAAAAATAACAAAACAATTACAATTTTATTTTGATATTTAAACTCATCTCACATACAAGATGGAGGGGAGAGGCAAAAATTATTGCGCAAGGGCGCTTCTTACCCACGGCAATGTGTGGGTGCGATGAAGAGAAGGGGTACAGGAAAGAAAAGAGGTTGAGAACGGCTGCCCTAAGGGAAAGATCCGAGGACAGCACCACGTAATTTTGAACCACGATCACACGATGATTTGTCTGTTTGCAATCCTAATATCTCTCACTGCAATATTGATTTTGGAATTATTTTCAAAATAACGATTCTTTCGCTTGATTTAAGTTTAAATAACTTAATAAATAAAGATATCCTACTTAGTTAGATTTACAATTAAATTAAATACGGATCTCATAGTTATTACACCTAACATTTATCATGGTTGCCAGAAGAGAAATCTAGCCAAAATGCAGCCAAAGCGAAATTCGGATTTATAAATATCGGATTATAAATATCAAAACAACCTTTTTTTTTAATTATCAACGGAATTGATTAAATTAATTCAGAATTAAAAACTTTATTTTGTTTTGATGATATTTTTTTAACCTATGGCTTTGACCAATTAACTATAATATATCAATTAAGAATTAGTTCTTTGGAATTTCTTTTAGTGACGTTCTGAGAGTAACGTATCTGTTATTATGAGGGTGACAGGTTCCGGCCTATGTTGCGGCCCCCTATCCTAGTGTCTAAAAGAACAGCGTCTCGGATTTATTTGTTAAAAAATTGTCCGCTTCGTTGAAAAAAGTTTAAACATTTGTCCTTGTTACAGAAGAATTTTCCTGTAGTACTATGCATATGAAGAGAATGCATTTTTATGCACTCCAACTTCGGAATACAACATTTAGAAGTCAATTCTTTTCATGTAAACCCACCAATCGAATTGCTGTTAAGACAAAGTATTTAAATTTTATTTAACAAACGGGTTCAGATAGCATTAAACAGCACATAGAGCGCCTTTTTTCTAGTCCATCCAAAAGGTCCACTAACAAAGTTCGGTATTTACTAGTCTTTAAATGGATAGTCAATAATTAATTGCAAAATAAAGAAGAATATTAATGTATGAATGAATTTAGAATATTAATGCAGGAATGAATTTAGAATATTAATGTAGGAATGAATTTAGAATATTAATGTAGGAATGAATTTAGAATATTAATGCATGAATGAATTGAGAAGAATAATGTATGAACGAATTTAGAATATTAATGTATGAACGAATTTATAATATTAATGCATGGATGAATTTAGAATATTAATGCATGAACGAATTTAGAATATTAATGTATGAACGAATTTATAATATTAATGTATGGATGAATTTAGAATATTAATGTATGAACGAATTTAGAATATTAATGCATGAATGAATTTAGAATATAAGTGTATGAATGAATTTAGAATATTAATGTATGAAAGAATTTAGAATATTAATGAATGAATGAATTTAGAATATTACTGTATGAATGAATTTAGGATATTAATTTATGAATGAATTTAGAATATTAATGTATGAATGAATTTAGAATATTAATATATGAATGAATATGGCTTGAAAGAACAAAATGAATATGGCTTGAATGAACAAAATGAATATGGTTCGAATGAGTGTATTTTATCCTAATTATACCTTCATCTTAAATACGTAAATTTCGCGATGGACAAAGGGACGACATTATTCTGATATCCCTCTGGTTCCAAAATATGGAATTCACCTCTGCATGTTGAAATCGTAGAAGGAGAGCAAGTCAAACAACGTCCCGCATGTTCCGACACAAAAACACTACCGTCTCCTACATTTAGCTTAACAGAAAAAATTTCTCATAATTATGTCACATTCTACGAGTAAAATTACAAAATCTCTTTTTCTAAACATTTTAAGTCCTGCATCTTCAGAGTTGAGCATTAAAAACTGTTATGAATACTTGACTCGCATTTTACTGTCATGTTTGTTTGTTTGTTTATGAAATAAGGGCGATATTTGGCCATGCTGCGCCAAACACAAGACAGACAATATGAAGTAATGGACATACACGCACAAGCAGTTTTACTAAGTATAAATAACGTCAGGTTAGGTTTGATTCACGTACAGCTTCGTTCTGAATGTGGTTATTTCACTTCACAGGATCCATAGTAATTTCAAGCACAGAGGAGAATTTTGATTCATCATCAAGCTGTTTCTTCCAAGATTATTTGGCTTACGAGTTCAAACTTCGATCCATCCAAAGACCGTCATGTATATGGGGCTGGTGCACGTTCAATCTGTCGTGGCCTCATATTTCATCTCGTTGGAGTGGTGTGGAAGTTTGGAGAGTGGGGTACTAGCTCAGGTGTTGATCTCATCATCTAACCGTGGTTCAAAATTACGAGATGTTGCTCTCGGGTCTTTTCCTTCGGGATTGATACAGAACCGTCACCAATAGCCCATTGAGTTGCTTCAGAGTAACCACCGTATTTATCGAAAAAAGGAAAAGAGAAGATCACTTTTTATCATCATATCATCATATATATATATATATATATATATATATATATATATATATATATATATATATAATGTTACGAATGACAATTAACAATGGTTCACCTAGACCTTTTAGATACTTTTAAAAAATGTTGGTACCACCCTCCTCCCGAAACAAAAAATGTTTATGTGTTAAAAATCTACTAAAAAATTCGGATTATCCTAATTAGCATTCTTTTGCCTAGAAATTATTCTGTACTGTAATGCAAGACTGAGCTTGACTATAGATAACCTACGTGATCATCTCACTTTTTTATCTGAGGGGAGCAATCTGAGTTTCCTAGTATGTTTTTCAGTGCTGATAAAGTACAGCTCGCAGTTCATCAACCTCGATAACTTCTTAACTCAGTACTTTAGTTTCAAATGTAGTCATCGTTTGCAAGCCCAATGAGTACCCTCTGTTCCATTTTTTGAGCGTGCGTCAGAAGCACATTCGGGATTTTTGGGATGCTTGGATTCGAGACCATTTTCCTATTTCCTTGATTAAATCAGTACTATAGTTTTATTTATATTTAGTTTCAAATAATCCTTCGTAATTCCAAGCAGAACCATCTTTACGGTTAAAGGTTTAAAATTACTTCTGTCATAACCACAGCAGGAATTTTTGGATCGCTGGAAAAAGAAATGACCATTTCGCTGTTGCATTGATTAAAACAGTACTATAATAATTTAGATTTAGTTTTAAAATCATCCTTTGTAACCACAAGGAGCACCATCTTCACGCTAATGCCCTCAAATTACTGTTGTCATTGGCACATTAGGAATTTTTAGATCCAATCAATGACCTAAGGAAAATGACCGTATTCTTATCTCATTGATTGAAGTAATTAAGATATCCCTGAACTGTACTCCCCCCCCCCTTCCATCACATTTCGGTAAATGAGCCACTGACAACTTCGGAGATAAGCTAACCAAATATAAAGAGTTGTCTGTGGACATTTCCTCTTAAACATTCTCACAAGTTGCGCTCTTCCCTAGATAGTCGTGATCTATCTTCGAATCCGTTATCTATCATTTCTATCTCACTGCTATATGGAGAGAAGCCTGATAGACAACAATATCAACCATCACTAAGTAGACTATTTTTTGAAAATGTATTTTTTCTTCTGTTTCAATAAAACTTTCTCTTTCTTATACAAAATACACTTATTAGTCTTTCATGTAATCTATTGTGAAAACAAGTGTCTTCGTTAGTGAAATGCAATTTTTAACGGTTTTTTTCAGAGCAATGAATAAAACAATGCGAACGAAATTTTAATGTCCGTTTCTCAATTAAATTCTATTGCACTCTTTAAATATCATTCGACAGACCTCAGGAAATTCCCGACAGGCTGGGACTTCTGGGCAAGGCTTTTTTGTTACAGTTTGTAATAGAAAACAAGAATGTGACATGCGTCAAAGAAAGTTTGTTTTGTGCAGTAATTTAAATACTGTCCCAACTAGAAAGGCAGTATATAAATTGCCATAGATCAATAATAAAATCTCTCTATCTGTACATCGTAATAAGCAGTAGCATTAGTTTTCCGTTCAATTTTAAACCAAGGCTGATCGTAGTTGAATAAAATTGTCAAAGGATTCTACAGTTCTAGAGACCCCGGTTCACAGAAAAAGATGGTATCGATTTGAAAAATCCCTATTATATTAGCTTATATTATTAAAGAAGGGTGTATATACCCCGCCCAGAAATGGGGAGGGGGGGCAGAATTATATTCAGTGTTCTGAAACACAACTCCAAGCAGTTGCAATTGTTCTGCAAGTATTTTGTCCGAAATTTGAAAACTACAGTAAAATCAAAAACAGACGTAAAACACAATTATTACATATTTATAATAAAGCATCAAAATCAATTTACTTACTTTATTTAAAACCAGAGCATACTTTCAGAATTTGCAATTCGGTCGATAACTTTTGAAGTTAAATATTTTGTCATCGACATGAAGATGTTATTTATAAAGTGTTAGTGGTAATTTGGGAGGTATAGTGAGTTCCGTAGCTAGAGAAGAAAAAAAGGTGTGTCAAAGATCGCGCTTTGCACTGCTGAACATCGTAACTTATAACTTTTTTTTAATCGGCCAAAATTTTGATAAAATTAAGGAAAAATTGTTCTGTTTAGACTTTGTTTGTTCTGCGACGTAGTACGTCGCAGTTTTAAGCATTTTCTGCTCCTGAGTATATACGTATACCACACTTTTACAGAACAAAAGTAAATGTAATGGCTGTTTCTTAGAAATAATTCTCATTTTATAGATCTATTTTGTCTTAAAATTAACATGTTCAATTTTGTAATGACCGTCTTATATTGGATCAATGTGACTAAAAAATGTATAAAGCTTTTTTCCAAGTTGAAAATCGAAAAGGTATATTTCCTTGACCTAATGTAGGGTTAGAATCTTCGCCTTTTGGTTTTGGGCGTCATATTGTTTAAAATTCATGTTTTCTTACAACAATTCAGTCTCTCCTGATCGAGACAGGCAAATGCCTACATTTTCCCGGCCCAATCCGTCACTGTCGTTTTCACTGTAAAAGCAATCAAGTATACTCGATTAAACTGTAATTGTAGTGGCGCCATCTATGTGCCAAAGTCAACACCATCTCATGAGCGTAACTGCAACGAAATCTGAATTGTTTCATTTTCTTGTTAAATAGAAAAATGAAACCGTTCAAACTCAGGATTTTTTTAGCAACAATTCCGTCAGAAAATCAATAGAAGTCTCCGAAGAAAAGTTGGATGAGCCTTGCCTACAGTACCGTCATATTTCTAAATAGACTAGCCTAGAACTGCCAAAATAAGGGCGGTTAGATTTAAGACTTTTTTGCAGTTAGCGTCATATTTTCAAACATTAATATTCAATTGTCCCAAAAAAATGTACTTAAGTTATAAAATACGATGACGCCCTGCAAAATCAGTACACAACGCAATAAATAATTACGTAATTAAATAGTAACATTTATTCTGGGTCCTTTCGTAACAGGGCTGCAGAGGAGAGGACAATTTCAGTGTTAGTGTTTGTTGACTATGAAAAATGTGTTGAGTGAATCAGCTCAGTTGCTTCGAGAGAGTTTCTGTTATTTTCCATTAACAAGTCATGCGAAAACACGTGGACGGAAGTCGTCGTGGTGTAAGTGCAAACAATTTGTAATCGTACGCTATGATGGGTTTTCGTTTGAGAGATGCGCTTAGAAAAACAATTCCAATGTGAGTCTGACAGTACATAAGTTAATATTTTCTTTTATTTCTTACCGTAGAGATAATTTGATTTGGTAGGCTGTTGATAGGATTTTGATAATTTTGTATATTTTTAACAAAATTGAAAAAATTGTTTGAGTGAATTGAAAAGTTTTATTAAAACCTCAACTGGTTCAAATGTCTGTCAGGGATTTTCAAGCATCTTCCGCGGTTTTTAAGTAAAATGCCATTTTTCGTCACGTATTTTGGTGATTTTAATGCATGTTTTAGTCAGAATTTTGGAAATCAAACTAAAGGGTTATTTCAGGTTTTTTTAATAGCGCAGGGGTGAGATCTGGCCAAGTTTCACCTATGAATGTCCTTCTGGTGCGATAAATAGACTTACAGAGATTGAGATAGCAGAACCCAATCTCTCCTAGGGCCTTTGATGTTGAGATAGAAAAAATATAAATATGCAGCAGCATTCCACTAAATGTCTTTGGTATATATATATATATATATATATATATATATACACTCACACAAAATTGTTTATTTAACGTTGCAATTACATTGTTGTAGAAAATGAATGGGTATTTTCCCGGTTTAAACTTTTCAACCTTTGTTTGAAGGATGGAAATGCCTTTTTTCGAGGAATTCTAGCATTAAGACCAGATTCCTGCAGTCTTCACCAAACAGTCTTTGCACTCAACTTCACATTGCATTGTGCCATTTTGTATACACCCATATGATTTGCTTCTGTCCCCTAGGCAGTCTCTTAATTCTTCTATCATCACTTGCTGTTGTGCACCTTATTCACCCAGTCTGGTATTGAAGTGACCTAGTCTTTTCTCATACCTCTTCAAAAATTTAGTATTGCTACCTTTGGTTAAGTTTCCACCAACTTTCTTCAATTTCTTCATAACAGTAGCCTTATACACTTCACTTACTAGTAGGGGAAGGTGAGGCACAGTATTACAGTGAATTCATTTTAAAGTGGTAGTAAAATTAGCTCCGATTCGTTTACAATCTTGTTAGGCATCTTGTTTTCCAGATGTCCATGTGTTTTGGAAGAACTTGCATCATTAGTAGCATTTCTGTAAGCAAATCTCTATTTTTTCATGTTAAAGTAAAATTTTGTGTTTGTTATTAAATTCTCTTTATTCATGAGTGGTGCTTATTTTATAATGAATAGTATTTTAGTAGTAAAGCTAACTGTGTTTAGGCTCTGTTGAGTTAAAATGGATGATCGAAGTTACAGTATGTAGTCAGAAAAATTTTTGTTACAAGCTATGTCAGATGGGGTACAGTGTTATAGAATGAAATGGGGCACGCTATTACATACATATTTTTTTAATCCAATTAACGCATCAGAAACAAGAATGTGTTTCACAATGTAAATTTTATTACTTTTATAGCTCTGTATTTTTCATTTTAAGGTTTTTAATTATAAATATGAATGATAACATGAATAAATTAGTTAATTTTTCCTAAAGCTTTTCCTCTGCATAGTTTTGTATATATGTTTATGTGATGTTTACAGTCTTTCTTTACATGATTTGCAGTTTTCTTTTGTTTATTCATTCGAAACATTCACAAGCTAACAAAATTATGTCTCCTTAAGAAATAAGGTCTTTCCATAAAGCCCCACCCCGAAAAACTGCACAAAATAGTTGACGGGTAAAATGTTGGATCTTGACTATTAAGGCAGTTAAAAATATGATAAAGGAAATATTGAGAAGAGGATAAAAGCACTAAACCCTAAAAACAACGAAATTTCCAAGCAGCGAGCCAAAGTAAACCTGAGGCATAAGGCGATATATCATCAACAGGTGATGAAGATTCACCATCTTATGCTGATAGCGATAACATCTCTTTTACAGAATAGTAATCAGACATTGCTGCATACGACAACAATATATTACAATGGTGATTACATTATAGTTGAAAAAGGACACCTTGAAGAACACAAAATTCACTCTATTGGGGAATTGTGAATCAGAACAATGTTGATTTTGAAGTGTTGTACGTCAAAAGAATTTTTCCACCTTATAAATTTTCACGAACTAATGAAGTTTATTCATTTGAAAAATCGAAAATTATTGCTAAACTTCCTCTACCAATTCCATCAGGAGTGACAATGAGAAAAGCAGAACTGTTGATTTTCCCTGTGGATTATAACTTCCTATCAAAATCTAAAATAAATTTGCAATGTTTTTAATCTTATTTTATCATCTAATTCGTGGATGTAGTCTACAATCATTGCTGTTTTCCTCACATTTAAAGCTGTTCAATTATACGTAAACTAATCAAAAGTGATATTTTATTTTAAGCCTGCTTAAGATAGATACCTGTAGATTAGATACCTGTAGATTTCAACTAAAATGAATTTTAATAAAAGCCCATACTTTATATTTACTGTTGCTACTACAACGTAACAATGTATCCCACAGTGTGTAACACTATACCCTGATAGTGGGGCACAGTGTTACAATGTAGATCACTGCCAAAAACATTAAATACTGGAAATGAATGTTACTCTTCTTAATTTTAACGATATATAAGATGTATGTAAGAGATCAAAGATAATTTTAAGTGTTTTGTTTGCTTTATATAGATGCATATCTTGATGCCACAGCTGAAAATAAAAAACGTGTGACACTGTGACCCACCTTCCCCTACTGTTTTACATCCGTTTATGGGTGACCAGTCAACTTTTCTTGCCATTTCTTTCATTTTATTACGCTTTACAAGCCCACTAAATGAAAGAACACAAAATTCAATCAACTTGATAGCCAAACATGTAACACGCTGACAAATGTCCTCCTTTCAGTATTTTTCTGGTTATATATATATTTAGCCTTGTTGATGTGTCGTATGTTAACGTAAGTTGTGTAAGCTTTATATATATATACGACACATCAACAAGGCTAAATTTCTATGCCAATTTACTTAACCGTTTACTGCGCATTCGCCAGTTTATGAAGCTGGTATTCCAATTTGTAAGTGACACTCCGTCACACGATTTGGTTCTCACGTTGTCTTTTAGTTGCTGTCTGTGTTCCCGATTTCCCCCAATTTTTTTTTCTTAGCTACACCACTGTCAGAATTGGTGATCAATGTCACAGCTGTTTTGAAAATGAAGTACTCTTGAGGAAATGAAGTACATGTACTACACTCAGCCCGTTGGAGGGGAGGTGAATTAATTCAAGACGAGGTGGGAATGGCAAACGTGTTAAATGACTTTTTTCTGGGGGTTTTCAATGGTAACTATACATTAAAAAATGACCCCAAGGATGGAGCCTTTGCAGGGGGTATAATTAAAGAATGTAAATTTAACAGGGAAGAAATAGTACATCAGTTGAAAAGTATTAAGCCATCCAAAGCACCATGGCCAGACGATATTTATCCGAGAGTACTAGTGGAATGCGCGGAAGAATTGGGGGACGTAATTCACATCATATTTAATTCAACATATAGCACGGGTTGGGTACCAATGGATTGGAAGTTGGCCAACATAACTCCAATTTTCAAAAAGGGAAAACAGAGTGATCCGGGCAACTACAGACCAATAAGTCTAACATCAGTAATTTGCAAAATATTTGAATCTCTGTTAAAAAAGCATATAATGTTATACTTGGAGGAGGAGGGACTGTTATCAGATAATCAGTATGGGTTTAGGAAGGGCAGATCCTGCTCTACAAACCTTTTGAAGTTCTACGAAAAAATTACTGAGGAGCTGGATAATAAGAGCAGTGTAGATATCATGTACATAGATTTTCAAAAGGCTTTTGATAAAGTACCTCATGAGGCATTACTGTTTAAATTGGAAAGGTTGGGGATTCAGGGAAAAACATTGATATGGATATATTGGTTATTGGGTAGAAAGCAGAGAGTGCAGGTAAAAGGAAATTATTCACAGTGGACAGAAGTTATAAGTGGATTGCCTCAGGGATCAGTTTTGGGTCCAATTTTATTTATAAATTTCATAGATGATATAGGTCAGGGGATTAAGAATAGAATCAGTATATTTGCAGATGACTTAAAAATATGGGGGACAGTGAATACCGATGGGGCACAGAGGGAAAGATATCCGAATGGGCTGTAAAATGGGGTATGTCATTTAATGTAGGAAAATGTCAAGTTCTGCATATGGGTTACAGGAACAGTGGAGCCGAGTACTGTCTGCAGGGAGTAAAGGTAAAGGAGGGAGAAACAGTCAAGGATCTTGGGGTGATAATTCACAGGGATTTTAAAATGGGTCACCAATGTTCAGCTGCGGGTAAAAAGGCTAATAGGTTATTGGGGTATATTAAAAAGACTGTAACTTCAAGGGATAAGAATATAATCTTGCCATTATATAAGGGTTTAGTAAGACCACATCTAGAATATGCTGTACAATTCTGGGCTCCGTATATGAGAAAGGACATAGAATCAATTGAAAGGGTTCAGCACAGAGCTACAAAAATAATAAAGGGGCTAGCAAATTTCGACTATAATGAACGTTTAAGTAAGCTAAACATGTATACACTGGAAAGAAGAAGAAGGAGGGTGGATTTGATTCAGCTTTTCAAGTTTGTAAAACAAGGGGACACAGAGGGCTTAAATTTCAATAGGGATAACAGAACAAGGGACCATGGGTATAAATTGAACAAGACACATTTTAATCGGGATTTAAGGAAAAACTACTACTTTAATAGGGTAATAGACAGTTGGAACGCGTTGCCAGAGAATATAGTTAATTCAAAGGGAGTGTACGAATTTAAGATACAATTGGATAGTCAGTGGGAATTGGGGAGTTCATAAACAAAGGACCAGCCTTGTTGTGCTTGAGCCTGTAGCTGGTCGTCAATATTTGTATTTGTATATTAAGAATGAAAACTAGATATTGGATGAAGATAGTCTAATAATAGAATCAACTAAATTCACCTATAGTTCTTATCCTTACTCTTAACTGAAATAACCAACATCATCACAAGCTCCTGAACCATTGGTTCTAGATAACCTTCTACGGGTATAAAGGGACAGTAGATTCAAAATTATCAATCAAAAAATCGATTTTTTGTAATTTTAGGGTTAAAAGTTAATAAAATAAACTGTGGATAGGAAAAAGAATTTTTCAGTTGTTATCAGTTTTGATGTAGTTACATTTTTAACATACAAAATGTACAAGTAGATAAATAAAGTAAGTATGCTACAAAAACGCGATTTTTTTTCCTATTGAGATTCTTTTCTGATTCTCTGCTGAGGTTTTTCTTGATTTCTTTTAAATTCTTTTTTGGATAATCCTTGCAATCTGTTGTATAGATCTAAGTGCATGTGACAAATTTATCATGCGTCCAAATTTTGGAATTGTAGTTTCAAATGACGGTTAATCCATACTTTTTTTTTTGAAAAATTTTAGGTTATTTTATAATTGAATGATATACTTACCAAATGAAATTAATTATATTTGTATGTAATTTCTTACGCTCATCCAAACTGTACCATAAAATAACAAACAAAATACAAATTAAGTACTAAAAGTACAGTAAATATCATTATCAATAACTTAATTTTCATTTCCCTACTGAAAAGTCTTTTTTTAAGTCCTTAATACCTTTCCAAAAAGATAATTCCTTCTCACAATAACCAAATACGGAATAATAACATTTGCGACACTGGGCTTCAAAAGCTTGTATTTTTTCTTGGTTTAAGATTTAGATTCTTTAAGCGCAGAAAAGAGATGCGCTTAGTAAAGAAAATTTCTCAAGCTTGTACGACACTTCACTTCTGACGGCATCCTATTTGTAATAATTAGATTTATGGGTGCAGCGGACTTTATAAACCAACTTTTACAGTTATCCTATTGTTATGAAATTTAGAATATTTTGTTTTCTACTAAAAGGGCTATATACACAGTCCAGTCATATTAATGTGACCACCACCTACTTTCGACGTCAACATGAAATAACCAATCACAAAAGGCAGGTGGCAGCACATTGTAGAGGAGTGTATATAAAGGATGTCCTAGGGCATCGGAAAGCATTTCAATCGTTGGCGTAATGCAGAAATGTAGCGATTTATCCGACGTCCAAAAGGGCATGATTATTGGCTTTCGGAAGCATTTCGGAAACGTCTAATTTTGTGAACTGTTCGCGTGCCGCCGTGGTAAAAGTATACCGTGCATGGCAAAATGGCACTATCCAAAATCAGCGGCGTGGCACATGTGGTGCATCACAGGCTATAGATGACAAAGGCGAACGAAGGCTACGGAGATGCGTTCGGGCGAATACAAGCTACAACAAAAAAATCGACGCACCAAGAAGGAATCATCCGATTGCTTTGAAATTTCGTATGCAAAAATGTTTTGACCAAATATGCAAATGATTAAAATTTGGTGTCCAATGAATGAATAGTGCGATCTCCAGCGCATCGGAACTGCGCATCCAGCAGATGTATATAACGAGTTGTTCTTAAACTGTTGTTAAAAGTTTCTGCTGCATTGCGATTTAGGATACCTTTCAACGACTGAAAAAATGCCTCGCCGCAGGATTCGAGCTCATTACGAGCAACTTTCAGAGTTTGAAAGAGGTCGTATCATTGGATTGAAAGAGGCAGGTTCGACGAATCGGAGAATCGCTCGTCCTGTGAGTCGAAGCGATGCGGCGATTAGAAGATGCTGGCAAGAGTGGGTTGACAATGGCAGATTTCAGCGTCATGATGGTAACCGTCGACGTAGGACCACAGCAGATCGCGAGGACAGAGTGATTGTCAGATCAGCTGTCACAGCGCCTGATTCATCGCTATCAACCATCAGTCGCGCGACCCACACACGAGTGTCCACCATGACCATTCACAGACGGCTGAGAGAGCGAAATCTACGCTCGTACCGACCGTTACTCCACCTGCCACTCACGCCTGCACACTGTCGAGCCAGATTACAGTGGTGTGTATTTTGGGACAGGTGGCTTTTTCCGATGAATCATGTTTTATGCTCCATCAGACAGATGGACGTTGACTTATACGGCGTGAAACGTCTGAAAGCAAACACCCTGCAACAATTGCTGGAAGGATCCAAGCTGGAGGAGGGAGCATTATGGTTTGGGGCATGTTTTTATGGCATTCACTGGGTGTACTCATCATTGTGAAAAGCACGATGGATCAGCAAAAGTACGCATCTGTCCTTGCGGACCATGTCCACCCCTACATACGAATTATTTCTCCTCAGAATGATGGCATCTACCAGCAGGACAATGCGAGGTGTCATACAGCTCGCAGTGTATGTGCATGGTTCGAAGAGCACCAGGATGAGTTTACCGTACTCCCCTGACCAGCAAACTCACCGGATTTAAACCCAATCGAGAATATGTGGGACCACCTCGATCGGGTTGTTCGCGCCATGGAGCCTCAACCGCGTAATCTAGCGCAGCTGGCTACGGCACTGCAGTCGGCATGGCTCATCATCCCAGTGAACATCTTCAGAAACCTAATTGACTATCTTCCTGCACGTCTCGCAGCGGTCCGCCCTGCCAAAGGTGGTTATTCTGGTTTTTGACAGGTGGTCACATTAATGTTACTGGACTGTGTATATCCCAAAATATAATCGTTCGGAAGTTTTTACGGTCAAAATTTTTGATAAATTATCAAAAATTTATTGGTCCCATGCCCATTAATTTTCAATGTATTATCAAACTTCTAATTCAGCATTATATTTTGTATGCATATAAATCAAATTAACTCGGTTTAGAAAATGTATCGCTCAATTGTAAAACAAATAATTTTTGTACTAGATGCCCTAAATTGTTTTTTTAAAAAGCATAGTTTGAGTAACATTTAAACCAAAATTTCAAATTTTAAAATCTTGTTGAATTTTAGGGATTCTTCCTCCTACCACCCCCCCCCCTCTTAAAAGTTTGAAGGAAATCGGTTGAAATTAAATGTTTGGCAAGCATGTTTAAATCAGAAAAAATGCAAATATTCTCACTCGTAGAAAAATGTGTTTTGTAATAAACTTATAATACGTATTTACTGTATCTTTGATATTGATTAGTAACCGTCAAAAATTTTTGTAAGTCAAAAATTGTGTATGCTAACAGTCTAATTTTCAAGTTTCGTCAGTAAAATTAAGGCAATAGTTATTGTTAACGCATTGCTAGTCATAGGTGAAACCTGACCTCCAAAAACGAGTCCCTGAGAATAATGAAGTCATCTGAATCTGTTAAAATTATTATTTATGTAAAAAAACAGTGCTTTAAATCCGACTTAACCCTCAAAGGGCTTGAAAGAATTTTATCTCCAATTCACTGACTAAGATTTGACCAATTTTTCTACAAACGGGATATCGCGTCAAGATATTGCCGATTCTTCTGAAAAGATCAAAATATAGTCAGTTTTGCTAATGAAGAGATACCTCGTCGAGAAAAACACCAGGAGGGTTAAAAGCATTCGGAAGCTCGTTATCTGCACCGCGGTAAAGTGCTCAAGAGATAACATGAACTCCGAAAGGAAGTTGAGCTGTTTCTGTAAAGCGACCTGGCCCATTATTTCCAGAATAAGAAATGGGTAGCCAGGATGGCATATCACAGTGGCATATTTTCTAACATAACGAGTTGAATTTAAAACTTCCGAGGTCCAAATAATACTTGAATATTCCAGGTAATACATGGCACTTGGAAGATCGAATCATTCGAAAAGAAAAACCCTGGCTTAGTATAATTACAGAACGAAATGAAATGCTTCAGTCGCCCTCAGATTACGTTATGAAAACAGCTAAGAACTTTTCATAGAATTCAGTTTTAGATATTGAAGTCTACTGTTGTTTGAAAAGTATTACCCTGAACCTGAGAATTCCCAATGGCAATATATGTGGATTCCGAACCCTTTTGTTGGTCACAAAGAGACCCTTTCCACTGAAGAAACCCTTTAACTTGAATTAGCATTAGACAGAAGATTTGCATTAGACAGAAGTTTGTGATTACATTTATCTTTACCATGTTGGCAACACCTTGTTCTTCACTGAGTGTTAGCAATGGTTGTTATGTGTGTAATGTTCTTCATTGTGTTGTTAAGTTCTAATAAATAATAGATAAAGAAGTTATGCATCTATAATTATTTCATCAAGCAACATGTTAACAGAGTTCACTTAACATGGTAGCATAGGTCCGTGGTTATTGAATATTAGTGTAGCTTAAAAATATACCGATACAAGCGTAAAAAAAAAATGGCGTGTACAAGAAGCAGTGAGATTAGTATACCGCTATTTGACGGTTCGGACTATTTTAATTGGAAAGTACGAATAATGAAATTTTTGCAGTTTAAAAAGTATAAGTAAAGGGGTACAACGAAAAGTTCATGCAAACGATGTTCAAGAAAAATGGGAAGAAAAAGATGTTCAAGCAACGAACTATATTTATGGCGCAATATCAAACAAGCGATTGGAATGCATCCATCAATGTGAGTCTGCTTTTGATATTATAGCCAAATTTGATACGATATATTTGAAAACTTCCACGTCATTGCAAATTGTATGTAGAAATAAATTAGAAAATGTCAAGTTGAAGAATTACTCAGATTTATGTTTATTTTTAGATGATTTTGAGAAGTCTGTTAACGAGCTTAAAAAGGCCTGTGCAACCGTGACTGAACAAGAAAAACTGAATTACGTGTTAAGAGTATTACCATCCCACTACAGTCATATTGGTGATTTAATTGATGTTTTAACGGAGAAGGATAGAACAGTTGATTATCTAAAAAGTAAAATTAAGTCGAAATCGCTCGAGGAGAAAAGTTATTGTGAAGACAGTGCACCAGTAGAAATTATCAAATGCATTTAAAATTGAAACAATCAAATCGGGCCCACAAGTGAATGTCTGTTTTAACTGTGGTAAATCTGGCCACATTAAGAAGTACTGTTGATATGGCCGTGGCCAAGTTAACTATCGTGGCAGTGGTTCTACTAATTATCGAGGTCGAAGCCTTTCAAATTATCAGGAGCGTGGTCATGGTTTAGTAAAGATCGCGGACGTGGAGCAAACTCTAACCACAGAGTAAACAACAGTCAGCCAGGAAACAGTTTTCATACAACAAGTCAAGCTCAAATGAAAATAATATGACAAATAAAAATCAAATTAATTGATTGCTGGATAGCGGGTGTACCGATCATATAATAAATAGTGATGACTATTTTGAAAACTAAGTAACATTGAAGAACCCTATTAAAGTAAAAATTGATGATGGGAGGATGTTCGAAGCGACAAAGGTTGGTAATATAATAGTCTCTTTTCATGTTTATAACACTGAATCCATAGTAAATGAAAGATGTATTTTATGTTAAAGAAGTGAAGGCAAATTTATTGTTATTCAAAGATCACTGACAATCATAAAATAGTATCAAAAGGGCACTTCTATAGAATTTTTGAATTAGATGGTGCATTATTAGCAATAGCGAAAAAGGATGAAAGGTGATATAAAGTAACAAGTTATGTTTCAAATACTAGTAAAATATTTGCAAATGTGACCTAATGCATTAACATCTATATATATAATTCTCTTACGTGGCACGCAAAAAAGACGTTCTTTGTTTTCGCGTTTTGGCAACATTGTACGATTTTTTGTTTATCCCAAAGCCTCGCGCTTCAATTGAATTTATAGCGTTATCGGATGAAATTTTATTGAAAAAAAAAATGAATTTTTGTCGAGCTGTTGCAGTAAATAATAGAAATCAAAGAAAACGGAGGATCTTTTCTGGGTCATTGAAAAAAAAGTCCGTTTCGGGGCAAACTATTATAGTTCAACAAGACGCTTGCATTACAACTTTCGACAACAAACTCAATGAAAAAGCGTGGGTGGCTCGAGTGCTGGGTAAATGTACACACAACCAACATGCTGGGTTTTCAATTTCCAAATCAACGCTCACATTTCGAGTCAAAGTTTCCATTTGAATTATGATTCCAGAGGTACTGTAAATATCTTTTCTGATAAACAGCATAAAATTTAGATTTGAAAAATATTTTTTTGGAATATCATATTTTGTTAACAATTCCTTCTGCTAGGACACATGTCTTCATTGATGCGAGCGAAGCGAGCATAGGTTCGCGCAGCGAACCAATGAGGATTGCGAAGGAATCCTCTGGGGGTTGGCGAGAGTTAGCGAGCAGGGGGCGGGCCCCCTAGTTAAAAGAAAACCTGCATCGTATAGTTGGACATGTAAATTTTAAATATCTGGATATTATGTGTAAAAATCAGTTAAGAAGGGATACCTAAAGAAATAGAATCAGAATATATGAAGTGTGCTATATGTATTGAGAACAAGATGCATAATTTACCCTTTAAGAATAATAAGAGCCGAGAATATACTGGAGATTGTTCACACAGATGTAAATGGACCTCATAGAACAACTGGATGTAACTGTGAAAAATACTTCGTGAGTTTTATCGATGATTATAGCAAATTGGCAAAAGTTTGTTGAATTAAGTCGAAGGATCAAGTCTCTGACTGTTTTATGGAATATGTAAATGAAATTCAAAATTTAACTGGGAAGATGATAAAAGAACTAAGATGGGATAATGGTAAAGAATATATGAATAGCAAGATATTTAAATTTTCAAGAGAAAAAGGTATAATGATAAAATCGTGTCCACCACATGTACATGAATTGAACGGTACTGCAGAGAGATATAATAAAACAATAATGGATATGGCTAGATGTCTTCTAGCAGAAGCAAAACTTGACAAACGTTATTGGCCTGCAGTGATTAAAGCAGCAGCTTTTCTGAAAAACAGGACATTGGCAAATACTGTAGTGAGGAAGACACAGACACATTATGAAATATTTTTCAATAGGAAACCATCTGCAAATGAATTAAAATTGTATGGAAGTAGAGTTTATGTTAGAATACCAGAAGGAAAGAGAAGATCAAAATGGGATAAAAAGGCTGAATTTGGAATTTTACTTGGATATACAGAAGTTGGATATAGAGTATTGGTGAATAACAGAATATTAGTTGCCAGGCATGTGGACATTATTGAAGAAGACATTATGTGTGTAGGTTTTGGTGATGAAGATGAGAAAATTGATACAAATGAGAAGAAGAAACCTGAAAAAGTGTCATATTAGCCAAGTAATGATGAGAACTCAAAGGATGATGTGCAAAATGAAAAGTGGATTGAGACCAAGAAGGCAAATCAAACCACCAGTTCGATTTGATGAAGAATTTGGGTATTATTGTGTTTGTGCAAATCTTTGTGATGATTCGATTTCAGGTAACTTCGAGGAGGCGACAACATGTAATTAGGCTGAACGATGGAAAGAAGCAATGGACAGTCTTGTCAAAAATATTACTTGGACACTAGTGAGTAAACCAGAGGATAAAGCAATTCTAGATGTCAAATTGGTATACAAAAGAAAACCAGGTAATGATTTCAAAGCCAGGTTAGTGGTTTGAGGTTTCCAGCAAAAATATAGTATTGATGATATATACTCACCTGTTGTTAAAATGCAAACTTTAAAGTTATTACTTTCATATTCTTGTCAGTTTAGTTTAAAATACATTAAATTGATGTTCAGACAGCGTTTTTAAATGTATTATCTGAAGTTTATGTAAAACAGCCACAAGGCTGTAATGATGTTTCCAACAGAGTTTATAAATTTAAAAAAAAAAAGGCATTTTATTGTATTAAAAGAGAGCCCCTTGCTTGGTATCAATGTTTTAATGATTATATTGAAAGTCTGGGTTTTCGTAGAAGAAAATATGATTATTGTCTTTATGTTAAACCCCCCTGAAAATAATATAACTGTATATATTCCTTTATTTGTCGATGATTTGTTGATATGTTGCAAGGATACTAAAGTAGTGTTGTTGTTGTCGTGCGGGCCATATATGGCCCAATTGGGGGTGCCATTGCCCCTGAGGGTTGGACTTCTTCACACATGACACATCCGTTTTACAGGAAGGTCCCTTTCACACATCCATTCACTCACGCATATCGTAATTTAAATCCCAATCAGAGGCCGATAACCCCCTGATCAGGTACCCCCAGAGGTATATATTAAAGTAATAAATTATATTAAAAAACAACTGCATAATAAATTTAAAATGAAGGACTTAAATAAAGTAAAAAGCTACATTTGAATTGATATTGAATATGATTATGAGAAATGTATTAATACCTTAACATTGAGCCAGAAAAATTATATAGAATCGCTAGCTGAACTACACCACTGGAGATTAATCGTAAACTGAGTCAATCAAATTTAAATGAGAATCTTAAATATAGAAATTTTATAGATTGTGTTACTAAGTCATCTACTTTGCAGAATAGATTGCATTATCTGAAGGTGTAACAGAAATAAATGTCTTAAGAAATGTCGTTAATGATGTTTTTTGTCGAAATTATTCAACCTATTAAAATTTATGAAGATAATTCTGGAGCTCCTACTATAAGCTAAATATGGAAACTTCACAAAAAATTCTAAGCATACAGAAGTACAATATCATTATGTGCATGAAAATGATAAAAATGGAGTTATTGAAATTGTTAAGATAGATTCAGATTCAAACATTGCTGATATTTTTACTAAGTCACATTAGGAAAAATTAAATTTACTAAATTCAAGGAAATGTTGAAGTTAATATAAATTTTGTTTATGTCAGAATATATTACGTAAGCTAAATTGCATAAAAAAATTTGTTTAACATTTAGGTTAATGAAAGAATTTTTGAATCAATTTGAGTGTTGTTTTGTGTTAGAAAGTGAATGTAATTAATGCTTATTTATGTCATGTTTGTAATTGGTAAATATAAATGTAAGGTAATGGTAATTTTAGTTAACGTCATACTAGAGCAACACAACGGGCTATTGACGACGGTCCGGGATCAGTCCCTTAAGGGAAAGATCCGAGGACAACACCTCGTAATTTTGAACCACGGTCAGATGACGAAGCAACACCTGAGCTGGCACCCCACTCTCCAAACTTCCACGTCAACCCAACGTGAGGACTTTCGGCCACGACAGATTTAAGGTGCACCAGCCGCCTCTACACCATACGTTTACAAACATCCATGCCCGGACCCGAACCAGGAACCTTCCGATCTAGAGGTAAGGTAATTTGATAATTTTAGTTAACGTCGTACTAGAGCAACACAACGGGCTTTTGACGACGGTCCGGGATCAGTCCCCTAAGCGAAATATACGAGGACAACACCTCGCAATTTTGAACCACGGTCAGATGACGAAGCAACACCTGAGCTGGCACCCCACTCTCCAAACTTCCACACCAACCCAACGTGAGGACTTTCGGCCACGACAGATTTAAGGTGCATCAGCCGCCTCTACATCATACGTTTACAAACATCCATGCCCGAACCCGGATTCGAACCAGAAACCTACCAATCTAGAGGCTAACACCTTAACCATTATACCGGTTTATAAATGTAAGGTAATTGATTATTTGGTAATTTTAAGTTAACGTCGTACTAGAGCAACACAACGGGCTATTGACGACGGTCCGGGATCAGTCCCTTAAGGGAAAGATCCGAGGACAACACCTCGTAATTTTGAACCACGGTCAGATGACGAAGCAACAGCTGAACTGGCACCCCACTCTTATAAATGTAAGGAGACGTGTTGGTTTGTGAGTACATTTATCTTTACCATGTTGGCAACACCTTGTTCTTCACTGAGTGTTAGCAAGGGTTGTTATGTGTGTAATGTTTTTCATGTGTTGTTAAGTTCTAATAAATAATAGATGAAAACGTTATGCATCTATAATTAGTTCATAAAGAAACATGTTAACAACTTTTAATTCTATGCGTAATTGAAAATTGTGGATTAGCACGAAAAATGATTATCAAATTTGAATGAAACAGAAATATTTCTGGTTTCCTACCACATATGTAGGGCCACTGAAGCCCAGTTTGAAGTGCAACGATTAGCAATCGGAGGTTTGCGCGTTCGAACCTAGGTCCAGTCGAAGACTGTCGTGTAAGACGGGACTGAGCACGTGCTAAGCCTGTCGGGTCTTCTCATTGGCGTGGTGTGAAAGTTTGAATAGGTGGGGGTGCCAACACAGGTGACCGTCGTGCATTAAGCGTGGTTCAAAATTACGAGGTGTTATCCTCGAATCTTTCTCTGCGGGTTTGATCCCGAACCGCTGCCAATAGCCCGTTGTGTTGCTATAGTGCAACGGTACTTAACTACCTACTTCCACATACCCTATCATTTTTCTGCAGTGACTGCTTAACGTTCAAAGAAGTTCACGCATAATTTAACCTAGTAACCTGCTTTCCCGCAATTCTAGTGCCGACCAACCGTTATAGTGGTTAAGGTGTTAGCTTGTAGATCGGAAGATTCCTGGTTCGAATCCGTGTCCGGGCATGGATGTTTGTAAGCGTATGGTGTAGAGGCGGCTGGTGCACCTTAAATCTGTCGTGGCTCCTCACGTTGGTTTGGCGTGGAAGTTTGGAGAGTGGGGTGCCAGATCAGGTGTTGCTTCGTCATCCGACCGTGGTTCAAAATTACGAGGTGTTGTCCTCGGATCTTTCCCTTAAGGGACTGATCCCGGACCGTCGTCAATAACCCGTTGTGTTGCTCTAGTAGGACGCTAACTAAAATTATCATTACCGCGGTGGTCCGGTTGAAAGAGTAACGGATTAGAAAACGTAGGGTTGCGAGTACGCAACACAACGGGTTATTTCTTTCCAAAGGATTCTATTCTAAGGAAATAAGCATTCGAATACTTTCAATAATGGTAATAATTTGGTAATTTTTAGTTAACGTCGTACTAGAGCAACACAACGGGCTATTGACGACGGTCCGGGATCAGTCCCTTAAGGGAAAGATCCGAGGACAACACCTCGTAATTTTGAACCACGGCCAGATGACGAAGGAACACCTGAGCTGGCACCCTACTCTCCAAACTTCCACACCAACCCAACGTGAGGACTTTCGGCCACGACAGATTTAAGGTGCATCAGCCGCCTCTACATCATACGTTTACAAACATCCATGCCCGAACCCGGATTCGAACCAGGAACCTACCAATCTAGAGGCTAACACCTTAACCACTATACCGGTTTATAAATGTAAGGTAATTGATAATTTGGTAATTTTAAGTTAACGTCGTACTAGAGCAACACAACGGCTATTGACGACGGTCCGGGATCAGTCCCTTAAGGGAAAGATCCGAGGACAACACCTCGTAATTTTGAACCACGGTCAGATGACGAAGCAAAACCTGAGCTGGCACCCCACTCTCCAAACTTCCACGCCAACCCAACGTGACCAACCGGTCTGGTGGTTAAGGTGTTAGCCTCTAGATCGGAAGGGTCCTGGTTCGAATCCGGGAATGGATGTTTGTAAGCGTATGGTGTAGAGGCGGCTGGTGCATCTTAAATCTGTCGTGGCCGAAAGTCCTCGCGTTGGGTTGGTGTGGAAGTTTGGAGAGTGGGATGCCAGCTCAGGTGTTGCCTCGTCATCTGATCATGGTTCAAAATTACGATGTGTTGTCCGTTAGGGGATTGTTCCCGGACCGTCGTCAATAGTCCGTTGTGTTGCTCTTGTACGAAGTTAAATAAAATTATCATGAAATAAAATGAACTTTGCTTTTGCAAATTTCAAAGTAGGTAATTGTAAAAAAAATGCAATTTTTTCTTCCGTTATTTAAATTTTTTTTATATATTAAGACATACGCTAGTAATAGTGTATCAACAACCAGACATTTATGGAGATCAATCTCCCATTCAATGTCGCCTCAAAAGGTTATTGATCTGTACTCAAAACAACGTCTTCTGTCAGACACTGTGGTCACCATCTTCAATTGCCAGTTGTGTTGCTGCAGTACGACGTTAATTAAAATACCTACCTATCTATCAGCGGGCACAAGCTTTAAATTTGGATTTTTTTTTCCCGACAGAATTAAAGATTTACGATACATTTTAAATAATAATAGCAAACTTTTTTATAAATTTTATTCTTTTGATGTGATGTTGGAAAAAGAAAGCTTTTAAGTTTTAAAATTTCAAATCGGATAATTTTAACTACACTTTCACAGATCCCATTTGGTTTGCTTCGCAAAATAACATCACTTTCGCAGAGTGAATCTCTTGGACAGCGAAACTATCTTAATAATTCGTATAATCCTGATGATTTGACTTTCCGGTCCATGACGTCACAGCGAGGGCTTCGCCCCCTGCTCGACGACACTTAAAATATCTTCACAATTGTCCAGGGAACACGATGAAGAACAAATCATGTTAATTTTCGATTTTTCTTATCCGTACTTTCTCGGGAAACCGTCTAAGAATCTATCTAAACAAGTTTTCAATCCTTCGACGGCGGTAAATGTTTTTAATATAGAGAGATAACAAAATTAAATATCCATTAATATTGAGGTGATTGCAATATATATATATATATATATATATATATATATATATATATATATATATATATATATAGATATATATATATATATATATATATATATATATATATATATATATATATTGATGGTTTTAACTTAAGAATAATTTCTAACTCCTTAGGAAGCAGACATTGAACATGTAAAAATTATTTATTACGAGGACTCTCCAATAAAGAATAGTCATAAATTAATAAAAAATAATTTTCTGTACTTTTCTTCCAAATTCTTATGTTTTTTCACAAAATACTCCCCATTACATGCAATGCACTTATCCCACCTCTTTTCCAGTCTTCAAACACATGCTGAAAGCCATTTTTTGACAGATCCTTCAAAATAGCCTACGCAACTTTTACCACTTTTCCCGGAGATGTTTCTTCAAATTCGGGAAAAGAAACAAAATCGCATGAGCTACATCAGGACTGTATGAAGGATGGGGAACACACATGACATTGATTTTTGAAAGATACTCGACGACATTGGCAATATGCGGCTTTTGCGTTATCATGGTGATTGCGTTATCTATCTTGTAGCTTTCAAGTGGAGTCCTTTGCGATGGATGTGGCCTTGGAGAGTTTTCAGTACATCTCCATAGTATTCTAGTTAGTTATATGTGGTGGTACAACATGCAGATACATTATTACTCGAACATTGAAAAATGATACGATCATAACTACCCAGCAGAAGCATCCACTCTCGTCTTCTGAGTTGGTGATGAAAGAGACTTCCACTCAGAGCTCTGTTGCTTGGGCAATCTATTGTTTCCCCCTTTAATCATTTTAAACCATCTGTTATCTGTGCTATAGGGAAGGACACTCTCCCCATAATCTTCCTGTAGCATCAGACTTCATCTGACGATTTTTTTAAGGCGATGTGACGTTATGCCCAGCCAAACATAGAATATTTTTAGAATAAAAATATATTTATTATCTCTCTTGGATAGATAAACTATTTACACACTTTTTACATGAAGGAATACAGTTTCAAAACTGAGGAGAGTGAAAATCATCCCTCGTTTAGTTGCAGAGATCTATCACAGATCATACGAAAGAGGCACACCGTACGCTCTCTCCAGAAGTCCGACTCATAAGTCCAGAAAGTCTCTTCCAGTCCCCTTCTTATAGCTAACCTCACAGCTGGGGACCAATTCCTTCTATTTAGGGTACGGATCAAAGGAACCGACTGGCTCGTTTGTCGGTCAGTCCAAAAAATGTCCGGACTCGCCGACACAATTCCGTTCCCACGTGAAACTCCCTACGGGTGTGGATAGCGTAGAATAGGAGAGATGGTCCACATGGAATCCTTTCCCACGGGTTTCCCTCGACAGTAACCCTTACGGGTGTGGATCTCACCACAGCGAAAACAAAATTTCAATGCAGTATATTGCTTGTAGCGTGCCATCCATTTTTGCCGTAGGAGAAAGTAAAACTAGGAGTTCTTGGCCGGTTGCCAAGGCCTCAGCAATGACGTCATGACCGTGAAACTTGCGCTATCTAATCTCCACTTATCCCGCTACACATTCAATATAAATTGTATTTTTCTTGATTTTTTAATCAGTTTTTAAAAATGTATGATCATTCTTTATTGAACAGCCCTCGTACATTGACCTAAAATTTTAAGAGAATTTACCAGGGTAAAATGATACACAAAGATGCCATTAACATTTTAGATAATTTGTTCAAAAAAATTTGATAAAAATGTAAAGAAATGACACACCAGGATTTTATTCAAACAGAAATTTTATTCAAAACATAAGTTCAGAGTATCATTTACGAGCGAAAATATTCAATTAGAACAGTTCTGCTTCAGCTTGGTTACCCTTTCTCAGCTGTCATCACGCATCATTTATAAATATACAGAGCTTTGTGAGTCTTCTATGTCTACAACAAACCTGGAATGTGTCGGTGTGTGAGCTGTCACAACCTACTGATTTGGCCACTCTCCAAACCAGATATAAAATATGCATAAGCTAAAAAAATAAATTGCACATATTTTGAAATGGAATGACAATATCTTCTAAGTACAATGCTATACATGGGCAAAGGTAAGCATCTTTGCAGATGACCGGTTTAACAAAAATTCACAATTAATATGGACACAAAATTCCTTTTCGTAGAAACAAAGAAAGCTAACACATTGGAAGGACTTCAAATTAAGGTATAAAGGTTTCTATATATAACAGTCCATAAGATGTGATCTCAATTGTTCATCAAATTGCTCATTTCTACAGCCAAGGTGGAAATATTTCACAACAAATTTACCCGATAAAATTTTTTAACTTAACTATGTACATTAAAATTCTGTGGATTTTGAAAATAATTAAAATACAAAGAGCACCAATAATTTAAAAGCATCAAAGAAATAAAACAATTTGCATTCTTATAAGAGAACATAAAAGAGAAACTTTAAAAGCTAAAAACTACAGTCTGACAGTAATTATAAGGAAAAGAAAAGAGAAGAACGCAAATCATTAGTTATAAAGGCCTAAATTATCTAGCTAACCTATTCTAATTTAAGATTCATTTTTAGTTGACTAGCAGAAATATTAATTTTTTTAAATGCACAAAAATAAATTAAGTTTGATTCAATAACATTTTTATGAATTAGCTAAACCTAGTGACAGCAAAAATAAATAGAAAAGATTACCAAACTCGAAAAACACGTTTGAAATCCCGAAAAAATATTAAGAGCAGGATGTATACATCTCAACTACACAGAACTCTGATAAGACTAAGAAGGGTTAATGTTATATAGTGAGTCAGATTTGGCTAGGTGACAGAAATAGATAATTTATAGTAGAAAAATACACAATTGGGCACAGCAAAGTATTTCAGCTACTTTACAATGTATCTTACCCATGATTTTTATCAATAGAAAATAGTAGTGAACAAAGTATTCTACAACTTTTAATGACATGTTTTACATCTAATTAAACTAAAATTATAATATTTGAATACAATAAAACAAAGTAAATCATGTTATTACCAGTTATTACCTTGGATTCTCAAAATGGGAACAAAATAAACATTTGAGTGGAAAACTACATAAAACCCATCTTGTTACACAATTCTTAACTAATTTTTATCAGGAAGTTATATTTTCAATTGCAACCACATATCAATACTTAAATTCAGATAAGGACCTTTTAATTCTCAAACTCGTTATCAAACAGTCAAAATCAACCACTGACAAAATACCATATTCATGACAATTTAAAGTAAATTCAATAATCACTATCAAACCAGTTAGATGGAAGTCTTGGCTTAGAAATAATAAAGATAACACTCAGTAAACATAATGAATGCACAAAGGAAGGTATGTTTTCCACAAAAGATATGCAAAACCAAAAATCATATTTCACATTATAAACATACTAAAATGAGCAATAAAGAAGCCAATGTGTTTCTTTTAGAAATTGAGTGCATTTTGTATTGAAATTGTGTTCAATAATGTTTTAATTTTTAAACAAAAATAACAGAAGATAAATTTACATAACATTTAATAGTAGTTTGTAGTTCTGATTTTGAGTCTAACAGGCAAATGTAATTTTTGTAACATACATTGCAAATGAAGAGATAATTTTCAAATAGTAATTTATTACAATAAACAAAATTATTACTAAAATATATTCATTCAAAGCATTTTAAATTCTCTAACTTGGTACTTCCAAACCTGATAATCAATTACATTTATTTTATCTGAAAATGGACAACTAAATACAATACACTTATACGATCGAAACAATATCATTTTATTCAACAGTTTAATTAAATCATTAAAAACAAATGTCATTTTAGACAATAAAAAAGATAAAACATCAATCTATAATGAACAAAAAATAATCTGAATTTATATAAGTAGTAAATAGACATAATTTAGAAGTTATACAAAATGCTAACACATGTCAGGATAAATGCAATTCCTAATTGCCCAGATATGGACTGACGGATAAGTTAAAACAGATAAAATTGAACCTACACAAGGAAAAGAATCAGGCCTAGGATTAAAATTGGTCAATATATTTTTATGAGCTGACATGTGATTGAGATCCTTGAATAACATTGAATAAAATCAAAATTCTCAGGAAATTAACTTAGAACTCCACAATTTTTTAAACATATGAATTAAGAGAAAACATTTTAATGTAACGTAACTTAACATGAAGTGTTCAATATGTAATCCCATATCAAATGTTCCGATTGAAAAGTTAGCTTAAGAAAAATGCGAACTAGATACTCTGAAATTTTTTTTACTAAATCAGTCTGCAGTAAAGACGTATTCTTTTTCACAAGCTAGTTTGTAAAATGTGACTAAATTTAAAATTTATTTACTATTTTATCAGCAAAGATTTTCCTTTATTTCCAATTTAAGCTGTAGTTCAAGTTTTCTTATATTCTCAGGAAAAGGAGTCTAGTTCTTAATGCCATACCTAACATTTTCAAAATCATCTTTGCACATATCTCCATGATTACTTAATCCTACTGTTAGAATCATATCTTCTGAAAAGTAAGTGCTAAACATACATGATTTAATAGATGAAATAGTGAGCTAGTGTTTTGGAATTCAAACAATTTTTTTTTTTCAATCTGTCTAACTTACTCAAACACCAAATTGCAATACACAACTGCTGCTTTAATATGTGCTAGAGAATTTGCAAGAGCTTTGCTTTCTAAGTTTTAGAAAATAAGCTGAAAACTTAACTGCTAGATATCACAGCTTCAACACGAAATACTTAAATTGTTAGGTTCAATCAGGAATATCAATTTTATACCCAGAAAAAGAAATATATCAAAAATTTTTGCATTTATTATATGCACTGGAATATTCATCATTAAAACATCTGGACACATTTGGCAAAATACTTTTATAAAAGGCTTTATTATTTAAAGCATGATAGAAAAGAAGGCACTGAAATATTTTCAGCTAAATATTTTACATATTTTAAACTAACTAGGAACCAGTACAGTGAAAGCAAGAATGTTATTCCGAAATTGTTCAAAACCCAATTTCACAAAAATACATTTCAAGCTTCAAAATCTGAAACATATCCTAAATCTTACAATAGATTTTTACCAGCATTGCATTTATAAAAGCAATGATGGTATAACAAGATGACTAATTTTAAATTAAAACATACTAAGTTGTTCAGCATAAAATAAGTGTTGTAAACAAAAACATCATAGAATTATTAAATATTTGCATTTTAGGAATGAATAAAACATCTGTGATGTTAGAATTAAAGTTATGCACTATATTTCTTCTATATAACAGGTTAAATTAAATTACATTCCAAGAGAGAGCACTGTTTCATAGATGTACAAAATAAATTAATAGTATACTCAAAATAACTATAGGGAATGTATCAGACAATAAACATACAAGACCTAACTAATATATTTTTAAAAAAAACTATGTAATCCATATTGTTCATAAACACCGTAAAACCATACCTTTACATATGTACACAGATATAGATATGTGAAGGTGTATGTTCCGATTGGAAATGCTATGATTAACAGCAATAATCTTACATAATAAATCATTGTACAGAATAAAACGATTGAAGAAAAAGATGACTAGCAAGGATGCTGTATAAACTATAGTTGAGCCATAGAAAATAGTGCAGAAATTAGAAATAATTAGTAATATTTTCTCTATAATTATAATTTCCATTTAGTTACAACATTCCATTTACAATGAGCATAACAGATAGAGGAAGGAAAAAGAGACCCTATTTACAGATTCTTTCAATTCAAATAGGACAATGCTGGCAATTATTCCGGTTTTTAGCAGCACACCCCTTTCTCAAGCCATTCCTTAAAAGAAACATCACAGAGAGACACAATAGGCTAACGAAATCAAAACTAATGTGAAATATATAATCTGACAAAAACATTTTTACAACTATGAATCTATACTTCAGGGGGAAAAACTGGCATCGGTATTCCTTCGATGATTGGAATTAACAATTTTTATTTTCCTACCCACGAACTTAGGGAAAAATCAAAAGAAAATTATAACAAACTACAATGATTGCACACAAAAAGGAGGAATTGAGCAAAATACATTCAAACTGAGGGACAGGAATAAAACTAAGCTTCTCGGACAACCCCCACACAACACACAAAATACACTAAGGGACGTACACGGCATCTCTCGTCGTTCACGGACAAACATTTACAGAAGTATCACCTTGATTTACTTAGGATGTCTACACGAATCCAGCACTTCAGGATCCCGGTTCGCAAAGCGCTTAGACTACAAGTGCAAAAAAGCCAGCCTCTCTGATGGCACTTTTTGCACAGCATTGTGAGGAGTCCAACATCTTGTCAATGTACAAACGGGTGATTTGCGAGTTAAAATGATCAGAAGTTGCGAGGGAAGGATGCTTCGGAACCTGGGGTGCCAGGAGTGCGGGGTGACTCGCAATTGGATGATAAATAGTCTTGCAGGTAAGCAGAAGTGCCATAAAAACGTTCTTGTTCTTCACGCTGCTGAATGAACTCCTCCTCAAGCCTCTGAAAAAGTTATTCAAATAAGAATGCTACAAATAAATAAGCTACACATACAGATAAGTTTTCAGAGAAGAACTCGTTTCGAAAACCACGCATGTGGAAGAATGAGAACTTAATGCCTAGTTCTCTTGGCAATGGACTTGAAAGCAGCTTGTTTATATTTTACTAGTTAAGATATGTGTGTATATTCATCATTCTTAGCTTTCCTTTTGCGTATTCCTTGGTTTTCGTCTCAAGACTGGTGGCAACATAATCTCTCTATATTAAAAAAAGTTACCGCCGCAACCGCAGGATTGAAAACTAGCACTTGAAGCACATTGAAAACTAACAATCAAGTGAAAACTAATCAGTGAGATTTTCACTTGATTCTTTAGACGGTTTCAAGAGTAAGAACGGATCAGGAAATTATCATGGTTTGTTCAAAATTGTACAGGGAACAAGATGGAGAAGACTTTTTTTCTCGATAGGGCTATTAGTGTAGGGTGCATTAAGTGTCAAAGTAAAAAAAGCGAAATTTCTAACATGAGTGAGTAAAACACTTACGAATTTTCAGTCGCAATGGTTTTTTAATAACCTCTAAACGTGAAATTATGCACCTCACCAAGGTTTTTTAGAAATTTCAATTGGATTCCTGATAATATTTTCTATAATAATTTTTATTTGAAAACATCACAGGAAACCTTAGAATGTACTCTTTCTTACGGTTAAATTATTTTTTTAATTGGTTAATAAATAAATTCAATGCTATTTTAAGTTAGTCATACAAATTTCGGAATTTTAGGAAATTTTCTTTACTTTTTGTGAAAACTGCTATATATCTATAGCTTAATACTATTAGTTTTTAAATTTGAAAACTTCACTGGAAACCGAAGAATGTACTATTTCTTATGGTTGAAATTTAATGATTTAGACATCAATATGTGTGCATGAATTTTCCAATAAATGGTGTTTTAATCAGTTTCATGTTTGGAACCATTTTATAAAAGGGTTGTTATTCTTAGAGTGCTTCAAATAACTAATTACAAATTAACAGTTACCAGCTGCTATCAGAAATAAATGAAAAAAACGTTAAAAATTAAATTTTAAAATTCCTAAACTTATTACAAAAATTAATACATCAAATTATATGAATTTTGAAATATTTAGTGACAAAAAGTTTTAATTAGTTTAAAATTTTCAAAAAGTAAGCAACAATTAATTTAAAGAGTTTTTGTTAACCTTTGTACTATGACTGGAACAGCAGTTGCACCCTCTCAGCAAAAGAATGAATAGTAAGTCATAGCATAAAGATAAAAATCAACAACTAAATGGTAAATGTTCTAAATTTATTTACCATTTATTAGTGCTTGTTATTAACTGCCTGCAAAAGTTTTAATAAGAAACTAAAAATATTAGTAGTTAATACCATTAAATAGTAATAGTTAGTATTGCAAACTCAGTGATACTTTTTTTTACTCCCTTCCACGTTGTCATACCAATAACTCTAAAACCATTTGTCTTAGAAGAAAATACTGCAGACTTTCTTGTAGCTATTTTTAAGAGCTTTCAAAATACTGCATACAGTTTTCACAATATTATTGTCAGTAATGAAGTTTCGAGCAATTAAACAAACCTATTTACCTCCTCATGGCAGCCATTTTGATAACATCACTACAGGGGGGGTCATGACCTCTGATCAAGTGTGTCCTGTTGCTTTTTTGTTCATGTATGTATATATGCACTGCAAAATCGCATACTGGCAGCCAGAAGTAAAATTTTTTTTACGCTAACTCCACCGATTAATTAAAAATAGTAATTCAATGTAATTTGAGTAAATTTCAACAAAGCTTTTTGAGAAATAATGCTAGGCTCCGATTTCTTTTTTAAATATTAATTTTTCTTATGAATGAATAGCCTCTACGCATATCTAATATCCATCGGGTCTCTGCCAAAACCTGTTTTTCTAAAGGCCAATCTGGCCTGCAGGACTGGTTAAAATATATAGAGGGCTGTATTTGGTCTGTGAGTCAGTTAAACCAATTCTTACAACCATCTCTGGTCTCCAGATCTGATTAAAAATATATATACAGGGCTGTATTTGGACTGCAGGCTCGGTACAGCTGTCTGGATCTGGTCTTCTCTGGACTGCGGGGTGCTTAAACTATTTGGTCAGTTTATCTGGTCTGGGGCCAGAGATGGATCTATTACGCAAGAACTGATATATCTTATGCGTATTTTTTTCTTAATGTGAACAGCTTATTTAAATCAGCTATTTTTAACTGTATTTGTGCAACTTTACTTTGAATTTTTTGGATCATACTTTTGTTCTCTGAAATTGGATTTTTTTTTCTGTAGAGAACCAATTAAATAAATATTGCAGCAAATACCATTGCTGTCGGCCATGTATTGTTGAACAAGAAAACCACATACTCAGTTTTTTCTATTTAATTTATGTGTATTTATAATTTGTATATGAGACACTGGTTTCTCTCAGCTAAACTGTAGACTTCTCATGTTTGCTTTCTGTATCATAAGATGATAAAGATTGTCACCAAATGTCATTCAAATCAGCTGAATAGTTTTAGAGTTACACCTATTTTCCATTTCTTCCTTTACACTTCTTTGCCATGTGGTACTGTTAGGTACCAGTGAAAATAGGTTAAGAAATTTATGATTTCCTCCTATGGAAATAAATTTTTTTTTTTTTTTTTTCAAGTTTGATAGTAGGTGTCATTTTACAATAAAGTGAAGGAAGACCTCCAAGTGTATTTAACAGTAAAAATTGTGTGTGGTTTTTACTACATTATTAACATAAAAACAATGTACTAAATGCTGTGTTCTACATGTAAAAGTTTTGGAGTATTTTAAGCATCTAATTGAAAAAAACAAATCATTACCTGTTTACGAGGTTTCAGGTTTGCCTTCCATTCCTTTAGTTCAGATGAATGTTCTTCCTCTAGTTGCTTAAGCTTCAATGTTTCATGTTCCATGAGCATCTTCCTCTTTTCATTCTTCAAAAAGAACATGGAATTAGAAACTAGTTCCAATGAAAGGAGAAGCAATTTCACAATGAAATTAGCACAAAATAGTTCCTACCACAATTTCAAATTCCTTTACATATTTAACTTCTAACAAAATAATTGAGTAAAATGTAACATAGCCTTCAAATAAAAAAAATAACATAAATAAATAATAAAAAATGGTACATTCTCATAAAATGTTAGAAAAGATATTGTTCAAGGAGTTAGCTGTTAACCACTTAATAAGTAAAGTCTAAAAGAAATAGAATTGCAGCTCATGTGACTAAATTGGACATGATTTAAATCACAGGAAATGAGCACAGTTATTGAAAGCAATCCACTTTTTCCTAGAAAATGCAATTGATTACTCTCTCTAACAAAATAAAATAAAATTACTAAGATTAGTATCCACAAGATGAAAGGATGGAATTCATTTTCCCCTGGTACTCACCTGCATTTGTTCAAGTTCTTTGACAGTAGACTCAGCATGAGCTCGTAATTCCTCTAACTGCTTCTTATGCTTCAATTCCTGACGCTGCTGTTCGGCTTTGTACCTCCGTTTCTCACCATCTTGGAACTAAAAGAAAACAAAAAACTTAAGAAATAATAAAAGACGATATAATTTGTAACTACAACAAATATAGGAAAAGAAAACTAGCAATTTATGTTTTAATAAGTGTCAAGTGTACATTGGGACTGGTTTGGTTGCAAATATAACTGTTTTCCACTATTGAAAATGGCAATCATCCTGACCAATTCAGAGATGATTACAAATTCATTGATTTCCCATTAATTTCAGAATTGATCTTTCTGAAGGTCATGATATCAAAGTCAATTCAAGTCGATTTAAAATAGCTTGTATTTAAAAAATATTTTCGTTACTAATAATCCATTACACATCCAAAAAAATTCACCAATGCAGTGCGCGTATATGCAATGAATGATTGATTCTTTCTTAGTCGTTATTATTTTACGATTTAATAACTTTTGGGAACCAAAATCTATAAGCTTGAATATTTAAATTATTTTTATTAATTATTTCCCCTCCCCTCAGGTCCTGCAGTCGGCCTCATAGTGGCGAGGGGGTGCCCCTGGGCGGAACGGGCGAAGTACGTCGGGAGAATATTCTCCTGGTAGGGTCACCCAAGGCGTTAAGGCCGTTCCATTATGCTCAGCTAACGGCTGCAGGCGAACTCAGAGGTCAAGTCAGTCTTCTGCCCAAGTGGTTCCTTGAAATAAAAAGAAACTGCAAATCACCCTTAGCCAGATGGACCATTCGTATTATGATTCTCATACTGCATCGTCTGTCTCACAGGATAATACGGGACGCGTTCGGGATTTAGGCAGAGGGTCTCGTCCGAAAAGTAGGTTACAGTCTCCCCACAATTATAAAAAAATAATTGTTACCTGGATAAGTACATACTTTAAACTTGTTTCATTTTGAGTCATTTGAATACAATTATTTCAATTATACAGTAAACTCTCGATTATCTGTTGAATTGAGTGGCGCTGCAACCGCAGATAAAGGAATTCTACAGATAATCTGCAAAATGGCTAAAGCATGGAACTCAGGACATACTATCATAGATCAAAGACAAAATTTAAAGAGCCACAAAAATATGTTTTCTTTACAGATAAAAAGGATTAAAACCATACAAGTGTTTTCCAAATCTTTATGCTCAGTCCACAGCTTATGGTATAGCCAAATTGATTTGATATAAGCATTCTAAAGGAACTAACCTTGCGAATTTTCTCTCTTTCATCTTCATGGGATTCAGACAAGTTGGCATAGCTAATACGCAAACTCTCACGAAACATAAGCTCTCTGGTTTTCATCTCGGAACGCATTCTTTTTGGCCACTGACGTTTCTCTACTGCCTGCTGCTTTAACACCTCTTCTTCTTTAGCATCATTCATCCTTCGAATTTGTTCTAGCTCCTACAGAAAAAGATCATTGAATGTCTTGCACACACACACACCAAGTTTCTGAAAATTAATCGAAATAAAATACTTAAAGGATTTCAGAAGAAATTATTTTTACCTTTTCATGCCTCACTAACATCTGGTGCCTCTGAAGGAAAAATAAATCTTTCAGCTGTCGCTTTGCAAGCTGATGTTTCTCGTGAAGATGCCTTTCCTCGAGTTCCCAAATAGCTGCTTCACGGGCTGTTTAAAAAAGGTAACATTGATGTAAGAAATAAAGTAAGATGTTAAATTTCTCCTGCAGATCTTAAAACTGCAGTTTTGCCACTAGCATTGCAAGAATAGACATAAATTTTTAAAAAAATAATAAGGCATAAGATTTTAGAAAGCAAGAACTAGTTTTACAAACTTTACTCGAAAAAATAATCAATTTCTAGTAAGACCTTTCACATTTTTCTCAAACTAGCAGACTTTGCATATAGCACCTTCACTAAAATTTCTGAATATCTATAGATGACAGTGTCATTACTCTTTCAGGTTGTATTTCAATCCATTTATAATGAATTTAATATCTGCATTCAATAAATAGTTGTTTTTAAGGTCTTATGGCATAAGGATCATATTTGGCCAAACTGTCAAACACAAGAAAACACAACAAATGAGGGAGGAAGAAAAAGCAAAAAGGAGGTGGGAAGACTACTCAGGTACATCAAGGGCTGTGATGTCCATACACACCTAAAGATGTGCCCCTACAACTAGGCCTCCACTTGCGATTTTGAGTCGAGAAAATAAAACTCATTGCTTCAAATACAAGTGCACAAACGTGCAACTAAGAAATCTCAGCGATTGAAACATTGCAACCGATCCTATTTTCTCTGTGACACGACTGTCGCTCTACCCAATGAATCACATGGACGTGCGCACACACTTGCCAGTTTAATCACGCGTTTTCCAAGGTTAGTTTTCCTTATACATTAAATTATGTTTTTTATTCCCTTATTCAAGTTTCTATCTTTGTAGTTGTTGAAGAGATTAAAAATTTCAACAGATTTGAAATCGGCGGAAAATTTTACACCAGATCGGTACCTTAAATGCGATTTTCTTTAATTAAATAATCACATGGTAAAGAATTAAATAATACATGTCTTTGGTATCAAAATGGCATAAAATTTTAAGCTGATTTGAAATCCATAGAAATTTTTACTCCAACTTCAACGATCGCAAAGATAGAAACTTGAACTAGGGGAATAAAAAACATAATTTAATGTATAATAAAAGCTTTGCTCCAAGCAAAAGAGCGATCACACATATAAATTCTGTGTCAATCATTGAAAAACTGTTCTAATTCAGTGATTGATTATCTTTCGTAGTGTGTGCACCTTGTAGATTTTCTGCGACAGCGATTTTTTGGTCACAGCAACTACAAATCGCAAGTGGAGGCTTAGGCTAAAGGCTCAATAAAACGATTTCATACTCCTAAATGAAATAAATATACTCAAAATATACAACAGCATTCCATTTACTTTTACTGGTGTCAATTATCATATTCAATAAAATGCATGGCAAAACATCACCTCAATCATATTGTCACAATTGGATCCTTAATGCCTAATTTCATCTTATTACTCCCTTGTTCAAAAATAATTCCACGTCTTTTTTTAGGCTAAACCGATTTTTGCTCATATTTTCTTTTCTGAATTGATTTCTACTTCCCAGATTTCTCACTGTTTACTGTGAACAGAGTAGAAGACTCTTTAGAGCAGCGAGCTCTTCCATGAAGTTTTAACAAAATAACACAGCTCCATAGCTCTAACCAAGCATATTTAAACAAATAGGTAAAACAGGGAAAATGAATCTTGTATAATTCAAAAACAGTAGTCATTGTTTACCTCGAAGAAGCTGCTGTTTTTGTTGTAAGAACTGCCTTTCAAGAAGAGCTATTTTTTCCTTGTGACTATCACTCAACCTCTTCACTTGCAAATCGTGATTCTCATTCAGACGTTCGATAAATACTCTTTCCTAAGAAAAACATACATAAAATATATAAATTGCATCAAATATTTGGTAGTGATGAAATAAATACTTATTTAGTTAATTTTTCTTACATACATTTTCAAAAATATTCCAAATGAAAATAAATTCTTCAAAAAATAGTAAATAATTTAAATTACAAAAACTAAAAACAATTGCTCACTCAAAAAGGCTAAATCCAAAAAGAAAAATTATGGTAAAATTAGAACAAACAATCTGCACATAACTTCATTTCAAAATTTGAAATTACAACTAAATTTTTAAAATGAAGTGGAATGTATAGATAATTTCTTTAATTAACAAAAATATTTGCGACCAAGGCAAATGTTATTGGTTGGTCAATCGCAATATCAAAGTGCATCCAAAATCCTAGAAGTGCATCTAGCATTACAGTGATTCTTTATTTATATTGTTGATGTTAATATTGTCTGGTTCCCACAAGAAGGCAGTCATTGCATAATTTTGAATTAATCTATTTGTTAAATTAGGATACTGGTAGTAACATTAACAAAGCATTTCCACAGTTGGCATCTCTGATGAGAGTTAAAGTTCTAAGCTTATAGTTTAGTGTCAAAAGCAATAGCAGAAATGTTGTCATGAGAAAAACATCTAGGGATCGCCATTTATGCATTTGTGTATGGCAACCTTCTTGTAACAAGGTTTCACGAATTTTCAAAAGTCGACTGACCCAAGGTTGGCTGCCTTGTTGTGGGAGTCAAACTATCAACTGGCTATATACAAAATAATCAAAACAAATAACTGGTTCAAAAACCTATATTTCTGATTGGACTACTTAAATATGTTTTGACAACAGGCCAAGCTCCCACCATTACAATTTTAATTTCATATTACACAAATCTTGGCAACAAATTGAATGCTAAAAAAAACAGGAATTTATCTCTGCTGAAAAATCTTGTCTGATATAGGCTAAAATTTTGTGCAACTAGAAGACATGTGCACAGTACCTGCACAAATGTTTCTTAGTCTACTGATGGCAATCATTCACATTTCATACCTTATTTAAATCCATTTACAATGAATGTAAGCATTGATGTGCACATTTCATGTTCAAATGAAATAAAATTAGTCAATAATTTGAAACTGCATTTTGCTGAGTTTTCAAATGTAATCTTAATGGTGTTAATTCTAATTTGTCCAATAAAGTGCATGTTAAAAAGTTCATAACTCACGTCATGTTGCTATAAACTTTCGCCTGCTCAAACACAATTCAATATTTTGTGCCGGCTAGCTGGTATAGTGCTTGTCTGCCATCCAGTAGGTCATAGGTTTGAATACAGGTTTTCAAATGCATGGGTGTTAGTGATTGTCTTTGTTAGGAGTGTGGCGGCGGCATACCCATTGAGTGCTCCTTCACGAGTAGCTGCTATTTGGACCCTTGTAGTGCTGAAAGCTGAGCTGTTGTTTGTCAGACTTTGAAAAAAAATTAACCTATAAACCTAATTTGGGGTTGGCTCAGATTTTTTTTTCTGTGCTAATTTCTATTTCCCAGATTTCTTAGCCTTTTGTAATCAGACTGAAGCAGAATTTCATTAGGGGAGCAAGATCTTTTCTATGCAGATCTAGCAATATTGTGTAGCTTCTAGGTCAAATTAAGCTAAGTTGAACTTAGAGGAAAAATTGGTAACTTAACATTATACTGGATTTTATATTGTTATAACTGTTTGCTACCCTTCATAACAATACAAATAGCATCATTTTATGTGCCACATGAACAAATAAATATAGATTGGTAGGGGGAGCAAGTGACTATATAACCATGTTCATTTAAACTTTGCTTCACTGAAGCAGGTAATACTTTTCTTGATTCAGAATGTATCAAGAGAAAAATAATCCAATCTTGAATGTAAATTAGGGGTGCACAACCTTTTTGGGAGGTCACTCACACCATTGATTGAGACATGGGGGGGGGAGACCACAAATGAAGTACAGCACAGACACAATGAAAGTGCTACTACCCAATTATGTACACATGTAATAACACTTAATATGTATAGTAAAAAATAATATATTTTTTTTTCAAGATTAAACTTACAAATGTTTTCTCAAAAAATCTAGGAGCTCGGTACTGAGCTGAATGAATGATATTGAGAATAGTTTAAAAAAGGAAGGTAACAAACATTTGCAATGATCAATCATTTAGAATTACTTTTAAGAAAGTGTGTCAAGAACATCATATGTACTTCAACAAATTATTTTTGGTTATAAATTTAATTACAGTAATAGTACAATGAGCAATAAAGATGAGTATAAGAAATTTTAATGATATCAGTAAAATTAGAAATAAAAATTACAGCATCAAATATATTTAATATTAAAATTTCTAAAGCATAAACAATAATTATGTTACAGCTTGCTAAATGGGATGGCTGATACTGAGTTTTACTAACTAATTTAGGTATTTTAGGTTCAATACTGCTTGCAGAAACTTTTAAGACTGATTCTAAATATTTGTCAGTCAATTTGCTTCTTAACTTAAATCCTCTTGGAAGTTTAGAGTCAAAATTAGTTTGTGGGCCGCAAATTGATGATTCGCAGGCCGCAGGTTGTGCATTTCTAATGTAAATAAGCGTAGAATGAGTAAGTAAAGGGAAAATTTGCAAATACTTACTCTTTCGACCTGATCAATTTCCATCTGTTCTCTCCGTACTCTCAACATGTCTTTCCGTTTATCTTTAGGTAGAGTATCAATTTCTTGCTTTAAAAACTTAAATTCATTCTTCAAAGATTCACGGAATGATTTCATTTCTCTTTCCTATGAAAACAGAAACATTAAACTTTTATCTAAATAAACTTAAGAAAAATACAAAAAAAAAATGTTTTAAAAATTACTAACCTGATCAGTTCGTATTTTCTTTGATGCAAATTTTAAATCCAGCTCTTGTTGTTGCTCTGCTTTCTCTACAAGCTGCTTCTGTTGGCGATTCAAAGCCTCTAAATCGTTGTCATAATTCCGCACCAGTAACTAAAAACAGTTACATTTTTTTTTAATCATTATTAAAAGTGGAAAAACGTAAATATAACATGAACCCATGATGTTCATTGTCTTTGAACGCACATTTACTCATAGTTAGTGTAGTTTTAAAACATGGCCCCAAAGGCTAAATAAAATATTTAGTAACTCAGATATTACCTTCTTCAAACAGTTTAAATTTTAATATTGAATTATGCTGAAAGGATTAAGATTTCCTAAAAACTTTGACACATGCATATATTTGACTTATTCTAAATGACTGGAATAGCTAAATAAATCATATACTTATATCTTAACAGAAATAGGTCAATGCCTAACCTGTTAAGATTTAAATGTATGAATAATCAAAATAATTATGAAGAACGAATTTCATGGAACAAATAATTTTCTTTTAAAGTAAAACGTTAAAGGAATTTAACAACCAACAGACAAGCTTGTAGACACATACATGCATGAAATAGTTACAAGTTATGTAATACTAGGATAAATAGCCCGTCATACACAACGAGCACATAACAAAATTTATTTTGGCCAAACTTCATTTATATATTTTTTTAACCTGACGGTACATGATCACTGGCTATGTAAAAAAAACCTTTTTCACCACTATCTGTTAACTTGCCTTGCTTTCACATATTATTAGAAAACTTAATTTTTGATCAACACTGGCAGCAATTGTTTTACACTCAATGTTATTTCCATGGCGATTTTGAACATAACGGTTTTTGATACTTCGTATCACGTTTCGCTCGTGATATCACACAACCAATCAAAACTCCGCCTACTAGCGATGTCACCACAACTAATCAAAACTTTAGTAGCCACAGAAATACAGGAGAATCTAGCACTTTGTCTCTACTATTATAAAAGAAAGTGTTTGTTTGTTTGGGGCCGCAAAATCATGACGATTCTATGACATGAACAGCATTGAGATTTGGCACACAGGTAGTCCAAATTATTTGCAATTTTTGGGTTGCGGCGAATTTTAAAATTCAATCTAGAAAATATTTAAATGACTTCCATAGTTTTATTCTCCATTGGTTTTTCAAACGCAGAGAACTTTTTCTACTCATGCAAACTTGCAGTCAGGTTTTGGAATCATGCCAAGTTCTTTGATCTGCTGAACGCGGAGAAAAATATTATTTTTTGTTTCCGTTTGATTTTGCACGATTGATTTAATATAAATCTTTTAACGGAAGTCAAAGTTCTTTTTTCTATCTCCTAAACGGTTAAAGATAGAGTAAAAATGTCAACGGATTTGAAATTTTCGGAAAATTTCAGTTTAGATTGATACCTAAAAATATGATTTTCTTTAAATAAATAATTTTTTAATTGAATATATCTTCAATGGATTTGAAATCTGTGAAAAATTTTACACCACTGACACGGGCAACGCTGGGCTAGCCACGCAGTGGTTAAAGATTCATAAGATAAAGGTTCGTACAAATCATTTATATTATGAGAAAGGAATCACAGTAAACTAAAGAGAGATAAGAAATTGTGTATATAGAACATAGTAAGCAAACCTGAAATTTAATACCTTAACTTAACTCTCATATTAAAAAAAGATCTAGAAATTGAACATCCATAAAATGATTTTCTTTCCAAATAATTATTCTGATTTATACATAACACAATTTAAAATATTAAAACAAAAACGTGACTATTTTATTCCATTGATGAATAATAAAACCTTATTTCCAAAGAGAAATAATTACCATCATTTCTTGGTCAAATTTCTTCTCTTGTTGTTCCCTATTGAACTGGGCTTTTAAAGCTAAATCTTGAAATTGCTTAGTTTCTTGTTTTTGTAGCATTTTTAATTCCCTAAGCTCTTGTTTCCTAAAATTAAAAACCATTAAACAAGCAAGAAAAATCTAAAAGTATCAAACAAATATAATTTAAGGTAATAAGTTGGATAAAAAAAAAGGCCATACATTGTAAAAACACCAACAAGCGAATTGACATGCTTATAAAATTAATTAAAAATATAAGCATGCATTAAACAGTAATTTGATGTGCAATTTCCATACATCAAGATGCAAAAACAAGTTAGATTGCAAACATACAAATGTATTTAGAACTGTAACACCAAAAAATATAAATGCTTTCAACAAGAAAAGACAATCCTTCTAAGAAGGGTATTGATCTTTAAGTGCAAACAACATGCTCAAACATCACTGAAAGTTCAGTAATTAGTGTCATACAGTGTTCCACAGATTAAAAAATAAAAAAAATTTGCGAGTTGTCAACATGGAAAAAAAAAAAAAAATCGAGTGGACAATAATGTTTCTCAATTTAATATGCATCGCACAATTAATTCTCAGAAGTAAAAATGTACATTCAAATATGCATAACTTTGTAATGTGAATTTTATTTACTCTTGAATGGAATATCGGAGCACAAAATTCAAGATTTAAAAAATTAAATATGCTGTCCAATCAAATTTTTCCATCAATTTTGCAAAAAACTATTTTAAAATAACTCAATTAAGGGAGAGCCCTTCTGAAAATTGGTGCTAAAAATATGCAAGCATCGGGAGGTACCTATAAAATATTCTAATTAATGATTTTGACAAACAAAACAAAGGTAAATGATTGCATATTTTTAAACCTTGTGTATTAACTATGTATTAATTTCTCCTACCTGCAGAAAGGACTCAGTAAGTAATGTCATTATCCACACTTGAATACAGATATATTTACTTACACCAACTTGATTTTGCATTTCCTATATTCTCAATTTGGCTTGCATACAAACTTAGAATTCTTTGGTACGAAATATGTAAAGTGGCTCCCAAAATTGAATACTCAGCAGAAATATTTCTATAAGCCCTAAAACTATGTAGTACACAATAATATAGTGAGAGTATTCATCTTAAATTCATCATTTTTACGAATTGAGTGAAGAATTTTACAGGAAAAGAACTCTATCGAAAGGGCATACCTCACTCCTCTCAAAATCATCTTGTGTCGTAGTTACCTCAGTGTCACTTTTTGTAATTTTGTAGCTATGTCATATAGGTTTGTGATGTATGAGAGATGTAATTACAAGGATGGCTATGTATGTAAAGATTTTTTGTCCAAATTAAGTTGTAGAAATGTCAAAAAGGTGTTAAAAAATTATTTTACTCACTTAAATGATGTGGCATTTTTTTATGAAAAAGAAAATTGATTATTGTGGTCACTTAATCTAGTTAACCTATTCCACCCTAGTAAGATTGGGTAATTCTGATAGTCATTCGCCACCAAAAAGTTAAACTAAACATTAAATTGTATTCGTAAATATAGTAATTAAAAAGAACATTTGAATAAATGAAATGAGCCCAAGATAAATTTTTAATAAATGTCACTACCATAAAAACTTTTTGTATTACCATTTATCTTCAAAAATGCGATACAAACTGAAAAAAATTCAACAAACTTCATGAAAACCATTCACTAGCAATTTTGGTTTACTGGCATAACAAAGTGAAAAATAAATTCTTGAATTATGGTACGAGAATAAATCATGCAATGAAGTGCAGTCAATACATGCTGCCACAATATAAGGTGATATAGTTATGTGTCTATTTAAAACAGAAAGAAGTATAACCATAGTCTTATTTTCCAGTTTTCAGATACTAATGCTTCACTGATCCTGGGTAAGCATGAAAAGCATAAAAAGTATATTCTACTTTCAGACTATAGAGAATATGTTACATAAAAGCTCTGAAGGAAATGAAAAATTCCTTTTGTCATTTACAATATTAAAACACATGAGGATTGCCACCACAAAGTTAAACTATATGTTAAATTGCACTTTCAAATATAGTAACAGAGCATTTAAATATATAAATTATGCCCAAGTTGAATCTTTAATTAATGTCACTACCATGAAAACATTATTTTGTATTACAATTTACTATCCAAAAGGTGATAAGCTGAAAAATTCACAAATGTTTTAATCAGAAATCCTAAATTCTAAGAGTAACATTTGATGTTTCCTTTGAGCTCATGAATGCTCCAAGTTATATGCCTTATATATATAAAACAAAAATAAGGAAACAGTTATAATAAAGAAAAAATCAATAAAACATAACAAGGACACAAATGCATATTTTTTTCAATCAGAAAGGAATAACTTTCAAGGCATAATTGAAAGACCTATATTGAAAATTTAAAGTCAGAAAACAGTTACTCTTCATGAAACATCCATTGACAAACACATCCAATAAACTCACGCAATAAGATGTATACATATCAATTACCTTAAAATATGGTCCTCCCTCATAGTTTGTTCATCATCTTCATATATTATTTTACTAGTGGTAGTAGTGACCACAACACCATCAACCATAAATTTTCTTGTCTTTTTTAAAGTTTTGGGGCGTGAGGCTTTTGGTTTACTGGCAACTCCATTCAGCTTCCGAGCTGTTGGATTAGCAGAATTGCTGGCATATTCCTGTAGGATAATTTATTAATTCAAAGTAAACATCCACAAAAGTTTTATTCCTTAACTTATTCTTATTTCTAATCCCTTACATGAAAAATTAAATTAAAAGATGAATATTAAAATAAAAACTTAATAGAATCACATAGTTTTAGCAAAAGCATCTATGAACCATATTTACACTGAACATCAATTAAATATATTTTAAAGTATGTCAATAACAAACTCGCCTCATTCTACAACATTAAACGTTTCAGTAAATAATTAAGATTTAACATTACTAGTTTTTTTAGATTTGTACAATAAGTATTGCACCCCACAATTAGAAAAACAGTTTAGAAAAGCATTTTAGTGAACAAGAATGGAAAAATTCACCTAGAATCAAAAATTAAAATAACGATTCTTAAAACTAGTCAGATTAGCTACATTACACCCCTCATTTGGCTACTGGATAAAGGATAATTTAATAGACAGTTTTAGAATCTAGATATTTTGGGGATATAGAACTCATGAGAATACCCCTCAACATGAAATATAAATTATAAAACTTACCTTTTTCTTTCTAAGTGTAGCTTGGTTTTCGTCATCATGACTTCTATTCTCCTTGTCACTGCTGCCAATGCTATCGAGTGTAGAAACACTCTCAGAGTCGCTCGTCACTTTCTTCAGTGAAGGGCCCTTGCCGTTTTCGGAAGGCAGTGCGCACACCGAAGTGTCATCTGATGATGCCGGATATGTCGGGGATGATGCCGGTCTGGAGGGTGCTGGCGAATGCGGAGGAGATGGACAAGAGGGATCTTTCTTAAGATTGACCCTGACCCGTATCTTAGGCTTCTCTTCTGCTATTGCACCCTTCAATGAGTGATCACTCGGGGAAGATTTAATGTCCTCGTGACTAGAAACTGACCTTGAAACAGAATTCACCATTGTTGCTTTAGGAGTCTTATCACTAATGTGAACAATTGGTTTATTGAAAGAGCCATTATCGGTCCAGTCTGAGGTCCTAACCACAACAATGTTGGATTTGGAGAGTGTGTGAGTGGATGGCGTTCGGTGTACAACCAGGTCGCCATTCTCTGGTGGTAAAGAATCGACGTCCGTTGATGTTGTTGTAGTGCCTTCAACACAAATAGACGAGTCTTTCACTTCGTCAATATCACCAATAGTAACAATAGATATATGACTGGAGTCCAAAGAAGAGAGAGAAATATTGCTTTTTGTCAAACTTGTTTCCTCCGAGATGCTGTGGTTAGAAGATGATATGGTGATTTCTGGACCGTCGAGAGTTGGTGTTTTCGATAATGTGTTCCTTGACCTGAAAGAGATACAAACCTTTTAATGACAAGGTAGATAATTTTGCCAAACAATGATAAAAAAATGTGATAATATCAAGCTAATCATCTAACATTGGTTGGTTCTAAGTTTTATGGCACAAAAGTCAAACTGCACTTAACACAAGACAGACAACATCAACCCAAGCAGCATACCCAAACACAGCTTCAAATTTCATTAGAATCTGGCCCAGAAAAATTGCCAATCACAAGCAGCAGACCCTAAATATTCAGACATATCACCCTGATACCAGGATATCTTGCTCCTCAAAATATTGTGGGTCTATCGCCCACCAAAAAAACCCTTCTGAAATGCACTCATGTGAGCAGCCTGGAGGGTGCACCAGAAAATCCAACCAACCATCACACTCATTGACTGATCTTGCATTGGGATTTGTGCTTTCTTATAATACCATGTTACTCTTCATTGAATTTTTTTGCGGAAACTATATTTGGTTGTAATGCACATAATACAAGACAGACGTGAAATAAAACACAAACACACACAGTTAAAGTTTTCACTCAAACAGAAATTCACTAAGGGTAAGTCAAAGAAATTGAACCTATGCCGTCTTTAAAGGGCAGATTGCTATCTCAGTGAGCAAATCCATCGAGTCACAGCTGTCCCTTTCTTACCGACAGTGGCAAACTTTTAAACTTGCATGTCATCACCACAAAGAAAACAGTAAATGCAGCATTTTAAAATGATCAAATACAAAAGCTTTTAAATGTCAATTTTTAGAAAAAAATGTTAAAAGTACAAAGAAAAACTCACCAACTTGGAGACATATTTCTATTCACATTTTCGTCCCTAGTTTCCCTCCACTTTCCAGATGGAACATGTGAATCATCATCAGTACTTGAACTATTCTTCTCATTAGGAATATCTGAAAATTATTTCATAAAATTTACCAAAAAAAAAAAAACATTTACCAGACTATTTGTTTTTAGAATATTCTCCATACGTTTGGGAGAATATTCGAAAAATTTTCTATTTAAAACAGAAATTTTAAGGATGTTGCAAATTATTGATTTTAGAAATAAACTTGAAGCTTATTTTATGTATCACAATTTATAAAAGCAGTCTTGTATGAATTATTTATATTTATTGGTTTTTAGTGACAAGTTACATTTTTCATTCATTTTAATGATGATGGCACTCTGTGAAGTCTAGAATATGAATAAGCAATATATATCTCCATACGGGATGCATACATTAAACTCATTGGTTGGGGATACATTAAAAACAAACTCTGAGGGGACTTGAAAATAACTACATATTAACAAAGCAAATTATTCAAAATTTTGTAAAATTGTTGAAAAGAGCAAGGTACAAAAATTAATTAATTGTTTACTTCTTTTTTTTATTTAATGTTAGAATTATAAGTACATTTTTAAACTTTTTTTTTCATTTATATATGCATCCATCAATAAAAAAATATTGGCATAAGTTTTTAAATATTTTTTATACCTTTAAAAAAGAAAAGCTTTTCAATTATTCTTCTCTTCAAGAATATTTTTTTTTAAATACTCTGAAATGTACATCTCTACACCAGACTGAAAAGATTACAAACCCAAACAAAAAAAATCCTTAAAGTATTGCACTTACTAGATATAACTATAACTTTGCTTTCCGGTGGAATAATTGAATTTGTTTTATTTGTTGATTCTATACAGCTATACGGCCTGTTTCTAGAAGTTTCTTTAGGTGGTGGAGGTGCAGCTGGTTTTCTACATAAACAAGAAACGTATTTCAAAGATTTTAAAAATTATTCAATTTTTACAAATAGCATATTTTACACTAAAGCATTTCTTGGCAGTTCTCTTATACTCATATGCAAACAAAATTATGACAATAACTTCTTTCATAAAATCTTCCTTTTAAATTTTTTTTCTAATAGCCTTTAGGGCCATGGAAGCAGCAGTCACATTGTTCTATGAAGAAAAAAATTCCTGCAGTACACTATTACACTACTAATTTTTTTCATACCTGTAAAAATGTTTAGGTTGATAATGATGGTAATTTGTGTATTCTCATTATGAGTGAATCGTACTAGCAGTCAAGAAAACTCAGACTCATGAATTTTTGTTGAGCCATTTGGTTTTCCTTGTGGCAAAAGGAATTGATAGAATTCCAAGCAGCAATTTGCTAATTTTAAAAGCTTAAATGAAATATACTGCTACATATAAGAGCTAATTAGTCTTTTTTAGAATTTTCAAGGCACAGTATATATATGGAATTGTTAGCATTTGTCACCTTCAATTTTCAAATTCTACAAGAAATAGCAATTTCCAAACAAATAAAAATGTAGTAAATAAACAGATGAAAATCTCAGACAAATTGGTAGTAAAAATTGCAAAACTTCAAAAAGATTAATAAAGATTGAAATCAGAAAAAAACCTCAATGACCATTTCAGATCACCTCTGTCCTCATAATAATGGAAGTCTTGCTTCACCGAAATAGACATTGATGTTTTTATCTCTATAAACATGCTCTTCTGGATACTTCAAATAAACAAGATTTTTTCAAAAGAGTTACCTATTCACAATCGGCTGGTTATCAAGCAAGGAGGGTGTACTCTGAGCTTTCTTCAAATTCTCTTTGTTCACACTTGCTAAATCTTCCTTACTTTTATGCCGCTGAAGTAAAGTTTTCTCACTTTCAGGAAGCCTAGGAGCAACTGGTTTAGAAGTCGGTGTTTTAGAAATTTGAGCTGGAGTTTCAGATAAATCACTATTACGCTGCGCAGGCTGCAAACATGATCCTATAAAACAAATTCCTAATTGATTTTTCCACATATTTCTATGAAATTGTAAGACCCACATAACACAATTTTAATAACTTTCAATACCACTTCAACTTTTATTGCAAATGCATGGCAATGAATATATATTTGACATTTACAATGGATAGAGAAGAGCATAAACAAAATAAAATGTTTCAAATCCTACTGTAACTTTTATTTCATTATAGTTTTTCAGAATGAGTAAGATCAGATTATTAAGTATAAATCTTACTGTAAAATAAGCACAGAGACTCTTTATTTAGGTGAAACAACAAAATTAAAAGGATCTGGTTTATAGAGGCAGATTATGCTTGCTGCCTTTGGGCATATGCAGAATAATTAGAAAGGGAAATAAAGCCTGTTAAAACGATGTGGAATAACTTGCTAATGTAACCTTATTTTTAGAATTAAAATACATAACAGCCAACTATATAAATCTAGTTCTTCCTTGATGATTTTAAAAGCAATAACACTGCAAGAATCATTAAAAAATAAAATAAAATATTGTTTAGTCATTCTTGGCAAAAGAAAATAACTCAATGAAGAACATACACTCATTTTAACTATCAAAAAATCTTCCACATTGGGACAATATTTAGTAAATAGATTTATACCTGACAAGAGGCAATTAATAATATTACTCAGACAAGTAATGAATATAAGGGTAACAAAATATAAATTAATTAGTCAAATTTAGAATGCAAAGATGCATAGAAACTGAAAATATTTCAGAATTGTTGATGTACAGCTTTCAAATTTAAAAAATATAATATCCAAGTGTTTGTTTAGAATTTTCAGCAGAATGGAATAAGATCTATTGAAATACAAAAAGCTTTATAAAGCAATAATCATGTAAAAAAAAACAATTATTTGCCATACCTTTGGAGCCTGAACTTTCTGAAACATCACTCAAATTGGATTCACTATCACCACCAGCTTCACTATTTACACTCATATGTGATGATGACAAACGGGATGGAATCTAAAAAAATTCAAATTTAGTTGATTGAAAGGAGTTGAAATATTAATGCATACAGCTTAGGCCAAAAGTCACAAAGTGGTGTGAAGTCTAAATAACCTTTTTTAATATTTTTATTTTTCTAGATATTTTAAAACAAAATTTGTGAGATGAACCATGCAAAAATTCATAGTGGAACAGGGAACACAGATCGATATCTTACTATCAAATCCGAGGATCAATAGTTTTGACCCAACACGGCAAGCATCGCCACTACGGCAAAAGACAGCTTAACACGTAAGCAAGAGTCTCACAGAAGCTCCATTCTGTAGTCTTCCTATGGTTCTACCTCACAAAGTTTATGTTAACAAGTCTCAGACCATCTAACAGCTGAAGAATATTGAGGCTGAAATCATCACTGACACGACGCACTAAGTGTAATGAAAAACACATTGGAAGGGCACCATTGGTTAAAGCAGAAAATGGACACCATTTAAAAGATTTGATTTTTCACTCACTTTAAATTTACTTTTTATAGATACAATATAGAATTCTATAGAATGTTACATTTTAAACGAAAAATAAATTAACTAAATATTGAAACTCCTTCATGACTTTTGGCTGAACTTGTACTTTTGTAAATTTTAAACATAATTTAAAATGTCCTTTTACCTCATGATAATCATCTTCTTCAGTTACTTCCTCAAACACCTCAGCTTTGTGTTCATGAATAAGCTCCCGCAAGGGTCTGCTGTCCAATGAAGAAGCAATGAAAGGATGCTAAAGAAAAAATAATAGTTAATACATTCTTATGCAATACATTTTAAGTAGACAATAAATATTGCTAAACATATGTAAATAAATTGAAAATGTCATGCATTTAATTAAATGTAGAATAAATCAACACAGCAACTGTAAATCTAAGTGGAATACATCAACAGGGTAGCACTAAGTTTTGTGCATTAAAGAAAATATTCCTCTTTTAACATTCTTATCGTCTTACTTGTAATGAGCAACAACATGCAGTAAAAAAGAAATCTAATAAGAGCCAAGTTAGATTTGGCTTGCTATTCTCATCATTTTCCTCCATCAAAATGGCTTGATGTCCCCAAATTAACAAAGCCAACCATCCTTTTTTCTATTTTACTAATATAAGTGGCACATAAGTCAATGGTATTTATTTATTGTCAAATAGCAACAATGGCTATAAACATAAAATCTACCATTAGAGGATTAAGTTCCCAATTTTGCTCCTTAGTTTAAATATGCTCGACTTGGGCTATTGAGCTGCATAATATTGTTGAAACTAGAGGGAAGAGCTTGCCACTCTAATGAAATATTTTAGCAGTCTGATGATAGAAAGTAGTGAGAATTCTGGAATATAGAAATAAGCAGGAAAAGAAAATGAATAAAAATTGATTAAGCATAAAAAAATGCCAAATTGGTTTTGAATAAGGGTTGGGGGGGGGAGATATGACACAAGGGAACGGGTTCAAATTGAAGTGGACGTTCAGAATATAACATTGATAATATAATGGAGGTGTACCTTTTATCATGTTTACTATTGTATATAAGAATAGACACCAGTAAAAGTAAACAAAAGTTTATATATTTTGAATAATTGTATTTCATTTAGAAGTATGACATCAATATTAATGGAATATGGATGCCACTTAAGACTCAATAACATGGTGCGATTGGCAATGGAGAATTATTACTAATAGTGTTTAATTTGAAATATTGTAACCTATTGTAGGTCTATCCAAATAGCTGTATGGCAAAGAAAATTTTAGTCACTAATTTGTAAATTAATCAAAAAATCATTCCAAATGGAGAATTGGAATGATTTTTCAATTTAAACCCAGTACTGGCCAAATTAAATTTGGTCTGTAATGTGTTCTTGAGTTTTAACTGGTTGCCATATTCATTATAAATGTATTGGAACAAGATACAGCACTTTTCCATTAATAGATATAAGCAATTTAAGAAGTTAAGCAGGTGCCATGTGCTGGTCTGCTAGTAATAGATAAAACAGTAACAGTGCTATATATGAAGGGTTTTATAGATAGATGTTCTTAATTAGAAAAAGGTATACAACAAACTTTACCAAACAGAGCCACATTAAATTTTGTTACAAATTTCCATATAAAAAATTGTAGCTTACTTCCAGCAAATCTTTCGCATTTGATCTCTTCTGTGGATCTTTCACAAGGCATTTTGATAAAAAGTCATTAAACTGCTTGGACCTGAAAGGATTGTATGCACATAACATTAAACAATGAAAATATACACTAATCTCAACTACTATCTTTCTTCTGGATCAGAATATCCAGCTTAGATATAGTTGCATAATTGCTAACATCTTTTAGGGGATAATAGTCTTAAAACCTCATCAGAGGAACCATAATTTTGATCCTTTAATGTTCTACATGTCTGAATTCGATTGAGTTAATCAATAATTTTGATGGTATTTTTGACATTTACCACAACACCTAGTTTCTGCCAAACTGTCCCATTTATCTGATAAATTTAAGTATTTTTGTCAAAATTTTGAGCTATTATAAATTACAATAAATTTTCATTTTAGTATTGGCAACTGCAAAAACAAGCCTTTCTTTGGAGACACATGCAGAGAAGTAGTATGTTGACCTCTCTTCTGGTACATGTTGGTTGATTGGGGTTTTATGGCACAAGGTCCAAATATTGATACACTGCACCAAACACTATTGTCACATTTTCCCATTTAATAATTATCATTTGCAATGAAAAGGTGTTCTTTGATGTAAGACTAACTGTTTCTAACTACATACAAATCAGGCCTTAAGTAAATATGTATAAAGCTTTCAAATTGTTGATCAGTAATCAAAAGGACAAAGATCTCACTAAAGTCATAGAACTGGAAGCAATTAGAATTCTAATTAGCGCTGTTCCCAATTCAAACCCTCTAAGGACATACAGTATCAGATTAAAGTACAAGAGTAAGACTGCTATTGACAAAGCGACACACAAATTGAACATGTTACGTCTTTTTCTAACTGCACTTGAACTTGATGTGGGAAAAAAATATCAAATGTAAACAGGTTTACTTTTTGGTGAGATATTTCTTCACTAAGTATGTGAATTTGTATATTATTTGTATGAATTAATTATTGGGAATTATTTATATTATATAATGCTATTCACCATTCATTTTCTATCAGACCTGCAAATAGTTTGTTTTTATTTTTAATGACCTTGTTAAACAGAATAAAAATTTTAATACCATTTTGATGGTTGACTCAATGTTGGAGGATCTTGCTTCTGAATTTTCAGCAAAACTCTCATTGGTGTCATTTCATGATTTGGTGGATCCATCTCAGCGAGCTCTATGAGGGTGATACCTAAACTCCAAATGTCGGCCTTATAGTCATAAGGATTATCTCTAAATGTTTCACAGAGAACAACTTCTGGAGCCATCCTTTAAAAAAATAAAGATAATTTACAAACTCTTTAATAAGAGCATAAAATTATAAAATAAATCAGAGCCCTTTAACATTTTCAGAGACCAACAATTATCTCATTATTATGTCAATAAAAGTTATTTAAACTTAATAACCATAAAGATAAATTTGGTTGGTAAGAATTTAAGATTAATAAATAGTAACTATTAAAATGAACATTAGAGAGGAATGATTTTGATAGGTGGCTAGTTAATGTCGCACTGAAGCAACACAGTAGGGTATTGGAGACAGTCTGGGATCAATCCAGAAGGGAAAGATCCAAGGACATCTCGTAGTTTAGAACCACGATCAGATATAGTGAAGGAATGACTAGGTCTTTTATTTTCACATAATGATTAATTATCTTATTCATTTAAAAGTTCGTGGTATTTAGTCAATAAGAAGTTAGTTAAATACACCTTGAAAATATTTATGCAAAACAAAATTTCAGACAATGATTCGAATTAATACCATTAAAATAATTGCTGCTCTAAAAAATAGCATATGTTTATGAATAGTTAAGATATTTCAGACCTTTCACAGCATAACAATTTGGTTATATAGTGCTGTGTGAATTATTTTTTTAAATATTTTAATTAAAATAATTAAAACGGTTGCCCTAAAATTAACTTCTCTAAAAAAATAAATAAATGTAAGCACAATTTGACACTAAACAAAAGAAAAGAACTAACACTCTGAACATGGTAAAATTTACACATGATCAAAACTAAAATCGAATTGCATGAATACTATAAAACAATGATTTATTCAAATATATCATCCTTACCAATAAGGAGTTCCAATAAAAGAATCTCTTCTTTGAAGGGTATGCTTGTTCTTAGCAGACACCCCAAAATCAGCTAAAATCAAAGAATGAAACAAGTCCTATTATTAACTCCTGAGATGCAAGTATAAATGTAGTCTTTTATTTGAAGATTTCTCAGAAACAATGGAAAGCAAACACTGCTTCAGAGTAATTTTTGACAATCAAAAGAATAAAATTGTGTCAATTACATTCCAGTTTGAGACTTCAAAAACATTACGTAAAAATATATTTATTTTCACAAGTGTAATAATAACTTCAATCAATTTAACAAATTATGTATGCTTTTGTAACAGCACAAAAAATTTGAAACTTTTATTTTGCTAGTCCATTTTTAATCATGAGAAAATTATACAAAATACCTTTGAAGGCTCAAATGTAAATCAACATCTTATCCATCAAATGATAAATATGAAATAAACATAAAGGTAGAGCGCAGAAGCCTTTCTTTTCAATAAAGCAAATTTCGAAATATTCAAAGTACTGATCATTAAAATTCTAATGGCATCCAATGTTTAAAAATTCTAAAAGCAAGATAGTATAAAAATCTTTAAATTAAAAATTGTTTGTCTGTGTAACTGCAAAAAGTTAAAAAATTTGTGAAAAAAATAAGTGTAATAAACAATTTTTTTTAAATTATATATATATATATTTAAGAAACAAGCATTACCTAATTTAACACCTCCGTCCATTGTCAGGAGGATATTACCAGCTTTGAGATCTCGATGGATGATTTTGTTTTCATGTAAAAATTGGAGACCCTCACAAACTTCATGGCATAGGTAACGAATCTGGGACTCTGACAAAGGTTTTTCTAAATCTACCATCACAGTATCCATAGCACCACCCTCACAAAACTCAATTAATATCTAAAAAAGATTTGTAAAGATTTTTAATCCAAATTAGCAATCTAGATATCTAATAAATCAAAAAGCATATTGAACAGAATATAGGTACTAACAACAAATATATTGTTTCAAAGTGTTTAAAATGTCACTTTTCAAAAGAGGTTATCACTCAAAATGTTAATAAAACATTTTCCAAATTATATAAATTCTGAACATGGCTTTGCTAAACTTAAACAACTAAAGCTTGCTTATCTAAAACATGTAAATTTAAATAGAAATCAAAGCCTCTGTCTTCCTGTTTTTTTTCCCACATGCAGGTGTATCAAGGCAATTTAGCTAGCTACCATTATGTTCTTATGAAAGAAAACATTGATTGGGACAAGAGAAACAGTGTACAGTAGGTCTTGTTACACTACTTTTCAAACCCAGAAAATACCTAATTTCTATGAATTATAGTTGTTAAGTACATAATATTATAAAGAGAATACTCTTCAACAGATCAAGATCAGAAGGGATATTATCAAGAGAATTCTCTCATATTTTCCAAACAGTAAAATTTGGAGACCATTTAAGAATTTTCTATTTAAAATCTAATTTTTCGTAGAATTACAATTTATTGGTTGCAGAAATGAACCTATATATATATATGTGTGTGTCATAATAACAAAAATTAAAAACCTTCAGTCATGACGGTATGGTAAAAGGCAACCAGATAAGATAATGATACATTGGTGTGGAGGGTAATGTTGGTAGAAAAGTTCTCATAACAATTTTTTATTACTTTATTAACAATCTAGTAATATCATTCGGTGTGGAGGTTATTGAGGGTTTTAAAAAGTGTTTGGAATGGATCCAAGAGCTCCTTAGCCCAAGAGGCTCATGAAAAAAGTGCATAGATTACAATGAATTCACTAGAAGGATAAGAATTAAAACAAAGACTGTTGGACCAGGGGATCTATCAAGAAATTTGATTGGTAGAAGTGTTGGTAGTTTAATGAAGGAGTAATTTGATCTTAAGACAGGCAATTTGAAAGGAAAAAAGTTTGTGGGAGGTCTAAGTTATCAGATGGCTCGAGGTGAAAGGGGATGGCAAAATATATTGACCTATTGAACAAGGAGACAATACATAAAAGTGGAATGTTAAGGGACAAATCTTTGGGGAGAAGCATTTAGGGGATTATATTTTGGTATTTCATTTATATATAAGCATTGGTTTATAGAAATTATTCATAAAAGCTCATTTTTTGTCGTCAGTGAACTCTAGACATAAGAAACACATTTCAACACACAGAACATATTTCAGCAAGACTCTAGAGTGAACTTTCAAAAAACTGTCCAAATGAGGCCAAAATAAATAATTCACACTTTGAACAAAATTGTTGAAAAGACAGAATAAAAAATAACTGAAATGCTTATTTCTATTGAACCTCAGAAGTACTCTATTTTTAAATTCATATTTTTCAATTATGTATTCATTCATCAATTGAAATAGATTACATGACATTTCTTATTCCTTAAGAAAATTCTCTATTATCTTGTGTGTAGAGGGATTCTTTAAAATATTTAGATTACCAGAATTTTACATATCTTGCTATGAAATCGGATTGTTTCAGAACATGACCAGAGAATGTACAAGACTCAAAGTATGCATTCACTTCCTTGGCAGTTATTAACTCTTAATTTTTATGTTACGAACATATCTTGGACACTTCTTCCACAAATTGTTCAGGTCTCTACAGCTTTTCACATTTGGGTAGATTTGAACTACAGCATTGTTTATATCCTCTATAAATTACGATACTCAATTTAAGAGTTTGATAATACTAAAAACAACTTTAAATAACAAGAGTAACTGAGTAATGGAAATTGTATCAATATGTTTTTATATTCATAAGACATTTGAAGAACATGAAATGCAGAAAAATATAAAATTAAAATCAAACAAGATGTAACAGAAGTAAAAAAACGGTTCCTAACACACAATTATTCAATCAGAAATCTAAGGTTAATTTAAGTTGTTTACAATTAGATACTAATCATTTGAAGCTTGGACTGGAATTTAATAACAGAGAGCTGAAAAGAAATTTTGCAAGCAGGTAAAGCTTATCCATCAGTCATTATACATTTACTGTTTACATATCACCCATTTCTGAAATCTAAATTATTATGTACATTGTGACATTCGGCCACCCATATTCTCTTAGTGGAGACCCTTTGCTAGGCTCAACCACCCATTGAAGACCACCTACTACGGAGACAAGGCCAGCATGTCATCAGAAGTGGGGGTAAGCACAGATTTGCCTCACACGAAGCCAAGCCGAAAAGGATTGTGATCAACATCGAACGAGAGATCTCGACTCAAAAACTTTGAGAGTGAGGACCTGATCCGAACGCCTTGTTTGGATGCGGAAAACCCCGAAAACCGAAGCAGATTTCACCTCTAGCGACAGAGGCATAAATTCCTTGCAGCCACTACCAGATGACCATCCAGGTCAGATAGCCAATACTGGCAGATAGGCCAGATCCTTGGAGGCCTATATAGTTCGGTAGACACAGATTGTGCTACCAGACGAAAACACTAGTCAAAATTAAGACGTCTGTCCTACCCATAGCAGACTTCACCGTTAGCGGCAGATCCGTTGCAGTCTAGAATTCTCCTTGTATCACAATACTAATAAAACTTGTTAAATTTTTAACTGACATTTTCTATGCGTCCCCATTACCAGTACACCAGACGTTACAACATGCTTAGATTTAAATGAAAGCATAAACAAAAACAAGTTTAAAAAATAGATCCATGGAAACTCATCTGGATAAGAATAATTTTCACAACAAAATGGTTGGTTGATTTTGGAGTTTCATGGCACAATAGCGATTTCCATGCTGCACCAGACACAATCAAGACATACCTGCACACAATAAAAGCTTTTACTGACACAGAATAGAGGAATACACCCAAGGAGCAATGCACCAGTGCTGCCTAGAAGGTTGCTAGCACATTGCATACCCACCGAGTCCCATAAGCCCTTCAAACAAGAAATTACTTCGAAAATGAATCTCAACATTTAAACTAGTTATTAGCAGAGAATATTCACTGAAAACTAGAATGTTGTCTAAACATTAATATTTGGAGAATGTTAAGGAATCTTTTGTTTGAAACCTCCTTGTATAGGAAATTGCAATGTTATTGTAGAAATCGGTGGAGTGGAAGAAAACGTGACAGTGGTGAATTCACGCCAAATGCGGCAATCTTCAATATATGCTGTTTTAAGACAACCCTATTTAGAATTTTCTAGAAGACGTTCTCTGATTGGAATTAAAACGAGCTCTGATTAGAATTTAGATGTGCTGATTGCTTTAGATTTGTATTTCTTAGTCAACGATAAGCGATAACGAAGCTTAATCCACCAATCCTTTTTATGGTTGTAACGTGCAGTTGAGTGATAACTTTGTTTTTTTTGTTGTTTTTTTTGCAATTGCATTTCACGTCTTTGGAAGTAAGTTGCACTTATTCCCCCTTTTGTTCGTCGTTAAATATACGTTGGGTGCCGTCAAACAGTCCCTTAAAGGAAGGGTTTTTGCAAAAGATCAAATTGATGGCTACCTTGCCGAATACATTTGGGGACAGATGTGCAGAGGAGGTTTTGGGCCTAAGTCCAGGAAATAAACCGGATTTACAACGTAGCAGAGGAAACAAAATGAGGGTAAGTTTCATTTTTCTATACCTTTTTGCTGACTTATCTACCAAAAAATTACTATTAAATCCATATATGCAAAGGTTCACACAGCGTGGATTTTGGTACATGGGTGCCACCGTCTTGTTTTGGTGACAGTGTCACCTATACTACCACTCCACCTAGAAATGAACCTGAAGCTTATTTTATGTATATTGTTCACAGTAGTATTGGTAGGTATTATTCACTGTTAGTGGCAGATAGGCCATATTTTTTTAGGCCTATATTTTCGGTAGACACAGATTGTGCTACCAGATGACTATACCAGTCAGAATTAGGATGTCCGTCATACGCATTGAAGACTTCGCCATTAGCAGCAGATCCATTGCAGCCTAGAATTCTCCTTGTATCACAGTACTGATAAACCTTGTTACATTTTTAACTGACTTTTTCTGTGCGTCCCCGCTACCGTTTATCCCCAACAAAATTTTTTTTTTCGCCAAATCAAAATGGCAGCCGCATTAAGCAAGAGGGTAAAGCAAAATCCACATGGTGAATCTTTGCATACATATGGTATTAAAAATAAAAAATTAACAAATAAACAAAAAAATATAGAAAAATGCAATGTAACCTCATTCTGGTTCCTCTGCACCTACTCCGTATACAGGATCAGCTTCTCTAATCCTATTTGCATCGGGCATGTATCAAACTTAACAATCGAAAGTTTAATAACTTTTTTTGTAGTAGAGATCCCCCCCCCATGCCTGAATAATAGTCCTCAATGGATGAGATGTGACCCTTTTTAGTGGCCACAAGTAGAGGTGCAAACGCATCAGATCCCTTATGAACTGAGTGTAATCTATATATATAATTCTCTTACGTGGCACGCAAAAAAAGACGTTATTTGTTTTCGCGTTTTGGCAACATTGTACGATTCTTTGTTTATCCCAAAGCCTCGCGCTTCAATTGAATTTATAGCGTTATCGGATGAAATTATATTGAAAAAAAAATGAATTTTAGTCAAGCTGTTGCAGTAAATAATAGAAATCAAAGAAAACGGAGGATCTTTTCAGGGTCATTTAAAAAAAAGGTCCGTTTCGGGGCAAACTATTATAGTTCAACAAGACGTTTGCATTACAACTTTCGACATCAAACTCAATGAAAAAGCGTGGGTGGCTCGAGTGCTGGGTAAATGTACACACAACCAACATGCTGGGTTTTCAATTTCCAAATCAACGCTCACATTTCGAGTCAAAATTTGCTCAAAGTTTTCATTTGAATTCTGATTTCAGAGGTACTGTAAATATCTTTTCTGAAAAACAGCATAAAATTTAGTTTTGAAAAATATTTTTTTGGAATATCATATTTTGTTAACAATTCCTTCTGCTATGATACATGTCTTCATTGATGCGAGCGAAGCGAGCATAGGTTCTCGCAGCGAAGCAATCCTCTGTGGGTTGGCGAGCGTTAGCGAGCAGGGGCGGGCCCCTAGTGTACTATATTCTGCAAAGACTTTTAATAGTAAGCCAAAACTTCTTTAAATATCCCACGAGCAATTTCAAAATAAGAAGCATCATTTCTTGACCTTGGATACATGTGTCCATGTTGAATAATGTACATACCCTTGCCAAAGTTTGCAAGACAAAGTCAGACAAGTCTCTCTGCCATAAACAAGAGACTCATGCAACTTTGGTTTAACATTATCCAAACTGCACAATCAACGTTTAAAAAATTAGCTGCAAAAAGAGAAACTTACTTCATTATGTGATCAAATCCAGGGAGCAAAAAAAAAAAACCAAGCAACAACCGCAGATTAAATCTCTCTATATTAAAAAAAAGTTACCGCCGCCGCCGAAGAATTGAAATTTTTGTTGTTTAGCTCCATTCTTAGACGGTTTCCCGAGAAAGTACTGATCGGAAAAATATGAAATTAACATGCTTTGTTCTTCATCGTATTCCCTGGATAATTATTAGGATTTTTTTCCGATGCGACTATTAGTTTAGGTTTTATTAAGTGTTAAAGTTGAAGAAGTGAAATTTCTTCCGCGAGTGAGCAAAACACATTCAAAATTTCAGTCTTTAGTCGTGAGTTTTTTTTTAAGAGTACCTCTCAACGTAAATTTTTGCAGCTCGTCGAGTTTTTTTTGAAATTTAAATGTGGTTCTTGGTAATATTTTTTTGAAATTCGGGAAAAATCGGGACATTTTTGTTACTTTTTTTTAAAACTGCCGTATCTATATCTAATTACTATTAGTTTTTAATTTTTAAAATATAGCAGTATACCTCAGAATATACTCTTTCTTACGGTACTATTATTTTTGAAATCGGTTAATAATTAAATTGGATGCGATCAAAAGTTCGTCATACAAAATTCGGAATCTTTGGATATTTTCGCTACTTATTGTTAAAACCGTTTTGTCTATGGCAAAAGCCATTATTTTTTAAATTTGAAAACATCACTGAATACATTACATTACACTCTTTCTTATGGTACAATTATTTTTCAAATTGGTTAATAAATAAAATCGATGCAAATAAAAGTGGGTCATACAATTTTCGGAACTTTCAGATCGTAACTTCCGATACAAAACTAAAATGGTCATATCTGTATAGTATTACTGTTAATATTTAATTTTAAAAATATTGCAGTATACCTCAGAATATACTCTTTCTTACGGTACAATTATTTTTAAAATTGGTTCATAAATAAATTCGATGCAATCAAAAGTTGGTGACACAAATTTCGTATTTTTCAGTTCGCATAGCTGCTTCCGAAAGCAGTAGTGGGTTACACTTTTGACTATCGGGTTTGCCAGATATCAAATTTATCGTAGCAACAATTGCCATAAAAACGATTTCTTTTTATTTGGCGAGGAAAAAGGCTCGCTTTTTTCCCTCTGTTTTCAAGACAGTTTACCGACAAAGTACAGATCGTAAAGTTTGGATATTAACAATGTTTAGTTAAAATTGTACAGGGAACAAGATGCAGAAGATTTTTTACTGATGCGGCTATTAGTTTAGGGTGCATTAAGTGTTAAAGCAAAAAAAAGTTAAATCACTTGCGAAAGAAGTATTGGTTTGAGAAAGCAAACCAAACGGATTGCGTAGCAATCCCCGGGGTCGGCGAGCGTAAGCGAGACGCAGCGAAGCCCTCGCTGTGACGTCATGAACCGGAAAGTGAAATCAGCATAATACGAATTATTCAGATAGTTTCACTCTGTGAAAGTAATGTTGGTTTGCGAAGCAAACCAAATGGTATCTGTGACAGGAGTGTTGGTTTGCGAAGCAAACCAAATGGGATTGCGCAGCAATCCCCGGGGGTTGGCGAGCGTAAGCGAGCAGGGGGCGGAGCCCCCTAGTGTTTAAAAAAAAGTGGCTTAAACGTCTGTTTCAATAAAAGGTTGCACAGTTTAAAAAAACAAATCTTTACTAATCACACCACATGTATACGTTCCAGAATATACCCTGAATAGGGTTGCCTTAAAAGTAGTTAAAAACATTTCAGCGAGATAAAAACACTGGTTACCAGATTTGGCGACTTATTGCCAATGGGTCATCCAACAGGACATATACTACATACCACCCAAACAATTTTTAAATCTAATGTTTTTTTGTTGGCAAACGATGATACACTTTTCAACATTACGAATTATGCACCAGTCACAAAAAAGTTTCAAGATGTAATATGTAACACTTACCCCCATATTTCTGCAATGCGTACATTAAACTTATTGGCAGGGGATATAATAAAAACAAACTTGAATGGGGTGAACTCAAAGATAATTACTCAGTTTCAAAGTAAATAATTCACACTTGAAGCCAAATTGGTGAAAAGAGCATAACAAAAATATAACTGAAATGTTTACTTTTTCTTTTGGCCTCAGAAGAATTTTCTTAATTTGTTTTACATTTGTGTCCATTCACAGATTAAAAAATAGATTGTATGACACTTTGTATGTATTTACAAGAAAATTCTCTAATCTCCTCTCTGAAAACTACTGTTGAGAACTTTGCAAATTGGAATACTCAAAACAAGTGAATAACCAATCAGTCGTGACAACATTGGATATTTACCCATAATTTTCCTTCAGAGAAAAAGGCTTCAAGAAGTTCCACAATATTCTTATGCTTGCATTCTGACAGAATGTCAATCTCGACTGTGAAATCCTCCAAATCATCTTCTCCCTTCAATTCACATATTTTAGCTGCTGCTAACTTCCCAGTCTCTTTATTGCGAGCCTTAACAAAAACAAGAGTGAGATAGTTATCGATAAACTGATTTTATGGAATAAATAGCTACATCAATGAAAAATACATGAGAATCTTAAACAGTAATTTACCTTATACACCTTTCCAAATGCTCCATCACCCAATTCCCCAACAATCTCCCAAAAGTCTTCAGGGTTTTCATTGAACCGAATGTTGTGATAAACCTTTCTTCTCTTTGATTCAGAGGCAATGCCCCCTGCTATACTGAATATTTTCTTAAAATTACTAAAAAATGACATTTCAAACTACATTCAGATTGCTGACAGCACACTATGTTTGACAAACTACCTCGTAGATACAAGCCCTTTTTTCATGACATACAATCATATAATAAGCAGATTTGTGATGAAACACAGAAGCATATGGAATTGGAATCAGTTTTCAGGTTTGATATCAAAGCAACAAACTTTTGTAACACATGATTCTAAATGTGAATAAATTATCGCCGACATGATCACAGACAATCCTTTACTACACCTGCCATTTAACCTTGAAAATTATTTCGGTCGAATGTCATCAAAATACCACACAAACTGGTACTGCTCGTGCGATTTCATTTAATAGATGAATTTCAAAACTATTTCTTCGGATGATTGTAGAATAAAGCCGGAAATCTTTTCATATATCCGTGTAAAGTAAATAAGTTTCCTTATATAAGAGTGCGTGCAGTTTCTTCGGTACTGGGTGTTGTGTCGTTCTAATCCAAAGACTGCATAAACAAAATTTTAAACAAAAATAAGCATCCCTCTTTCACCTGATATGCAGGATCAGATGGAATGTCGCCTCAACGTCACATACACAACTTTCGTGTCACTTTGAAGCTTTACGACCCGAGGGCGAAAAACAAATATTGCCAAGTTAGACAATTTCTTGAGCAGTGTCATATGAGTATGGATACACAGAAGACATAATTCACCGTTTGCAATGCAGACCTATGCAGAAACAAACTGTTCACAAACTATTAAAATTAAAATTTCTCATAATTTCGCCTAAGTTCGAAACGACAAACCCAAGGAATCCGATTAATGCGAAGGCGACCATCAAACAAGTGTTGCCATTCACATTCCCGCAATGATAAAAACGAAATCTAAACTTTTCGAGATTTTGGATATATAGCAGACAGCTGATGAAATAAAAGCGAAACAAACAAGCGATCTCATCCAAAAATTAAATCATTGATACGAATAATAAAAACATTCAAAAATGGAGAACTATAAGATTGATAAAATGTTTTCAGCACTTTCTTTAAATTCTGAAATCAACAAGCTGTGAAATTAACCGATATGTTGACAACAACGCAGGGTTGTTTATTTGGTTTATTTGTCTGTTGCTGTTCCTGTTTTGTTTACGAAGTGTGTTTTCGTCTGCTAACCACCAGTTCATCCAGACGTTTGGATTACCTACAAAAATTGGATCCTGGGATTTAATGTTTTTGATTCATTACTAGAAACATATTTTGATTCTGTGGGATCTTTTTGAACTTCTGTGCACTTTCAAGCTTTGTGAATAAATTGATCGCTGCGTTATGGATATCACTGCCTTATTCAAAGCATGTGTGAAAACTTTAAGAACTCGGAACAAAGCTTTAGGTATAGATGATAAAGATAAATCAATTTTGGGATTCAATAAAGGGAATAAAGCTAAATCTGAATTTACAGTGAAAGCAAAAGAAATAGTAAGTGCATCTACTGAAATTTCCAAACCCTTTTAGAAGTAATTATCTAATAAATATTGTTAGGTTACACATTTTGCAAAGTGAAGTTCAAAATTATTGTGGTGTATTTTCTGAGAAAATTATTATTTTTTACCTTTGAGAGTAGAATTTTAAAATGAACCAGGTTTCTGTTTGCATAAATTATTTTATTCAAACAAAAGTGAAGCAGTAAGCTTTTTTCTAATTTTCTAGATATGTATCAAGAAGTTGTCATAGTTAAAAAATAATTTTATCTAATGAGAGAATCATAGGCGTAACCAGGCAAACGAGCAATCCGAGCTTTAAGCTTTATGGCTATTTAAACTAGATTATATTAAATAAAAATTGTTTTCATGCCCATAATTTAAATAATTGCACTACATAAGTGACATTTTTATTTACTTGATTTTTATGTTTTCTGAAGAACCAATTAGGAAAATGTTTATATGTTCACTGTTGTGAAGTAACCTCATTCTTTTTAATTACCCTTATTGTTCTATAAGTTGTACTATTTTCAGATGGCGACTATCACAAAAATGAGAGATTTTTTGTTAGAACACCGTAAAGACTACATTACTGTGAAGTAAGATAATTGTTTATATAATTTTTTAAATGTTGATTGCAAACGCATGTATTTAGTCTCATAATCTTGCATTCATAATAATTAGTATATGCATTAATATATAATTGAATTAATGTATTATTCAGTTGTTTTGAGCTACAGCTTTTGTTTCAAAATTAAAATTTGAGCATTAAGAGTTTTTCAGAAAGCCTTCACACTTTCTCCAAAGTTGAAACAAAATAAGAAAAATTCAATTACTTGATAATTCTAATAAAAAAATGGCATACTGTTATCTGTTTAGTTGTGCTTTTAAGTAACTATGTTTACATTATTTACAATTGTGGAAAAATTGTTGCATCTTCCTTTAAAATTGTTAAATTTTAGAAACATATGCTAATTATTGCAGGACTATAAGCTTACTTTTTTTCAGTCAGAAAAGAAGACATCTATTCTATCTTTTGATCATTTTTAAGATAATTTCATTTACAAGAGAGTTGCTACATTCACTGACCTAAAATTTGTATGAGAAAGTTTATTTGAATGACAAATAACAATTATTGTCATCCTGTATCTACTTAATTGTCTGGCTTTCTCTGTGTTTCATTATATAAAGAAGTTACTATTAACAAAGATAAAGTCAGCTGATCGCAAGTGGATAAAAAAATAAAGATTACAATTAAAAAATAGCTTTCAGCTTCTCAAAGTACACTATAAACTTATTCTTATTTGCTGAGTATCAGCTATGATCTTGTCTTTTTTAGAAAAAATCGGAATGTTGAACTATCTAACTAATTAGAATTATCAATACTTTGATCACACATAGAACACAAAACATCATTTTCTGTGGAGTTCTCTTACTTCATTACTCACAGGCAGTTTAACTATACAAAAAAATTATACTTTGAACATGAGGAATCACTGGATTGCTAGGTATCATTGATCCATTGATGTGACATTAATATTTTTCACAATGATACTTCATTTATAATCTTAAAGTGAAAAAATTAAAACCCACGCTTTTAAGCAGAGTGAGATTGTAAGCCTGTTAGCTACTGTAGTTAGTGCCCATGACAGCTGGTGGCTAAGATACACAAATCAAACTTTGACTCATAACACTATCAAGCTTTTCTAAAAGAGTACATTTTAGTTACACAGTTACCTACTCCTAAATAAAAATATTATTTACTTAATATTTTAAAAATATTAAATAAAATTTATTTTCATCTTAACTTTTGTTACTTTTAGTCACATTTTACATGGTGTTCCAAACATGACAAATAATGAGCGGGATAAAATTGACAGTGAGGCTCAAGCCTTCATACAGATGTGTCTAGAAGTTATTAAAACTTTAAGGCAAGAAGGTAAGTTTTCTTTTTGTGCAACACAAAATGATGATTCAATCCATTGAAATACTCTTCCTATTTTTTAAATGATTTATTTCAAAGTGTTAATTATGATCAACTAGAAGTGATAAGTGCAAAATGCATATTTGAACATTAGGTTTTCTTCTCTGTTACTTCTCTCCAATTTTTTGTATCGTAGCAAAATAAAAATTACTTACAATTTTGACTTTTTAGTTAAAAATTTACCTAATTATGAGAATATTAAGTGCTGTTTCTCTCTCTAGAAGGACAGTGGAATGTTCTATTACTGATGAGCAAAACAGTTAGTGAAGAAAATTAAATCATTTGATACAATGCAAAGACAGAATTATTTAAAATGATCTCATGTCAATATTACAGAATTGCTAATTTTTATGAAGCTCACACTAAACTATTTTTACAACGCCTTAAACTATGTAAACTCCTGATTTTTGTGTTGGCAGTATCTATACATGTTTAGCTATTGTACAATTTGTTGTGTACAAAGTCATTTGGGTTGCATTTTTTGAAAATCTGCATGTTATGAGGGATGTTTACCAAGTTTTCTGAAAATTGTGTTATTTAGTGAGTATTTTATTATTCTCGTCAATATTACATAGAATATTTTAATATAATTTCCATTAGTTCGAAATGATTTTAGAAAATTCAAGAGCAAATTAAATATTCTATCATTTTTTAATTTCAAGGTATTGCTTCAATTTAATTATTTAATTGAATTTTCAGCTTAGAGCTTGAAATACTAGAAAAAATTGTCTTATTTTTCTCACATTATTCACCCTATGGTGTCATCAGTAACAAAGTTTTAATATTTTTAAGCAGGTATTCCAAAATGAATTTTCTTGTTCTTGACTAATATGATTCAAGTTTTTAAAAGCAGAAAATACTTGTTATGTTACTGCTGTTGGAATTTGTAATTGTTCCTTACTATTTTTAGTGAAGAAAACCCTTTCTCCTCAATTGAAAGATTATCAAGAAGCTGTTGTATCTTTGATTGATCAATACTTGAAAGGTGAGATACTTAAAATTTAAATTTACTACTTTAAGATTTTGTTTTATGTTACTGTAGAAATGTTATAAATACTGATTAAGAGTATTTAAATATTTCAATGGAGAGTTTATAATAAAAACTCTATTCTTTGTACTATCATATATTATATGATAGTAGAAAGAATTTTAGAGGTAAATGTAAGAATTATAATTTTTCTTGAGAAGGTGAGCTCTACTTAAAGGCAAATATGAATCATGTTATTGAAATTTAATAATCATTCTGAATGCTTTTGTGTTTTATTTTTCATACTACATTTTAATGTTGCTCTCTGTTGAGTTTCTATAATTCAATCTATATGAAGTACACGAGTTAAAAAATTTGTAAATGACTTTTTTTTGTTGCAGCTGTTTGCAAAATTTATAGTGGACAAAAAGCAATAAGAGTTAAGCTAGCTATTGATAGACAAAAGATGTATGTATGATTATGTTGTAGTATTTCTGAAACATTATTACAATTTATGACTTTGCTTGCATATTTTGTCACATGCATATGCATATGATTTAAACTCCTTAATGAAAAACTATTACGATTTTATAAGCAATCTTGTAGTGTGTGTTTAATGTCATTATTTAATAAGCAATGCTCCAGAGTTTTCAAGCCGACCAACCGGTATAGTGGTTAAGGTGTTAGCCTCTAGATCGGAAGGTTCCTGGTTCGAATCCGGGTCCGGGCATGGATGTTTGTAAACGTATGGTGTAGAGGCGGCTGGTGCACCTTAAGTCTGTCATGGCCGAAAGTCCTCACGTTGGGTTGGTGTGAAAGTTTGGAGAGTGGGGTGCCAGCTCAGGTGTTGCTTCGTCATCTGACCATGGTTCAAAATTACGAGGTGTTGTCCTCGGATCTTTCCCTTAAGAGATTGATCCTGGACCGTCGTCAATAGCCCATTGTGTTGCTCTAGTACGATGTTAACTAAAAATTACCAATTACCAGGGTTTTCAAAATAATATAACTGAAGCCCCTCAGCAATTTTAATTCTTTGGATGTACTTCCCTTGATAAATGATTTAATTTCATGAATTTTTCATAAACTCTAAAAATTAATCACTTTTAGTTATATTATATGCTGAGTATATGAGCCCTAACATTTGGTCTGCTGTACCCCTAATTGTAGCATTGAACTTACAAACTTTGAATTCATCAATACACTAACTGCTTCAAAGTTGAGCTGGTAATAGACATAAGATTTCAAGGAAGTTTTAACTTTTATTTTCCCAGTCAGCTTTTGAATATAATAAAGCAAATCATAATGTGCATTTAATTTCTATCTGATCTATTTATTCTTCCATTTACAGGTTAAGACTAGAAACTGATTTTAGGAAAGTAAAACCCATAGATATTGAGGAAATAGATTCATCACCACCAATCAATACAGAGGAAATAAAAGTTGCCAAGCTTCTAAAAGATTCACCTCATAGTAATAACTATGTGGTGCCTGATTCACCTGATGTAGACTTCTCTCCTGAAGAGTTACAAATGGTTATTTTTTCTCTGTTGATTTCCTCAAAAGGGCATAAGCACATTTAATGCAATTCCTTACAATTTTCAAAACTACTTTTATACTATATCCTATTATGTAGGAGCCGTTGTGAATCAGTGGGTATACCAACTGCACTAGCAAACCTGTGAGTTGTAGATGGCGCAGGTTTTAATTCTGTTAGGCATAATTCCTCCCAAGGTGTATTTCTCTCTTCTGTATAAGAAAGACATGCAGTTTGTTTCCAGCCAAAACATGTGTGAAACGTGTTAACGAGTAACGTAAATCGAGTGCCTCGAATCCACATCCACTCTTGCAGAAATCAGCGTACAATCTGAACGCACGCAGGCTGGTTCTTGTAAACGCTCCACATGGTATGGAAATAAACATTCTGTATTTAAGACCGCTGCCACCTAGGTGGCTGTGGTAAAACTCGACATAACATTCTTTGTGTTACACCTGTGCATGGACCGGACCTACAACTCTAGTGATAATGCCAGGCTTTCATTCTATCTGATTCATGATTGTTTTTAACCTGCATGGTATTCGAACACTTGCATGACTGGAAACTTCCCCTTTCCTAGAGTTGTTGGTGCAAATGCGCAAAAATTTTTTCGATGAGGAAGGCGATTTTGGTAATGGCTTACATGCCAGCCATTGCCATCGGCCAGTCCGTAAGTAAATGCATGTCTGCTTTCTCTGCATTTGAATATTCAGTAATTTCTAGTCGTGACTGACGTTTGGTTCGAAAATCTCCGCTTTTATACAAGCGTTTGAACTCTAGCAGCTGACCGCTGCACTTGCTATACATTCTATGGTGAAAAGCGTTTATTTCATTGTATACTAGCACCCCCCTGAAGTTAGTCATATTAGTTTAGACTCTCCCTTTGTATGATGTATTCTCTTTGCTGTAAGCAACTCAAAAGTTAAGGAATTAATCCCAAGGTATGAAGCATAATGGTTTTTTGGATGTCTTGTATTGCTGAGTAAAAATATATTAAAGTAATCAGGTACAACCCAGCTTTAAGTTTATGAGTTTTCGGACAGGTCGCAAAAGTATTACTTTGCTTGATTAATTTGACTTTGATTTAACCTTTAGATTGTGGCCGGTTCAACAGTTGTACCTCGATCGTGCCATCAAAAGAATTTAGACTATTGTCAGTACAGCAGTTGTACCTTAAAAGTTATAAGAATCGCACCAGTTATATCTATAGCTGTAGTCAATAGGTTAATGTGTGTGTGATTAGTTAATGTTTTCTTTTTTGATTTCAGTTTGAAGAAGAAAATCAACGATTGTATGAAGATATGAATACTTTAGTAGATGAAGTTAGGTAGGTTATAATGTAAAATTATTAATCTGAACATTTTAATTAGGACTTAAAAATTACCTTTTTCAATAATTACACCTTTAATCTCTTATCTGCTATTTGCTGTGTATCCTTTTTGTTTAACATAATCAGAAAACAACTAAACATAAAAAAAATTTCATTTACTTATATTTAAAACATTAAAAGTAGTTTTGCCATTTAGAGTTTGTTAAATTTTGTAATGGAATATTATACTTTGTATAGTAAAATTAATGTTAACTATACTTTAAAATGCTTTTCACTTTCTGGGAGAAAATTAATTGGTTACATTTGAAAATAAATTATTTCTAATGACGCTTGAATTATCATTGACTTTTTTTGTAATTTGTATTTTGTAGGAAAATTGAGGGAAAAGTTGTTGAAATTGGAAGGCTACAAGAAATATTATCAGAGAAAGTTCTACAGCAGGTATTTTTTCATTATCTGAAATCTAAACATTTTATTCAATATGTAGTTAGTTAGTGACTAAATATCTTTCAACTCTAAGAACTGAACAGGTGTTTCTACAAGGCAATACATTTCTAACATGAATGTTATAACTAAAATTAAAATTAATCACTATGGAAATAATTGCTTAAAAATTTTTTTTCATCATATTGATTCCATTCTTGCACATTCTATACACGACTTAAAATTGCAATTTTGAACCAAGATTATTATTTCTGAAACTGTTACTTCTGTTGAAAAATATAACCAATTTAATAAGTTGTGTATGAAAAAAAAATCTTGTCTTACATAGGATGAAGATATTAATCGGATTTCTGACACTGTTACGGGAACAACAGAAAATATCAAAGAGGGGAATGAAGAATTACGTGAGGTATGTTTTTTATTGGTTTATACATAATTTCATTATTATTGCATTCTGTAAATATTTATGATTTTTCGTATCACAGACGAAGAAAATTCTTTTGATTTTGTAAACATGAAAATCATTTTTTAAAACAAGATTCTCTCATTCTCTACTTTTTAGAAAATCTCATTTATAAAGATAGTATGATTGAAGTGGATATGTTAAATACCTTATGCTCAGTTATGTAAAGATGAATATTTATTAACTATATAAACAACAATTATTCTACTGATATGTACTTAAAATGTCTCTAGGATTTTTTAGAATTTAGCCACCTATTTTTTAAACTTCATTTTGATATTAAGGTTTATATTATTGTAGATACTGTGGTTGGATACATGGGTCATACAGGGTATATAAAAGCACTGGTAACGACAGGGACATGGAGGCATATCAGAAAGCCAGAAAGGAGTTTAAAACTATTAGTCGGAAGCAAAAGGTGTCCTTGGAGGAAAAATTAGCAAGGGAAATAAATATAAAACCAAAAGAATTTTTTGCATATGCAAGTGGTAAAAATAAATTTAGCACTACGCTGGGACCGTTAGAGGGGAAGGGAGGTGAATTAATTCAAGACGAGGAGGGAATGGCAAACGTGTTAAATGACTTTTTTCTGGGGGTTTTCAATGGTAACTATAGTTTAAAAAAGGACCCCAAGGATGGAGCCTTTGCAGGGGGTATAATTAAAGAATGCAAATTCAACAGGGAAGAAATAGTACATCAGTTGAAAAGAATTAAGCCATCTAAAGCACCAGGGCCAGACGATATTTATCCGAGAGTACTAGTGGAATGCGCGGAAGAACTGGGGGAAGTAATTCACACGATATTTAATTCAACATATAGCACAGGTTGGGTGCCAATGGATTGGAAGTTGGCCAACATAACTCCAATTTTCAAAAAGGGAATACAAAGTGATCCGGGCAACTATAGACCAGTAAGTCTAACATCAGTAATTTGCAAAATATTTGAATCTCTGTTAAAAAAGCATATAATGTTATACTTGGAGGAGGGGGGACTGTTATCAGAGAATCAGTATGGGTTTAGGAAGGGCAGATCCTGCTCTACAAACCTTTTGAAGTTCTACGAAAAAATTACTGAGGAGCTGGATAATAAGAGCAGTGTGGATATCATGTACATAGATTTTCAAAAGGCTTTTGATAAAGTACCTCATGAGGCATTACTGTTTAAATTGGAAAGGCTGGGGATTCAGGGAAAAACATTAATATGGATAAAGAATTGGTTATTGTGTAGAAAGCAGAGAGTGCAGGTAAAAGGAAATTATTCACAGTGGACAGAAGTTATAAGTGGGGTGCCTCAGGGATCAGTTTTGGGACCAATTTTATTTATAATTTTCATAGATGATATAGGTCAGGGGATCAAGAATAGAATCAGTATATTTGCAGATGACTTAAAAATATGGGGGACAGTGGATACCAAGTTACAGATAGAAAATTTACAAGGGGATTTTGATAAGATATCCGAATGGGCTGTAAAATGGGGTATGTCATTTAATGTAGGGAAATGTCAAGTTCTGCATATGGGTTACAGGAATAGTGGAGCCGAGTACTGTCTGCAGGGAGTAAAGGTAAAGGAGGGAGAAACAGTCAAGGATCTTGGGGTGATAATTCACAGGGATTTTAAAATGGGTCACCAATGTTCAGCTGCGGGTAAAAAGGCTAATAGGTTATTGGGGTATATTAAAAAGACTGTAACTTCAAGGGATAAGAATATAATCTTGCCATTATATAAGGGTTTAGTAAGACCACATCTAGAATATGCTGTACAATTCTGGGCTCCATATATGAGAAAGGACATAGAATCAATTGAAAGGGTTCAGCACAGAGCTACAAAAATAATAAAGGGGCTAGCAAATTTCGACTATAATGAACGTTTAAGTAAGCTAAACATGTATACACTGGAAAGAAGAAGAAGGAGGGGGGATTTGATTCAGCTTTTCAAGTTTGTAAAACAAGGGGACACAGAGGGCTTAAATTTCAATAGGGATAACAGAACAAGGGGCCATGGGTATAAATTGAATAAGACACATTTTAATCGGGATTTAAGGAAAAACTACTACTTTAATAGGGTAATAGACAGTTGGAACGCGTTGCCAGAAAATATAGTTAATTCAAAGGGAGTGTACGAATTTAAGACACAATTGGATAGTCAGTGGGAATTGGAGAATTCATAAACAAAGGACCAGCCTTGTTGGGCTTGAGCCTGTAGCTGGTCGTCAATATTTGTATTTGTATTTGTATTCTTGCAAAATAGGCAAAATTCATGTCCCTTCAAAATTTATAGAATTCTATCACTCTGAAGATTTTGTCAACTTTCAAGAATAGTTTAGGATCACTTTTATAATCTACAGAACTAGAAAATTAATGACATATTTTTTTATTTTATACATTTTTAAAACTTTAAAGTATCAAATATCATTGTCCTGGCATGTCCCTGAGTGAAATTTTACAATTTCTTCATTCATTAGAGTTTTAATATTTATTTATATATTCTTGTAAATAATTTATTCAGCTTCTTTATACATTTGAAAGGTTATTAGTTACAATAATGGAAATAATATTGCAAAAATTTCCAAAAGTAACTTCAATAACTATTGTCCCAAGTAATATCATCATTTTCCTGGCATCTCAGATATCATTATGTGGGCAATTAATAGATGACAGCACTGAGTTAAAAGAATACTTTTCAAGTAATCTGGGGTTGAGGTTATTTAAATAAATAACTGCCATTTTGAAAAGTTATCAACTTTTTTTTTGGTCAGCACATACAAGTTCAGAGTTCAAGGTTTATGTAAATTGAAGATCATTTTCCTGGCTTTGATAAAAATTAAATGCTTGTAGTAAATTTTTAATTTTTTTTATTATCAAGTGTATAAAAGATATTTCTTAAATGTGTGTGAAATTCAAACTGAAATTTTTAAGGGTTCATCCATTAAGCCCCGAACAAGCCTATTTCATCATTATCCTGGCCATCATTGTCCTGCCTTTAACATACCAAGTCAATGATGTCAAGACAGGAAAATGATATTTTATGTTCAGTATTTTATAAGTATTTAAATTATTAACTGGGGGGAAGACAAATATATTCTTTACTTTTAACTTTTGATTATTTATTCTCCATTGTAATTTTTTTAATAGTAAAATACCTTATAATGGGCTTGAAATTTTGAAACTTATTTGTTTCTTTTATTTAAAAAATAATGTTTTTGTCATTGCACCTAAAAATGCCTATAGCTACAATGAGTTCGAGGCAGAAAAGGGGAATTATAAAAATAGGAAAGAAAATTCAAAACTCGTATCGCTTGAACAAGAAATTGTCATCCGATAGAATTGGCTACCCAAACCAAGTGAAAGTGGTTTCAGTGGTTTCAAACCGAATTCAGTTGGTAGTATACATATTCAACTTTCAGGTTCTTCAAACCCAGACACAACAAGAGATGATAATGTTAAGAAAAAAAGTTTGTGAAAAAAGTTAGAAGAGATAGAGCAGAGACCTACATTTGTATAAAGAAACTGGAAGAAAAATTTAAAAAATATACAAGGCAAATGGAAAAATACAAAAAGAAATACTACAGATAAAAAATAGCTGAGAATTGATTTCAGTAATTTAACACCACACAGCAAAACACGTAATCTGTTAAAAAAGCATAAAAGTTGCAGTAATAACTATACACAATGTTCCTACTTTCTAATAATACTTAAATATTCGGGAATCCATAATTTCCTGAATTGTCATGTTCAATTTTTGTTCAATTTTTAGTAATTTTATTTATGTACTTAATCAGCTGAATTAAAAATACATGGTCATATGAAATGTTCAACAAGAAATATTTTATAATATATATTTTTTCTATATTCATCATTGTCCTGGCAGGTTCATCATTGTCCTGCCTTCCAATATTTTGAAATATTTTTTTCCTTAACAAAATGTTAATAATTTAGATTGCTGATATTTTTAATTTACTTAATGAACATGGTAGAAAATTATTAGGCCAAAAAAATAAAGTTTTAAAAACCTTTGATTGAAAAAAATTTAAGAAGCCAATTTTTCCTATTTCACAAGAATGACCCACATGCCTAAAATTTAGAATACAAGCAGAAAATTTGCAGCTGTATCTAAAAGCAATTTATTTAATAGTTAAGATTTATTCATTATTAAATATTATTTACTTTCTACTAAATCAAAAATCTGAATTTTTAAATGTATAATTTATGTAAATAGATTTAAATAAGTATCTACCATGTATTAAGTTTATAAAATAATCAAACACCATCATCTCTACTATTATAAAAGGAAGTGTTTGTTTGTCTATCTGTTTGTTTCGCGGCCGCAAAATCCTGACGATCGATGGCACTTACAGCAATGAGATTCGACACACAGGTAGTCCAAATTTTTTGCAATTTTTGGGTTGCTGCAAAATTTTATAATTCAATCTAGAAGATTTTTAAATGAATTTAATAGTTTTATTCTCTACCTGTTTCTTCAAACGCGTTTCGTCCGGACGAAAGAAGAAACTCACTAAAATGAACTTTTTCTACCCACATGACCTTTTATATTTTTGCAAGAGATTGTGAAGTCACTAAAATGAATTTTTTCTACCCACATGACCTTTTATATTTTTGCAAGAGATTGTGAAGTCACGTGAACTTTCTCTCCTGTGGATTTGCCCGTGGCATTGCAGTTGAAAAAGAACCCATGGGCACGGGCTAGCCACACAGTGGCTTGTATAAATATATAAAAATGTGTATATTTTCTATACAAATCCACACCAAATTTGGTACACTTATACTTTAGAACACTGCGGAAAACATAGGCTGTTACTTTGTTGTCTTCAGACCAATCTGTAGCACTCACAACCATGAAAATTAGCACACAGGTAGTCCTAAAAGTGCCGCTCGAAGCACCAATTTAAAAATTTGAAGTTTGTTTTCCTGCAGTAAATGGATAGGGACAAGGAAACATGTTCTACAGGAAACTGAAAGGATACAATGGTTCTTATTTTGGATGTACGTTTTTCTTTATAAGCATAACTTTGTCAGAAGGAAAATCATTATCATCTTTATCAATATTTTTCTAATGTCTTTTTTTGAATTGCTCTATTTTAGGAAATACTTTCAGAATGTCAAAATTCGACACTTTGCGCATCTTTTATTTTTCAGAATTCTGCATTTTTACATCGGAATTTTGTTTCTGTTTGTACTTATGTCTTAGTCTTTTACATATTACTCAGGAATTAAATGTATATATTTGCATCCAAAGTAATTTGTAGAAGCTATGATAAAATTAAAGGACGTTAAAAAGTATTTTCCGTATAGCTTAAATGATGGTCTTTTTTTTTATAAAAGAAAACTCATTATTCTAATTCACTTTACAATCAATATTTAACCATTTTAATCCGAGCAACGCATTATTCAGCTAGTAAGGTATAAAATACATTTCTAAATTGGATATATATTTTTATTTATAAGTTACCCATTTTTAGAGTATGTTTACTTAAATAGCTTGTGGTACAGGCTTATTTGAATGCAATACAAATATTTTATATTTTGCAATTAAAAAACTAAATGTCATTGCCAAAGATAATCATATTTTGCTCAGAAACTTAACTGTATATTTTATCAAGTGTTTATTCTTTTCAGGCAATGAAGAGAAATGCTGGGTTTAGAGTTTGGATTTTATTTTTCTTGATAGTATTATCATTTTCTCTATTGTTTTTGGATTGGTATACTCCTTAATTACCTTTATTTTCTACCTATAGATTTGTTTAAAGATATATATTTACACTGTAAATTCCATAATAAATTCATATATTATTTCTTTCTTTCATTAATATATACATAATTAAATTGAATGGGCAGTTCTTAAAGTCTAACTATGTTCAGCAAGACACCCAATTCTGGAACAAAGCACATTGCTTCTTGCTTTCCAACGTTATATCTATTTCAATTGCTGCATGTTTTATTTGGGTTTCTTTTCACAAAGAATACAGTATCAATATAACAAGAAAACAACGGTGATAATAGTTTAAATTTTATTTTTAAATGTACATTCAAACTGATTAAAATATCGACAAATGCAATTTATATAAAAAAAAATGGCATGCATGTACAGTAGGGTGGGTCATTTAATTTTGTTTCCTACTTTTTTAAGGGGCACAGCAATAAAAAGGTGCTAAATGGTCTCAAAACAACATGCGTGAAATATTATTACATTCTGATAAATCTAACTTCCTCCAGATTGATATAAAAAAGGAACACCCTGCTCATGCTCCGCCCACGTTTCAAGTATAGCTCCAACTGCAATAAGGCCAGGTTGTGTTTCGTTCGTTTGCGCTATTTTTATCATGGATCTTACTCATTCAGAGAGGAAATGTCCGTTGTTTGGTAATACTTAGTTGTTTGGACTGTTGTGTAGCTCCAGTGTGACGTTAATTAAAATACCCACTTACCGTTGTTAAGACCAAGCTAGACAGTCTTCAAAGAGCTGCCTGCCTGAGTATAACAGGTGCTATGTCCTCCACTCCCACCAGAGCCATGGAAATTATTCTATCTGTCGTCCCACTCGATATCTTTATCAGCGGTGCTGCCAGAAGAAGTTCCTACAGACTGGAAAACACTGGACTGTGGATGGATTTTGCCAGCCAAAAGTCCCACACCAGTATTAACCAAAAATTCTTTGACCTTATACTTTTGATGCCCTCTGACATCATGGAGACAAGATTCCTCTTTCAAAGACCCTTTGAGGTACTTATTGACCTAAGAGAGGAATGGAAAGAGGAAAACTGCAAGCTCACAAATGGAGACATTGTGTGGTACACAGATGGCTCCAGACAAAACGAAAAGGCAGGTGCTGGAATATGTGGGATCAGACCTAAGGCAAGGATTTCCCGAAAATTAGGAAAACATGCCACAGTATTTCAAGCGGAAATGCTTGCTATCATCTACTGTCTACAAGAATGTTCTAGAAGATCCTACTCAAATAGGAAAATCTACATATTCAGTGACAGTCAAGCAGCCTTAAAGGCAATAAACTCATTCCAAATAAGCTCCAAACTTGTTTGGGAATGTAGGAACCTTCTACATGACTTGGGGACCCATAATAGGATCTTTCTTACTTGGGTACCAAGGCATACTGGTGTAGAAGGAAACGAAAATGCAGATAAGTTAGCCAAACTGGGGACTGCAGACCTACCTTTAAGCCCTGAGCCTTTTTGCGGGATCTCTAAGACTACCACAAAAAGGGTGATAGGAGAAAGAATGCTTAAAGAAACTACAAAAAAGTGGAAGCAAACCACCGATCAAAAACATGCAAGGCTTATGATTCAAGAACCTTCTATGAAAACATCTTCTCAGATCCTTCGTCTTAGCAGGGGTAAGATGAGGGTGATAGTTGGATTTCTCACAGGCCACTATCACCTAAGAAAACACCTTCATAGGATGGGAATCTTTAAAGAAGAACCTCTATGCAGAAAATGCAATATGGTGGAGGAAACTGCCCACCAAATACTTTTTGAATGCGAAGCTCTGCTTCACATAAGGCACTCAAGTCTAGGTCTTGGAACAGAACTTGATACAATTCACGAAGAACCTGTCAAAAGGCTTTTGGCCTTTCTCAAGGAATCTGGCTTTCTCTGACAGGAATATCGAAAAACAATGGGGTTTGGTGCAATATTCCCTAGTGGAATCAGCACCTAGGGCTTTCCTGACCTCCCCACTCTATATGACTATGACTATGACTATACCGTTGTTTGGTGGTTCAAGTGATATTAAATGCAATGTTACCAATGCACGAAGATGTTATGACGTTATAATGAAACTAATAAAGAACCCCTGTTTAAGAAAATAGAGGACATTGGAAAAAAATTAAAGAAATATGGTCGAGCTTCCATTTCTACTGTCCAACATAAATTAGTAGAAGCAATATCGAAGGTGCATCATCTGAAATGCAAAAATCTCTTCAAATCTCAACCTAAAATACAGAAGAAATTAGAAGAGTTTTGTCGTACCAGTAAAGTATTGTTAGACATTTCATCCTGCACGTGTAAGAACATCGATGAGTGCCATTTTTCCCAGACACAAAAAAACACCTGTCGGAGAGAAAAGAATTCTAATCAACCACACGAAGAATGGTGATCGGAACCATAGATATTATTATTGCAACGAATAAAAATATCGGACACATTCAAAAGGAAAATGCTAAGGCAAAAATCACAGTTTCAGTCTCAAAAGAAAGCAGAGAGAAGCTTAATGTGTCGACAGCATCTGAATCTAGTCAATTGGACAGTAACAATGTATTCCAGCTACAGTCGCAAGATTATCTGCCTACGGTATATGAAAGAATTACCCTTCTTATACACTTATTTTTACGTATTGATGGCAGTAAATTGGGACCTGAGACATTTTCAGTGAGAATCGGCAAAGATGAAATGAAAGAATTGGCAATGAGTGAAAACAGGCACGTTGTTCGGTTTCAACGTATTTCAACCAGTTTTTTGTTCAAGTTATTAGCACAGACCAAACACATTTGTACAGAATAGTCTCAGTGGTTTCAACAGGCATATCTTATAAGGATTTTTATAAACAAATCGTCAGGCAAAATGACTCATGCCCAATAGCTAACTCGTGCGAATAGTATTCTACATTTGTACATTTCAATGGATCCTCCTCTTAAAAACTTAGGTCATTTTTGCAACGTATGTTGTCAATGTTTACGCTCCAACCTGGTTTGCTTTAAAAATTCATCCTTCCTGTAAAGATTTAGCCCTACACCTGTTCAAACTCATCACTGTAACTAGATATTTGCCCACAGAACTGAAAGCCAAATTAGATCCTGTAATTCAAAGAAACAGACACCCTGAAAATTTATTGAACGCAATGCTTATCGATTCTGAATTGCAGAACCGGGAACTGGCAGCCCGGCACATTTTGAAAGCCTGCAGCCCATTCAGGAAAATAGACTCCGACTGTATCAACTGGCTACTGTAAAATTTGATGCATCAACTTACATCAATCTCATTGACTGGCAGAATATATCTGATCCACCAATATTGAAATCCATACCTGACGACGACATCCAACTGTTTGTCGCCCAAAAAGCAGAAATGTCTTCACTATGCCTGTCTGCCTTGTAGCACACAAGCTGTTGAAAGGGCGGTCAAAACTACGACAGAAGTTTCAGCCACATTGAGCAAAAAATCTGAGAGAAGGCTTCACAAAAAACCAAATAGAATCTCGAAAAGCCATGCCGAAATTCGATAGCAAGAAGCAGTTTTAATTTTTATGAAACATCATGAAAACATAAATGGTGATTTTGTGAACTTTTTCTTGTAATAAATAAATGTTACTCATACAATTTCAAATTTGTTTTATAGACACATTTTTAAACCTTGCTCAAACTTATCAAAAATAAGTTGTTTTTTTTTCGAAATGTGTTTTTTCTAACGTCAATCTGGAGGCAGAAGATGCTATCCCATTCTAATAAAATTTTATGTGAATTTAAAAACATCATTTGGCACTCTTTTCTTGCTGTGCTGGATAGAAATCAGAAAAGAAAATTTTCTCCATACAACGGGGACCCACCCTAATGTATAGTCACGTAAAAAAACCAAACCACCTCCTTTATTTTGAGCACTGCATACCAGAGCAAATTTAAAGGTATCATTCAATGGAGAATAACCATCTTATCAAATTTTGCATAAACAAATTTTTAATAGCAACACCATGTTTTGATACCATAAATCAGATTCTGTATTGTTAAATTAGTCCGAGTATGAAATTTCATGACTACTGTCTTTATATCAGATATTCAACGCTAAAGTTGGTGTGAATTTCGGGGATCATCGCTAGCCGAATTACAAATTGGAACACTATTTTAAACTTACTTTTCGGCGATCCGAGAATTATTATATTCATTATGCAAGTGCAAACATTTTGAGAATCACATATTTACTTTGCAAGTGCAAATGATCCAAGCATTAATATCCAAGGTTTTTGTCGGACATTTTTTGAACTTTTGTTTGCTTCCTAAAATTGCGGCAATGAGGAAAATTTAATGAAGCGTAAAACCTAATTATCAGAATAAGCTGACATTTTGCATGCCCATAATAAAAGTCCAGAATCAGTTCCCATCGAAATATAATAAGGTTCAAATTCATAAGTTTTTCAAACATTGATTTAATAATTATTATTGCATACCCAAAACTATTTTTTAAATTAAATATTAGTTGGAGGTTGTTTAACATGGTACAAAATATCACCGCTATAGAAATATTGAGGAAGATATCCACAAAAGTCTAAGAAACTGGTTTAACATTAGGAGCTTCAATCTTTCTGTACTCGTAACTTCGAAAGGATAAGACCGAATAAAATTAACTTTGGTATCTGAAGTTAAATTATGATATAGATTTGAAATTCTGTCGAAATAGGAGGTTCACATAAGAAATTATGAAGTTGGTACTCAATTTAACATGAAGAAGGCAATTGCTCGAATGAAGAGGGGTGATTCGATTGTGCATAGAGAAAACATCTTTAAGTGTATAAAAAATAATTCACATGCATTTCTATACTAACACAATTTATTTGTAACGTTCCATGAATCATGTTTATAGTAATTTTTATTAAGGAATTTACAGAAAATCACACAGAGACAGTTTGAAAAGACCAATATTTAAAACATTATAGGAGACAAGTTAAAACTTGGCAAGATATGTGAATATTTTACATTAAAAAAAAAAAGTGCTAACACATCTCAGCAAAGAAACATACTAGAATTATTTTGATACATACAAAAGCTATAATAAAGTCAATGCACTCTTTATACTCACCCTTTTTACAGTAAAATTTTTAGAAAAGCAACGATTATACAAACATCAAATGTAACATTTCATTTCCTATAAAGACAAGATATTTGCATAAGAAATAGATATATTACTTTTTACAATACACTACTATATTGCATTCATTCATGCAATATAGATTTAACAGTAAAAAGATATGAATCTTGCATTTAAACAGGAATTTCTACAAGAAAAGTTGGGTAGGCTACAAGGTAAGGCCTTTGGTCATAAATTTAAAATATAATTTGGTTATAGTCGTTTTATTGTAATCTAAAAATAAATTAGAAATTATTTTCATGTTGAAATTAGGAATATATCTTATGTAACAAATGAAATCTTGGGTTCTCAACATAAGTTTTTCTATTGAACTAAGTTGTGATCCAATTGCGAGCCCACAAAAACAAATATGTGAATGCTAACAAAAAATTACATAAAAGGCCCAGCCTTTCTGAATGAGTTTAGGCATAGTGAATAGGAATTTATTACTAGGTTGTTAGCAGTCAAATTATGCAGGAATTTCAACTTTTTCACCAAGAAATAAAAAATAACAAGTAATCTAAAAATGTGTTCATTTATGTATCTACTATATTAAACATTTTATGAAGTTATTGTGAATGAATATGAATTATCTTTAATCCGGACAATGTATAAATCTATCCTACATTCGTTTTTATAAAAATTTAACATTATTTTTATTATTTTTATCAATCATTTAAATCAATATATAAATACAGGAACCTGATTTTTGATTTAGTAGTTCATCTAGTTTTTAAAGCATTCTAAAGGGCACTTCATAAAGATTCAGTAAGACCCATCACTCAATGTGAAGGCAGAGATCTCCACCAAACACCTCATTCAATTTCCTTAATGTCTAAATCTAACAAAGTTTGACTTATTTTTTATAAAGTATGAAAGAGTTGGCTATAAATTTAAACTCTTTGTTACAAAAATATTTAAACCTTGTCAAACTTTTACATAAAATGAACATGCACAAATGTCTAATAGTGAAATGGAAAATTATTCAACTTAACTGAAAATTATTCAAAAGAAACTTATGGAGTAAAGCTTTAAATACCACAAAAAAATTTTTTTCTTAATATTAAAGAACAAGACTAAAAATTCAACTATCAAAATCAGTTTCAAGAAAAAGTATACAAACCTTTTGATACAATGTATTCCACAAGTAAAATTATCATTTCAAACAATTAGTAATATCTTAAAAGGAAAACTATAATTTAACATAATCATTGGAATTTTTATGGTAAGAGTGATTTATCTTTATAAATTGCATGGCAATGAACTTTAACCAGTTAGGAATTTTTACTCATTAGACAAATATTTTTAATCTTGCTTTAATTGCTAGCAGTAAATGGAATTATCAAATTAATATTAAGTTTTCTCTAAACAGAAATGCAGAATATTTGTATACAAACACTTAATATCTCAAATTAGTACTACTGATTGCAAGATCATATTTAACAAACCTGTAAACAGCAGTTGACACAAGTGAACTGTTTGTTTTAATACCACCCACATTTCACACAAGCTTCTACACTCAGTTTACATTCAGACCTTAACAAGTATGTTAATTTTAAGTTATATCAAAATAAGAATTTTTCTAGCTCTATTTTGCAATGACAACCACTTGCATTTCCTGCAGTTAAAAGGCACGCTAATTTCTTACATAATTTTAATATACAAAATCATTTTATAATAAAAGGATTTTATAAATCTTAATTAATAGTACTTTCTACTCAAAATATTCAAACTGAACAAATCCATAAATATATTTATCAATAGCACATAACTTTTCTCATTTCAACAAATTCTGTTGGGAATCAAAACAAATTGTAAATACTAAATTAATATTTTTAAATTTGAAACAAACTAAAAATGAAGTAAAATATTTTTCTAATCTTAAATATGCTTAGTAATTTCTTCAATAAAAAACACATAGAATTATTTGTAGTCAAAACCTACTTGAGAACAGTATTAGTTGAAATTAAAAAATAATCAATAGCTCTTTGCATTTAAATGTAAATTTGCTAAATATCATTACAGCTTAGCTTACAATTAGTTGTTTAATTACATATTTCTGTTTGTAAGTAGAAAACTTTTATACTAATGTGGAATAACCTGAAAGTTAAATACATACACGATTTGGCAAAGCACAGGAAATTTTAATATTACCAGATATAAATATTAACCATGATTGTTTCTGCATTTGATGATTTTCATAGATTTGGAAATAAGTTATGTTGGTTCTATAAAAGAAGCATACATAGAGTATTAATCATTTGGTAAAATGTTGCTAAATGAAATTTTAATCCGTATGAAACTTGAAAAATAGAAAAAACTGATTTTAAATTATTCGTTTATTTGGAAAACTATAAAAAGTAATTCCCAAACTGTTTGCTACAACAAAAATTTCATAGGCTTTTCATATACAGAAATTAGAATTGGTATTAAAGCTAAATGCATTGTTTTGCTTAATAATCTGGTTTATTATATTAAATTTGTGAAACACTGTTGATATACAATATAATGTATTCTACATTTTACTTAAATTTATGTTAAAAGTAGATACCAATCGAATTAAGTGTTCTCAAAATTTTCAATTTTTAATAGTTACCAAAAACTGCCATAGCCTTTCATTTTAATTTCAGAGGATAGCTAACAATACTTGTATAAATACATTACTTTATTAGATTTTCCTTAAAGGAAACAGAACCACATAAAATTTTAGAAAAGATAAGAAAACAGTACATTCATTTATGCATGCATCTATACAAAAAGCATAACTAAATATTTTTATGTGAGAAAATTTTAGATAATCTGCAAAAAGGACCACAATCTGGACATCCGAATTTTTGTTGTTACACAGTAGATTGAACTTATATAGACATTTACACAAATGTATGTTTCCATTCAATAATTATCAAAATTGCTATGACAATTGTATTTAATTCTATTTAAGTAATCTTTGATTACCTGTCAGAACATTGTTGTAAGCTATCTAGGAAATATATTTCATAGATAGCGTACAACATTGTTCTGACATGTAATCAAATATTACTTCAATATAATTTTAAAATACAGTTAAGTAACATGTTTTTAAATGAAAAACAAAGCTTTACTGTGTTGAATCATTTTTAAGGGTAACTTTTCCCATAAGCTAAAATTTTGTGCTCAAAATTCATAACACAGAATATACAATTATTTACAAAAGTTTTTATGTAAGAAATAACTGGAAAACAAAATGTACATACAATACAAGGATTTTTTTGTTTGATTTTTAAATTACAATAAAGAAAATTTCCAAACTTTTGTACTATAACCTAAGGAAAAATTGACAAAACACGATTAAAATGAAACAGCAATCATAATAAAAATTGATTTGCAAAATTTACAAGTTAAATCGCTTATTTGATATTTGATAACAAACTTTCAAAATACTTGCAGGAAATAAGCATAAAATGATTTTTAAAGATGAAGTGTAAGATATATTTCTAATAATGATCCTTTGCACAATGATAGTTCACTATTTTATACACTAAATACTTGAAAATCATATCAAGCAGTATAATGCTGGGTAAATGTTCACATTGTAGCTTGAGCAATTTTCAAAGACTAGAAGAAAAATTACAAAATTATTACTTATCCTTGAAATAGCAATAAATGTGTTTGTAAATTACTAAACTAAAAACACTTGCTGACACAACAAAACTGAAGTTCAATCAGAAAAAATTGAATCATTTAGAAAAATAAAACTTATATAAATTGGTTATTTTGGAGTTTTGTGGTGCAAGGACCCTATTTGGTCAGACTGCACCCAACACAAGAAAACATCACACAAATGTGAATGGAAAAAAAGATCAATTAGGAATGCTACAAATAGTTCTTTTCAGCATCAATCAATTTAATAACAAATTATCTAAATAATAATGCTAATATAAAAATTATTTTGGATACTAAAATTGATTAAATAAATTGATCCGAAAAAAAAAATAAACAAAACTTCATATTCTAATTTTCTTGAATTTTCATAAGCGATTAATATTAAATTATTAACTCTAAATTATAGGTAAAAGCATTAATATCAAATTGATAATGCTGAAACATTACACTATATAACTGGTGTATTACAAAGTAAAAATGTTATTTATAGAGTAGCTTATATTACATTTGTTATGTTGACTCCAGTCAATTTTGTCACAACATGTGGTACTTTTGCTATGATGTCAAGAACTTCTCCAGTCAACCTCCCAGCTCCAACATCACTTTTTCCATCAGAAACCATAACAACTCTATTACATTGTGTCAAAGGAGCAGCTACTTCTGCAGCAATCTACAAAAAAAATTTACAAATCAAACTAAACAATTATACTAAATTTTCTATCTTTCCATACTTAATTGGATTTTTTCTTAATTTTGTTTGACCTAAATAACAAAATAAAATCTTTAAAATATACATAGCGCTAATTACAATAAGGCTCAGTATTTGACAATCTTATTACAGTAAAACCTGGTTAATCAAACTGGTTATCGAAATCGACAAAAAACATGTACTGCACAGCACGGGAATAATGAATTTTTTGAATGAGCAGTTCATATGCTATAAACTATTACTAAGTATGTATATATTGATGTAATGCAATTCTAACTTTAATAAAAAAAAAACATAAGTGTAGCTTAAAAGATAGTTTTGAATTCATTTAATTCATTATGATTTCAAAACATTTCATAATTACATACATACTGTAGACACAAAATACATAGTAATAGATGTTCGTGGCTAAACCGAAAAAATCATCCGAAACGGCTACCACCCTTTTAGTTCAGTTAACCGGGGTTGTACTGTAGTGTTCATGTAACAAAAAGTTACCGTAGAGTGACAAACTAAACCAAACAAGCATTTAGATTTGTTTTCTGGGGGTCTTTAACAGTATCATAACCCAAAATATCTGCAAGATAAGAAATTTATTTCAAAAGATATGAATTAAAGTATAGGAAATTAATTTAAAGTAAGAGTTTATAACTTTATATTGGCGACAGCTGGACTAAATGACGAAAAATCTAGTGACCAAGGTTATGGAATACAATAAAGCCTCATTACAACGGACAGTGAGCGAAGTGAAAGACCATTTAAATTTTGTTATTAAATATGTTGAACAATCGGCAACTGAAAATGTGTTTGCCTATTATAAACACCTTACGACCCCTCTATTAGTTATTAGACTGAAGAAATAAATATCAAACAAACCCAGCAGAAATTAAATTATTTTTCAAACCAATTAATGTAAGCAATCAACAACCTTCTTCTAAAGATTAATGCAGCATATATATACACATCTTTTTCAATTCAACCTATGTAAAGGTTGGTTTCAATACTAGCTGAATAACCCAGAATTGCTTGGGTTAAAATTTTTAAATGTTGATTGAAAAGTGAATTAAAATAGTCACTTTTCTTACATAGAAAAATGCAATTGTTTAAGTTGTATGGAAAACACTTTTTAACTCCATTTTAACTATGTCATAGCCTCTACATGGATGCAAATGCATACATTTAATTCCGGCATAATGTATTGCAATATGCAAAACAACTAAGACATATACAAACAGAAACGAAATTCCAATGAAAATATGCAGAATTCTGAAAAACGAAAGATGTGGTGTGTTGGATTTCGACTGCCTGAGCTGAAGCAGGGCAATTTGAAAAAAGATATAAGAAAAATATTGATAAAGACTATGATTTACAAAATTTAGTAATGCTCAAATATGACCGTGACATTCCCCAGTGTTAAGTTTCCTGTAGAACGTGTTTCCTTGTCAATATTCCTTTATTGCAAGAAAATAAACTTTAGATTTTAAAATTGGGGCTTTGAATGGCTCTTTTAGGACTACCTCTGTGCCAATTTTTATCGCCGTAAGTGCTACAGATTGGTCTGAAGACAGGGAAGTAGTAGCCTATGTTATCCGCAGTTTTCTAAAGTATAAGTGTACCAAATTTGGTGAGGATTGGTCAAAGAGTGTAGATTTGTATAGAAAATATACATAATCTTACACACATCTTTTTTTATGTGTATATATAGATAATAAAAATATATATTTACTTTTATAGCTAACTACTATACTTTCATTGATGTAGACCCTGTTGCATTACACCCTATAAAATTTTTTGCATAAAAATTATTCATTAAAACAGGCAACCTTTGGTCTATTAGTCTGTTATAGTGAGGTTCTGTTTTTTCAAAATTTAGAATTAATTCGAATTTCCAATTAGAAATAGTACATTTTTTTCAAAATTTGATTGTAGATGGGTTCTTTATGGCACAGTGGCCATATTTGGAAAAGTAGAACCAAACACAATATAGCATCAAGTAGTATGCATACACATAAAGGGAAAATTTTACTGATGCAGAAGAGAAAAATACACCCAGGGAGGAATAAAATAAGCACCATTTACATTGACACTGCTACCAGCAGGTTGTAATGCAGTGAGCAAACCAACAGCAAGGCAAATGTTATGCATGTGAATTGATAGAAGTTATTCCGACTTAAATGGTACCTGTACCAAGTGAACTATAAGCGCAGCGTCAGCTGCAGAGCTATAAACCTCCAAACTAAAAGTGAGAACCAAAACTAAATCTAACCCATGCTCTGATCAAGGACACCCTCAGGAGGTCAGGGAGTTATCGGCGGCATAGAATAAAGACGTAGCGTCCGTTATGTCGGATAGTTATGAAAGGTTATGTAAATAGTTATATTGTGTCCACGTTATGTAAATTAGATTAATAAATGTTTGCGAGTGGAATGAAAGTTTGTCGCTTGTTTGCCCGTTTCAAGGAGGAATTTCTCAGCACATGGTCACATACCTTTGAATTTATTTGACTATAAATGAAGCACAAATAAAGGTGGGTGAATCATTTTTCCACAGCTGTACATCTTTTGAAAACTGACAGAGAATTAGCATATTTTTAGAGGACTGAACATTTTACTTAGGAGTTCTAGAAAGAAACTCAAAAATAACAAAACAAAAATTACAACAAAAATTACTTGCAGAAAAAAGAAAAATCAATAAAACATTGAAGTTTATCTTAGCAGTCATCTGCATTTTATGATCACATCCTGGGGTAATGCTGTAAAAGTCATAGAATTAATAAGATCTATATATTCTATAGACCATGTCATAGAGTTTGAGATCAGCTATATCAAAGTTGGAAGAGCCAGAACTTATAAACCATTGCAGCAGTTATTTTAATTCCACTAATGACAACCTGAAACTCTTTTCACTGTACTTCAAAGAACTAAGTAGTAGATCATTTCCTTTCCAAAAGAATGCATGGTTTTTTATGTACAAATATTTCATCAACATACTTTAGGTAATGTATCAAGAACCATGTCCACCATTGCAGCATCTCGATATTCCTTAAAAGCATCAGCCTTTTTAGCCATTTGCTCAGCTTCAGCTTTAGCTCTTGCCTCCACAGCAAATGCTTCTGCTTCACCTCGTAGCTATAAAAAATGAAATTATAAAAGCAAAGACATACAGTAAAATTTTAATTGAAAAACAAGTGAGTGAAAGTATTTATAAACTGGAAAATGAATTTTAAAGGTCTTGCAATATCTTTAAAAATATACCTATTTACATGGAAAACAATACATTACCACTTATAGTTTATTATCACAATATAGTTGAATAGTTTCATACGTAGAGATTGCTAAGCTTTTATATATTTGTAACCTCGGTAGAAAAGAGGCCAATGTCCATTTTGCAAGTTGTTGGTTGGTTGGGTTTTTATGGCGCAAAGGCCACAAATGGCCAAGCTGCGCCAGACACAAGACAAAAAGTCTAGATAAAATAAAGATTGATAGTAAAACTTAATCTATTAACAATTTTGCAAGTTTTTGGAAACTGCTGATTAAAGCTTTTATTTCTTTTATACAGCATACAAAAATACATTCCAATACTTTGATATTTTAATAATGTATTGACATGAAGACATGAGCGACCTTTTTATGCAATAACTTTCATAACTTTGGAGTGATTAGTAGGCACAACTCAAAATTAACAAATATGGATATTGAACCTTTTTCTATCACTGTACAAATATAACAATTGTGTAAAACAATTTCATGAATAAAATAACATTTTAACCTTACTCGAATAGCTTCAGCCTCAGCTTCTGCTTCCATTATTACTCGGTTTCTGAAATAAAAATACACATATATAAAACATGAATGCAACATTACATTTACAATAATAATCTATTTCACAAGTGTTTACATTCATTTAATTCAATAATTTCACTTCAATTACAATAGGACGTATTATTTCATACAATGACACAAAAGTAATCACTCCACAAAAAAATATTTATAAAACCTATTAGCCTCTGCAAGCTTTTCCAATCGATATTTTTCAGCCTCTGCAGGACGTCTCACTGTGGCCTCTAGTTCCTTCTCCTTGCGTAAAATTTCTTGCTCCTGGACTTGTATTTCCTGAGCTCTTTCAATAACTTTAACTTGCATTTGTTCTTCTTTGATCTTTTGACGAGTTTTAGCAGCTTGAAGATTGAAGGCTAAATCAGATTCTGCTTTCTGAAAGTTAATACTTCTAAATTATGCTTCAAAATCGGAAGAAAAACTCGTAGAATATTGAAATAAATAAAATTCATAAATGTATCGACTCATTACTAAGTATAGCATATTAAAGTTAAATATAGTAACTTGATTATTTATGCCACTACAAAATACTTAACCTATACAGAATTCGTCAAAAATTTTGGTTGGGTGAATTTAGACACTAAAGCCTGTTCTAGATATCAGTATATTCTCTCTCTCATCCTGATATGAAATTACTTTATACACAATAAACTATTTAACAATTCAACTGAAAGCCACCAATTGAAAACTTAACATGTACATAACCCATCATAAAAGGCAATAAACTACATTAGGACACACATTTAAAAAATATCACCACAAATGGTTTGCTATTAAGCTATATATACAAATACTTTAGTAAAAGATAATGGTGTATAATTGCAATCTTAGATATTTTCAATGTAATATATATCAAGCTACTTCTAAACTTTCATTTGTTGCACATACCTTTTAGTATCAATTGACAGTGGCTAAGAAAATTCATTCACTTATTAATTAGAATTTTTAAAGATTCATGGAGTTCATAAATTGCAATAAATTGTCAACAAAATTTAATTTCAGAAAAGTTGGAGAAATTTTCATTTACACACATAAACATGATAAAAAAAATTAATATTTTTACTGTGCCATACTGTATCTGGTGCAAAATATTGAATGTATTTAGTGCAATACATTTAATATTGTTCAAATTATTATTTCTATATTATTTTTGATAATATCACTGTTGTTCCTTTCATGCCTAAAAGGGAAATACAATAAATTGATTAATAATCTTGTGTAAAAATAAGTTATTTTTCTCATTTCATTTTTTTTTATATTCAAAACAGAGTTTAGTGACATGACTTTTTATACAGCTTCAGATTAATCTCTGTGAATCACCCAACAGTAATTCATCAATGAAACGTCCCAGTGTCTTTGGTACCTCCTTTCCATGCCTTTAATATGTTTGTGTAACCTCTTGCCTTGATCCAAGCATAAAACTCTCTGAAGTTTATAACTGAACTTTGAAAAAACTGAATCAGATAAATAAGTTTATAATATTTAGTTCAGTAAAAATTCCCTCATCCAATTTTACATAAGATCAAGCTGAAAACTAAGTAATTAGGTACAAGAAAAGCAGTTTTCAACCTTAGACACAGCCTAGACAAGGATTTCATCAGTCCGAGATTTCATCAGTCCGAAAAGGCGGTTTTAACATTTCTTTGGGTTAACCAAGCTCGGCTACATAACATTCTTGTTACCAGGTTGTGAAGCTTGCATGAGTGGCTATTCCTTTTGAACCCAATGCGTATTCTTTGCTCAACTGTTCTACTTGAAGAGAAAACACGGATACTCAGTATTCAGACCCTATAAGCGGTGCTACATCTTAAGAAAGCCCAAAATATCTTGCTGAATCATTTAGCCTGCTTCGAGTTAAGGGTTGTGCCACATAGCGTAGTTCTCTGGAATCATCACTTTCAGAAATCTCTTTTATAAGTCAAAAAAAGGAATCCAGATTTTTAGGAATTAAATCCATATGACACTAGTCTAATAGCAGGCTGTAAATTATGTTAGAAAATGGTATCTTTACTCTTTTTAGAACTCTAACAGTATTTTTGTGAGCAAAATAAGCCATCTATGTTTCCTTGGTTCCCTTCAAATCAACAGCTTGTCTGCTATTGGACCTTGCACAACCCAACAGTTCAACTCATTAGAGTATCAAAAGCAAGAGCAACCACGGTTTTCTTGATAACCAAGTTTCACTTCAAAAAGTTCATAGTAGGTCTTTTTCAAACTCGGTTACACTCAGTCCTTGCTTCTGGATAACAACTTTCCACGTAAATATCAAAAAGAACTTAGACTGTTTACACAACCTCTAGAAGCCATGTTTTCTTTGTACTACATAAAAAAACATGATACAACACTTGATAGCAAGTTCATAATTTTTAAATAACACAAAAAATCTTCATTAAAAAGAAAGTTATTCACACAAGTCAACTGTTAGTGTGATACTTGTTTCTTGCCTTACCCAGGGAATAAAATTGATAGGTGGACATTCCTGTTCGGACATGCTGCTCAGTGACAGGTTGGTACTTGCCGCTCTGACTCAGTTGCACATTAATACAGTAATTAACTACATATGCTCATCTATTAAATTATTTACATTCTTTAAATTAAATTATTTAATATTATGCAGTCAAATATTAAATTCATAATCTCTGCATTAGAATATATTTGTATATCAAAGACATTAAATGAAGAGTATAATTTCAAACAATGTTTTTTCCTGTTGTGAAAATTCTCAACATGGTGGAGAAAAATGGCAGTTTCTGATTCTGGGATTCTAAAATACATTTAAGTGACACAGAAACGAGTCTTTTTCATTGCATACTTGTATTATTATTACAAGTGATTTTGACACATATAATAGTTCTTAGCTTTATTTCAATTTATGAAAGTAATGTTTAAAGGACAACACATTGGGAGTCATATTTATTAATAAAAATATCTGCATACCTTAGTATTAACCTCCATATCATATGCCGCTTTCTTCAATTCAAAATCTCTTTGTGCTTTGGCAATTTCAGTATCATTCACATATCTTGCAGCCATGCGCTCCTCTTCAGCTAATGCTTCCTACATTCAGAATTTTCCATATTTTAAACCTTGCTTTATTAACCTGAACAACTATGTTTAAAAATATGTCAATAACAATAAAGCTCATATTTGAACATAATGCTATAGAAGTTGAAGATACATTTGATCAAGAACAGATCAAGTTATAAAAATTCTGTATTAGAAAAACAAAAAAAATAACATATTTGAAAGAGATTAACAGTGAAGATGATAAAAGTGAGCAATGTTCTAATTTTTCCAACTGATGGAGTATGATTGATATAAAAATAAGTTTAGTTTGTTAACTTTCAGCTGAACTTAATAAGTTATCTCTACTATTATAAAAGGAAGTGTTTGTTTGTCTGTCTGTTTCTTGCCGCAAAATCCTGATGATTCTATGGCACAGCAATGAGATTTGGCACACAGGTAGTCCAAATTCTTTGCAATTTTTGGGTAGCTGCAAATTTTAAAATTCAATCTAGAAGATTTTTAAATGAATTTAGTAGTTTTGTTCTCCAACTGGTTCTTCAAACGCGTTTCTTCCGCGAAAGAAGAAACATACAATCTTGATTTTTCTACCCACGTGACCTTGCAATCAGCCTTTGGATACATGCCAAGTTTTTTTCATATAAAGGGGAACCAACACATAGTATAGAGAAAAATATTTTTTTCATTTCTGCTTTGATTTTTACATTTTGTGTCCCATTTTCGGGAAAGAGAGCAAGAAATAAAAAACATATTAACTGGGATTGTAAAGTTTTTTTTCATAAAATCGGAATTGCTAAAGAAAGATTAAAAATTTCACTTTAGATTGATACCTAAAAATATGATTTTCTTTAAATAAATAATTTTTAAATTAAATACATCTTCAATAGATTCGATATATAAATAAAAAATTTTACACCAGATTAATACCTTATATCATGGCGTTGCTAGGCTAGTCACGCAGTGGCTAGTAGCTTATAAAATAAGATATTATAGAATAAATTATAAAACCAGATAAGTTTTTAATAAGTTATGTATTTGAATGTAACACAGTTCAAATACTCCATTTCCAACAAGCTAACTTTTCTCTTGAGACTGTACCTCCCTCTAATTATATATTTTTAATATAAAAAAAAAGAATGGTTAGTATTGAGTTTAAGTAAAGCTAAGCCTTTTTTTAGGATAACCTTATAAATGCCTAGAGAATTATTGGATATTAGAAAAGGTAGAGTAACGTGCATTTACTTTCAAATTATCCTTTAAATTTTAGATAGGTTTATAACTAAGATAACAAATAGATACAAGTGTAAGAGATGGTAAGATTAAAAGTAAATTTAAATAATAAAAATTAATTTGAATGGTTGTAAAAATTGTTTATTCGTCATAATTATTATAATATTTCAAGCTTGCTATATTTTGTTAATGTTTATAACATAAAAGTGAACAATTTTCTGATACATTAAATATACGAATTAAAATATCTATTATAAACAGTACCTTAATTTGAGAATCTCTCCGAGCTTCAGCCTCTCCAATGCGTGCATCACGCTTGACCTGAGCTGTGCGGGCCATTCCTAGAGATTTTAAGTAACCCTACAAGAAAAATAATTTCAGTTATTTTTATTTAAATTTCAGAAAATTAAAAAAGTTTATTTAAGTTGGCTAAGTTATATAAATCAATACTTGTGTCAAATTATATAATGATACATATTAATTATTAACCTGATCATCATTGATGTCCTTGATTGTGTAGGAAACAACAGTGATGCCCATGTTTATCAAATCCGAGGAGGCAACTTCAAACACCTGCTTGGAGAACTTTTTTCGATCTTTATAAATTTCCTGTAATTTAAAACAAATACTTTAAGGGGATATAGTACCCTTGGAATATTACTTTTGATTTTACATTTACATATTTTAATGTACCTTATTCCAATGCAAAAGAAAAAATCATTTCTGCATTTAAAAAAAAAATCTTTTTTTTATTTCAAAAAAATTTAAATATTTTAAAATATTCATTTTTTTTTTGCTGCAAATTTCAAGGTTTTTTTTTTCTTTGTGGTTTTTTGTGTTTTTTACAATTTTGTGTATGAATGTGTATGTAAATAAGAACTGTTATTTATTTTTTACATCTATTTTTATAACGGCCCCTATGAAAAACAGTAAGAAGTAATTATGATTTGTATTGCATTTTTTTAAACCTATTTTTCTACATCCTTTTATTCCATACACAAATTTAGCAAATGTATCATAAAAAGCCATTAAAAGTATCAAATCTCTATTTTAATTAAATTACGTATAACTTTCAAAGGAAAAAAACTAGCAAAATTATGTAACTAGCTATGGAGAATATTTGCACATTAATAACACATTTGCACATAAACAATTAATAAACAACAATAAAGGATTCTGCCACTTTTAGGGTTGTTTCCCTTAATTGTATGCAAGCCAAGAGAATCTGTTTTGAAGAAAGAACTAAAAATTTGAAACGAAATAAATAAGCATGAAAATTATAAAAGTTGAAATAATTAAGTGGTAATAACATCGCCCTAAAGTAATTATAGAAATACCTCAACAGACATAGTACACATTATAGCTCTTTGATGACCTTCTAAGGTTTCTTTGGCAATATTCATGATCTGTTTAGTTTTCTTTCCTAGAAATTGTTCACAAGCAGACCTCAACATCTCCATGTTTTGTCCTTGAATTTTGACCTTAAAATAAAGATTTAAATAGCAGTCTTATTCAAAATTATTAACTAGTTTTACAGCAAGATATCTCTAAAATTAAATTAAAGGACAAACTGCTGAAAATACTGAAAACATTTAAAAAATAAATTTCTTATTAAATCAAGTTAAAATTACATATGTAAAAATATTATTAAAGCTATAAAAAAACTAGGTATATTTAGAAGTTTAAAAAATTAATATATTTAAAAAGCAAGACTTCAAAAAAAATTTACACTAATGGATACTCAATAAATATGTTACCAGTTACTTAGCATAATTAATTTCTAGAAAACTCAATGATCAGAAAATTTTATATTCTTATTTAATAACCTTAAAATTTAGCCACATTGCACTAAAATTAAAAATATTACAATAGAGTGTGCATTGCACTTACAAACTGCAGAATCAATCAATTAGTTTTTTAATAGTACTTATCCCACTACTAAATATTACAAAATGTTCCAAAATAAACTTTTGTGTAAAATAATTTCTATATAGCACATTATAAAACAACCTCAACACTGTTATCAGTACCAGATTTATATGCTAAGTATTTAAGCAAGGAAGTAACCAATTTATGAGTATATTACACTTTTTTTACACAATATACATGCAGATTTCAATGCTATTAAATGTGTTCACAAAAGAAAACTGGATTATAAAAAATACTATGTCAGATTAACATAAAGGGCATATACTTACATGCAACTTTACGTTTTCAGTTCATTAGTTTTCAAAACAAAATAATAAATTTTTGATCCCAACAAATGCAGAAAATCCAACTCAAAAAGAAAATGCTAAAAAAATTTCATACAAGAAATGTAACAAAACATATTTACAAATCAACAAAATAAAAAATATGATGAGAATAACAACAACATGCAAAGAAAAGTGCTTTTAGTAAAACAATCCCTTATTCCAATTGTGTAGTGCATTGATTCAAAACCAAAGTATGATAACAAATTTAAGCTTCGTAAATTTACACACAATTCTTTTTAACATCTATTATCAAAGACTACTGATAACAATTGCAGTTAACATTATTATTCGTAAAGTTGGTGAGTAGTGTTTTGGTCTAGTAAAACAATACTTACAAAAGTAAAACTTGAAAACCAGCTTAATTTAACACTCTAAACTAAATAGCTTTGAATCAAAAATTTATTGATGCTGAATGGTTAAAAACTGAGAACTACAAAGGAAATTAAACAAGTTTATATATTAAATATATTAGAGAGGAGAGTGATTTAAGACATTAATACATCCTTTACAAATGAAACATATTCTCACCATGGAATTGAAATCACTCTACATTCCTTAGAGTTAAAGTAGCTATAATGGTATTTATTGGTAATAGGTATTTGTTTCTTGTCTAGGTATCATACTTAATAGCACATAATGAAATATATAATTTTAATCAAAACAACAACATTAAATTAAAAATTATATTTTATCCATTTGAATTCTTACATTGAAATAGAAAATATTAGTGGTTATTTTTAAAACTACTATAGATAAATGAGTAATGGTTTAAAGCCAAATTTTACTTTTACTATGACAAATGAGTGATATTATAATATTTACCCAACAATAAATCCTAAATTTTATGTTACCTGAGCAATTCCAGTTACAGATATAGGTACTCCTTGCTGTGTGTATACTTTTGGACTTTCAATTGTTAAAGTCATAGTATTTAAAGTCAATCTAAAATAAAATGTAGGTCAAATTGAGACAATATTTTTTTTTAAATAGGATTCTTATATAAGATGTGAAATTCAAAACATGAGGAAAAAACAAACTTACTTCTGAGCTCTTTGAATGAATGGCCATACAAAAACTCTACCACCAGGAACTATTGTAGGATTCAACAAACAACAACCTATTGAGAAAAAAAAGTTGATTTAAAATAAATTTAATTTTTTAAATTATTTAACACCTTTGAACAATTACAAGATCAGAGTAATAAGAATCAGTCAATAATTATCAGCAATGCAGCACAAACAGGATTTTCAGGACAGAAATCTTGACTAGAAATGATTGAAAAAACCAATGCTGCAAACAGAAACTGATAATTATTCTCATCTTTGACAGATGCCCTTATCTCACAATGCCGATGACAAATAAAATTATTTTTAATTCACCAGTCTAAAATACTATTAATACAAGAAATATTTATAATTAATACATGTGGTTCACATTTGATCTCACTATGTTACAGATTTATTTCAATAAGAATTTTAAATCTAACTTTGTTGATTATTTGAACCATGAAATTCTTCATTCATATGGTCCACTTTGATGAACTAGAAAAGTTTTGTACTATGATAATCGTGAAAAACTATTTAACTTCAAAGATAACATATCTGGATATTGTATAATAAAATATTGATTTTTTTTTTTTTTTTTTTTTTTTTAACATATAGCAGTGTATTCCAGTGGTTGTTTACTTATATTTTAATTGAAAATGTCAGTTGACTCATCCATTGCTAAATATTTAGATGTTCAATCAATTGGACTTCTGTATTGGGATATATTCAACACTCTCAAGCAAACATGCTATGTTGACTAGGGAGACTCAAATTAGCCAGTTGTAATGGTTGGCAACAGTGTTTATCACCATGGCCCTTGCAATTTTGAGTATATAAAACAATTTAAAGGTACATTTAATGCCAAAATATCATGTTGTCGCATGTTTTTGATGACCATAAATTAATGTTATGACACTCCATAATTACCCTTCTTTTTTTTTTGTTTGATTGGAAAGACTAATTCTTTTTGTATACTATTACTCCTTCTTTTTCACAAAATAGGATCAAGATTGGGAAACTGCTGATTTCCTCAAAGACACTTTTCAATCATATAAAAATTTGCAACACTCGTGTAAAGTTAAAAGTTGTTTCTACAATAGTCGTACTGTTTGTGTCCAATTATTTAAAAAATCGTAAGTTTTCAAAAAAAATTTGAACAGAAAATAATTTATAGGCCCGTGCTTTAATTACTTAAACTAGCGCAGAGAAATCGAGTGCCTCTCAAACTTGAGAAAAATTCTGAATTTACAGCACCATGTTTAAGACAAATTTATACATTCACACACATGGTTAAATAAACAAAATAAAATATGTAAAAAAATCATGGAAAAAAATTTTGTAAGTAAATTTTCACGAAATATACTACCTGAAACTACAAGAGCTTCATTGGGTCCACAAGTCACAAAACCCGGCATATTTTTTTCTTGCAAAATCAAATTTCTTTCTAACTATAAGATGAACTAATGCAAAATAATTTTCCGGTTTCGATCAAGAGCTTAGTTTCTTTTTCCCAATATATCACGGCTACAGTTTAGAGCTTTACATTTGTGTAATTTGTTTTCAAGTAAATATATAGATACATAGCATAAAAAGTAATTGAAAAATTATTGTTTGACTAATAGTTGCTGTTAAATATTTCTAAAAAGTTAAAAGGTATTAATAAAGGTCCGCTTAATAACTCTTCCAATCTTCAACGAAATTCAATTTTGCTACCTTTTGTTATTTTGCTTTCCACAAAATGGCAATATCTCATGGCCGAAAATCAACAAATCTTGAATTTCCATGTGCGTGGAATTTGAAGGGTTTTGAAAGGAGGAGAATAATTCTTTAGCCTAGTTTTAAAATAAGAGAAAATAAAAGGTATGTTTTTCACAGTCTTGTGAACAAATTGCTTCATTTTTGCTTTGCTTAATTAGTAATCTTAAGTTGCTAGAATACATGTGACCGTACGTATTTTATTCATAAAATTTACTAAAGTAAGTTTGTTTGCTAGTCATTAACACTGAAAAGCAAATAACAGGAAAGTTCAAGAATGCATTACTTAAAAATATATATATATTCTCCAGAATAAACTTGTAAAGTTCATCTACCGGTAAGTCTAAAAGAAATTTACTTGTAAAATCCCACATACTGGGCCATTTTTCTAAATTGACTAGATTTGCAAAAGTAAGAAGAAAAAAATTGGAACACAGCAAATTCTGGTTATTTTTTCAGTCAGTAGGTACTTCTATTTTTATAAATAATTTTAAATGTTGAAAAATTGCTAATTAAACCAATGTAATGTCTAACAAAACAAGTCTAAAAACAAATAAATTCTGCTTTGTAAGACAAAAAGTCAACACTACTCTTATTTCTGTTTTGATTATGGGAATAGGGGTAGCAGAATTCGACTAACCCTACAGGCAGCCAATGGGTTGGTCTGGCCTTGCTTGGAAGCAAAATTTTGAGCACATTAAAAAAATTAAGAATTTTCCTAAAAGTAATCTTGTGCAAATCATCTGTATTGTAAACTTTGAACTATCGAAAAGTACAAAAAAGATGTAATTGGTGACTCAAAACATTTCAGTGACAAGAAGAAATATTAGTTAAAATTGTAAAACTTCATTTTATGAACTTCCAAGAAAATAAAATGTCACTGTTCGAATTTAAAAGGCTTCAGGGTTCTCACGGTCCTTGAATTTTTTTTCATAACTAGGGGCCCTTGAAAATTATGGAACTTGGTGAAAAGTCCTTGAAAGTACTTGATTTTTTTAACTAGTACATAATTGCGTAATTCGTCTTGCATTGGAACTTGTCCAAACTAGTACTAGGTGCGCCATTTGAGTGTCATACTGAATGAAACCGGTGTTTTGCGCTTTGACACCACGTGATATACTATTAATACTACGTCTAGATCATCCATTCTCCACCGTATTCTGTCTAAGTTAACACATCCGGTCTATTCAATCGTCCGCTCCAGTGATGACTTTTGGGCCCTCACACCTTCTGGAGCCACTTCAATTTTATACTGGACTCCAAGACGCCTCATATCCGAAATGACGATGGCGGGCGTAATTAAAAAAAAACATCTGGTCTTCGTTAAGACAGCTGCCGTGTTATGCCCACTGCATCATGACTTATCACAGTTGCTAGATAACAGCACCGCTTTCTTAGGAAACTGTAGCTTTAGCAGTCCTAACGTCATTGGAAACCTGGCATGCGTCCAAAGAAAGGAAGCCACTTTTTTCTTGCAAAAATATAAAAGTTACAATCCAAAAAAAAAATGTAAGAAAATCACATTTAAGGTAGTCAGCTCAGCAGGCGTAAAATTTTCTGCAGATTTCAATTTTTCAATCCATCTTTAAAAAGTCTCAAAGATAGGGCAATTTTAATGATCGCAAAGATATGTCTTTTTTATTCTCTAGTGTAAGTTTCTATCTCCAGACAAAACTTTTTGATTTGTTTTGTTTCTCAAACAAAATAAACCACGACAGCCGTCTGTTGTAGTGGCAGTGGAGGTCAGCAAAATGGAGATTGTGCGAGGACAGGATGCAAGCTCCCTTACTCTTCTTCGTGCCACCAAAAGAATTTATCATACAATATTTTATTGCAGACCAAAAGCAATAGGTGTGCAAGTAGCCTGATAGTTAACATTGAGACGAGAAGCCCACTTTGCAACAAAAGAAAATCACAGGCTCTGTTAGAAAGAAAATCCAAACTATAACCAAAATTGATGATGAAAAGTCCTTGAATTTTTTTTTAATAAAGGTGTGGGAACCATGGGCTTATGTAAATATTCTCTATTAAAGTTTTCAATGTAAAGAAATGGTCTCGTCCTAATATGCATTTCAGCCTGCTACATATTTGACCAACACACATAATCAGCTGATCAAACAATTTAATTTCAATAACTGAATCTCCTACAAACTTTCCTAAATGCTGTATTTTGCAAAATTCAAATAACATAACTTGTATACTTTGATTTTCTTACAAATACAATTTGCTTTCCTTTAGAATGCAGTAATTGAAGTGCAAGATGAAATTAGCAAGCTCTTCCTCATTTGACATTAAATTTGGCAACTCTTCTCTGAATGTTTTTAATTTTTGTGGAGTGGTAGCAAACGGGACAATAGTACCAAGGCGTTTTTTTTTGTCGCCAAACCAAGATGGTGGCGGCAATAGTATTCAGTACTAAACTTCTAAATAGGGTTTCCTTAACAACAATATAAATTGAAGGTTGCAACTTTGACAAGAAATTGTCCATTGTCCTGTTTGCTACCACTCCACCTTAATTTTTTTACCAATATCTACAATATGAATATATACCTTAAAATTCCCAAACCAACCATAATATGAACTTTTGCCAAATTTTAAATCTTTGTAATTTAGTGAATTTTTACAATTTTGTTAAAGTAACTCCAAGTAACAAACTGCATGACATGTCATATGAAAATTGCAACTGTGTTAAATGAATGAAAATAACTTACCAACTTGAGATTACATGAAATTCAATGATTTCCATCACATATATCCCAATATAATATTTTTATAAATTGGGAAATTTTGTTAATATTCTGCCTCTAATGTCATTTGACAAAAAACAATTCCTTATTTGCTCCTACATTGACTTTTGCTAAGTAACATCTTTCAATATTTTTTCTTTTATATAGATGCAGCGTTATTTCGTCGATTCAAAAGGTCCAAATACTGCTTCCCAAAAGAAAAGAGGTACAGCTTCATTCAACAGTAATAAAAAAAATGAATCTTCAGAAGTAAAAGCAGGGCTACAAATTGATGATGAAGTGTTAGATCCTTTCCATGGACCTGCTACAGTCCCTGCTGAAAACATAAAGAAATATCAAAGAGGAAAACCAATTGATTTTGTAAGTGCTTGAGAATTTTTATTGTATATTTATCAGACTAAGATGACAGACAGAGTAACTAAGGCAGTGTGACCCTACGGTTGAATACATATCTATTGACCAAGTTGCAACAAAATAGAGAACTAGCAGGACCTGCTTCTGCACCAACCTAATTATGCAATTTATACTTTTATTTCAGTGTATAATTTATACTTTTTATTGATAAAATCTCTTGTGTTTTTCACAATTCTTTACAGTTACCTAAATATTCTATGTGGCACTAGATAATAAACTAGCAATACATACACTAAAATTTCTAGTAACAAAAACTTGTATACATAATAAAACTTCAAATACGTAGAAAAAATGTAGCATTGTTAAGTTAATCTCACAAGATCACTAACACTTGACATAAAAAACTTGTATCTAAAATGAAAATTCATGAGAATACAAAGCATTTAACTATATAGCATTGTTGTACAGTGAAATAGTTTACTCATGACTTAACCAAAGCTATCACTCCCATACATGTACTAAGAAAAGTTGTTCATTATTGGGGGGTAAGACAGTCTTTTGTGTCTGAAATTCTTTATACTCTATCATTGCATTTCTTAATAAATGATATAATTTAAGCAGGTTTAATACATCACATTCTTGACTACTTGCAACCTATTTATTCTTGAATTATTCAATGTGAAAATAAATGTAACAAATATATAAAAAGATTTGCTTCCTTCTGATAAATATTTGAAAACTAACCATTTTCTTCAATAATTAAAATTTTTTATTTACAGCATGGAATTAAAACCAAAGCCCATAAAAACAATTTAATTAAAGCAGATAAAAAAAGTAGGAATTCTGTTCGGCAAGCTGCAAGAAATGAATTGCTGTTGACAGAAGAAGCGGGGTATGTGTTTTCTTTTTTAATTCATATGTACTACTTTACTTATATAAGACTTTCACCTGATAAAAAATGTTTTTATACAAAATATCCTGTTCTCTGAACACAAAATGCTGTACAGAATAGAATCTTGAACATTTTTATATTACCTCTAAACTAGAGGTGCACAACGTGCCCACAAATCATCAATTTGCGGCCCGCAAACTATATACTTGACTATAAACTTTCAAGGTAAGAATGAAATTGACTGACAAACATTTAGAATCAGTCTTAAGAGTTTCTACTAGCAGTATTGAACCTATTACCTAAATTAGTTAGTAAAACTCAGTATCAGCCATCCCATTAGCAAGCTGTAACATAATAATTGTTTATGCTTTAGAAATTTTAATATTAAATATATTTAATGCTGTAGTTTTTATTTCTAATTTTACTGATATCATTAAAATTTCTGATACTCGTCTTTATTGCTCATTGTACTATTACTGTTATTAAATTTATAACCTACAATAATTTGCTGAAGTACATATGACATTCTTGTGACATATTTAATGCTCATTTTTAAAAGTAATTCTAAATGATTGATCATTGCAAATGTTTGTTAACTTTTTTTTAAACTATTCACAATATCATTCATTTAGCTCTGTAACAAGCTCCTAGATTTTTTTTAAGAAAACATTTTAAGCTTAACTTTTAAAAAAATTAAGTGATTATTTTTTACTATACATTAAGTGTAATAACAGCTGTAAATAATTGAGTTGTAGCACTTTCATTGTGTCTGTGCTGCAACTTCATTTGCGGCCCCCCATGTCTCAATCAACGGTGCGAGTGGCCCTTCTCCCTAAAAGGTTGTGCACCCTAACTCTAAAGTACATAATGTATCATAAAAATTTAAGTACTTGAAAAAGTAAAAGAAAAAAATTATGTTTTTGAAATATTTTATGTTGATTTATTTACTTTTGATCATAAGATATTGTAATTTTATATATATATATATTTTTATGTTTATGAAAACATTTTTTAATATATTAGGTACATTGAACCTGATGCAAATGAAGATACATATCGTATACAACAAAATGATATTGCTGCAGTTACAGACATTACCAGTGCCTCCAAGGTTTGTTTTTCAACATAGTAAAAAAGATCAACTATTTTATGACATAAGTGATGTAGAACCGTAGTAAAATTTATCCTCCATGTCAAATTGTATATCCTTATATATTTAATAGATATCTCTAAATCTATTTGTATTGAGTCTATTTATCATTGCTTTTTACTGACTTTCTCCCTACTTTAAACATAAAATGTTAATTGAAACTACATACCAGAGATTAAAATAATTTTCTCAGTGAGAATGTAGAAAAGTGATATAATAATGCATTTAAGGTAATTTTAACCTTAAAATTTGTAATTTTTTTGTTTTCTCTCATTGAAGCATTAGCAAAATTTCAAGACTGACTTAAGATTGAAAAAAAAAATTGTAAGATATTTCTAACAAATAATGTTGCTGTTTTACAGAGTGAAAAATAAAGTATATATTCAGTCAAACCCCATTATAACAATCCCTCGGTTACGACGAACTTTTCAAATTTCTTAACCAAACACATGTGAATGATATACATTTTCAAACAGGGTGTCAAGATTTAAATCACTTGATTAAAATCAAATTATTTGTTTTTTTAAATCACAACTAATCTTACATTTTTGTAACTATGTAAATACACAGAAGTGGTCAATCACAGAAGAAGTGGTCAAATGCTTTAATTTTTCTGCACTCTTAGTGATTTCAGTACTAATGGCTACACCCAGCTCAGAGTGAACTGGGTCAATTACTGCATATTATAAAAGATTTCAACAGCCAGTTGTAACTTATTAGAATGTACTATATACTGGAAACACGCATGATATCTTAAATCTAAATGCCAGGAAGAGTAATGTATAAACATTCCTGATTAACAACACTCACAACTTAAACACTTAAGGAAGTATGCAACAGTTTGATTCAAAATTATAAACTAAAGAATGATGGATTACTGATTTCATTAGCTAAATAAAAACACAAGTGGGAAGTAAAGTTTTTTGAGGCATTTGTCAGTTAGCTTATTCTTGTGGTGTGCAAGAGATTAAAGAGTAGAAATACACATTTTCACACACACAGCCATTAAAATGTCAGCAGGAAGAGATGCAATGTGAATTAAAACTAAGTGAAAATTCATTTATTATTGCTGCTCGGCAGTTTTAATTTTTAGAATTTACTATAATCTGATTATATCTCTGTCCTCTATTCTACTTCTCAGACTACAGTTTAGGTCTGTCACTTACACTTTCTGATAAATTTGTTAACATGATGTAATTTACTCAAGAAAAACTATGTAGGATGTGAACTTGTGTTTTAGAGTTAAACAAATGTCAAGTAAATATTGATTTACCATGTCACAAACTCAATTTTTTATTTCACAAATAAAAATATAATTATTAAAAAAACAGTGTATAGGGCCTACAGAAATTTAAATAAAAAATCTAATTTAAATATAAAAACAAATTTTGATTAATTTATTTTTTTTACACCCTGTTTTCAAATGTTTGTAACGATCTTCAACAGCAAGGAATTTGGATATAATGAACCAAAATTCCCACTTTTCAAGCTTAGTTTCAGGTCTTTCACAGGAATTTTACTCACCAATACAACATCAGTGCTGCAACCTATGGATCAATATGTGATCTGCAGTCTAAAATGTTACTACAGGAAGCAGTTGATATTGCATATTTTGGATTGCTACGAAAAAAGTTATGAACTGTGCTAAATCCCTTCTGGATGCAGTTTTGTTGGTGAATTCTTGGAGGCTGAATCCACTATTGGAAATTGTTTTCGTCATTCTGGGCTTAAAGAGTCTACAGGTAGAGAGGGGTATGCATCAAATGTTAATGATGACAGCGATGGTGAAGATGCTAACCTACCGATCAATTAGTGGCTAGTAAAGCAGAGTTAATGCTTTTTCTCAAAGCGAAATTGAACATTTCGAATGTTGCGATGAGGACATGATTACATCTGATGGCTCCAAGTGATGAAGATATAGTTTTGCTCATAAAAGAAGGACTTGATCGACCATTCATCTACATTTATTGAAGACGAAGGTGATCTAAGTTCAGGTCCTTCAATTTCTGATGCAAAGGCAGCTGTGAACATTTTGCACTATTTCTTTGCAACAGAAACTGGTTAAGAATGCAATGGACTCTTTTTTAACTATTGATAAGAAGATAAATTAAATGTATCTGAAATCTAGATGAATTCTACAAAAAATCACTACTTATTTTCATACTTTAGAGAAATAAATATCTGATTATTTTCATTGTTTAATTATTTTTTAAGAACAAATATTTATTTGACTTTATTATAGCCCATTACTAATTGTAATTCATTTGCTCAGCACAAAAATGATTTAAAGATTTTAGGAAATTTTGTATTGCCAATATTTTTGAAAATTGGGATGTAGTGAACCCTTGGTTATAACAAACTTCTGGATCAGTCCGTTGAGGGTTCGTTGTAACGGAGTTTGACTGTATATTAGAAATTTAAAACATTAAATCATGGTTAGAAATTAGGCCAGGAAATCAGGCATGGACACTTAGACATGTTTTCTCGGTTGCCAAATATTCTCTACTTGGGTGCCATTTAAAAATGTTTTGATGTTAATAAACACACATTGCAATTAAGGACCCAGACTTGGATGACAATTTACACTTGGGACTTTTTATTCTTTGTCTTTTGTTTTAGGTCATTGTTTTGCATTTAGATAGAATAACAGATAAATTAGAATACAGATTGTTTGAAGAAGTAATTGTTGATTGGTTGGAATTTGCCATACTAACAAAAATATTCAGATAACTTAAGCATCTAAAATGATGGCATTCTAAAAGCTGTCACCCCAAAACGATTTAAAGGTGCAAAATACTACTGACCACTTATTTCAAAATGGGTAATACAAACCATGTAGAAATTTATGATTTGCAAATATTTAAATGTGTAAAACAGATTTAATACTATTTCCAACTTTTTCAAACGAGTGAAATATATGTGATTTTTTTATTTCTTTGTTTCAAACATTCTTCATCCATTTATCTTTATTATTTATCATTCAGTTTTAGTTCATCTTGTCTAACTCTTTCTAGTTATTTTCTTTGCAACTCACGGAATTTGGACCGTACCAAATTAATTATTCGAGGGATGGAAGGTAAGTTTTTCAATGATGTTTCTTCTTTAGTTTTAAAAAAAACAGTACAGGTTATCATGAATAAAAATAAAGCATTGTTTACTAGCAAATTAACTTAAAGCTTAAAAACTTATTTTATTAAGCTTCATAAAAAAAAGTTTCTGAGCTTAATTTGTTTGAAACAGTCAAACCTTCATTGACAAACACTCCCGGTTAATAAACAATCAAATCCCTGATTGCTGAGTAGGTAGGACTCTGGACCTCAGTTTAAAAAGTCTTGTTCAAATACTAGTCTAAGCATCCTTGTTCATAGTGGCTCAGAATACACTTGGAGCTGCAGATCCCAGTCTAATTAGCTTGTGTATTGCAATAAAGGCCATAGAGCAACAAACCTGATCCCTTGAAATAGGAAATTATTATATTTGAATCCCTAGTAGGTAACAAAGACAGGGAAATATTTTCAGGTAGTAATGGAGCATTTCTGTCCAGAGAAAAAGGATTGGGATTCTTGGTGTAATTAGAACACCTTATTACACTTAAAACATTCTTAGAATGCCTGGTATGAAAAAGAATGGTTATTTTCAATGATGAACTCGCCTTAATAACCTGAAGCATAGAACTTTTCAAATTTACTTCTGCTTGTAAGTTACTTGGTTCTTAGTGGAGATTCTATTATTCTCCTCTAATTAGAGAAGCAACTCCAGCATATGCATTGAAGCGCTTCATAAGTACTTGAGCAATGAGGACTTGGTCTCACTATGACCACCTAAAAATTCATGTCAAAGTATAGTAATCAAAAATTAGAAGCACAACAAAAAATTAAAACAAGTAACAATAGATTGTTCAACTTCATACATAGTCCAGGGTAATGTACTTTGTTTAGTACAGTTTGTCTCATAGTTGTGTTTCAGTTTTATATTTGCATACATGAAATTCACAACAAAAAATGTTGCTTTCAAGAACATACCAGAAGTAGGACAATTATACAGCAAGGGAATATATATAACTAGCCACTGGGTGGCCAGCATAGCATTGTCTGTGACAGTTCATTTCATTGTATCATGTGTGTCCACTGCTCGATAACCCCCTGTGATTGCTATGAATTGGATAACAGCCATCACGGCCTTGCCCGTGGTGGCCTCGTCATTGTCAAATGCAGCCAAATTCAAACTGCACAGAGATCTAATTGGCGTGATGTCACAATCTCTTACGAATATATAAATATTTAATTGAAAAGTTATTTATTAAAAGAAAATCAAACGTATAAGGTATCTATCTAGTGTAAAATTTTCTGTTGTTTCAAATCCATTGAATCTTTAATGATCCCAATTTTACAAAAAAAGAACAAAACAATTTCAGTCAAAAATATTTTTATTTGTTTTGTTTTCCTTCATTGGAATTGTTTGAGTGCAAGAAATGGAATCTGTTGATTTCTCAACAGCAAGGTCAAATTCATTTGGGAAAAAATAAAAAAGTTACAATTTAAAAATTATTTATTTAAAGAAAATCGTATTTTTAGGTATTGATCTGATGTGAAATTTTTCCTTTGTCTTTAACGATCAAGGAGGTAGAAAAAAGAACTACATTACTCCAGTTAAAACTTTTTTGTCGACTGAAATCTTTCCTCAGCAAAATCAAACAGAAACATAAAAAAAATACATTTAGATTCTGTCATCTCTTTATGCTGTTGCCATTCTAAAGAAAACTATAATAATATTAAATACCATTCAATTAATTTTTTAAGTGTTCTAGATTGAATTTTAAAATTTGTGCTTTGCATAAAAATTGCAAAGTAAAATCACTACCAGTGTGCCAAATCTCATTACTGTAAGTGCCATTAGATTCGTCTAGACAGTCCACACATACAAATAGACAAACACTTCCTTTTATGATAGTGGAGATGTGTGTGTGTGTGTATATATATATATATATATATATTTATTTGCTAAGCCTAAAAATTTGATTTGTAAATTTTTTTTATTTTTGGTTAACACCTTGATAAACATTAAATTATTTTAGGCATCTTTTACTTGGTGGCCGTCGTGGCCATGTTTGTGCAATGGATTGGGTAACCAAAAGACTTTTGTGTGAAATAAACGTTATGGAGTCTGTGCATGATTTGTGCTGGCTGCATTTACCTACTATGTTTGCAGTAGCACAAAAGAATTGGGTGCATATCTATGACAACAAAGGAGTAGAACTTCACTGTATAAAGGAACTTAACCGGGTTCTTCAATTGGAATTCCTGCCTTATCATTTCTTATTAGCCACATCAGTGAGTATTTTAAATTATTTATTATTTTTTTTAATTAATTTGACTGCAGTTGACTTAGCTCTCACTTAAGCATGATGATTTCATGAAGTATATTAACCCTATGTTATATCCATATTCGGCTATATTTCTAGTTTCTTGAAATGAATTTTTGGCTTGTAATGATCAGATACCTCAAGTGGTTTCTCTGCTTTCACACATTGTTCTTATCTCCTATTCCTCTTTCCTTTCACAACACTTTTTACTTGAAGTTGTCTCTTGTGTTTGGTATAGCTTGACCAAATGTGGCCCTTGCTTAAAACCCGAAAACAACCAACCATCAATTAAATTTGAAATTTTACTTACATTTAAATAAAAATATACAATTTAAGTGTATAATTTATATGCCTATTAATTTTCAAACTGCAAGTTTTTCTTGGCTTTAAATTTTTCATGCTTTTTTCTCTACCCAAGAAGCACGATGTATTAAGGGGTTACTATACAATTTTTAAATAATCCACTTACAAAAATTTGGAGATATGATTTTACTACATGGGGAAACAAATTTAATATACTATTAAAGCAAATAGTGTTTGTTTGAATCAGTGGTGTCACCATGACAGTGAGCCAAAAAACTAAATTACAAAACTCAAAAGTAATTCAAACCAACAATCTAAAGAATATTGGATCATTTTACATGTTTTGTAAATTTTACATTTGTATGCCCACTAAGATGGTGAAACCTTATACCTGTTGTAACATACTAAGAACAGAGATTGACTAAGAACAACACAGCCAAAATACAATTTGTGGAATTATGTAGTTTACAAAGAATTTATTTACATTATGTATTTAGATTCTGAATAATTTTAAATTACAATCAATGGGATCCTATACTTGGGTCCTTTGGCCGTGGATACTGTAAAAAGTGATTAAACATTTAGGATATACTTTTAGGTGGTTAGGCGATCCTTTGAAAAAATGGTTATCACTAGAAGCGCCGTTGGGGTCATTCTGACCCTTTTTCCAATTTCCCATGCTTTATTTAACCTTACAGTTGAACATCGAAGCTCATATTTTTTTACTTTTCTTAAAATGCTTTCTAGTGTACTGTGACAATTTTTCGTATTTCTATGTTAAGTATTGAATTAAATAATTTAAGAAATACCTAGAACAGCCAACAGGGGTCACTTTGACACTCATAAGAAAAATTACTGATTTTCAAGCGAATATCTGTTCTTGAATTCCCGATGGCTCATTTTTGTTTTCTGCCCATGGGGAAACTCGCACCGCAAAGTTTAGTTTGACTGCGATGAGTATCGCGACAGTTAGCGGGTTCGCTCTAAGCACTCTGACTGTTCTCTGAAATGCTCTCGCATCCGAGCAGCGTTGGTGTGCTACAGAACTTTTGGAAGGAAACCAGTCCTGCCACCACTACTATCGAGAACGAAACTCGACGCCACTTTTCACAGTTGTGTTCTCTGCCATTTTGATTTCAACCAGTGTGTAAATATTTTTCCGTATAAACTATATTGAAAGGATTAAGTAGACAGGAGTCTGTTGTCCTCCTGAAGCCATTAGATTCAGATATCAGTGATACATACATCGTGTATACATCTGTGTGTATCAAAAGAATGTCGCGGTTCTTAGTACCATGCAAAAACGAATATGCTTGCTAACAGCGCAAAGAAGCAGGACAATGTCAGTGTCACTTACTACAATCAAACTAAATGTGGTGTAGATGTAGTAGATCAGATGCTAAGGAAATATACTATGAAATGTGGAACTCGTTGGTGGCCCTTTCATGATTTTTATAACGTCCTTAACATTGCTGCACTCAATGCTTGGCTAATTTTCAAGGAATCTCCGGGCTCCGAAATTTTACTTTGATAGTTTATTCTGGCACTTGTGGAATAACTAAGAATGATGCTTTGCGCAACAGATGCCCCAATTGTTCAAGTACAGACCCCGAAATGAAAGAACTGTGTCTCTGAACTTTGCAAGGGACTGAATAAGACTTCTGCCAGTTGTAAGGGATGCCAGAAACGAATTAGTGGTAAAAATGTTGATGTCACTCTCAAGTCTTCATATTGTTCCACTTGTGCTAATGTCTATTGAGCTTTGGAACACATTGTGTTTACTCATAGTTTAAGTTTTTTGTAATCTCAATTTGAAACATGCTGTGTTCTAATTTGTATTTGTATCTTTTGTTTGTTTTCTTATCACATACTCCTGCTAAAGAAAATATTGTGTAATATTGTACATTCCAATATAGTATAATATTGTGTAATATTATGCATTACATTATATATTGTCATATATTATCATTTTTTGGTTGCCATTTCAAATAATAACTTTTTAAGCACAAATAATAATTAGCTCTAAAAACTAAAAAATATTATTAAAAAAATTTCTAAAACTAAAAAGAAAACCTATAAAAATTCTTATACATTGTCATTTCAACATCCTTTATCGATTACAAAAATTTAGTTTGATATGGCTTACATTTCTTATGAGGGTCAAGTTGACCCCCAATGGCGGTTTTAGGTAAGTCCAAAATCTGGCTGCTCTAGTGTTAAGAGAGCACCAAAAACCTCCATACTACTCGAAATCAGCTTGAGGGCATCTTTCCTTTTAGTTGTCACCAAGGAACTGTTAGTTAGCAGAGGCCACCAAACATCCCAAAACCATCTGAATTGGAAGGTCTTCTAGATAGCTAGAATGACAGATTAATGACCAGTGGTCAGTGGAACCCTGCCAATATTGATTCCTTACCCTAAACTGTGGCTATGGACATTATACTGCCAGATAGTAAAATGCTTGGGGAAATGTATATTACTTAGATTTGGCACTACATAGGGATAAATTAACAATCAGCATTATTATTTAACAATCAGCATTATTCAATTTAAATTAATTTAAAATGTGGTACAGATAGAATACTGTAAATTTTAAAACTCTTCTCTGCCTGAAATGTTTGCTGTCATATTTAGTTTGTCTGATACATCATGTACGATGTTTAATGCTGTTGGCAGGTCCTGTTTAAAATGTTGCCATCTGTAGATGTACAAAAATTGCTGTTTTTCAGAGTGAAAAGAGTTTCTTGTCTTGGTTAGATGTCTCAGTTGGAAAAATCATAAAGGAAACTTACACGACTGCTGGCCGTTTAAATATTATGTGCCAAAATCCATATAATGCTGTCATTGCTACCGGTCATCCCAATGGTAAGTTCAGGAGATGTTCTTGAGAAAAATTAAAATCACTTTTTCCATTGAATAGCTTGTTCAGTGGTCAACCGACTTTTCTTTATTTTAAAATATTTTATTGAAAAATTTGATTATTTAAGTATTTTAGGTAATAAAATTTCATTTTAGTCTTTATGTGTGGATATTGTCTTTACTTAACATTGAAATCGAATTTTGAGTGATGGGAAGTTGCTTAAGATCTGTCTTGGATTATTTTGTGCAAACTGTAAACTTTTCTTGAATTTAGGTACAGTGAGCATGTGGTCGCCCAATGATGATAAACCACTTGCAAAAATCCTCTGCCACCCTCATCCCATACGATCAATTGCTATTGACTCCAAGGGATTGTAAGTAGTTTTGTAATGGATATAAATGATTCATTGTAATTTTATAGTGTTTGATTTTTATCTACCCATTTTTTTCTTAAGGATAGTTTTACATGTTACTATTACAATTAAATTTTTAAGTAAAGAAATACAGATTAAAAAAATGTAACATTTAAAAAATTGAGTTCCTTTCAACTTTAGCTTAAAGGACAAAAAGTTGCATTTTTGTGCAAACATTGTGTTTCCTTAATGGGTTGCCATGACTAAGTTGGTTTGTCCACTGAACCAGCAAATTATTAGTGGCACATGTTCAAATCATATCAGGGTTGTGGCAATCAGAAGAAATTCTTTCTCCATATAGAGTGTAGTGTCGTCGCCCTAAACATTAGTGTGAAAACTACTAATTGTACACAAGGAAAAGACAAACTAAGATATTTAAGTTCCTATTATTCCAAGAATATCAAGAGAAATATACAGTAATCAATATCATTGCATTAACATCATTACGCCAATACATAAATACATCAATACAATACATCGCAGTGACTGTCACCCTCTGCCTAAGGCTGTCTCCCCGCAGTCCAGAAAAACGCCAAGCGGTAAAAGTTGAAAACCAATCAGATATCATCTGGACAAACACCACCTGCAGAGAATGTTCTATTTCGCTGTTCTTCTCAAGTTGCTGTAATGCGTGCAATGAAAGAGCAGCAGCTGGTGCCAAACAAGAACCTATCAGAATATATCCGCATTTCAAAAAATCCACACAAATTGTTTTTTCCTCTTTTTTCAGTAAAATTAATTTATGTGCAGACCGAATTTCTGAGTGACCCTTCCTAAAGGTCGAGCACTCTGGAGTTTCTCAAGATGCAGGGGTCGAAGTCGTCCTTTTTTCCTACAATTCCTATATATTTTTCATAATGTCCTATATTTCAGTAATTGCCCTATACACTATCTACCAATAAGTATTTATACACTAATGCAAATGACAATATCTGCAGTCCTGCCTCCACCTCTAAATATCGTGTAGGAAACAACATTGGCATTAGTCGCATGTATGACTTATGACTTGTAAAGGGGTGACTCCGAAGAGTGCCAGCACTGCGACTAATAGTCTATTGTACTGAGACCCCCTACTGATCCACTAAAGACCGATGGCCGAAATAAATTTCAGCATGTACCTGATTGGAATGTTTGACAGTTCCCAGGGTTCGATACAATGGTATCCCAGATATTCAAATCGTTGTGCAGAGTAATGGTCACATTTACATAGAACGTGTACAGAACTCTCCTCTACCATCCGACAACCTCTACATAGTGGGTCATCTAAAACACCCATAATGTTGAGGTGTCTATTCAGGGTACAGTGGCCAGTTAGGAGGCCAATAGCTATCCTGATTTCTTTCCTACTGAAATTCAGCAGCTCTCTTGATCTATCCCATGGAGACTGCTGATTGAGCTCTTTGGCTTGTCTTTGATTATTAGACTGAAGCCATGTTTGGTAGGACTCGGCAAGGAGCAAATCCCTTATGGTCCCTCTAACCACATTGTGAGGCAGACCCAAAACAGGCTCTGGTCCAATAAATGGTGTTTCAGACCCATGTTTTGCTAATAGGTCTGCCGTTTCATTACCTTCAATGCCACAGTGACCAGGGACCCAAACCAGAGAGACCTTGTTTCTCTCAGCCAGGTCCTCAAGCACATTGTGACATTCCCACACTGCTTTTGAGGAAAAGCAGTGACTTTGCAAAGCCTTTAGGGCTGCCTGGCTGTCAGAGAAGATTTTAATAACCCTCTTAACTACACCTCTATTGAGGCAGTTGTAAGTACAAGCAGAGATTGCCAGAACCTCAGCCTGATATACAGTGGCCAGCTTACCCAAAGAAAAAGATAGCCTTATTTTTCGATTAGGACAGAAGGCACCTGACCCAGTGCCATGAGATGTTTTTGAACCATCTGTGTACCAAATTTCATCCCCCCTTCCTATCAGCCTGGAGACGAATCTCCATTCTTCTCTGGTGGGAAAGATGATATTATATTTGGCTTTAAAGCAAAATTGCTTTAACATCCAGTCAGATCTCATTAATAGATAGGGATGTTCCTTCACCTGCGGATCGACATTTTTGAAGGCAGGCATTTCATAAGATGACTTCCATAGTCCCATGAGTTTGAGGCGTTGTGAGCATGAAATTGCCTCTAGTTCCACTTGTTTATGCAGTGGTAGAAGCCCCAGAAGCAGTTCTAGACTCTGTGAGGGAGTGGTTCGCATTGCACTAGTAATTGCAATGGTAGCCATTCTTTGTAGACTAGTGAGTTCTTTTTTCACTGTCTCATTACAGGTTCTATTCCACCAAGCGATGGCGCCATAGGATATCATCGGAACAATAATCCCGGTATATATCCAATGCACCATTTTCGGTGTTAGACCCCAATTATTACCAATGGCACGTCTACAAGCCCAAAACACTCTCTTGGCCTTGCTCGTGCAGTACTGGAGATGTGAGCTCCATGTCAAGGTCTTATCAAAGATTACTCCTAGATATTTAACCTCATCCGAGTATGCAAGTGGTGTTCCAAAGAATTTTATCAAATGCATATCTCGTAACCTTTTCCGGGTGAAGAGGACTAGACTAGTTTTGTTGGGGTTAACCGACAAGTTCACCTTTTTGCACCAAAGTTCAATCTTTTTTAGGGCAGTGTTCATGAGGTCTGTTACCGTGTTTTGGAACTTCCCTCTTATGACCAGCGTTATGTCATCAGCATAACCCAGACAATACAGGCCCAAGAAGTGAGTCCTGTTAAGGAGCTCGTCAACCACAAGGCTCCATAGTAAGGGGGATAACACACCACCCTGGGGGCAGCCTTTACAGTTTCCCACAGTTAGTGTGTCTCCCAGTAAGGAGGCCTGAGCCATCCTTGTCTCGAGCATGTTTTTAATTTAGGCGCAAACCAATGGATTAACATTTCGACTGATGAGGGCATCAATAATTACGTTTACTGGAACCTTATCAAAGGCTCCCTCAATATCTAAAAAGGCTGCCAAGGCAATTTCCTTTCCATTGACTGCTCTATCAAGGACCGTAACAAGATCATATAGAGCAGTCTCTGTAGATTTCCCAGGCTGGTAGGCGTGTTGAAATCTCGATAGGGGTTCGGCTTTTAGAACCTCGTCCCTAATGTATCTATCGATCAATTTCTCTAATGTCTTAAGAAGAAATGATGTCAGACTAATAGGTCTGAAGGCTTTTGCTTCACTGTAGCATGTTTTACCTGGTTTAGGTATAAAAATTACCTTGCAGGTTCTCCATGCATGCGGCATATAACCATATACCACGCAAGATCTATAAATCCTACATATGTGTGGTATAATGATGTCTTTGCCATGTTGGAGTAGAGCAGGTATAATGCCATCTACACCAGGTGTTTTGAAGGGCATGAATGAGTTAATCGCCCATGCTATTCTTTTTGGAGTAATTATACTTCTAGCCAGTTCCCAGTCCTCCTTTCCACTACGTAGCAGGGGAATAAGTGGAACTGTCAGTTCATCATTAATATTTGTAATTCTGGAATCAGGGAAGTGCACTCTAAGCATTTCTACCAGGGTGCTCCTACCGTTTTCCGTGAATGTGCCATCGTCCTTTTTAATGGAGCCTAATTGGCACTGGTTGTTTTTGGTCAGTACTTTAGTCAGCTTAGCCGCACTAGACATACTGTCCACTTGGCCACAGAAGTTTTTCCATGACTCCTGTTTAGATTTCCTTATGGCCTTGTTATAGTTGGTGAGTGCTTCTTTGTATCTTGACCACTCACCTGTTTTTTTAGCTCTGTTAAAGAGTCTTCTGCAGTTCTTTTTAAGACCACAGATACTTTTATTCCACCAAGGAACTCGCCTTGGTAAGCTTGTGGTGACTGCCTTACAATTTAACTGGTAGGACTGGAGGAGGGACTGCTGCACAGAGTCAACAGCCAATTCCAAGTCTACCAGTGAGGGAAAGTTGTGACTCCTACCCTCTAAAAGGAGGCGAAGGTCCTCCCTATAGGAATCCCATTTTGTATGCCTGGGATTTCTTTGATCCTGCTGAATATTCATAGCAGGACCTGTTAAAGACATTTGGATCTGTCTATGGTCTGACAGTGTGGTACAGTCAGACACATGCCAGTCCTTTATACAGTTAACTGCTTTAGCATTACAGAAAGTGATGTCAATGACTTCACTTCTGTTGCTGTTGACAAATGTCGGTTTGTTACCTGTATTGAGAATAAAAAGGTCATTAGATAAGAAAAATTCTATTAGTTCCTCACCTCTTTTGTTGCAGTTGGAACTGCCCCAAATGGTGTGGTGTGCATTTGCGTCACATCCCACGATAAACTTCATCCTAGAGCGTAAGCAGTGCTTGACAAATCTTCTGGCTGAAGTCGCTAGAGGAATTTCTTCTTCATATGGAAGGTACGCTGACATGATACATGTGGTATCTCCGTTTTCACTGATCACCCTGATAGCAACATTGTCCCCATCAAGGAAATCAGCCAAAAGGAGGGCATTAAGATTTTTATTTACAATGATACATGCTCTCGGTTTGCTGCATGAGCGATCAAAGAATAGATTCCCACAGTTGCCCAGGCCTAGGATCCTTCCATGATTGACCCAGGGTTCCTGTATTAGGGCAATATCTATCTTTCCTTCTACCAGTCTCTTGCTAAGTAAAGCTGAAGGAGACTGGCTATGGTGTAGATTAATTTGTGCAATCCTTATGGGATTGCCTATTTTCTTAAGGGGTTCAGACATAACCATGTTGTTTGGTTATGAATAGCAACAAGGCTAACCCTTAGAGAGGAGTTTATTAATCGATTAAGGCTGAGTCATCTCTTGTTGGAGAGAAAGACACAGCTGTTTTCTCTGATCCTGAGTCAGATAGCACAAGATCATCAATTTGTTTGAATAGTGACCCAGTGGAGTCATTAACTGAACTGGAAGGAGACTGTGGCTTTTGAGGCCCTGTTCCTATACCTATTGTTGGAGTCATTTCCCCAGAAACTGGTTCCATGACCTCCATGGCTACTGAGCTCACAAAAAATGCCCCAGGTTCACCACCCACCTTCTGCGCCAGCGGTTCCATCACAGCTTCGTCCGATGCAGGCTTTGAAGCCACCTCATCAGATTCTGCAGATAGTCCCGCTACAGCTTCATCCAGTGCAGGCTGAGCCACATCACTAGAGTCTGCAAGTGGTTTATCCACGGCGACAGGAGGGGGGAGTTTACGAGTAGCATTTGGATCGGACAAGATCTTGCAGAGTCCTTTTCCGAACGCTCCTGTGAATATCTCGAAATTCCACTCTCGTAAGAGCTGGGCTGATCTTTCGTCCATTTCGATTATCCACCTAGTGTAGGCACGATCCCCTACAATGACCCTCTCACGGATTTTCCACTCATCAGTGTTGAGGCCTGGGTTCGATCGGGCAAGCCGTCGAAGCAGAACCTCACCCTCTGTGGTGAAGACATCACGAGTTTTGAGGGCTATTTTCACTGGTTTGGGAAGGTCAGCCGCTTTCAGCACCCTGATTTTAAAGCCACCGACCCTCCCTCCATCATAGTTATCCTGTAGCCATTTCACTGAATACTCATTGGTACAGTGAAGCATGAGGGCACCGTTCAGTACACCAGCAGTTACAAACTGAGGGGCCATTAGATCGAGATCCATTGAGTCGATGGTTCTATCAATGTCTCTCTGAATATCCATTCCATCTGCAGGAGACAACCTTGCTTCTGGGAAGGCCTCCTGAACGATGGCCATTCTCATACCTGCGGCTACTTGACAGTACGACCATGGAGCAGATGTCCTTGGTCGCTTCGTCTGTACCGAGGTACTAGGGGAAGGGTCATCAGGAAGGTACCATCATCCGGCCTACCTCTTTTACCGGCTGGGGTCTCCTTCTGCTGCTGTTGAGGCTTTCCAGATTCAGTACGACGAATCTTATTAAGTCGTCTCCTGTGCTTGTATTTTTGTGCACGAGACATTGTTTCCCATCCAGGTACGAGGTCAAGCATAGAGGACTCGACCACTTCTTGTCTTCCGGATGGGGGATTAGTCGACGCGGGTCTTGAGGTACCACATACGTCAGATAGTTTTCTACTGGTCGCAGGCCCTGAAGGGCCACAATCGACCAGTGGTTGAGTGCCAGTCACAGTCTTGCTACGCACCTTAGTGGTAGATCCCAGAGGGATGTAGTCACTTTGGTCAAGTTTTGACTGTTTATGACGGTTTTGGGGGCGGTTTGACCCGCCGTGTTTTTTTTCTTTATTATCCATAAAGCATGTATTTACTGAGGGTAAGTAAAGGTCACCGCCTGTATGGACCCTCTATGCAGGCGTAAGGCTTATTACAACGTGGGTCGCCACTTCACGAGGTGAACCGTTTGCGACAACCTTTAACCCTGGTTGCCATGTGACTTTCACATTCTCATCGGCACGGTATCCACACCTTGGACTTAGGTTGCCTTTATCTGCCTTCTCCATCATATCCGTGGGGTCTTGAAAAGACAAGACTGCACACAGATTATCTGGATCTCGGCAGATTATGCCAAGGACAATTTAGGCACCCTCCTTCTTTTTCAACCGGGCTTGGGACCGGCTTAGGCGAAGTTAGTCGCATGTAAGATGCCACGAAGTGCAGAGTTGTTTGATTTCGAGAAAGATGTAATCGTTTGGTATCACAGAAATGGCTGATCCTTAAGGTACATATACTGAGCTGAATTACCCAAAATTGACAGTGGCTGATGTGATTCAGAAGTGGAAGGTGAGCGGTGATTGTTGGAATGTGTCCCCTAGTCGACAGACCCACGAAACTGGGAGATAGAGACCGACTGGTGCTGTCCAGAGAAATTCGGAAGAACCACATCCAACCGATGATCACATACTCCAGGAGTTTCAACAGGCATCTGGGAGTGTTGTTTCGATTAATATCATCCATAAGAAAACGCATCTGCTTGATTTTCATGGTCGTGCTGCCGCCCAAAAGGCTTTGATCACAAAGTCCAGCCACGCTGCTCGGTTAATGTGGTGCAAAGCACATCTTAAACGGGTTCTCTGGAGTGACCAATCAATGTTCACCCTCTACCATTAGGATGGCAGGGTCTGGTGTCTGCCGGATGCACTGCATCCACAGTAAAGTTAGGAGGAGGAATTATGATCTGCAGGTGTTTCTCCTGGTATGGACTGGGACTCTTGGTCCAAATTCATGGTAATCTCAATACTGAGGCCTACTGCACTATTTTGGATGACAGTGTGCTTCCTACATTGTGGCAGTTTACGGTTTGGACCCATGTTAATTCCAGGACTACAATGCCAGCTGTCATGTTGTGAGGTCCACCATGGATTGGTATGGGGACAATGGGGTTAACCGAATGGACTGACCTGTCCAGACCTGAACCCTATCGAGAACCTCTGGGACGAGTTGGATCGCCGAATTAAGGGATAGGCGAGCCGGGGGCTGAGCCCTCTAGTAAATATAAAAAGAAACATTTAGAATTTTAAAACCTTGTAATTTTATATTAAGGTACTTGATTTAAATATCCCTTTTCAATTCTAAAGAACAGTGCAATCAATCATCGATTTAAAGACAAAGCAAATATTCTTCCAAGCATGTTTTTCCTTGTTATTTCAAGAACCCTTTTTTAATTTCTTTTTTTGAATGCTAAGAACAGAAATTATGTGATAAGTTTCTGTTTTAATTTCTGTTTCTGCAACAACTGCTTTAAAAATAAGTAGTTGTGTTATTAAAACTTTTCTTCAACTAACTTTAACTAGTTTTTAACTTAGATTTATTTTTTTAATAAGTATTAAACTTTATTCTTAGGAGATTTGAGTAATACCAAGATAATATATTAAGTTTGCGACAATGTGAGGAAGAAAAATCAATATTTTTGCTCTATTTATTTTATATTATGTATATTTCAGTGTTTCTATATTATGGTAAATTAATTTACTTCATAGTTTGTTAATTTCCTTACTTTGCAACAAAAATAAGGTAGGAATAAAGACATCTTTGACATTTTTTTTAAATGTCAATGATTAGTTGTAATTACAGTGCATTTTGCATTTTGGCAAGAGACAAGCCATCATTTATATGAAATCATGGATGTATTATCCTCAGGATGGAGCATATCAAGGTGAAAATGGGGTTCAGGCACGCACTGCATGAAATAGAGCCTAAAGAAATGTGTTACCGTTAATATGTTAGTTATAATAGTTATCTATTATTGTCCTATATTTTATCATATAGTCACTCCTAACCCTGAAGATGTCACATTAGCAATAAACTATGCTGTAAACTCTGAACCTTTCTGCAGAGTGGAAACCATATAAATATTGCAGTGAAATGTATCTTTTTTCATATATGTATACTGTTTGATTTTCAAAACATCAAGTAAAGGTAAATGTTTAGTTTAAATAAGGCTTTTATTTTCAAGTGTGACTCTAGCCATGCTTCATGGGGGCTCCATAGATTCCTCCATGGGTGTATTTTCTCTATCAGTAAAGCTTTCCTTGTGTGTATGTCCATTTACTTGACATTGGTAAAGTTTGGCTCTTGCTCCATAGAATACTCAACTAACCATTTTGTCTTTTAAACAATACCAAAGAATATATCTTGTCAAGAGAAATAACTGGATAAGTCAAATTTTGGCAAAAAATGAGATAAGTGCATCTGCTGGAGGATTTGTTGTGGGGATTAAGTCCCCGCAACAAAGCGTTGTGGATAACTAAAGTTGCATGAAAAAAGAGTAGCAAAGAATGCAATTGAAATAAATTATTACAAAAAAACTAGATTTTTTTTTTAGATGAGGTCAAATCTTAAAAATGCACAACTGAAAAGTAGTTTTTAGACTTATCCAGTTGTTCTCGTTGACCAAAGATATATTGGAAAGAATATGTGTAGTTTACAAAAAATGGAATATATAAAAATTTAAATATTAAATGAAAAATAAATTGGATATGAAAAGTTAACTTCAAAGTGAAATTCTACTGTGCAATGGATTGTAATACTTCAATCTTGAAATAATTTTTCTCAGAATTTCAAATAAACAAATTTTCTGGTGATTTTTGTAGGTACATGGCCACAGCAGGACTGGATAGAAGTTTGAAAATTTTTGATGTCCGAAATCACAAATGCTTACAGTCTTATAAACTTAGAACTGCTGCTTCATTTTTAGATTTCAGTCAACTTGGTCTATTGTCTGTTGGACTTGGGAATGTTGTTGAAGTAAGTTTCTAATATATGGTCAAAATTCAAATTAGATTAGAATTTGTTACAGTCATAAATATACTTTGCTTATCAACCTCGTAATTTCTTGAGAGAAAAAAAAGTTATTTAGTTTAAAAAATCTCTTTAAATTTATAGATTTATTTCTCAGGTAAAAATGCTATTTTAAATAACATAATTATAATATAGTTCAGATGTAATATTAATAGAAAGTAGTTTGGAAGTTTTTTTATTATGATTTAAATTGATAATATACTTAATTAAGACAGTAGAATCCAGATTGCAAAAATAATGTATTTCACATACATTGTGTCTATATATTGGAAGAAACCACAGAAAGGGGTTAATTTGATATACTTTTTTACACATTCTGGTAATTACTTTTGAATTCACTTTATGTAGGTATACAAAGATTGCTGCACCCAAACAGTCAAAGCTCCATATTTGCGACATAAAATGACTTCTACGGTAACTGATGTTCAGTTTTGTCCTTATGAAGATGTTATAGGTATTGGATGCAATTCTAGCTTCAACAGTATTTTGATACCAGGTATTTTCATTTAATTTTTTTCTTAATATGTGTAATTGCGTGATTTTTTTCTCTTGGTCATAGAAATCTGAATCTGTTATATTCATAATGTAATATTCTGCTTTACTTTCTTTTTTTGAAATATTTGTTTTGCGAAGAAATATATTTTAAGAATGTGATTATTCTTAGCAATTTCAACATTTAAGTTTGCATTATTTGTATAAATAATAGATTAGTTCCAATTATGCTAAAAATGGTAGTGTTCTTTGTTTATTTCTGCCTGTAACATTATGAAATATGATTATTCAATTGTAGACAATGGAATTAAATGAAAAAAAGCATTGTTGGTTTTTCATCCATCAGCAGACTAGTGAATGCATCTTGATCAGAAAGATATTTTTCTTTGCTAAGCATTATGTTTCAGGTTCTTGTGTAGTTCTTTTATATAGATAAATATATATATCAACACAAAAAGTTTTTTTAGAACATCATGCAAGACATTGATGAGTTTTTAATCCTTTTAGGGGCTGGACAACCTAATTTTGATGCATTTGAAAGTAATCCTTTCATGACGAAGTCACAGAGGAGAGAAATGGAAGTGAAATCTTTGTTGGAAAAGGTAGTTATTTACTTTACTGATATTCTTTTAAAAGATTATGTCTATGATATAAAATGAAGCATGAGTTATAACTAAAATTTTTTTTAATAGATTCAACCCGAGTTAATTACTCTAAACCCAAGACAGCTAGGAGAAATCAACGTGCCAAGCTTAAAACAAAAAATGAAACAATTGAAATCAGTAACTGTAAGTATGCATATTTTTACTTTTAAACCATACAATTTATCTTAAATACAGTAGACTCACTATATTGCTAATCTCAATTTAACAGTTCAACATAATGTAACAACCAATTGAGAAGGCCTCAGCAGTTGTAATGCTATTTTATGATAGATAAAACAACCACAGGAAAGGAGAAAAATCTCAATAGCGACCTTCATTTGTCGATGTCTCCTACTTCAATTCAGGCAATTTAGATTTGGCAGTTTTCGGGTCTTGCCAAAAGTCTCCAATTTTTTCAGGTTTGTCTTTATGTGCCAATCATGTGTCATGGGACTTTGAAAGTGTTGAAAATAACAATTAATACTTTTTTGGCATCTATCCATTCAAAGAAAATACTCCAGACTGATTTTGCAGCAAACAGAAGGCTTTGTTTCATTTCATTAAAGGGTTTTGTTTTCAATCTCCAGTGGTTTAACTTCAGTTATTCATTTTTAAATTTTTACTTAACATATATGCTTTATTTAATACTGTTCATTAATCGGTGTTTTTCTTTGAAAGTAACTCAAATTTATGTGATGTAAAAATTATACACATTCTCTTTCTCACCTCCCCCACAATTGGAAGATATGTTCATTTTAACAACTATAAGGAGGAAAATGTCCCTCAAACAAAGGTCCCCCTCAATGTTATAACCTGAATCTATTGTATAAAGGTAAGTTGTTAGGTAGTGGAAATGTTACAGTGAGAATGAATTTTTGCATCTTTTTTCAATGAATACAAAATAATATGAACTTATAATCTTTCTAGAGTAGTTTCTATAACTGCCCAGTAAAAGTTTCATTATATTGATCTCTTCCCATTACTGTTGCTAATAACCATATCTGTACCAAAATAATTTTAATCAGCTCAAGTCACATTAGCAATGCAGCAACTATGAGCAAATCGGACTACAATTTAACTTAAGAGTATAATTGAAAGGAACATAATTAATCTCTTGGGATGTTAGTCTGGATAGTGAGGAAACCTATAAGGCTATTTTATGAATTGATCAGCAATGATTAAGTTTTGACTGTACTGAATTTACGAATGTTGCCTATGTGATACCACAGATGATTTTTTTATGCATAACCTTGATAAACTTACTAATGAATTTTTAAATGGTTTTAAACCTTGCTTTTTTTCTGTTCCTTATATATTTTTTGTCTGCTGTTATAAACATTTACTGAAAGTTGATGCTCAATGTCTTGTATTAGATTCAATTGAACAATTGTTTTTATTTTTGAATTATTCTTCCAAAATAGTATGTCAAACAACCAGAGATAGAATTTGAGGCCAGACCCAAAACTAAAGGTCGAAGTAAATCTGCCAATGTTTTCAAACGTAAAATGATTGTACAAGGAACTGCTAAAAGGGTAAGTTTGGAATACTTTTTTTAAGTTTAAGTACATGAATCACAACATATGAAAAAATAAATATATATTTTAAAAACATGTTTTATTTTACTAGGAATTGATTAAGTCTGCTATGAAGGACAAGCGGGAAAGTAAGAAACCAGACCTAAAGACAAAAAATGTGTTGGATAGGTTTAAATCTAAAACAAACTGAAATTTAATTTGTACAATGTAAATAAATATCCTTTTATATATTGCAATTGTTTTTGTTGTTCTATTTTGTTTCGTTTTTCTGCCAGATTCTGTTATTTGAATTATTCCTTGAATTTGTATTTTTGTTTGTTAAACAGTATATTTGCCTTTGAATTTGTTTTTGTAATTCATGTAGCTATAATATAAAGTGTATGGGTATAAAATTTATTATAGTTTACATAAGCAGAGCTAGACTTTAGGACCAGAGGCAAATGAGGCTTGCACTTCACTCTGTTCAAAATGAAAGGTGCTTTTTAAAACAATGATAAAGTATAATTAAAATAATTAGTGATTGTGTAAAATATACTAATGAGTATCGCACATTTGTTACTGTTCCCAGTATTTGTTTTTGCTTGCAATTAGTTGCTGATTTCTATTAATGGGGTCTCAAGGGGGTTGTTATGTACTCTCCAGATATTTGTAAGAATTTGAGTGATTTGTCCCTTGGTAATGAAAGACAGGACTGGCTTGTGTGTAAACTTTTTATCCCGAAGATGGGAGTACTTGAAAAAAGCATTCACTTCACACTCACAGCACTAGAATATACTTCTGTGACAAGAACTATACTACTTAGAATAATGAAACTTTTATTTCAAAAATTACAAAATGTTTACATGGATATTTTTGAAATGCCACCCTTTTAGACATTGGTGCTCGTGGTGGAGTTGGATTACACCGTTATGTATAGTATTGTAGTGCATAATTTGTGTAGTATTGTTCATCACAAATACTCCTCCAAAATTTAGTCATGGCTGTATTTGATAGGTGCTACTAATTTATAGATTGTCAATTGCAGGAGACCATGAAACCTGTATTATGATCACAATTGTACATCCGTGTACACAGTCGCACAATGTAGGATTGCGGCAGACAGATGTTGGAAGTTATATGTATTGCATTGCAGTTCAACGTGAACCATCAGAGTGTATGCCAATTGTTGCGAGCTCAATCTAATATTTGTCAGAAATGTTTTTTTAATGCTCATGCTCATAATCATGCATAGGAATCTCCAATTTAGCAGAGCATATAAATTTCAGTGCAACTTTGCCTACCAAAAAGTACTTCATGGTGGAGTTTGGTTTACACATCTATATATTATATTGTACTGTACGTAATTTTTTTGTAGTGGTGGCTAAGTTCACCACCTTATTGATGACTGAAGCTTTCTTTCAATTGAAGAAGGTAAAACACATCTTTCCTTTAAGTTGACTGCTGAGGAAATGTATTGAGTAGCATAAATAATGTATGATACGAATAGATCGAGTTTTAAAAACATAGAAAGAAGTCGCAAGTAAAAGTATTGAAAATCAGAAATCGAAAAGCTCAGAATTCGTTGATCTCAGATATTAGTGAAAAACAGCCTTAAATTAAAGTAAGAAAATTAGAATTCTGAGTTAAATAAAATTTCATTTGTTTCATTGAAATCTAACTCGATGCAAAAATGCCCTTTTATGGAATTAAATAAAGTAAAGCAATACATTGTATGTATATTAATAAGTTTTTTTTTTTTTTAATATAACTGTGCAGACAAATTTCTTGAAAATTGATACTACATAACAAAATATAAATGCATTTAAAAATTGTGAAGTTTTAATAGAGTATTTTAGAAAGTATTAAGAAAACTAACTGTTGGTATTTGTGAACAATAAAAGTGCACAAGTACTAAAACTACATCTTCAAAAATATTTTTATCATAACTTTTTATTGTATTACTTTTGAAAAATGCACAGTATTTCCCTAACAATGTGATAAACTATTTCATCTTTCACAAATACTCGTATTATTCTATGTTGTAATACGTTTTCCACAGGCCTTGAAAAGGCCGGATTTTTTATTTTTACAGGTCCCTTAAAAAATTGTAATATTTTTACATAACATATTTCATTTTGGCTTATTCAGATCTTTTCTATGACATGCGACCTTGGACGAGTAATTTGGCAAGTGAAGAAGTTCCATCCATTACAGATCTTTCCTTGCACAAACTAAACCAATATCATTGACATTTGACCTTGCAAGCACAGGTATCATTACTGGGTCTGAAATTCAACCAAAGCATCCATGAAAGTTTCTTCACCTACATTCATTGGTTATTTTACTTTGATCTGTTAAATAGCCTCGAAAAGGCCCTTATTTTCTTTTGTTAAAAGAGTGGAAACCCTATGTAGCTTGAATTTGATAGGGGTTAAATTGTTATAGTAAAATTCAGAGTTATTTAATGAGCCATGAAATCAAAAAAAAAATATTTTTGTTCTGTGTTTAACTTTTTTTTTGGAAAACTTACTATTTGGAAACATTTTTGTCGGGCAAAGACAACTTTCTATGTATCACTAGACACCTGATATAATTTTGCCACCCCTGATATGTGAAAATATTCGCTTTAACTACTTAAAGAATATAAAAGTTGTCTATCACAATTTGGACTTGTAATTGCGTGATACTTTTACCAATTCTGGATACCCATGCCTGTAGAGACTAACTACAACTGCCCCACCTAATCCAATATTGTGTTGGAGTGCAATTTTTGCACCAGGAACTTGTCTCAAACCTGCTGAACCTCTCAGCTGCCAGCAAAGCTCTGAACATTGTGCCAGACCTGTTGCACCCAGAGGGTGCCCTTTTGCAATGAGTCCACCACTCGGGTTGATTACATATTTTCCTCCATAAGTGTTGTCATTTGTATCCACCAATTCTGCTCCTTTACCTACTTCACAAAGACCTAGAGCCTCGTAGGTGATGAGTTCATTTGTGGAGAAACAGTCATGCAGCTCAATGACATCGACATCATGTGGAGTGATGGAAGTTTTTTCATACAGTTTCTGTGCTGCATTCCTTGTCATGTCGAAACCAACCATTTTGATGCAGCTGTTTTCCGAAAGGGTCGTTGGAGGGTCTGTGGTCATTTCCATGCCTATGATCTCGACCGCTTGGCTTTGCAAATTGTGTTTTTCAACGAAGCTTTTCGAAGCCAAGACGGCGGCAGCTGCCCCATTGGACGTTGGGCAGCATTGTAAGCGAGTGAGAGGACCGTACACAACTGGCGAGTCTAGAATTTCTTGTACGGTGTATTCGCGGTTTCCTTGTGAATTTTGGTTGTGTAGTGCGTGCCTGTGGTTCTTCTGTGCTATTTTTGCAAAATGCTCCTTGGTTGTGCCATACTTCACCATGTGCTCTTGTCCTGCAGCTCCAAACATCTGTGCAGCCATGGGGGCTGCTGCAATTTGGTGGTGGTTGGAAAGTACCTGAAAATAGATGGAAATAATATACTTAATAACTGGAAATTTACACTTAATATCGTTTGTTTTCCATGTTAACAAAATGAAATGCAACAGTTTTCTTTCTTTTATGATCGAATGTCATTGTGGTATAAATATTGACCATCATGGCTTAGAGTATTTTGTCCACTGTGCTAGCAACCTGTGAGTTGTAGATGGTGCAGATTAGATTCCTCCCTGGCCATAAAACTCAATGCAACCAACCAGTGATAAATAGTTGACTTTAAAGTGATGACTTCTTCTTCGAATGGAAGCACTGAGTTATTTAAAACCCACAGCGGATTAACCGAAGCTAGGGAATGCCTCTAATGAGAAACATTAGAAGTAGGCCCTGTGACGCGCCGTCCGAAAAGCCCTCTTCTACCCCTGGATGGGTTTAAAGTGATGACTGAACATAATGTAAAAATGTTCTTTTGGATATTTATTTTGAAGCCTATTCCTTTAAATCGGCAAAAGTGTATACTGTATAATTAGTGACTCGCCTTTTGTCATTACAAAACCTGTGGCCATTATGGAGTTGTAACCTATTTTGACTGGCTGCATTTTGTATTATACATCAGTCATTTCAAAGAAATATCTTACTGGTTTAAGTAAGTAGAAGATGAATTAGGAATCTGTAAAGCAACATATGCTGTTTTTGTTAGTTGCCTATGATTTTATTGTTGTGTTGCAGAAATATTGAAGCGTTGTTTGCCATCCAATATAATTCTCATTTATCTTGTGTATTCAAAAAATGGGATATCGAAAGTCATCATTCTTGTAAAAACCACAGATTGATAGAGTATTATAGAAAATTGCAGCGATTACCTTCAGATGCTTATCGAATGGACTCACACGGTCTCTGAATTTGGATGTTAGGGATCCTCTTTCCATTTTTTCAAAGCCAACAGCTAAAATGCAATCGCTTCGACCTCCTCTAATTAGCTGATTAGCAAGCATGAGAGCTGTTGAACCAGTGGAGCAGTTATTGTTGACATTGAAGATGGGAATGCCAGTCATTCCTACTTCGTAAAGGGATCGTTGTCCACATGTAGAGTCACCATAGACGTAGCCTACACAAGCCTGTTCGATTCTTTCATAAGGTATCCTACAATCACTCAGTGCTGCCAGAACAGCTTCTTTGACCATTTGAGGGTAATCGATTTTGTTTGTTCCGGGTCGGAGAAATTTAGTCATTCCGACACCAACCACATACACGGGCTCTGCAGTACTGGGTGCGTTGTGAGGCATCTTTGATGTTCTAGAAAAGTTGAGAATATTAAAACATATTTAATAAGTGTATCAAACTGGAAAATATTTATGAGCATATTAATGTAATTGATCAGATTGTTTCCCATAATCGTTCATTTAAATAATAAGTACAGTTTGCATATTGCTTATTAACATATAAAAAATTTTGTGTCGATTAAATATTTTTAAGCTCTACCTTAAAAATGTTATCTTCTAATATCTTTTACATACTTTCAAGTTAACTTATTTTTGCACATAGTGAGTATATGTATTGCTAATTGACCCATCAATTTTCAACCTTTTTATCTCCTGGGCACACAAACTAACTACTCAAATTCTGTGGATTACCAAAAAGCATTTTATATTTTTTGATTGAAAAATAGGTGCAATTTTAATTGATTTATGCAAAGTTATTTTAATTACCTACCCTTTTTGTTCCAAAATGACTTACAAAAATCTTTATAAAATATTTTAATAAAATAAAGAATATGTACAATTTATACATATATTACTTGAAATTATTTGTGGACACTTGTTAAAAGTTCAAAACTATCCTGCTGAAATAAATCTTACTCTATCCATAAGGTTTACCAATGCTATTCTTGTAACACACCAGTTGAAAATCACTGAACTAACCTAGCTGTTTATTTAGGGATTCACTCTGCTGTAATATTCTTGTAAAAATACAGCAAATAAAGTGAACTCTTACAGAGGATTAATGCTATATTTACATTGAAGACACATTTATTCTCAAAATTTTAAAACTTCTTAGAAGACAAACTTTAAAATTCTGGGGTTTTTTTTGTTTTGTTTTTTTCCCCCTATTTAAATTTAAAACAAAGATTATATTTAGGGGAATGCTGGGATAACTACAGCCCATCCCAAATATGCTGATTTTTGACACGCTTTTTTTTATCAATTCCTATATGGGTGTATGTCCTTAACTTATGAAAATTTCTAAACATTTCTTGGAAAAAAATAAATATTTTTATTCTGAATGAAGAAAAAAAAGTTTGTTTGGTGTAATTTTATAGAAGAAGAAACTGCCAGCACAGAGATACTGAAGAGAGTCTTAGAATTAAATTATAGGGAAGGGTACAAATATCTAAGTTACTAACATGAAAAATATCCTAACCAGGTTAGGAAAAAATAATCAGCAGTCCCAGAAATCTTGTACTAAATGCCATAAAAAATGAGATAACCCAATCGTTTAAATTATAAAAAGCTCAGGTTTTCATTTGGGAGTTTTGTGCCATAAAACCCATTTAAACTAACCATTAGATTTTTAATGCTTGCACTATATTCAATTGTTTGCAAATGAAAGTAATAAGTTTTTTTATAGTAGTTTATTTAAAATTGTTCCGCGCGAATAATTAAACTTTCGATTGATTTAGTGGGGGGGGGTTTAATCCTCCATTCGCTCTCTCACTGCATTTATTTATGCGCATTATTATTTTTACCAATTACAATCTTTTTTAATTTTTAAACATTTGAATTTTTTTAATTAAATATCCCTAAGATTCTTATATGGCAATTAAAACGAAAAATAACAGTTTTTCGTTTAGTTTTTAATTTTATATATATACGAATGACAACCTGAACTTCTAAATAACTTAAGAACTGGTTTAAAAAATAAGCAAAAGCTATTTGCAAATCCGTAAAATTATCTTAATTATGTACAGTATTTGCGGACTTAACAAATAAATGTTTTTGTAGTACTGATGGATATTGAAAAAATTATTTGCGGACTTTGAACTATTAATTAAGTAACAGTAATAATGAATAAAAAAAATTTGCGTCTCCTAATTATCTTTTTAAGTGAAGAAGTTTATCAATATATATTTTTAATTTTCATATTTTTTTGGTTTTGACGTACTTTGTCACGTCATAATAAAGAAGCACGTTTGTGTATTTTATCATTTTGTGAAGAAATGTTAACAATGCCAAGTTAAAATGACTAAAAGGAATGATCAATTCTCTGACAGGGCTACCTGTTGTATAGATACCGAATAACAAAGTAACACGTCGCGAGACGTCTCGCACCGCACAGGTGTACAGGGAGAAAACTCGATCCGAGATGGGTCAAGATGTCCGTCCGTTGCCCTGCAGGGAGCTACCGGACCCAGTTAAGTCTATTCAAATCATAATCGGTTAAATTTAGCAACAAAAGAAAGCGGTGCAATTTCTTAGTCAAGACAATACGAGGCTACATATTCAGAAAATGGGAAAGAAAACAAACCTACCCTTACGTCGACCGCGAACACAAAACCACAAAGATTGTTCTTTCAGAACCGTCAAAATAAAAGTAATATTTCAAGAACGCACATGAAAGCGTTCTCCCCTGCAGGCATTGGGCACTCTGGCATTGAGAAGAGGAAAGTTCTGGGTTGGCTTTTTTAGTAAAGAAAAATATGCATGGTTGCACTCCACAGGTAGAATTGTTTGGTTGGCGGGGAATCGTTGCAGTTGTTTGTTAACCTGGCTTTTCTCTTGGCGCAAATCGGAGTGCGAAGATTCGGTTTTAATAAGCCATCGAAAGATATTGCTAAATATGCGTCACCTTGTAAAAGGACGTACAGTTGAAGGATAAACAATAGTCGAGAGAAAGGACAATGTGCTTTGGTAAAAATATTCTTTGGAGAAATTAACGATATATATTTGCCATGCAAATAAATTAAAATTTCGAGTTCCAAACTTTGTTTTCTGCATTTTGTCTCAAAAAGTAATATTTGCTTTTGATTTTATGTCTCTATATGTAAATAGAAATACGGTCAAATGAAACGAATAAATAATCTAGCTACTCGTGCTTGGAAGATGAAAACGCATTATTTCTAGTAATCACCTTCGTATATCAATTACTAGTAAAATTCAGTCATCTGTTCGCCATACATTCTATATCCTGAATGCAGATAAAAATTGTTTTGTTGAGTTTTAAAATCGATTTTTACAATTCGATCGAATTCTAGCTTGGAGGTTTTCTAAGTACTGCCAAAGATTCGGTTTCATAAGAAATGACAATATAGTTGGTGCAAAATTATTTTGATCTCTTCGAATTTCCACGAGAAAATGTTGCATGAATTCATCCAATAAAAGAATCTTATTATCCTATATTTGTTTTATTCCTACTTACACTAAACCCTCACGTTTAATCTTAAGACATACAAAATCCAAAGTAGATTTTATTTTAAAACTTAATCTAATGCGTATGAAACACGAATGGAAGAATGATTATGTTAGGAAGACAGAGGCTATTTAAAAACAATGTTTTAGAAATGGCTAAAAATGTTACAAAGAGGTCAGAAGGCATGTCTGCTGTAAACTTGTATCAGATTGTTCTAAGGTTACCTACAGTTTTTTGTACTTAATTTTTTTAATGAACTAAAAAGTTTCTGAAGTAATACAGTTCCATCGCAGCAAACCTAAGATTTAGTGATTGAGAGTGCAAAAAAAAGCAAAGGCCTCACAGTGAGTTTCTCACACTATAAGTGAATGAAAAGAAAATTTACCTATTAAAAAACGCTATTTTATATGTGGCCGTCAGATCGCTTATGGGATTAATTTTGAAATTTTTGTTTTCTAATCGTGTTATATGACCAGAAACAATTTAAATTTGATCAACAAAGCGAAAAGTTATTAGCAGGTATGCACACTGCCAAAAAGATTGAAGAACACCCCGACCCGAAGTCTATTCGATTGGAATGAAGAATAACGTCAGATGTACAAGAAAAGAGAAAAAAATGATCGCGATATATATATATATATATATATATATATATATATATATATATATAATTGCTTTGTTTTTTTTGGAACTAAGTACAATGCACTTTCAGATGTACTAACACCACTATCACCTCATCTATTTATCTCATTAATGCCTCTGTTGTGAAAGGCCTCTGAGATCCACAGAATTCCAGTGTAGCTTCTACGTACGCTATTCACAATACGGTCCATTTTAGAAATTTGTAGCATACTTGGGCCCATCCATGGACACAACCGACGGACAAGGTGTTTCACTGATTTCCCTCAAGTAATTCCCATTCCATTTTTTCAACATTATCGCATGTTATATTGAAAGTCCCTTTGTTGATTCGAACTTGACACAACAAAGTAACATTCTTTGTTGTAACGTTATTTAATCACCATAAAGAAAAAAATACAGATATTTAAACAATGCTTTGTTTGAATGTACACTCTCCTGGTATTATTGCGTAGCGTATTCAGCATATCAATAACTATAATTTGAATTGCGCATCTTTATAACTCAATGCAATAGAAAAAGTTTCGCTGCTTTACGTCTTTTAGTACATATTTCATATAAGAAGCAGAAGTGGCTTCCTTAAAATCACTCCATTTGTTTATCTATGTGGTAAGTTTTCGTTTTTACAAAAAGGCGGCTGGTGCACCTTAAATCTGTCATGTCCGAAAGTCCTCACGTTGGGTTGGTGTGGAAGTTTGGAGAGTGGGGTGCCAGCTCAGGTGTTGCTTCGTCATCTGACCGCGGTTCAAAATTACGAGGTGTTGTCCTCGAATCTTTCCCTTAAGGGACTGATCCCGGACCGTCGTCAATAGCCCATTGTGTTGCTCTAGTACGACGTTAACTAAAATTACCATTACCATTACCTCTCAAAACTATTGAGAGATAGACTAATGTGTGCAACACTACTGCACTTGTGACCATAAAAGTTTACTTCTTTTTGCAGATGTGGGTGGTCACTCTGTGTTACTGCATCATGCTGATCACATCAACGATAAGTAATCCGTTAAGGAACATCACACAGAGTGCTTCGGACGATTTCTACAACGCTCTTCGGTTCGCCTTCGACAAGTTCATGCGGCAGAAAACGCCCGAATCTTTGGAAAAAGTGGATCCTCTTCCGAATACCCGAGATCATACACTGGATGATATCGTGTGGAAACATGAGGAAAACGATGACAGTGAAAAGAAGCAGAAAAGAGAGGACACTTCACCTGATCCATTCCAACCACATGAAATGTACCTAATTATTTATGCATATTTAGTTGGTGCTTTATATCATTCGTACTCCCCCTTCACATTTAACAAATTTCTTTCTATTATTTGCAAAACTACTAGAAGCTAGAACTTTTCGGTTGTTGTAACCACACCCTTGTGGATGTTAATATGATTTTAATTTATTTAAAAACCGCAAATTTCGTATCCAAATGTTTCATAGTTACGCTATTAGTAGTTCGTAGTTTTAGTATTTTAGTAGTTCGTCTGAGATCATCACTGTTAGAAACAAAGCCTTCCCCATTTTTTTAACCTTTCTTTTCTTCGTTGGCTCGACAAACCTGTGTGGACGATGGTTCTGTTCCATATTGACATGTTGTTGACAGTAGCACTAGCTTTCTTTCAGAAGAGAATATTTTCTAATGCATTGAAAATTGGATCTACGTTGACATTAAAATGAGGGGTATAAAAATTCTGATTTGCCCAAATATTTAGATTTTTAAGGAATCGGATTTTGTTTTCTCAAAACAAAGTGTATCCCAACATTTGAAAAAGGTTGCCGCAGTAACCCGGTTGGAAGAGAAGCAGTTTAGCAACCGAAGTGTTGCGAGTTCGAAACTAGATCCAACCAAAGACCGTCATGTAGGTGGAGGATGGTTCACGTTAAATCTGTCGTGGTCTCAAATGTTTTCTCATGTTGACGTGGTGTGGAGAGTGGGATGCCAGCTCAGGTGTTGCCGTCTGACCGTTGTTCACAGTAGGTGGTGTTGTCCTCCATCTTTCCCTTTGGAATTGACCCCGGATCGTCGCCAATAGCCTGTTGTTTTACTCTAATGCGACGTTAATTAAAATACCTATTTTTGTGTCAGTAAAACCTTCCCTGCTCTAGTATTTTCCTATATTTGGTCATATGTGTCCCTTGCGAAATAAGAACCAATCAACCAAACCCTTCCTATTCTGATCACACTGCCTCGTGTAGTGAAACACGAGGCAGTGTGATCAGAATAGGAAGACTGACCTTAGAACCAAAATGACGTTATCCAACCATGGTTCAAAAGGACAAAGTGTTGTCCTCTGATATTTCCCTTCGGGATTGATCTCAAACCATCACCAAAAGCCCGCTTTGTTGTTCCAGTTACAAGTTACTTCAACTAAATAAACTTTAAAAAACTCAGCAAATATTAAATTGTGTCTTATTTTGAGGTGTTTTGAAGTTGGTCTGGAATTTTAATTAACTAATGACAGATTACTTGACCGTTCCGTTTTCAGAAATCATGATTCTGGACTAATCCCTCTGTACCCTTGCGACAAATACGAAGAAGAGAGCCATATATGCGTCAACATCAGACAGATTGGAACCACTTTGACTCTGGGGGTTCGAACCGAAACGCATGAAAAGCAAAGTCAACATCGAATTCGTTGGTACCGTTATTTCAAACATCTCGTCTCGCAAAATGGTGTCCAAGAAGAGTTTACAAAAGGTAATTTATATCGTATTCGGTATTAGAAACCTTTAATGGATAGTGCTATTTAAAAATGAATCTAACTTTTGAACATATCGTCGACTTACACTCGAAGTTGAGAAAATATAGTTTTGCGAAAATGAAAGGGGGGAGCTAGCTGTATTCACAAAGTGATGATACCGTTGCCCCAGAAACGATAGCATGTAAACAGTACGAATCGTACACAAGAAGACAACCAACAGCTGCGTTAATTACGTTCTTATTATTCCAAGAACAAGAATATATACACTAGTTACATAATCGTTTCTCTCGTCTCCTCAACGGCCTCTGACGTAGCTTTTAAAATCGCCCAACGGCAAAAGTCAAAGACCAATCAGAGATCATTCTGGAAGAGCACCACCTGCACAGGACGCTTCTATTTTCACCTGCTCTTCTCAAGCAGCAGCTGGCGCCAAAATTCCGAAATTACGATAATTGTTTTCTTTTTCCGGTCGGATATCTCACGATGTCACAGTGGTATTCTCTGCGGCGCCGCTGCCGCAACGCAAGTGCGGTCTGAGATACATTAGATCTAATGGAGCAGTGCATACATGCCTCCAGCGCCGCTGGGGCGACGCACGTCCAACTTACGTGCAATTTGTACCGCAGTTCCCCATGGCGCCGTACATGAGTCTCCGTTCTGAAGTACCTTGTTTTCATAAACAAATGGAATATAAATAATAATTAATAAATGGTTGTATCCAGTAACGTCTATTTTGTTTCAAAATATACTTTTTTTACACCAAGTATACGAAATAAACACGTTTTCTTCGATAGAATATTTATCGTAAATGGCGCGAAATGAGTTCGTGCGTCATTTCACGGTTATGTGTGCATCGTTGGTCTTCGGTGCCGCAGTGGCGCCGCGCGTTGAGAAACCGGATGTGTGCACCGGGCCTTAGACTACTTTCGTCTGCAGACTGGAAAAGAACATTCATCATCTCATTGGTCTACGGGACGGGATTAGATGTTCATTCTTTTCTGCATTCATTCTGCTTCGCAAACCCAGTTATTAATATTATGAACTATGGTTTGCTATCACCACGGGCAACACCGTAATGGCCTCTTCATTGTCAAATTCTGCTAAATTCGAATTGCGAAGAGATCCAATCTCGTGACGTCACAATCTCTGATGAAAATATAAATAATCAATTGAAAATTATTTGTTAAAATCAAATCAAATGTAAGGTATCTATGTGGTGTAAAATGTTCCGCAGATTTCAAATCCGTTGAACTATTTTAATTATCTTTAACGATCCCGATTTTACTAAAAGGAACTAAACAATGACAGTCAAAATGTTTTTATTTGTTTTGCTGAGCGCAGGAAATGAAATCTGTGATTTTTCGAATCAAACGAAGGTCATTCTTCGCAGCCGCGTTCGTATTGGAAAAATATAAAATCCCATAAATTAATTTTAAAATGTTCTAGATTGAATTTTTAATTTCGGGCGGGACACAAACATTTGCAAAAAATTCGGACTACCTGTGTGCCAAATTTTATTATTACAAGTGACGTAGATTCGTCAGGACACTGGGAACAGAGAAACATACACTTCCTTTTATAATAGTAGAGATAAGTATAGTAAGTCTTAGAAAAGCATGTTTTTCTCCAATTGAGAACATTTTAAAATTTGAAAACATCAAAAACATTCTTAATTTCAAAATGTTTCCTGTATATCTGGTTTTCAGTATTTTTTTATTTTGTTGGATATTTTGTTGGATTTTTTTATTTTGTTAGATTTTTATTTTGTTGGATTACAAAATCTGTACATCTAAGTGTAAATCAGAAATGTATCACGCATCCAAATTTTTTTTTAAATGTTTCTTAGCCTATGCTTTTTTTGTCAAATTTTAGGTGGTTTAGTACCAATTTCCTTTTGCTTTATAATTGAGCGATACACTAACCAAATGGAGTTAATTTGATTTATATGTATACAAACTCTTATGGGTGCATTAAAACATTGACAATATACTGAAAATCAATGCCTATAAGACCTATCATTTTTTCCTATTTCATCAAAACATTTTACGATTTATTACGAGTTAACTTCCGCGCAGCAAAATGTTTCACGGCCAAACTTTCTACATAGACAAAGTGGTAAAAAACAGTCTGTGCAAATTGTATGTATATAGGAATCGGATAATAAATACAAAAGTTTTTTAGGAAGTCCCCTGTCCCTGTAAAATGTTAAAGGGTCAAAAAAAAACCTTAAGGGGCACATCTTCCTTAGATGTGTACGTACATCACAACCCCGAGGTACCCGTGTGATATGTCCTCCCTTCTGTTTTACCGTCGCCTACCTTTCTGGGGTTTTTCCTCACTCGTTGTCTTGTTTTTGGCGCAGCTCGGCTAAATATGGCCCTTGCCCCATAATACCCACAACTAACATACCAACCAAAAGTAAATCTTTTCGTAGGGCTATTTACAACCTTAATGACAAAGGATATCTAATATTATGGAGCTTCCTTTCCATTCTATTATTAAGACTAGATTAGGGCGCAGCAACATGCGAAACAATCGCAAGCGGAAATTTTGTTTCACTACTATCCAAACATAGAAAGTATTCCTTTTAACACTATCACCCATGGTTCATTTGAACACGTGTTTTCTAACCCAGGCACTTATTCGGAAAACACTCGCCCAATCTGCTTTCACGATTTTCTATTTCCAATCAGAACGCCGTACTACTAAACCAACAATATATTTTATGATTATTTACTGTGTTTTCAGACATACCTGCTTGTGTTTTACCTTATAAGTGGAACGTCGATTTACTTTGATTAAATTAGCTTCAATGTGTATTCAGGATTGCTTTTGGACGGACCATATATTTGGAAAACTTGAACCCCTATGAAAGGGAATTTTCGTGTGAAACAAACAAACCAGACGTTCTACGAAGATTTTACTTCTGTTCAAACGTTATTTTATGTCAGGGGTTACCTGAAAATGCATTAAGCAACATTTGGCGTTTAATCTAATTGGTGTTGACTTATCAACTATTCTGTATCAGTTTGGAATTTTTAATAGCTAAGTGGCTGAAATCGCATTCGAAAAAGAAACCAGCCAACTGACGTCACGGTCAAAATACGTTCAGGAAATACGTATAGTCACAAAAACACTATCTACATTTGGCTTGGCAGATATTGTCTCTCCATTGCTATTAAGAGGATCTTCAAAAAGTGTAATCAATAGGGCAACTTTTTGCAACCAATGCAACTTTTTTCCATACGTTCTACGCTGCATTTAAAGTACTACACTGCTTGACAATTGCTAAGGAACAAACACAATTTTTAAAATAATTAACAATATTCATTAATTAAAGGAACGGAACTTAGTATATATATTTAATTAAGATACTGTGCATTAAGTATAATGCAAAAGGTTGCAGATTTTGGCTCATGGAAAAGCAAGATAATAAAAAGAAAAAAATCTGCTCCTTAGAGCAATTTCCAGTCTCGAAAAATGTTCTTTCTATCCGAAGTCATGACAGATATAGTCACTCAGTAAGAAGTGAGGCCTCCTTGCACACTAATGCACATTTAGCATATGCTATGCATGCTCTCCACTAAACAGTCGAGGAGTGCTTGGGGGATATTTCCCCATTCCTCTCTCAAAGCAATTTTGAGCTCCTGGACAGTTTGGGGTGGGTGATTCCTTTTTGAAACACGTCTGTAAAGATCATCTCAAGCATGTTCAATAGGATTTAAGTCCGGTGAATACGAAAGCCATTCCATGCTCTCAATATCTTCGCTCTCTAGTAACTCAGAGACATCAACTGTTGTGTGTGGGCATGCATTGTCACCCTTGAACAGAAAGTCTGGACCCACTGCACCCCGAAATAAACGAACATGACCCCAGAGAATCTCCGTGCAATACCGCTGCGATGTAAAGGCACCTGCGTCAAAGATGTGTAGCTGTGTTCTGCCATTATGCATAATGCCTGCCCACACCATGACCCCTCGACCATAACGATTAACCTCACGAGCATTCTGAGGTGTGTAACGGGTACTCCTCTCTCTCCACAGTAGTTGGTGTCCAGAATCCCTCTTCACGGTGGATCAGGATTCGTCGGAGAACATGAATGTAGACCACTGTTGATGATTCCAACGAATATGTTCTTTACACCAGCGTAACTTTTCCCAGCGATGACGTGGTTGTAACGGAGTACTTAACAGGCTTCCGTGCATACAAGCGAGCTTGTTTTAATCGCCCAGAAATTGTTTTGGCAGATACACGAGTGCCGGTAGCGGTTGCAAGCTCTGAACCAATCTGTCCCGGAGTGAGATGTTTGTTGCTTAAAGCTGTTAGGGATATATCTGCATCATCTCTAGGTGTGGTGCTCCTCCCACGATCACCAACATGCTTTCTCAAAGCATTTCCACATTCCGCGGCTCTTTATTACAGCGAAATAACGCTTTTTGACACGCATTGATGCGGCAACTTGGGTGACACTTTGCCCAGCTTCGAGCCGTACCAACTGCTCGCCCATAGTCAAATTCACTCATATGATGCCTTACTGAGATTCTCCGCTTGATATTTGCACCAGAAGACGGAATCTATCTGAACGGCTTTCAAAACATTAAAACGTGATTTTCTGTAGATACTTTACTGTTTGGAATTTCAATTAATAAACAGCTCGTGTGCGCTGTCTTTTATACAGATAAGAGACCTTGCTCTACAGCAACCTCTGCATTTACATTTTTACGATTGAGCGGCTTTCCGAATAGCAGTTTTGCATAAATTGGTTGTTCCTTAGCAATTGTCAAGCAGTCTAAAACCAAAATTCCTCCTACATGGGGTGTATTATAAGTGAGCTATAACCGCAACACAAATGCAACGTTCTGCATAAATGCAACTTTTTGCATAAATGCAACCCACATGCAACATTTAAAAATTTAGCTTTAAATTAATTGATATGAAATTACTATTTCATTTTTTTGCCCTCTGAACCAACCCTATGATCACGTGTGTCTGATCTTGCGAACGCCGAAGTATTGCGGATCAAACAAAAAGTTCATGGAAAGAAGGTGTTCGTCCTAACAGTCTAAAGTGAAATAAATAGCAAGAAGTACTTTTCACACATTGGTTGGCACTCTTCATAATGCAGAGGAAACTTGCGTAATTAACTGCAGAGTTGGCGAGTTGAGTGTCGATCATCAATATGTTGTTCGCTTTGTAGATGACGTTTTAAAATCTCTGAATGTTGATCGAAAGGATTTTGCGCTTCTGCTATCCAATATAGCACATTATATGACTGCGGCTGGAGCAATTTTTCAATGTTTAAGAAATTACTGGCCAAGGATCGGTCATTCAACATTCTTCTGTATTTAAGAATGTGTTATAATACTGTTATACACGACTAGAATTGTCAATATATTTTTAATTTTTTACGTATGATTTATTTTAGAATTTAGTGTACCAAAAATAAATACAACTTTATTTCCATAAATGCAAATTTTCCAAGTCCAGACGAATTTATGGCACTTACAATAGTGAGATTTGGCACACATGTAGTCCAAATTTTTTGCAATTTTTGGGTCGTGCCGAATTTTAAAATTCAATCTAGAACATTTTAAAATTAATTTAATTGAATTTAACTATCATTGTTTTCTCTAAAATGGCAACACCATTAAGATATGACAGATTCTAAATTTATTTTTTCCGTGTTTCTGTTTCATTTTGCGAGGAACGATTTTTCAGCGGATGAAAAACCCAAATCAAGTTTCAACTGGAGTTATGCAGTTCTTTCTTTCTTCTGTCTCCTAGATCGTTAAAGATAGAGTAAAAATTTCAACGGATTTGAAATCTGCGGAAAATTTCACGTTAGATAGATACCTAAAAATATGATTTTCTTTAAATAAATAATTTTTAAATTGTAACTTTTATATTTTTTCGCATACGAATCAGGCCTTGATCGTGTTCGAGAAATCACAGATTGCATTTCATGCGCTCAAAAGATTCCAGCGATGGAAAGCAAAACAAACAAAAAAATTAAACTGTCATTGTTTAGTTCTTTTTTGTAAATTCGGAATCGTAAGATAGATTGAAATCTGCGGAAAATTGTACACAAGGTAGATACCTTATACATTCGATTTTCTTTTAATAAATAATTTTTCAAATAGATATTTATATTTTTGCAAGAGATTGTGACGTCACGCCGATTGGATCTCTTCAAAGTTCGAATATGGCCGCATTTGACAATGACGAGGCCATCACAACTTTGCCCGTGGTGGCTGTTATCCGATAGGCTACGAATTACCATTTAGTTTGCAAAGCAAACTAATTGGGAATTCATAGCAATCACCGGGGGTTAGCGAGCAGTCGTAACACCTGATCCCACGAAAAGAACTGTCATTGGCAACGCCGTGCTGGTCACGCAGTGGCTGGTACTTTAAAAACACAAAATGCCTAAAATATATTGGAAAAGATATTATTTGTGAATAGTAGATTATATAAAAACTAGGGGGCCCGCCCCCTGCTCGCTAATGCTCGCCAACCCCCGGAGGATTGCTTCGCAATCCGCATTGGATCGCTGCGCGAACCAAAGCTCGCTTCGCTCGCATCAATGAAGACATGTGTCCTAGCAGAAGGAATTGTTTACAAAATATGATATTCCAAAAAAATACTTTTCAAATCTAAATTTTTTGCTGTTTTTCAGAAAAGATATATACAGTACCTCTAAAATCAGAATTCAAATGAAAACTTTGAGCAAATTTTGTCTCGAAATGTGAGCGCTGATTTGGAAATTGAATACCCAACATGTTGTTTGTATGTACGTTTACCCCTGAACTTGATCCACCCACGCTTTTTCATTGAGTTTGTAGTCGAAAGTTGTAGTGCAAGCGTCTTGTTGAACTATAATTGTTGACCCTGAAAAGGACCTTTTTTTAAATGTCCCTGAAAAGATCCTCCGCTTTATTTGATTTCTATTATTAACTGCACAGCTCGACTAAAATTCATTTATTTTTCAATAAAATTTCATCCGATAACGCTATAAATTCAATTGAAGCGCGAGGCTTCGTGATAAACAAACAATCGTACAATGTTGCCAAAACGCGATAACTAATAACGCCTTTTTTGCGTGCCACGTAAGAGAATTATATATATAGATTGCGAATTAAAAAAAAATATGTCTTATCAGTTCACTTTATTTCAGACTTTTGGAGGATGAAAGAGTTATCCTTTAATTAAGGTACATAATCTGATCTGATGAATTTTCAATTTCGCATTTTTTTCTCCCTATATATATAGACAAAGTGCCTTGGAATATTAATATCGGGGGTGAAAGTAATGAGCTGAGGATTTCGCCCATTACAGAAATTGATTTCAGCTACAATTATTTCGTGGCCTCGATAAGCAGCGTGCAAGAGCAAGAGAAATCACGGAAACGCTCTAAAGATATACAATTCATCAAATTCATCATAGAGCCTATCAGTATAGGTGAGTATTTGCCTCTCTGCATAATGCCAATTATGATAGATTGTTTTGTGAAAAAAACACGAAATTCTGTGTTTTACCCTCGTATTTGAATTTTGTACTCGCGTTGACTTTTCTCAATCAAGTATCCCACTAAATTTATGCTCTTACGCTGGCCTCATTTTTAACCCTCTTACAACCAGCAGTTTTTCCTGCATGACTTCTAAACAGTTTTTATGATATCGACCAAAAGAATCTTTCCAAAGAATGGCCCAATAGAATATTTCCAAATGATTCTATTTCCAAAGAATGGATCAATAGAATATTTCCAGAGGATTTTATTCCCAAAGAATGGACCAATAGAATATTAACAAAGGATTCTATTTCCAAAGAATAGGAAAATAGAATATTAACAAAGGATTCTATTTCCAAAGAATAGGAAAATAGAATATTAACAAAGGATTCTATTTCCAAAGAATAGGAAAATAGAATATTTCCAAAGAGTGTATCAATAGTATACTTCCAAAGGATTCTATTTTAAGGAAAGGACACCCTAATCTTTCCAAAGGATATTTCCAAAGAATGGACCAATACAATATTTTCAAAGGATTTTATTTCCAAAGAATGGACCAATATAATATTTCCAAAAGATTCTATTTCCAAAGAATAGGAAAATAGAATATTTCCAAAGAGTGGATCAATAGAATACTTCCAAAGGATTCTATTTTGGAAAGGACACCCTAACCTCTCCAAAGGATATTAATTTAACGAACGAAAGAAGCAATAGAATATTTCTAAATGTTGAAAAATCTATGAAATCTTTCAACTAATGCATGTGGTTATGTAGTCATTATTTGTGTGATGTGAGGTAAAAAAACAATACACTACTAGGAAATCTTTTGACGCTCAGAGGTTTAATGTCATAATAAAAAAAAGTTTTATTACTTATATACATTAATTATACATTATTTTATATGCGGCCGAAGACAATTCCTCTTTACCCAATGCGGCTCAGACAATCCTCAAGATTTGAGTGGACGTTGAGGGCATATCTACGGTGGTTCATATGAGAGTTTAAGCCCTCCTCCCAGATGTTAAAAGGACAAAAATATTTTATTAAATACTATTTTATTAATTGTTCTAGAATTTATGTATGAAATTGATTTTTATATTTTCTCTTAGCTCCAATCTACAGAATTTTGTCCATTATTTTTTTATCCCATTTTCAAAAGTACCTTATCTTTATTTACAAGATTTGATGCAATAATCTAGCAATTTTTAAATTTTTTATTGATTATGGTGTTGGGCTACTTTTCCCTCCAACTCGCCTGTTCGTCTTGGTAGTGTCTGTGTACCACGAAAATTCCTTCAGACACAAAAATTCTGCCACTGTGTTGCAGTAGGAATAACCCTCGTCGTATTTTCTTAGGGAGATGTTCGAAGAAATGTATTCAAGTTTATCATGCTGGCGCCCTTATTGACAGCTTGGAAATATATTTATTAAAATTTGTTTGTCTAGAGAATATCTACATACTAGTAAACTGCCTCTTTCTTCTGCCAACACTCGTGGTTTGACATTTTAGTGTATCATTTGGCGCTATCGTGTGATAGGGTAGATGTGTACTGCATTTCTTAAGAAGAGCAATAAAAATGGTGAAATCGTCAAAGTCTACTATTATATTGCGCGGACCAATCAGATGATAAATCAATGTGCGTCTTCTCCCGTCATGTGTATCTATCCGATGATGAATGTTAGATTCCACCCAGCAGACGAAAGCAGTCTAAGGGTCATGTTACTACTAATTTTAGTCACATGATCCTGAGCATATAAAAAAGTAACCAATGCACACAGGGCACAAAACAACTCAGGTGGGCCCTTTCTTAGTTTTGTCCTGACGACCTATTTACAAAGCTCAGTCTTAGCTAGTTTTGATGCATAGTCCATAAAAAATTGTAATCACGAATTAGTGTTGCAAACAATAATTTATTAACAAATTGTTTTATACTAATTTGTTAACTTTTACCTATTTGTTTAAATAATATACTTATCACCTTTTCAGATACGTGAATATTGTTTTTGGAAAAAGGCGGCATCAACTTCATTTGCCATTTCAGGTTCCAAAAACTCTAGCATCGTCTTTGACAGACAGTACTCTAGAACTAATCTCCAATAGCACACTCTAAAATTGCTCTACATCAAAGAAACCTATTTTTAATGTAAAAATAACGACTCCACATTAATGGTTCGCCGTTTTAAGTATCTCAAATTATATCCTGGGTGTGCACCCCTGGAGGATAAGGTTTCTAATTACTAAACTAAAACTAGAGAACAAGAGGATCAAAGGTAGAAATCACTGGATAAAACCGAGAGCTACGTATTTGAAACAAAATTGATTCCCATGCTTTATTACAGACATGGGAATCTTATATCCTGGTGAAGAGCTCGTCATCTACGCTCGGGCTTTTATGGAATTGCCCATGAACTCTGTGACTCTCAAATGGACTTTAAACAACACGGAATACGGTTTGCCGAGCAATATGAAGGTCAACGAAGACGGAAGCTCTGTGGTTGTGAAAGAGCTCAGAACATCAGTTGACAAAGTTCTTACATGTTCCGTGTTCTCCAGCAAGAACATTTTCCTTGCAAGAAGAAATTTCTTATTCAGGAAAATCGGTAATTTTTTTGTCAAAAGTATCTTTAGTTCATGTTTTATGTATACTATGGCGATAAGTTTTAAGGTTATAAGTGTAATAATTTTTGACTGAAAACTGATTATTCTGACGTCAATCTAAGGCCAGATTACCAATCGAGCTGTTTTACGCTCTAAGGTTTTACGACTTTCAAGAAATTTCAAAACAAATATACTTACTCGAAGAGATGACAAGCAGCTTTTCTTTTCTTAAATTTCTATAATATCAAATTAGAGTTTTTTAGTTAGCTTCCAATGTAAGAGCAATTCTGGTAAAATATCAATGCCAAAGCTCACGGAATCCTAGTTTACAATTGTCTTGTAATTCGAAATTACTTTTTCTCCCTCCTTTACAATTTTCTTTGAAGTATTTCAGGTTTCATAATTGTAATTTCGAAGTTCCTTTTCACTCAAACAAGAAGAAAAATTCATGCAACTTTCTTCTTTTTTGAGAAAATTTTGTACTTTTAAAACGGTGATGTTTTAAAGCTCGCTGAACATCAAGGGAAAAAATGTTTAATAATTCTTGGCAATTATATTCGTATTTTAGAACAGCGTTCCTGATTCATGTGTATCTTTTATTACATAGAATCTGTAAAGAAGGAATAAAAGTATAAAATTAATATTTTTTATTATGACTTCGAAAATATCATGGTTGGCATGTTTATTGTTTATTTAGTCTAACTTTCTGCGGTTTCTATTTTTTTCTGACTGTGCTAGGGCACTTTCAGCACACCAGTCAGGTACGGCCCTGATACTAGTCCTAGAAGAATTGAAACGGTTCTAAACTGTAATTAGCAGTGTGTTACCTAAGTTTAAAATGTATAAATTTTTATTGTATTTATAATTTTACTGTATAATTGTAGAAGAGAATAGAAGAAAAAAATGCATTTGTTCAAATTGAACATTTGTACTTGGAATATTCCTATTTAATTTAATAAGGGCCATGTCATCAAAAGTGGTACTTGAGCCTGGACTGCAAATATGTATGGTCTAAGACAGTCACTAGTGCCAATCTTGAGTTAACTTTAAAGATACTAATCATATCCCTCTATGAGTAATTATAAATGCAACGATTCGTTTTAAGCCCCCTGCCCACATCCGATTTTTGAACTTGCGGCGCCGCTGTGGCACCAAAGCCCAACTATGCACACAAAACCGTGAAATGACGCAAGTACTCATTTCGCGCCATTTGCGTTAAATATTCTATCGAAGAAAACGTATTTATTTCGCTTACTTGATGAAAAAAAAAATTATTTTGAAACAAAATAGACGTTACTAAATACAACCATTTGTGAATTATTATTTATATTTCATTTGTATATGAAAACAAGGTACTTCAGAACAGAGACTCATGTGCGGCGCCGTGGGGAACTGCGGTACAAATTGCACACAAGTTGGACGTGCGCCGCTAGAGGCATGTGTGCACTGCTCCATTGGATCTAATGTATCTCAGACCGCACTTGCGTTACGGCAGTGGCGCCGCACGTTGAAATACCGGATGTGTGCACCGGGCCTTAATACACGTGGATAATTTAATACGATTGTTCTATGGTCTAAATTTTATTTTGGATAGTAAAATAAATTTTAAGTGTGAGGAGTTTTTAATTACCATTTTATGTAATGTTACGATTCCCTAGGCGAAATTATAGAATAAATGTACGAAATCATAGTATCGATCCTTAGAAAATAAGAAATTTAATTTAAATCTTTGTATATCTATAGTTCATCACACACTTGTCATATTCTTAGGTATAGGTAAACAATGCATTTTCTAAGCAAAGGTTTATTCAAGTCATCTAAGGTTGAGACTTTCTCACACATAGACAAATTGTGATTTAGTGAAAGGTAAATATTTGATTTGGTGGGATACTCAACATTTGCAAATATCGCCGGCTTACAGGTAAAACACACGAAGTCATAGTTTGAGACATGAATTTCTTAACCAGAATGTGATGATCTCTACACTGGTGGAATGTATCTACTTTTCCTTTGCATGTAATTCATTTCTTCTTTGCATGAAGGTAGATTTGTTCTTGACGAACACACTTTGTGAGGATAACAAATGAGTAGAAATATTGCCCTTCGTTTTCTCAGAACTCACTTCGTGTTTCATTTGTAATCCGAATGCATGTTACTTGTGTTTCCCCTTTTTATTTAAAAAATATGTTGCCATTTTCCTTTATCACTATCCAAATGTTTTACAAAAGTCTAAAACACGCACATTAATTATTACAGGTGCGGCAAACAAACAAGAACACCAAAATATACCACCCGACTTGAAATATTTTAGGAAGAAACGAAGTCTGGATGATAATGAAGGCTTTGAAGACAATGAAAACATTTATCCAAGATCACGACCTTCCTTTCCAATGACTCATCAAAACTCTAATTTAAATAAGAATTATAATGATGAAGGGAATGATCAACTTTCAAGTTACCACACCTCCAATCGTAAAACAAAATTTAAATTTGATGATGTTATCCAACCTGAACGTATACCTCGTACCTATGACCAGCTTTTCTATTCGAATGACCCCCAAACTGATTCGAATGAGAGAGAATCGACGAATTTTCAGCCAAATAAAATAAATACTTATAATTTTCCAAGAACGAAAACATTCGAAAATTCTCATCAAGAAAGTGCCGACATTTATACATCAAGCAGAATGGATCAAAACTCTGATTTTGTCCACTCCAAGTATCATGGTTTTCCGTCTCAAGTGGACAAGTCTAGTGTAGATGAAGGTCTAAACCGTGACTACGAAGATCAAAGTGGTTTGAAAGACCTTTATAACAGGCGATCCAAAAAAGAAACTCTTCCCAATCATCCGTCATTGATAGCAGATTCTAGCCGGCAGGATCAAAAAAACGAAATTACTCAATTAAATGATCTTATTCAGCAAGCCAATCTTTTAGTCCAGAAACCTACTGAAAACAGTAATTCTTACATAAATGAAGCAACAAATGACGTGCACAGTCAGATATATTCTTTCGACGATGAAGAATCCGCTCTCATTGCTGATTGCAAAAATCATTTAGATTGTAGTATCCATGCAACTTGTAACAAGATCTCGGATGGACATAATTTCTGTAGATGTTTCCCCAAATATAAAGGAAATGGAATATTCTGCTGGCTGATTTAACTTATTTTAATGCCATTAACTTATGTTGTGATTCAAACGTACATATTCATTTTCATTGGAAACTTTGAGAACTTACAAATTCAGCTAATTTCTATAATACATATGTTCTATTCAATTCGTCAAGTTAAAATAAAAGGATTCTTTGAAGTATTGATCTTTCGTTCTTCAATCGCTTATTCAAACAATTTTACATGTTTTCTTTGCAATATTTAATCCAAATAGGCAGCTCATAAATCATTAACGTCAATGCGTTTTGAAGTATACGTTTCATTCGTCAAATCTTATTATGGTTTTTAAACTGTATCTGTTTAATAGAACTCGTTTACCCTAGTACACGAGTACCATACACTCTATAACAAAAAAATCGACACAACAAGAAGGAATCATCCGATTGTTTTGAAATTTCGTATGCAAAAATGTTTTGACCAAATATGCAAATGATTAAAATTTGGTGTCCAATGAATGAATAGTGCGATCTCCAGCGCATCGGAACTGCGCATCCAGCAGATGTATATAAGGAGTTGTTCTTGAACTGTTAAAAATTTCTGCTGCATTGCGATATAGGATATCTTTCAACGACTGAAAAAATGCCTCGCTGCAGGATTCGAGCTCATTACGAGCAACTTTCAGAGTTTGAAAGAGGTCGTATCATTGGATTGAAAGAGGCAGGATGGGCAAATCGTAGAATCGCTCGTCATGTGAGTCGAAGCGATGCGGCGATTAGAAGATGCTGGCAAGAGTGGGTTGACAATGGCAGATTTCAGCGTCATGATGGTAGCGGTCGAAGTAAGGCCACAACAGATCGCGAGTACAGAGTGATTGTAAGATCAGCTGTCACAGCGCCTGATTCATCGCCATCGACCACCAGTCGTGCGACCCACACGCGATTGTCCACAATGACCATTCTCAGACTGCTGAGAGAGCGAAATCTACGCTCGTACCGACCGTTACGCCACCTGCCACTCACGCCTGCACACTGTCGAGCCAGATTACAGTGGTGCTTGGCTCGATCTGACTGGGAACGTATAGTCTTTAGCGACGAATCCCACTTCCAACTGTGTCCTGACGATCATCGAAGATGTGTCTGGAGACGCCCAGGGTAGCGTGCCGATCCTGCTGTCACTATTGCACCCCACACGGGCCCTCAACAAGGAGTTATGGTCTGGGGTGCCATTTCCCTTGATAGCCGGACCCCTTTGGTCGTCATTAGAGGTACACTTACTGCACATCAGTACGTTGACGACATTCTGAGACCTGTTTTGCTACCGTTCCTTTCGCAGTCGCTTATTTTTCAGCAAGACAATGCCAGACCACATACGGCACGTGTTGCTATGAACTGTCTTCAAGCTTGTCAAACACTTCCTTTTCCAGCCAGATCACCAGATCTCTCACCCATCGAGCATGTCTGGGATATGATGGGAAGGCTACTGCATCCGGTAGGGAATGTTGATGACATAGTCCGACAATTGGAGAAAATTTGGCAAGAAATACCGCAGGAGACCATCCAGGATCTTTATCGGTCTATGCCACGCCGTGTGGCAGCTTGCATCCAGGCTAGAGGCAGGTCAACACCTTATTGAGCTCGTTACTGTAACTCTGAAATAAATCATTCAATTGTTCTGAAATTTTAATAATTTTCTATTCTGTACATAATTTTCCTATCCACCAATTTTTGTCTCCGTCGGATAACTCCTTCTTGATGCGTCGATTTTTTTGTTATAGAGTGTATAATGAAAAACTAAAATTCAAATTCGAAATAATTTTAATAAAGATTTTCTATAATAATTTAATATTTTAATTTAGTGAGATCCTTGCGCTTGATGCTTGCCACACAGAGTTAGGTTCCCATTTGGTTAGCTTCAGTCTCAAGTCTATTCATTGATTCATTGAATCTCGTTTCATTGATTTGTTGGTCAAGCATTGCTGGCATAAAAGACAAAAAGGAAACCGCTCATCGTGGACAGCAGGTATGAACCCAAATTTTAAATATTCCTCCGAATATTGACGAACTTTTTTCTTGCTTGCACCACTCATTTTACTCTGGGCTGAAAGAAATATATATATAAGATCAATTAAAAACTAAAACTAAAGTATGTGTTAAAATTAATTTAATGTGACATAAAGTAAACGTATACTAAAAAATGCATATTTATTTCAATGTATATAACATATTTACCACACCGCCACAGCAAAATAATACACACTCTATCACAAAAAAATCGACGCACAAAGAAGGAGTTGTCCGATGGAGAAAAAAAATTGGTGGATAGGAAAATTATGTACAGAATAGAAAATGATTAAAATTTCAGAACAATTGAATGATTTATTTCAGAGTTACAGTAACGAGCTCAATAAGGTGTTGACCCGCCTCTAGCCTGGATGCAAGCTGCCACACGGTGTGGCATAGACCGATAAAGCTCCCGGATGGTCTCCTGCGGTATTTCTTGCCAAATTTGCTCCAATTGTCGGACTACGTCATCAACATTCCCTACCGGATGCAGTAGCCTTCCCATCATATCCCAGACATGTTCGATGGGAGAGAGATCTGGTGATCTGGCTGGAAAAGGAAGTGTTTGACAAGCTTGAAAACAGTTCATAGCAACACGTGTCGTATGTGGTCTGGCATTGTCTTGCTGAAAAATAAGCCCAGGGTACCGCGAAAGGAACGGTAGCAAAACAGGTCTCAGAATGTCGTCAACGTACCGCTGTGCAGTAAGTGTACCTCTAATGACGACCAAAGGGGTCCGGCAATCAAGGGAAATTGCACCCCAGACCATAACTCCTTGTTGAGGGCCCGTGTGGCGTGCAATAGTGAAAGCAGGATCGGCACGCTACCCTTGGCGTCTCCATACACGTCTTCGATGATCGTCAGGACACAGTTGGAAGCGGGATTCGTCGCTAAAGATTATACGTCCCCAGTCAGCATCATTCCAGCCTGATCGAGCCAAGCACTACTAATCTGGCTCGACAGTGTGCAGGCGTGAGTGGCAGGTGGCGTAACGGTCGATACGAGCGTAGATTTCGCTCTCTCAGCCGTCTGTGAATGGTCATGGTGGACACTCGTGTGTGGGTCGCACGACTGATGGTTGCTTGCGATGAATCAGGCGCTGTGACAGCTGATCTGACAATCACTCTGTCCTCGCGATCTGCTGTGGCCCTACGTCGACGGTTACCATCATGACGCTGAAATCTGCCATTGTCAACCCACTCTTGTCAGCATCTTCTAATCGCCGCATCGCTTCGACTCACATGAAGAGCGATTCTCCGATTCGTCGAACCTGCCTCTTTCAATCCAATGATACGACCTCTTTCAAACTCTGAAAGATGCTCGTAATGAGCTCGAATCCTGCGGCGAGGCATTTTTCAGTCGTTGAAAGGTATCCTAAATCGCAATGCAGCAGAAATTTTTAACAACAGTTCAAGAACAACTCCTTATATACATCTGCTGGATGCGCAGTTCCGATGCGTTGGAGATCGCACTATTCATTCATTGGACACCAAATTTTAATCAGTTGCATATTTAGGCAAAACATTTTTGCATACGAAATTTCAAAGCAATCGGATGATTCCTTCTTGGTGCGTCGTTTTTTTTTTGTTATAGAGTGTATTTTATCCATTTGACAAATTTTTCAGGAAAATTATGCTTTTAAAATAAAAATAAATAAAAATAAAATAAAATACTTACCAATTATATCTATACAATACCATCAGATACTTTTCTTTTCGCATCAAGAAAGGATAAAAGATGATCATTTCTTTCCTCTGATCAGAACAAGAGCGGTATTTGAGTATCCCTGTGTGTACTGTGATGAGCAGAATAATTTAAATAAAATACGGTGGGAGAAATAACTGCATCTATGAAGAAATATAGGACGTTTTATATTACGTACGTATAAATATAGGACGTATATATATATATATATATATATATATATATATATATATATATATATATATATATATATATATATATATATGTATAATTATATATATATAATTAAATATATTGAGCTATAAATTGAGATGAAGGCTATCCTATCTTTTAAGTTAGATCAAACTGCACACGGTGCGCAAATTTGATTGAAATCGGTTAAGTAGTTTAGGAGTCCATAGAGGACAAACAACGTGACGCGTAATTTATATATATATATATATATATATATATATATATATATATATATATATATATATATATATATATATATATATATATATATGTGATGTCAACACTGGAATGGCACTGTAGCTATTACTTGATATGGTATTTTGGAATGAGTCCACGTGTTGTAAAACACAACGTTTATTAAATTAATTGAAGATGGTACACATATGAGCCACAGAGGTCTCAATAGATTCGCATAAAAAAAGCACGGAAGAGCGGCCACACAAGTCTCGACTCTCTCCAATCACACAAAAAACTGAAGACCCTCCGCCGCGGGCAAGGGATCAAGCCTTTTCCCCTTAGCGTTCGTGGTGTTCCGTTTCCTGGATGAAATAGTCCCTTTCTCCTTTCGGTAGTAGGTGGGGAGACGAAAGAATTCCGTTCCTACACTGGGGCATCCTGACGGTGTTCGCCCCGAACATCACTGCACTCATTTAGGCACGTACAATGGGACCTGAAAAAAAAAAATATCTATTTCATTTTTGAGAGAATTGCTGAAAATAAACATAATTTTTCTCTCCACATTAGTTTCTCTTTCCCAGAGTTCTTTAAAGTTAATTAGTCCATGGTTTCATGTGTTCGGCAGCAGTGGACGTGTTGATAGGTCCTTCGTAACTGCCCACTTTCCTCACCTCGTAACGGTCGTGTGGTTTCCTGTTGATAATTTCGTATGGGCCCAGATATTTTGGTCGTAATTTGAGTCCTGCTCCAAATTGGGTCCTCTGTATCGCTACCAGGTCTCCTTCTGCATACTTTCTTGCAGGTTTCCGCTTCCGATTATACTGTTTTCGGTTTTCTTCTTGCATCCTTAGGATTTGTTCCTTAGCTTCTTCCCTAAGTCCTTCTCGGTTTCTTATGAACCATTCTTCATATTCTTGTTCCAACATTTCTCTGACCTTCAGATCTTCTTTGTTCTTCATTGATACTCCTGTTAGCAATTCAAATGGTGTGATTTTTGTACTTTTACTAGAGGTGCTGTTCAAAATTCTTTGAATTGAGTTGACATATTTAAACCACTTTTCTGGTTCGTTGATCGCTAATTTCGTCAGTACCGGTATCACAGTTTCAAATATTCGTTCGATTTGACCATTTCCTCGAGGTACTCCTGTGGTGATTTTGAAGTGTTCAATGCTTCTTTCGTCGCAGTAACCTTCGAATTCTTTGGATGTGAATGCGGTGCCTCGATCTGAAATTATTCTTGACGGATTTCCGAAAATATGTGACTGCGATTCTAGCTTCTCCAACGCATCACGTGTAGAAGTTGATTTTACAGGATAGAGCCAAGTAAATTTAGTGAAGGCATCTATCACAGCGAAGATGTGTTGATAGTGTTTATTTGTTGTCGCCAGAGGTCCCAGAAAATCAATATGGTATGTACTAAGCGGTACACTCCCTTTGGGTATTGGATTTAATTGACCCTCTTGCTTGCCCCTTTTCTTATTCGTCAAGATGCACTTAACGCAGTTCATTATGACGTTCTCCACTTTTTTCCTGAGTCCTGGAATGGAAAAATCTCTTTTCACTAACTCCTCGGTCTTCGCCACGGAAAAATGTCTTTTTTGATGGAATTCCTTTATAATATCTGATTGCATCCTCTCGGGGACGACAGGCAGTTCACTTCCGTTTTCATATCGATATAATACATCGTTTTTGATCAAGTAGTCGTTCTTCTCCCCTCTCATCAATAATTCTTTAATAACTTGAATATACTCATCTTGTCGTTGGGCTGCTGCTAACTTGCACGTTATTTCTTCACCCGTTGGTTGCGGTACTATCACAGCGACATTTCGGCTCAAAGCATCTGCATGTCTCATTTGAGCACTTGGTCGATGAATTATTTCGTATTCGAATTCTCCATGATTAACGCCCATCTCGCTATCTTAGGGGTTAAGTCCTTCTTGCTCATGGTTTGCTGGAAGGCTGAGCAATCCGTCATTATTTTAAATTTGGTTCCGAGTAGATAATTCCGGAATTTTTTCAAAGCTTCGATCACTGCTAGAATTTCTAATTCATAGCTGCCGTATTTTTCTTGTTGTGCTGTTGTCTTCTTACTCATGTATTGAATTGGATACATCTTTCCGTCATCTGCATGTTGCAATAGTACTGCTCCGAATCCGTGTGAGCTTGCATCACAATGAAGTTCCAGTGGCGGTCCTTGTCTGAAAATTTGTAGCACCGGCTCGCCAGTCAAGGCCTGCTTTAATTCTTGAAATGCAGTTTTCTCCTTCGACCCAAAATGGAATTCCCTATTATCACGAAGTAAATCACTGAGGGGCTTCGCTATCTTGGCATAATCTCGAACAAACTTTCGAAAATAACCGGTCAATCCGAGAAAACTCTGTATTGGTTTGGCATTTTTGGGTTGTGGGAAGTTCCGTACGGCTGCAGTTTTTAAAGTTGAAGGCTTTATAGTTCCTTTTTCTACTACGTAACCCAAGAATTCTATCTTTCGTTTTAGAAACTGACACTTTTTGAAGTTTAGTTCTAATCCGTACATTGACGCCGTATTTAAAACACGTTCTAATTTTTCTAAACCCTCTACCTCATTCATGGCTGGTATGATAATATCATCTACATAAATAATAACAGTTTTATCTTTTAACAAATCCTTAAAAACATGAAAAATATATCTTTCAAATACACTTGGACTGGTTGACAATCCAAAAGGTGTCTTTAAAAACTCATACTGTCCCTCGTGGGTAACAAAAGAGGTGTACTTTGTACTCTCCTTTTCTATGTCGACGTGAAAAAAGCCGTTTTTCAAATCTAACGTTGTGAAGACTTGCGAGTCCTCCAATTTGTCCAACACGTCTTCGATTAGAGGTAACGGGAAACGGTCCTTAATTATTTTTTTGTTGAGCTTTCGGAAATCGACACAAAGTCTGTGATTCCCATCTTTTTTCTTACAAAGCACTATAGGGGCAGAATATTCCGAACAGCTGTTTTTAATTATCCCTTTTTCTAACCACTCTTGGATTTGTTTTTCAACTATAAGTTGTTCAGTAATCGGCAACCGCCGAGCACGCTGACTAACTGGAACATCGTCCGTCAGAAGAATTCCCATCTTAACATCCGTGTTTGTTACTTGCTGAGGCACATAATTTCCTACAATTTGACAGATTCTTTCTCGTAAACAGGGATTCATTATATGGGAGAGATCTGTCTCTTCGCTAGACATATCCAACGCTACGGCGCCTAAAGTGTAAACAAAAGCACCTGCTGATGAGTCATTTTCATGCGCCTTCGATACTTGAAAGTCTACGAGGGGATGTTGAGGGAAACTCACGCGCTCTTCTTCCCCGTGATTTATGACAACGCCTGAAGTTGTTGCTTTGTTTTTTATTTCGCTTCCGTTTTCGCCCCTTACTTCTGACCTCCTTATTTCATTTATGTCTCTATCGGTAACGTTTAATGTTCCCCCAGAAAATGCAAACTTTACCCATGATAATACGTTCATACCAATTATTGCTTCAAATTGTAAATTCTTAACGACATGCACATCAGAACACAAAGAAATATTATCAATAACAATTTCAGATCGGAAAAACCCTTCGGTACTTATTTTGTGTTGACTTATTCCATTTAAATATATCTTACTACCATTCAATATAGGAGATCCTATTTTATGATAACATTCCTCATTAATTAGAGTTATTTCAGATCCAGTGTCTATTACTGCATTAATATAACACTTTTCAATATAAACACTCTTTTCAATTTTCTTAGGAGTTGCTACATATATTTGATTTACAGTTTTATTCACATTTGCATTTTCACCTTTAAAATTATATGTACAAGTATTACTCTTATGCCCATAATTTCCACATGCATAACACTTAATTCTATTACTTTTATATGGATCTCTATTTGGTACATCATAATCAACCTTATTAACATACTTATTGACATTTGTACTATAACCAACAGTTTTATAACAATTATCAACATTTCTACTATTCTGGTTAGCACGAAAGTTCGACGATTCACCTTTATATCGAGTTTCATCTTGCGAAACATTTTTTCTGTATTTATTTACATTCCGTATCTCCATTTTTCCTAATTGCAACCTCGCACTCTCATATTCCTCTAACTTTTTCACTATAACTTCTGCGCATTTTAATTGATGCCAGTCATCTATGAAGTGTGTTTTGATTTCAAACGGCGCTCTACGTTTTATCTGCTCGGATACCATTAGTTCCCTGAGCTCGTCAAAATTTGTTATTTTGAGTCCTCTTAACCATTCGTCAAAATAATGACTTATTTCAAACGCAAAATCTCGCCAAGTGGCTGTACTTTCCTTTTTATGATTCAGGAATTTTTGTTTGAATTGTTCAGACGTAAGTTTAAATCTTTTGAGTAAGATTTCTTTTATGTATTCATAGTCATTAGATCTTTCCTCCGGTTCGCGAGTTATAATCTGTGCTATCTCTAAGGGTAATAAACCTAGTAAATGCGTTACAAAATCTTCACTTTCGATTTTGATTTTCGTCGCTTGTCTCTCGAACAGCGCTAAATACGTACTTATATCATTGGATTCATTCGAATCAAAACTTTTAATTATCTTTGATAATTCCTTTCCTCTATCCCATGCAGTGTTCGATTCTGTCATGTGATTTTCCCTAACTGTTTGTGTCGCATTTTGCAGTTTCAGTTTTTCCAATTCAAATTCGCGTAATTCTTTTTCTTTTTCCCTCTCTAACTGCTGTTTGTCTTTCTCCAGCTGCTCTTTTTCGATTCTTTCAACTATTATTGTATCCAGAAGTGTTTTTGTGTACTCCTCATCGTAATCGAGTTGTTTCGTCACTAACTTTTTTAATTTCGAAATTGTCGCATTTGAGGGTATTTCTATATCTAATTCCGTTGCAAGACGGTAAATATCGTCCTTTCTTGCTTTACCAAAATATGACATCTTTATATTAAAAATGAGCAAATATATATGTAGGAACGGAATTCTTTCGCCTCCCCACCTACTACCGAAAGGAGAAAGGGACTATTTCATCCAGGAAACGGAACACCACGAACGCTAAGGGAAAATGGCTTGATCCCTTGCCCGCGGC